>JAWWMN010000001.1:8383907-8435657 GCA_035047745.1 Catamblyrhynchus diadema | reverse complement strand
GCCCAGCTGGAGCAGGAATTGTTTTGTCTCCCTGCTCTGTGCACAGAGCTCAGCATCCCCTCATGTGAAGCCCAGAATTACACACTAAAGCAGCACAGAATGTGAAAATAGAAAAGCCAAAACTGAGGAATCACCATGGCCAGGCTCTTGCACTGCCCAAGGTGTATCATTTGAAGGCCTTTTAATAAATCCCTGCTTTATCCTTTACCACTGCCCAGCCTCTGTTCCAGGCAGCCTCTCTAGGCATTGGTTGGATGGGGATAAACTGGGACAGCTGGGATCCCTCCTGGTATCTCCCCGTGCCTGTGTGGCTGAGATTCTGGGAGAGCAGAGCCCAAAGATCCCTCCAGCAGCAGGGAAATGCTCCTGCATCCACAGCTGCTCGTGGGAGAGGGAGGCAGAGCTGCAGCTGGGCAATGTCTGCTGCTGTGGGCTTCTGGAGAGCTGGAATAAAATCATAGCTGGACTGAAAAATTAACTGGCCCCTAACTTTCTTATGAAACTGCTCTTGGCCAAAGTAAGAAATTGAGCTACCATCAGTTTTCATAATATTCAGACAGTGCTGGGAATGCAGATAGAGTTCACATTCCTCTCATAATTTTTGACTTTGAATTCTGAAATATAGAATATATGTTCAAAGTTGGGTTTTTTTTCAGTTTTTCTGCGTGGTTTAAGTCTCACAGGACAATGAATCTGGAGTTAAAGACCACCTGGAGTTACCAGGCAGCCACTGCAGAAATGGCACAAACAAATGTTTTCTAAAAAGAGAGAAACGAGTGAATGGTAAATAAAAATTGGATGATTCAGCCTTTCCAGAAGCGTATAGAAGAGTTTATTTGGATTGTTAACCTGGAAGAGGTGTGAGGCTTTCTAGGGCAGGAAAACTGTTGGTGCCAGGGTGGAATTGCTGGTGGGATGAGATCTGTGCCTGATCTGTGCCAGGTGTGAAGTGTGGCAGAGTCTGTGATGGCTGTAAAGGCAAATTTGGGCATTCTGGGACCAGACCCTCAGTGAGGAGGATTGTGCAAGCTGCAGGACAAAGTTTCAAATCCGTAACAGGAGAGGAAAGGGGAAAAGGAAAGGTAAAAGAAAGGGTAAGGGGAAAAGAAAGGAGAGGAGAGGAAAGGGAAAGGGAAAGGAAAGGGCTCCCACCGCTCATCATTGTACTCTGAAGCCACTCACATGTCTCACCACCTTTGAACCGCTGTTGACACAAGTCTCAGGTGCAAACATGTAAAATTGACCCCTGTTTAGGCAGTTAGTTAAAAATAGTGGGTGTGTTTGTCCAAGGGATTGAATGAATGGAGGGTAAATATTTGGGTTGCTTGCCAGGGTGATGCTGGGCTGCAGCTCGGGGTTGGCAGGAGGCTCACGCCAGCCAACTCTGAATTGTAGCAGAGTATTCTCAGCTAAATTGGCAGTGAAAGTTCATGGCTGAAAACCATTGGTACGACTTTGGGTGGTTGCAGAAAGAGCCTGTAATGATGTGGAGGGTGTCTGGAAGCACTGAGGTTTGTTTGGGGTGGTGCTGGAGGACAGGACTGGATTTACAGGTTCCTTCCTGCTGCTGGTGGCAGAGCTGCTCTGCTCAAACACGGGATTGTCTCGGAGATAAAACTGATACCAGACAAACAACAGGGTGTTCCTCTGGCTGAGGCAGAAAGCAGCTGTTAGATAAGACTTTAACTGCAGCAGCTGGCAGCTGGCTGTTCATATTCTGCAGGAGAATCCTTAGAAAACCTTGGGAAAAGTGTCCTTAGTGTCCCAGAGGAGCCAGAGTTCTGCTTTTGGCCACTGAAGGGAGCACAAGCATCCTGGCTTTTGGCAGGGCTCAAGTTGTTTACTGAGACAACTTTCTAAAGGCTTTGTTTGGCTCTCACTGATTGGCTTCTTCTGTTTCAAGTGTTTTCTTCCAGTTTCCTTGTGTTCGATTTTTGGAGAAGAAAAGAGCCTTCAGCTGGGAGAAATTAAAAGTTGTTTTTTTCCCAATCTTTGGTGCAATTGGGATCAGAGAAAATCAATTTAAGAGGAGATCTAAACCTCATCCTTTCTTCGTCATCTTTCCAGGTGGCATTTAGGGCTTAGCTCCTCTTTTTGAAGGTGGCAATGTGAGAATTCAGAGTAGGCAACACGAGGATTCATTAAAGCCTGAAAATACAAAAGTAATTGCAGGCAAACCAAAGCATGTCCTGGGGGAGGGTTCACTCATCCACATTTGAACCTGCAAGGCTGAGATGCAGATGTAGGATCCCTTCTCAGTCCCAGGACTTGCAAACCTCATTTTGGTCCAGACAAGTCCATTAACTGTCCCACTTCCTTCCCCTGACTAAGGGGGATAAATGTCTTTACAGCCAGCCATGAGTACAGGTGCTCTCTGGTGATTAGTTTATCATAAAAAGAAATTGCTGTGTGTGTTTATACCAACAGATGGGCAATAAATAACTGTATTTCCCACTTATATTAAAATCATGTCTCAGTGGGATTTGGTTTTTCCTTGGGTTGTCCAGTTTTTAGCATGAAGTGCTTGAGCTGCTCACTCTGCACCCACTTTTCTAAACTGAAAACATTTTCTTCTATGCACACCAAGCCAGTGCAGCCCAATAACTCCACCTGGGAAGTTTTTGGGTTGGAAAAGTCCATATTGACCGCTTTCCATTGAGCCTGACAAGGTCTTGTGCACCTTTGTGACTAAATACAGATGGGGGCTACCAGCGTTAGAGCGGGATTTTAACTTAAAAGAGGAGCAGGGAGCACAGAGAGGGGGTTTGAAGATCTAATTTCTCTTGATATCAGTAGTAAATCCCAAGTTTATTATGGAATTTCATGGTTTTCAACTCTATTATAGCAGGAATGTTTATTGGTTAGGGGATATTTTTGGTGGTTGGTGGTTTGCTCTTAACAGGTAAACAAAACTGGTGAAGTTTTGTTTGCTTTTGTTTGGGCCTCGTTTTAAATTGTGATCCCTTCAGAGTGAACTTCAACAATATCTTCTCACCACATTTAAAAAAGAAAAAACCAAACAAACAAAAAATGAAAAAGGCAAACCATCAAAAAAGTCTTACCAAGGTGCAAAGCCACCACAGGAAGCACGTGGCCACCAGATCTGGGGGTTCAGGGGCCCTGCCCTTCTCGCAGGAGATGTTGACCATGTAGTCAGAACCGCTTTAGGGCTTTGGGAGGGACCTAAATGGCAGCAGGTGGGTGACATTTATTTTGAGAGCAGGTTGAGTGTAAGAGGTGCCACTGTTTCGGTTTGTTCTTCTGAGTGAAAGCTGGGGTTGGTCCTTGCCCTCAGGAATTCCTGCTCCGTGGGAAGAGCTGGGATGCCCTGGCAGCTTTGGGCAGCACAGCTCCAGTGCAGGATGGGGCTGTCCTAGAGGAATTTTGTTCCTCCTTTGTCCTAAAGGAGTTTTGTTCTCTGTTCAAAAGGAATTGTGCTGCTGCAAGCCCTCCCCTGTTGCTTGTTCCTTCTCTGAGGCCAGGTGGCCTCGTGTGGTGGCAGGGGTAGCAATGGGATGATCTGTAAGGTCCCTTCCGACCCCAAATCTGTGTTTGTGTGCTGGGGGTGTTGTAGGGGGTGAGGAGTTGTACTCACAGTGTGCAGGTGGTGCTGCCCAGCGAAGAAGGGCTGGAGAGAACCAGGCTGAGAGTCTCCATTTCGTGCTAAGACATGAAAGTGAAAAAGGTCAGGAAGAACATCTGGAGCTGCTCTCCAGGAAGTGGCCGGGCAGGAGGGAAGTGACCCTGTGTGGTTTGTGAGCCGGGGTGGCCACAAGCCAGCGGGAGGGACCTCTGCAAGCTCTGTGGTCACCCAGTCCAGCCCCCTTGCACGTTTCATACGCTCAGAAAACAAAGCCTGTGAGAAGTTCACCTGCTCGGGCTGGGGGGGTTTGGAGGAACTGCTTCCACCTCTGTTAGGGTGGGATGGGGGAGAGATGGGCATTACCAGGGCTGGCACTGATTTCCTGGGTAAGTCAGCAGCTCCTTTCGTTGCTCCTCATTTGCAGAAAGGATGCCTTGAGAATGTTTATCACCAGCCTTGGCTTTGCTAGACCTCAGCTGGTTGCTTGTTTTGGTTTGTTTCTTACAAGATCTGAGGCACCATCGGAAATCCAGGTGCTGTTGTAATAAATCTGTGCTAGCTTTTTCCTTAAAAACTGGTGAAATATGGGATCGCCTTGTTGAGGAGCACCTGTGGGTCATGGAGGTTGTTTTGCAGCAGTGGGGTACAAAGAGCTCCTTTGGAATTGTGGGAAGTGGACTCGTAAAGAACTTTTAAAATTTAACAGAAAGTTTATACAGTTTTGGACATTTGTATATAAACACTGAGAGTTTTACATCTCTGTGTCTCACTATTCCTCGAGACTGATAATGGAATAAAATCTTTTAAAACTCCTCTCAGTTACCCCATCTCTGTAAAAACTAAGAAAACCAACATGGAATTGGCTAAGGAATTATCCAGTGGAACAGGTGCCAGGATGGCACAGCTGCTCCTGGGGATCATCCCTTCTCCACAGGCACACCTTGGAGTAAATGAATTCTGTTCAATGAGTAAGGTGAGATGGCATGGACTCTGGCATATTAAAACCTGGCTTTTAGGAGAACTTGGAGCTCTGGGAACCTGTAGGTGCATAATGAGTCCCCAGAGGTTTCTTCATCCATCATTTCAGCTTGGTGGGATCTCTGAGATCTTAAGGCTCAGGGGAACAGGATGAAGTGACCTCTCTGGCTCCTGCCTGGTTAAAGAGGGGAGGAATTCTCCAGTTACAGACCTGCATGTGGAAGGTGTGAACAATGAAACTGCTTCACCTCCTTCCTGGTGGCTTTTGCTGTTTAGGAAAGCTGCTCCAGCACTTCCCTGGCTGTGTCCACACAGGGTCAGTTCACAGAATCACAGAATGACTGGGTTGGAAGAGACCTCCAAGACCATCGAGTCCAACCCAGCCCCAGCACCCCAACCAAACCCTGGCACCCAGTGCCACATCCAGGCTTTGTTAAACACACCCAGGTTGGATGGGGCTTGATCAACCTGGACTAGTGGAAGGGTCCCTGCCCATGGCAGGGTTTGGAATGAGCTGAGGGTTGAGGTCCCTCCTAGCCCAAACCATTCCAGGATTCCATAAATGCAATAAGCACTGGAATGTTGGTGTCCCAGTACCTTGCTCCAGCCAGGACAGGTTCTGCCTTCTGTGCTGCAGTGCAGGTTTGAATCTTCAAATCCAGAATGAAGCAACTTCTCCAGGCCAGCAGCTGGAAAAGGTGTCCCCACAGCTGCCTGAGGAAAGGTCTGGAGATGTTTGCAGAGAACTGTTGTTTCCCATCTGTATGGAAGGAACTTGGCTCACCAGCCTGTCTGGTGCACCTGGATTAAAGCTGGTTTAGGCTTGGGCAGGGACTTTAATTTCAGCTTTTCTTTGAATATTCCGAAAGATCAGAAGGGCAGAAAGAGAAGGATAAATGAAACAACTCTTCTCATAAAATGACCCTTCCAGGGTCTAATCCTGCATCCCCATCGTGCTTTAAACACCTTGTGAAATCAGAAACATGCAGCACACACGGCGCTGGGGGGGAAGGTCTCCCTGTGGCCAGCAAAACCCTCCTGCAAGCCAAGAGGGTGTTACTGCTCTAAGCTGTGTCGTTGGTAATTTAAGATAGAGTAACCGTGTGGTCACAGAGCAGATTAACATTCCTTGGCCGGCCAGGACGAGCTTTTATTTTGAAAACCACCTGGGTTCCACTTAAAAGTAGTAGAATAGTGGAGGATTTATTAGGACTGGGCAGGCTCCTATTTAACAATGTCAAGGCAGAGCTGTGGAAGTACAGACACTTTTCTTCTTTGGAGACACGCAACGCTCTACGTTTCGTCCTTGCACAGCTGTTGCTGTTCTGTAACATCAAACCAGCACAAAGTTTGGCCACGAAGGATACCTAATGTTTGGGTTTTATATGCAGTGTCTCCAATTTATGCGCTCAGAATCATGAGGATGACTTATGATGTGTTGTGTTTGCCTTGGCAATGGCTCAAACCCAGAAATATATTTCAGGCTTGGCTTTCCAGATATTATCTCAAGTCATTTAAAAGTTCATTATAGGGCACCCGCTAGTGCTGCTCTAGTAAAGGGGCTGTCAGCATTTTTCAAGGGTTTATAACTCAGCCATTAAAAAAAACCCTCTCTGTGGGCTGAAACTTGGCATTCAGGGTCTAGGCCCAGCAGTAAATTGTTTTTACAAATTAAAAAAAAATCAGTTTGACTATTATTAAATTATAGGTGGGCTAAATTTTATGTAGAACTCTTTCAGGCTATTCTCCCGTACTTCTGTAAATTAAAACGTTCCCAAATGTTTTTATAGAGTGCTACTCTAAAATATGGACAAGCTTTTGTTCTGTGCTCGAAACCCTGAGATTTAACTTAAAATATAATAACAGTGCTTACCCCAGCATAGCACTTTTTACCTTCAAAGTGCTTTATGAGCATTATCTCATTAATGTACATAGCAGCCTCCCCATGATGTAAGAGGGATTATTATCCTCACTTTATGGCTGGAGACATCGAGCCAAAAGGTTTAAGGCTGTTTTTAAAAGGCCTTAGTGCACAAATCCCATGTGAGCTTTGATTGGCTTTGGGTGTCTACTTCCCTTTGGCTCTTCTAAAAATCACAACTGAGCTGATTCACCCAAGGCTGCTTCGAGCCAAGATTAAACTCAGACTTTCCAAAGGCCAGTGCCACCAGACTGGATCATTCCCAGTACACAAAACCCATCCTTCTTTCAAAGAAATTGTTCTCGAGGTCAGAGGGAGTCAATCCATCTGGAGGGCTCCTGGGTGGCAGGAGAGGGGCAGATGAATTATGGTGAGATGGTTTGGATTGGAAGGGACCTTAAATCCCATCCCATTCCACCCCTGCCATGGGACACCTCCCACTGTCCCAGGCTGCTCCAGCCTGGCCTTGGGCACTGCCAGGGATCCAGGGGCAGCCACAGCTGCTTTGGGAAAACCATGCCAGGGTCTCACCCCTGTCACAGGGAAGAATTTCTCCTTTTGATGGGTTTTGGAAGGTGAGAGACACAATAAGAATACAACTGGGCTTCTCTGCAGCCCCTCCACACCAGGCAAGGGCAGCAGTGGAGGAGTTTGGTGCATACAGGGAAAGGATGCTCATCATTTTGTGTGCCTCAGCAGCAATCCAAGGTTTGTGGGGAGTTTCTTTTCAGTTCCAAAACTGCTTTATCTGTGAGAAACATCTCCCAGAGCTCCCAATGGCTTCAAACCCTCCCTATTTAAATCTTATCTCAGGTGAGCTGCTTGATCTGGTTTGTGATTCAGATGCTAAATGTACAGATTTGAGGACTAATCTAGAGTGAATTTAGGAGATGAATTTGTTTTAGTGTTTCTGCATTAGCTCCTGGAGGAAGGTGGAGAACAATCAGAGGAGTCAGCAGCTCCTGAGGCCACTTGTGTTGGTACTTAGAGAGAAGGTGCAGCCACACTTTTTCACTGATTATAATTTCTGTTGATTCCTCAAAATCCTTTTCCAGCCTTTGGAAACGTGCCCTACATCCTCACTCCTTTATTTGCCTCTCCTGTATTCCTCAGGACCTTCAAACCATCCTGTTCACTGTGCTGTTTGTCAGGCAGCCCATCCAGGGCTGTTGCCCTCCCTGTTGGGCTGGAGATGGCTGAAGGAGCATTATCAGGAATTAAATAAATGGCTGTGGTTCAGAAATGCCACATTGGGTAGTTAACTGTGGTTCTCTGGTCCCAGGCTGTTAGTGGGGCTTTATTAAACCCAGATTGTGCAGAGAGCCCAGGAATCCATGAGCTGGCTGGAGCTCTGCTTCCCAGGGAGGGTGTCAGGATGGCAGGGCAGAAACGTGCCTTGGATGGAGCTTGGAGAAATGGTCCTGGGGAGCTGAGGAGCCATGGGACATCCCTGAGAGACTTTGGACCCTGCTGTCTGTCCTGCAGGGCTGGGATCTCTGCCCTTTTAACCCATCCACAGGTTTCCTAAATAATTGGATCCATGGGAGTGCCAGAACAGCTGTATTTTCATAGAATCATGGAATGTTCAGGTTGGAAAAGGCCTTTAAGATCACCAAGTCCAACCAGCACCATGTTCACCATTAAACCATGTCCCCAAGTGCCGCTCCACATGTTTTTTGAATGTTTCCAGGGATGGTGACTCCACCACTGCCTTGGCACCTTGTTTAAACACTTTACTGCTCTTCCCATGACATTTTTTTCCCTGATTCCCAATCTAAACCTCCCCTGGTGCAACTTGAGGCTGTTCCCTCTCATCCTGTCCCTTGCTCCCTGAGAGAAGCACAGTTTCACACCTGCACGTTAGAACTTCATTGAAAAAAATACACGTGGAAAAAAAAATATCTGTGGGCAGGGCCTGGGTGCCAAATGTTTGTCCCAAATGGCTCCTGGGACCAGGTGAGGACAGGGAGGCTTTGTTCAAAGTGCTGTGCAAACACAGGGCAAGTTGTGTGCTAAACAGATTAAAAACAAAGGCAAGAGATACTGCTCTCCACAAACCATAATGAAGGGAGGAGCCGGGCAAGTCAAGATTGCAGGAATAATTAGGGAAGTGGCTTACTTAGGCAGGCTGGGTGGCTGAGCTGGTTTGGAACGTGCTGGAGGGTTTTTTCACACTTTCAGGAAGGTTTCTTGCTGGAGTGAACTGCAGGTGTACTTGAGAGTGATGGAGCACATGCAGCACAGCACCAATTTGGGGATGGAAATGTCCAGGGCCAGGTTGGACAGGACTTGGGGCAACCTGGGATAGTGGAAAGTGTCCCTGGCCATGGCAGGGAGTGGCACTGGATGAACTACAAGGTCCCTTCCAACCCAAATAATTCTGTGATTCCAAGTTCACTGCCCAATTCTGGCTTTTCTTGACCTCCTGGTCTGGCTCTGAGAGTTCAGGAGCCAGATGCAGTTGGGATTTCTCATTCCATGGCCACCCTGCTGGGACAGCCAGCAGCTGATGGTGGCCACCATTAGTTTTGAACCTCTGACATGGAGATGAGAGCCTGAGGATTCCATTCCCCATCCCCAACCCATCTGCCTCCCTGCCTTTAAAGGATTTAATTAAATGGTGAATACAGTGAATGAGGAATGGGCCTGTTCCTGAGGGATGCCCTGTGAAATAGCCCTGGACAGAAGGCAGTGCTCAGGAATGGGTTAGGAGAGATTCATCTTCGTAATTTTAATTTCATTTTGACTTTTCAATCATGAGCCCTATTTCAGAGTGGAGGTAACATTCAGTACTCTTAGCCATGGAAATACTGAGTGAGAATGAAGTCTCCTTCCCCAGATATGATCCTTTTTCCTCGTCTCTGCAGCTGGTGCTTACAAAATCATGGACTACACGCTATCCACTCAGCCTGTGGGTCACTAAGAATGTCTTGGAGACAGGATCACAGAATCCTGGAATGGTTTGGGTTGGAAGAGACCTTAAATCTCATCCAGTGCCACCCCTGTCATGGGCAGGGACATCTCCCACTGTCCCAGACTGCTCCAAACCCTGTCCAGCCTGGCCTTGGACACTTCCAGGGATCCAGGGGCAGCCACAGCTGCTCTGGGTCACAGGATTTGCACTTCTGAATGATTCCTTTCATATGTTCCTACATTTGGTGGATTCTGGAATGAGCAGAGGCAGGTCAGCATCAAAATGAACAACTGGAGTGCTGAGATGTTTTTCCTGTTTCGGTTAGGAAAAAGAAAAGGAAAAAGAGCAGAAGTGTTTCTTTTCTGTGCTAAATGAAGCCAAGTAGGAGATGTTGAAACAGCAGGGGGAACCCTGCTATCCACTGTGACCATGTTCACAGGGGTCCGAGGATGAGGAAGAGACGAGGATCTGACTCCATTTTTCAGAAGGCTTGATTTATTATTTTATAATATATATTACATTAAAACTATACTAAAAGAATAGAAGAGAGGATTTCATCAGAAGGCTAGCTAAGAATAGAAAAAGAAAGAATGATAACAAAGGCTTGTGTCTTGGAGAGAGAGTCCGAGCCAGCTGGGCTGTGATTGGCCATTAATTAGAAACAACTAACATGGGCCAATCAAAGATCCACCTGTTGCATTCCGCAGCAGCAGATAATCAATGTTTACATTTTGTTCCTGAGGCTTCTCAGCTTCTCAGGAGGAAAAATCCTAAAAAAAAAGATTTTTTCATAAAAGATGTCTGCGACACTGGTGCATCCACGGCCATAAAGTCCCATTTCCATTCAGCATTTGGCCTGCTGCAAGCATCAGTTCAAGTCAATCACAGTGGAGTTTTTAGTTTGGGGAGCTACATGCAGCCATTGCATTGGAACAGCTACTGCATTTCATTAGAGCAAGACAAATCTAATCTCCTGTGATGAACTCTGCCATCACTTTGCTGTGCTACAACTGAAGATGAAGCTTCAGATCTGTCTTGCTCCTGAGCTGAGCTTAATCTGAGTGCTCACTATAAATGTGTGTAAAACTCCATATCTCATTACTAGTCTCCTGGGCTTTCTCTAAACAAATACAGTGGATTAAAATGCAAGTTCATTAGGTTAAAGTGCTTAATTATCTTAAAACTCTCAGTGTTAGAGTCAGATGTCAAGATTTGATTAGCACTGCAGGGAGGCTCTGTAAGAAGCAAAATGGAAATAGCCATTGTCCTACTATAGTTAAAATGCTATAAATATGTAAATAAGGATACAAATATAGGTCTAGCTACATATGCAATATTTCTTAACTCTCAAATGAAATAATTAGCATAAGTTATTTTGATGTATCCCTATCTCTGATACTTAATTATATCAATGCTGCATTATTTAATATTCTATGACAAGTTGTCATAATCACATTTCCTTTCAGTCTTGTTTATTGCCTTCTTTACTTATTAAAGTGCCCTTTAGTTCTGTGTAGAGGAAAAATTAATATCATTTATTATTGACCCCCAATGCACCAAGATTTAGAGTTCTGAGACTCTCCCACAAGGTATGTCATAAGGGTGAATTTTAGCTTGGGAAGAGTACTCTAAAAGGATTAATGAGTCACCACCCAGGGAAGAAATGAAAATACTGTGTCTTACCATAAGAAAACACAATTATGTTAAAGCAGTCAAGAGATCTATATTTTCACCTTCCTTGTTTCATGGCCTTTCTTTCTTACTCAAAAAGAGTTGGTGCATAGGAAAGAGAGCAGAAACTGCTTTCCATGTGAGAAAGACCTGTAGTCAGTGTCCTGTAAATGTTTATTTACCAGCTGTGTATGGGAGGAAATGGGGTTTGATGGTTTTCAGTGCTCCAATTGCAAAGTAAGAAAAAAGTGTGATGCAAACTACCAAAATCCACATTCAGTTTCATTATGCTCTTCATGTTCTTGAAAAGGCAAAAGAACCCAGCTACTTAACATCAGCAAGCAGGAAATGAAATTGAAAATGATCATTAGATTATTTTTGAGCTTGCACCTCCATGATTTTTTTTTCATCTGGCTATTCTTAGCTTCAAGGGGCAGTTGTGTAAGCCAGCAGCTATAATTATTATTTCTTAAAGATTTTTTTTTTCTGTTTTGTTTTGAGCTTTCTTTGTTTGCTTTATGGTTTTGTTTGGTGGTTTTTTGCTTTGTTTTTTTTTTCTCATACAGGGATTTTATTCTTACAGTGTGTTTATTTTCTCCTAAGAGCTTTCAATCCTTTCTTTAATCCAAGATGAAACCTGACACATAACACTGCACTGACAGTTTCCTGTGAACAGGTGAAATTCCAGGCATGTGAGTGGTTGTGGTTTACAAAGGCTTGGGCAATGCTAACTGAACATGCTTTTGGCAGATGGAGCAGCGCCTGTTGCAAGCTTTAGTTTGTGCCAGGTGGTGCTGCACAAGAATTTGATGCATTTTCGAGTTGAAAAATCTCATTTCTTCTGCTTGGATGCCCAGCGTTACACAATATTCATGATGGGGCTGCTCCACTGAGACTGAGGTATTTAATCTGCAGCTTGCTGAAGGATTTTGAGACCTGTTAACAGGGTGAGGTTCAGGCAGGGAGCAGCTTTCCAGTCTATTCCAGTCCCCAGCATTTCAGCTTTGCTGTAGGAATATTTCACTTGCATCTCTCTCTCTCTCTCTTAAGTGACACGATAATGAGATTTTTTTAGGTGGCATCAAAATGGTTCTGTAAATAGCTAAGGCAAAATCCTGCCCCAGGGAAGTAAGGAGCAGTGCTGTTGGAGGGAATTACAGTCAAATGCAAGTATCTGGGCAGGTGGTCTCCAGGGAAAAAAATCAGAAGGCAGAGATGGACTTGATCGAGCCACCTGCATCCACACGAGAGCTCCCCCAGAAAGGGAGAAGGGGTCATCCATTGAACAATGGTTGTAGCAGAGGGTGTTTAATTCTGTGGATAATGATGGCTCTGTATAGAAATATATTGAGAGAAAAAAAAATCCTCCTGGTATGTTTCCTTTTTTCCAACCCTAGAAGATTAATATTTCTATGACTAGAAAATAAAAAAACAAAAACAACAAAACGTTTTATCTCAAAACCTGTGTCTGGAAAAAAACAAAATCTAACTGAAAGCAGAGATTGCAAGTTAAATAGTATCATCAACACTTTTTAGTTATGCTTTCCTAAAAGCATATTCGAATTATTTTGAATGGTAATCTTGAAGATGTGAAATGGCATCCTGTGTTGCTTTTGTCTTATTTATCCTCAACAGGATGCTTTTCAATGCTTGTAACTTCGGGCATCGGTTTCTGCTTTGAGACTCTGTATCCTCAAGTTCTGTCTTGCACTGCTGACTGCCTGAATTTTCTCACTAATCCTAAAGTGTGTTGATACCCTCATACTGCTGCAAATGCATTAACCCTTGGGTTTCTGTGGATGTTTACAATTTTGCTCTCCGCTGCTCATGGGAGGAAAGGGAATGTCAGAAGTGTGCAAGCAGTGAGATGGTTAACTGGCTCCAGGACAGATGTTCATGTTGCTCTAATTTTGACAAAAGTACATTGGCTTCCTGTGAAGCAAAGGATTGATTTTTAAACATAGTATTTGCAGACCAAGCACTATGTGGCTCAAGTCCAGCTCTCTTGAAAGACTTATTAACAGCCCCTCACATTCTCTTTGTTCTTTGGAAAATCATCAACTGCTTCAGACACCTACTGTAGCTTCCTGGGGTTCCTATACCAGCATTCTATTAATGGTTGCTTCTTTTATCTGTTGGACATTTATGCTTTATTATTTCATGTTTTTAGAACATTTTTTAAAATGGTATTCATTAGGTAATTGCAAGAAATCATTATTTCTTTTCTGTAAACAAGAATTTGCTTGCAATTTCTTAGATTATGCTTTTCTATGATACAATCAATAGATTTTGTCTTCTAGCCTCAAAACATACTTTTAAGAAATCTATTTCAGACCATGATTTTTAAATGGGCGTGACTACCATTATTATTATTGTTATTTTGGTTTATGCTATTTTATTTTTATTTTTTTTTTTATAATTACTAACATATTTATGAACAGGTTAATAGAATTATCAGACTTTTCAGTGCTGACATCTACTACCTTACTCTGATACGTGCCAGACTTTTACAAGTAATAATACAGGAAATATTAAATAAATATTTAATAAATAAATATTAAATAAATATTATAAAACATCAGGAACCTGGTTTTATGGGTTACAGCAGCCCCTTAAAAAGTGAGGCTTGGACCAACCTTGCAGTGCAGAGTGGCTGAGACTTTCCCTGGCCACAGTACAAATCAGGTTACACACCTCAAAGAGTAGGCTCGGGAATATTAAGAAAGTATTCTAGAGATAACTCTTAAACCAGACTTGTTTTTAACAGGCCATTAAGTGCCATAGCAATATCTGTCTCTATTTATGTACAAATTTCTATGTAACCTGCATATAGAGGTAAGTAAAAGGACCTAGAAGTTTATTTTCACCAGGAACACTCCTGTGTGTTTACCCTCAAACACTTAATAGTTTATGAGCAAACTTTATTAGAGTGATGAATTTACAGACATGAAAGAATAACTCCAAGCCTTAGCATCAGAAATTTCTCTGTGTTTGCATATTTGGCTAGGTGCTTATTTTTTTTCAGTAATTACAAGTTTATTTACGTCTTATATGTGGAAGAAATTCCCCTTTGTCCTTAATCTTTTTGTGACCTCAATGTGTACATTTGTCATTAGCTGCAGCACTGTAAAAACAGAATAAGTCTGTTTAGCTTTCTATTTCCAAAACACATATATTTTCCCAGTAATTTTTTTAATACACTATTGTCCAGGGCTAAATCTGTAATTGAATATATACATACTAAAATAAGTTTTTGGTCTCAGATAGAAACTGAGGCAAAACCTAATGACACAAAACAAAAAACAAAACGTTCTGTTTTCTGCCACTAATTTTCTGACTTTCTTGGTTTGCAGAATAAGGTTCTAAAATTAATCTAATGTATCAATTACATTCACTCCTTAGCACTTGCAGGATATTTTAAGCAAATTGCCTGTTGTTTACAGATGCTTGGTGAAGGGGTCACCTATAGAGAAATGCAGGGAACATCATGTTTCCATTCTCTTTCAAATCCAGTGTTATTAACTGTTGTCTTTTTAAAGGACCCTACAAGATACAATTGTTCTTATCTTGAAGAAAGAAGCAATGACAGCATTTCATGGCAAAACCAAATTACCATGGTTTCCTAAATTCCTAAATGGTTTTCCTAGGATGTTTGCAGCTGTACAGTATTTTTATTGAATTCTTTTTCTTTTCTTTCTCTTTGATTTCCATATATAGTAATGTAGAACGTGAAGAAGTGGTGCCTGTGAAACTCAAACCCGTCATGGACTTTCCTTTGGATAGAGCTTCTTGTCTTTTCCAAAATTCCAGTGATCATTTCAGAAAGGAAGCAATCCTCAGTGTGATTTCTTTTCTCTCTTTTTTTCTTCTCATTTTTGTCTCAGAAAGTTACTTTTCTTCTTTGTAATCAGCAAAACTGATCCCATTTTATCACAATTTAGATGTTTTAATGCCCTGCAGCAGACTTAGTCTGCAGTGTGTTATGTTTGATGTACTTGAGGCACAGCTTAAATTCAAACTTTTGTCCCTGTTTAAGAAGGTAGAAAAACCTGCTGGCATAAATTGACTGAACCTTACTGCCTAGATAAAAATGTCTCTCCTTTAAAACTGAGTAACATTACTGTGCAAAATTCCACCTTGATGGACTGTAATTTAACAAAATGTTCCTAGGATGCCTGGCCTTCTTATCAGCTTTATTGTTTTTCATCTCTCACTGGATTGTGAAATGCTGCGTGTGATTCAGATCATTTATTCAGACTGCTGTGAGAACAGTCCTTCAAAGCAGGTTTGAAGATGCTTAATCTTATTATTTTATAGTAAATATATAAAAGCTTGCAAATAAACAGTAGGAGAGGCATGGATGAATGACACAGATGTTTTGCATATCAGAACCATTATGCTTCCACTTACACTGGAATGGGAATAGAGGAGGAAAAGGCCAGATATAATTCAGCCTATAAGCAATTTTTGTGGTGACTAATCATTAGGAAAAATAAGCAGCCATAATTTTCATACCACTGCTGTTATCCATTCTTCTCTCAGGGTAAATTACAAGGAAATTTAAGTCTTCTCTAAAGTATGATGGGATGTATGGCACTTTTTTTCCTACCATCTAATAAGGCTCTCTAAAAATCATGATGCTGGGAAATGTTAGAGATATGGATAAAGCACATTTAAATATGTATTTAGAATAAAATATAAAGAAGGCAAAAGAGAGATTGATTCATACAGTAAAAAGCCTGAGTTTTGCCTGGGAAAATGTTTCTACTGCTCATGCAGTGGCCACAACTCAGCCAAAAATGATCACCTGCAGAAAACCACTCTTTGTCAGTTCTCAAAGAAGCAGAACATGTTGTGCCCTGCAGCCTTCTTTCTTTCATGAGAAAGAGACTATTTCATGAAGCATAGATCATTTTTGTGTGTGAAAACCTGTTAAAGGTAAGATATCCCCCAACACCTACACCCCAGTGCTGGGCACTGAAAGCCTCACACATCTGCTGGCTGAGGGCTGCAACACCTGACCTTAAAGGTATCTGAAGTTGAGGATTAAGCAGCTTAGAGGTTTATTCCAGGCAGATTCATGATGGGTCAGTTTATCTGCAGGCCTTGGGCACCTTCAGTAACATCTGCAGCTCACAGCTGGAAACAGGATCCCAGGGAGTGTAAATCTTTGGCCAGGGTCACCATTCATGGCCAAAGGCTTGGGTTTACATATATGGCCTAGCCCTGCAATTCCCATAAATTGAGAAATTAAAACACAAATGTTTTTTTAAAAAAAATTGTGCAGTTTACTCTTTCTCTGAGCCAAAAGTGAGCCCAGCCTTCTCCCTGTGATATTCAGAGCTGTAACCACACACCACATTTCCATTTAAAATGAGACCATAGCTAAGAAAATGTGGTGGCTGTGTTTGTACACACACAGAGTTCACAGTAAAGTAGTCTTTATCAGATTTCACGATGTTTATACTATTTGCTCAGGAAATGAATAGTTTTCTGTATTTTAGAATTGTCTTGTTCTTTTTCTTATGTCAAATTATTGCAGCAAGCAGGGGACAAGTGAGGCTGAAGGAATGGAGCAGGAAGAGATCTATCAGTTCCAACATATTTTCCAGCCAGTGTGCAGCAAACTTGGGGGGAAAAGAGTTTTGGAAGCCAGTGGCTATAAAACACCTGCTTTGCTCTGATTAATAACGTTTTCCTGCTGCCACCACCACACCATGAAACACCTTTTTGTCTTACAGAAGCTCAAGTGTTGCATACTGATTCCTTGGGAGGAAATATGATTTCTCCCAATAAATATTTTCTAGTGAATGATTATAGTGGATTCTGAGGAGTTCTGTAAACTTGAGGTTTTACTTTTAATTAGCTAGTGTGAGAGAGATATGAATCCATAGGATTCATATCCTACGAGTAATAGTTATAGCATAACCCTTTTTAACTCTCAAGCTATAAATAAACATTAAAAAATAAGTTCAGTGCGCCAAACAGAAAAGACTTCCCTAGCTGATTTCACTGTAAAGAAATAACAAATCAAAAATCTTCTGACTGAAAATTTATAGTGGCTGTATATAAATTGAGGAAAATATGGATCCTTAGCCCAGAACATTTTATATTATCTCATATGAATTTCATGGAGCAAAGTGTTCAGCTCAGAATTCTGAAGTGTCTGCATCCAGTGGAGACATTTGAAGGAACAGCTTCATGTCTTTAACTTCTTCTTTAAGAACAACATTTTTGCAGATATTAAAACAGAAAGATTTCAAGATGAAGAGATGTTGAAAAAATTACTCCATGTTAGGAGAAAGTAAAATGCATTATATTGTCCTATCAGATTTACTGGTTTCCTAATACAGTAGGAAGATGTGGAGCGGCATCAGAGTATAGAAATAAATAAGAAAACAAGGCAAACTTTTGGAGAACTAACTTTAATTTGGATTTCCTGGGAGCACAGTACATAGGAAATCATATGGAATTATAGGAATTAGCATGATATGAGACATATGGCATGAACAAGGCATAGAGGTAGCACACAGACGTTTTCCAAGTTCAGGGAAGCTTCAGCAGCAGCAGAGTGGGAGAAAAAAACCCCGTGTACCTAAAAGAATGAGATTAATGTTTTTTTTCTATGGTTTCAGAAGACAGAAAAAAAAAGGCAGAGAGGAAGAAAACAGCGCAGGATAGAGGGGTGTGTCCCCAAAACCTTCTGAGGTCACAGGTATTGTTTTGCCCAGCCTTTAGAGACCTTCATCAGAAATTTCAGTCTCTGGATTGAAGCCTCTGGCAGCGAGGGAAGGTTGTTTCTTCTGACAGTATTAATGTTATGGAAGTTGTACTGAGTGAGCTATTTCCAGCATAAATGGAGCCTTTCTGCTCTTTTGTGCAGGAGACAAAAGAGATATCACTTGCAACATCATGCGCAATTCTTATTGCTTGTGTTCTGCAAGATTAAGTGAGAGTGTAACAGAGTGATTGAGGAAGTGGCAGCCTTGCTTATAGGTACAAAGAAAGGGCCTAGCAAAATAAAAACAATATTTAAATGTAGAAGAGACAAGCATGGAGCGGGGAAAAAATCTTCTCAGCTAACAGATAACACTTGTCAAAAGACAAATAGGGATACCCTCAGCATATATGAATTGATGAGGGAAATTAAAAGCAGCTTTCAAATTCTCAGAGCAATGAAAGAGGAACATGTAGGTGGTGGGAATTTAGCTGGTTGCAATATTAGTTCTGCCACAGGACTGTAGAAGAAAATGTATGATGTACTTCCTTACACCAGGAGAAGGTTAATTTCAGCCTGTTTCCCATTTTCTTGGCAGTTTGAATGCATATCAGAGTATTTCAGGTAAATACTTTGGAAATCAGTGTTTCATCTTTCAGAAAAATTGTCTGTGTTTGCCTTCCCAAAAGTTGCAATGCATGTTTATGTTTAAATGTGTAGACTTTAATCACTTTCATGTAAACAGATCAGTATGTTAAACATAGCTAATGAGACACAAATGTATTTTCTTTGCATGGAACACAAACAGGTTCTGTAAGCAGCTTTTCAAGATCTTTACTGGGTGTTTATTTTGAATAGAATTATTATTCTTCAAAACAACCTGTTGTTTAAATATAAAGTTAGAGAAAATCCTATTAATAGTAAAAATTCAGACCACTAAGGCCTTTTGCCTTTTTAGATAGTCACAGAATTTTTTTCTGCAGACAAGCTAATTGAATAACAAGGGTACTAGCATAGCTAACATAACTATGTCTTCCAAACTGGTTAATTCTGCCCAGAATATTTGTGATTTCATTGGGATGCTGGTGATTACAGTGGTCACAAATTAATTTATGCTTTTCAATTAATTTTATTCACAGGGAATTGCAATGATAAATATATTACTAATGCACTGTCTTTCCATATGACTTCTCATTCAACTTTTAATTATGTAGCCACATTCTTTAAATGGGCAAATATATTTTCAATTATAAACATTAAAGTGATAGGTATGGGAGAAAAGGAGTATTGCTATTGCATATTTGCTCATACAAGCAGAAGGCCAGACCTTCATTATCACCATATTCTCTTTGGGAATTTGACAGAGGTTATGTTACTAGTAAGATAATTAGCATTACAAAAAGATTTATGTATTTTTAGGCTGATTTTTCTTCTGGCAATTTATTTTCATACCCATGGAAAATTACTTGTTGCTTAGGCCTAATTTTTTTTTTTTGAGACTTTAACAAGATAAAAATGGAACAATAGTAAATGCTTTTGAGTATTAAGTCTGGACTGCAAACAAATTCAGTTTACTGAAAACTGTGCAAAAATTGCAAAAAGTCATAGCAGAAACTCTGATTTTGGGAGTCTTACGTGTGTAGTGGAGGCAGAACAAAAAAATTAATTTTTCCCCACAGCAATCTTAGTTCTGCAGACCTATGGACTTCTCCAGGTGTTGTTTTTCTTGCACAGCTTTATGCCCTTGTTTACTTTGCATTCTTGGGCGGTATTTACGTGGTCTTTGCTGTTGAAGTGCTCAAGTTAACAAACCCCTGACAGCCGTAGAGTAGGAACTGCAGGCCTCTGCAGTGGCCAGGAGCAGATCTCCTGGTGCACATCCATCAAACTGGCACCTGGAGAGCCCTGGAAAGGGTTCTGCGTCTTAATGAAACTCTGACAGCGCTGCAAGTGCTTCAGAGACTCGTCCCTGAGTGGAACGTGGGAAAAGCTAACAGATTGGTTCCCTTCCTAATTTATCATTTGTCAGGCCTTCAGGTACCTATACTTTAATCCTGGATTTTTCATTGTTGGGTATTCTGGACTTAATTTGCACACTGTTGTGTCAAAACAAAAATAAATCATTGCTGGGAGCAGAAATATCTTTTTGCAGAAATAATGCAGGAGAGTGTGCCTTTTTTAAAAATTTGAGCAGCTATGACTATTTAATCTCATACATTTTTTTAGTTTTCTAAGTAAATGAGCTGGTAAAATGAAGTAAATTGATTACTGATTTTGATCTTGCCGCTGTGCTTATAAATTTATGGTATCAGCAATTTCAGATTGTTTGGATTCTTTAAAAAAACTCTTTTTACTACTTTTTATTTGATAGTGAAACACCTCAGAAAGGTACAAAAGTTCTGAAAAGAACAATAAAATAAAACAAAAGTTCTGAAAAGAAGGACAAAATCTTTAGTCTGACAAAAGAACTGAGTCTTGCAAGCTGAAAAGTGAAATCATTGTAACCCTTTCTTTTCCTCCAGTAAACTATAGGAAACTTCTAAAAGAAAATCTAAAACATGTTCTCATCGTTTCCCAAAAGGTAAGAATAGAGGCCATTATCTAAGATAAAAGCTACAAAGATGTTAAGCTTTAATTACAAAAACAAAAGCTAAGGTAATATATTTGTTTGTGCGTGTAAAAATTATCAGTGTTCTTTTATCCTCACTTAAAACCACATAAGGTTTAACCTGAATTGAGATAAAAAGGAAACAAACACCCCAAATAGCCCCCGTGCCTTATTTGAACATTTAAATAAGCAAATAAAATTTTAAAAATGCTGCTCCTGCTATCACTTCCTATTAGGGTCCTTTAAATATGCAAAAATCTGGCCAGGTACCTTCTATCTGAACATGGGTTCAGTGTTTTAATCTCAGGCCTAAATTTTGCTTATGCTTTTTTTTTTTCTTGGTGATGAAACATCCATGAGCAAATGAAATAAAAGTGAGAGACATGGGCAAATATTACATAAAAAATGGATGATCATTTTCCAGAAATAAAAGAAAGGCTCAATTTTGCAAGCTCCCATTACTCTGTTATTAATATTAGTGGACTTGGGAAAAAAATGATACCATGGGATGCAATATTGCTTTGTTATTAATATTTTAAAAAGAAAATATATCTGGGGTTTATACTTCAAATTATGGGATATGTAGATGCTTCAGAGTCAGCTGGTTCTCCAAGTCCTCTTAAATTTGGACATTTCCTCCTCTGTTTTCCTTCTCACTACTCCATTTGCAATCATTTTCTCCTAGGGATTTTCTCCTTGTTATCCTCATCTCTGCTTTTCTTCTTCCTGTTGTTCACTTTCCTGCACTACTTCTCATTTTCCTCTTTCCCATTTAAGTCTGGTTTTTTTCCATTTTCTGTCATTAAGTTTCTCATCGTCCACTCTCCCTTCAGTTCTTGCTTCTATTTAACTCACGATTTCTTCAGTTTCTCATTTTCTAAATTAGTCTCCTTTTTTCTTCTTCCACTCTTGCTATTTGCTTCTTTTCCATAGACTGCTTTTCCCCACCTTATCCATTGCATCCTCTGCAGGGAGTCTTAGTGAAGATTTTCTTTTGTTTCCTGTTTGCACTCTGCCTTGGAGTCAGCCGCTGTGAACCCTGCAGATACCACGAACAGCAATTTTCCAGGCAATCCCATCATCATTCCAGGAAGTGATCCCAGCATGCTGCTTTCCCATGCATAGCTAGTGTGCCTCCATTCAGGATACACACATGATTATATGTCTTTTTTCTGTGGTGCTGTCCCATTTCTGTGGTAACGCTGCATCTCTACCACTTGTGTGTGATGGAGATTCTGGCAGGTGGGTCCCTTTAGAGATCAAAATACCTGTAATATATGGAATGTTTGAAGAAACTAAACAGCAGTTAACTCTTCCATTTAGTCCATAAATTGAATGGAATTTAAACAGCATTTTTATAGCTTTTTTTTTTTTCCTTTTTAACAATTGCTTAAATATGGTCAAAGAACAGAGTAAACACATTTTATATACATTCTTTCTACTTTAAATAATAATAATTCTTTCCTCAGGAAAGTCCTTGGATGACAGCACTTCTGTGCTTACTGGGGAAAGCTTTTCTAAAGCCTGTCTACCTTGTAAT
Organism: Catamblyrhynchus diadema; assembly: GCA_035047745.1. Classification (NCBI taxonomy): domain Eukaryota; kingdom Metazoa; phylum Chordata; class Aves; order Passeriformes; family Thraupidae; genus Catamblyrhynchus; species Catamblyrhynchus diadema. The sequence goes on along the minus strand of JAWWMN010000001.1, from coordinate 8,413,724 downwards.
GCAGTACCTCCCCTGGAAAGAGGAATGTGAATTATAAGGGAATTATCAGTTTGGAAAAGACCTCTTAAATCATGGAGTCCAACCATGAGTTGTGAGTCCCTGCTCACAAGTAACGCCAGAACAAAAATTAGAGTATGTGTTCCAGGCTCTAAGACAGATTTTAAAACCTTCAACCTGTTCCTGGCACAGATATGAAGATTCTTATAATTCTGCCCAAAAAATTCTTGAGTGTGCACCTCATAGCTGTGTGCTCTGTTTCACTCTGCAGGCAATAATTCTTTTTTGTTGCTAGTTCTGTTTGAGACAGGATTCTGAGACTCTTAGACTGGATAGTTCATTAACTTACATGAATAAAGATTAAAATCACAAAAAAGGAAATAAAAAGAGAAAACACCTAATTTTTTCTACCAAATCAAAGTGTTAAACATCAATCATGTTTTCACTTTTGATTATGTTCTAATCATAATGTTATAATGTCTTTAATTATTTTTTTTTCCCATTCATCATCATCAAGACAATTAGAAATGTTTTAATGGATGATGCGGGGTTAATAATGCTGTCTCAAAAACCTCATCTCTTTAAGTCTGAATCATAAAGTTGACCCCCTTTCTTTGGGTTAGAACAGGATCTAAGAAAAATATTCTGAAATTTAAGCTCTAAGGATACTAATTTTACTTTTCTGCTGATACTCCTTGACGATTTTAGAACTCAATGCAACCGTTCTGCTCTCACTTTCTTGTTAAAAACTTCGATGCTTTTTTAGCCACACTGTCTTTATAGATGCTGATAATCTGGCTCTTGCATTTCTTTTCTTCATTGTCTATATTTTTTAAAAGTATTATTTTTAAGCTTTATTTTTAAGTTGCTTGTGTTCTGTGTTCTTTTTTTCTCTCGTATGCTTTCATTATAGCTTTATTTTATCCCTGCCTACTTTTCCCGATGAGACAGAAAAGTGAAAAGTGTTGTTTTTTTTTAATTTTCTTTTTTGTTTGTTTGTTTGTTTGTTTTTCCCACAGAGTGGAATATTTTTTGTTTGGTGATGGATAAATTAAAGAATGGTGTGGGCTTAACCATAAATTTGTATAAATCTCAGTGTCCAGTCTTTGAACATCTGCTCTATATCCTATCAGACGTCCTACTCCCACTGCTGTTCCAGAATTTTCAGACTCCTCTAAGTCAGAGCTAAAGGGAGGAATGTCTTTCACAGGTACTCAGACTGCCCCACAGGTAATAGGTATTGAATTGTGTCAGACTGTAGTCTCTTAAGAAACATGGGTGAAAAGTCGAACAATTCAGTCGAGTGTGGCAGAATACTCATGAGAGCCTATTCAATACCCACAGAGATATCAAATAAAGCAACAATAATGAAAATGGAGCGATGTAGGGGAATTCTGATGACAGAATTAATGAATAACTCAGATTTACTGGCTTCTGTTCCATTGCAGGTTAGTTTAGAGGAGCAGTATTGACCTGTGAAAAAGGTTTACCAGTGCAATTAATGTATTTGCGGCTGTATCCAGGTTCCCTGCGTATGAGCTGGACTGGCATTGTGCAGGTGGCAGAATAATTGTGCAGTGCACTGAGGCATATTTCAGCTGAAAGGGCAGTGCACTCAGGTGACTGGAACACAGCTGCATTCCCACTCCAGGGGAAGGAATAGCTTCACCAGCTCCCGGTGTGGTCCCTGCACCAGCCCTGGGCTCTGAAGATCACCTGGTCTGTAATTAAGTGTGTGCCCAGGCTGATTTGGGTTAAAATAACAATGAGAGCAAAGTAACTTAGGCTAAAATTCAGTGCTAAGTGTGGTTAAGTGGATTTCTTCCAAAGTGGAAGCACCATTTGAAAGAGGAAATGATGACTCCACACACAGTCAAAGGTAAGGAATTACTCTTAACCTGTGATGTGACCCTAATCAAAGCAAGAGCCTTCGAGGCAGATGTCACAGAGCTGATATTTGAACAATTGTGTGTGCCTTATCCCATCTATCAGACCTGCTGGGAAGGCTTCCATAAATCCCTTGCTGCTTGTCCATTAATGTGATAAATTGGCATTATTCTAAGTGCTGTTGCCTTGAAGGTGTGTTTTGATGCATCCCAAAAATTCAGGCCTAACTTCTCGATGAGGTAAACTCAGTGAAGTCACTGACATTTCATCAAGTTGCAAATAAATCTGGTCTTTTGTCTGGGGTTTAGAGTGTAACAATAAATAGAACTCAAGTGGAAAAAGTGAGGACTCAGTTTGAAGTTAGGTGGACAGTCATGCTCTTAATACAGATTTAATAGAGGCATGATGCCATTTATGCAAAGGTTTCAACATGTCAAATAATGGTTTTAATACAAATAAATTTTCACTCCTCTAGAAATCAAGAGGGACTTTGCCATGAAATCTGAGAGGTGGCCAAGATTCCATAAAGTATGAAAAAAAGTATGACAATATTTTCCCAGTTTTTAATGTGAGCCTCAGCAAATGAGGATGCTGCTTCATTATTTCCCTGCTTTCTGTCACAGACTGAATTCTGTTGTGCTTTGCCTCCAAATATCAATTGCAACTTCATTCAACAAAGTCAAACACTGAGATGATCTCTTGTGAAACCAAAATTTGCAGAACAAATTTGTTCTGCTATTATTGTCTCTCTAGTTTACACACAGCTCTCTTGATCCACAAACCCAGTCGTGCAGGGGGGGAGGTGTTTCTGTGTAGTATTCTGTGTCATGGAATGCAAAGAAATGATTAATCAATGAATCACACAGTAAATAAATTAGATGGTGATATTCTGGCACTCATGCCAGGGGCATTTTTTGCACACAAAGAGCAGGATCCTTCTTCCAGAAGGGATATGGAAATGTTCAAGCTCATCTCAATTCAGCCCCAGGCACCTACACTCCCCACTGGGAGCTGAGTATTTAATTTCTTGGAGCATTTCTATTACTAATTTGTCTAACAGAAACAATCATTCTAAAATGATCAGGTCTGCTCTGGTAATCAGGATTACATTATTAATATTTGAAAAATCAATCAGATCCATTCTGATCTGTGCTAGGTGAGATTTTACTCTGCCAGTGGACAGAATGAAGGAAATTTGCTTCTTTCTGGGCATGCATATGATGACTGTGCATATGATCTTTACTTGGATGCAAACATTTGAATAGAAAATATTATAATTAGCCATGAGCTTTGCATGAAAATGCTGCAGAAAAAGCATATTCTCTTACATGTGGCTAAAAAACTTGTTGCTGAAATCAGCTATAAAATGAGAAGATTGTGGTTTTTTTGTTTTTTTTTTCCTTTTTTCTTTTTGAATGATAAGAAAACATCGATTGAAATCTCAGGGGATACATAGCAGAATCTACAATGGCAGCCCCCCCTTCCCCCCAAGCCAGATAAGAAAGCCTATTAGGCAGATGGTATCACACATGAAAAAAGTGATCAAGCTGTGAGCAAGAAAGCCAGATCTACTTAGTGTGATAATTAGAAAAGAAAGAGCCCCAAAGGAAGTAGAGAACAATAAAATATAATATCACAGCTGGAAAATGGGGTAGAGATTGTATTTTGAATCCAAGAATAGGTCAGATGAAGACAAAATGAAGGAAGGACAATGAAATTAGGAAGAAGAATTTGGGGAGAATGTGCCTATCAGGTTTTGAGATTGTAGTTTACTGTGCCACTGACAATAGGATTGTTCTGATTCCTGTCTGACACCAGTAGCAGCTCAGGAATTTAAAGTACAGCGCTACTAGTACATACAGTACTGCATATATTTTTTAAATCCTGTGCTCTGCCCAGCAAGTAATTTTCTGTATTTGCTTGTCCTATGCATATGTGTATGCATGGTGAAGAAACCCATTTACAGCCACAAGCTTCAACTCAGCTCATAGTTATACTATAAAGTGGTTTTGTAGATAAAAATTCAGCATGGCTTAGTAGTCAAAAGATAGCCACTAAGTTAGATCCATGCTGTTATCTCATCTAATAATTGTATTTCAGGGTATAAAATCTTAAAAAAAAAAAAAATAAAAGCCTTACCATCTTTAAAAGTTCTTTGAAAATAGATAGGAAAAATATGAAACAAAAGGGTTTTTTTTTTCCCCTCTTCTCAGCACCTCAAATTCTCTTTTCCAATTACTATAGAAAAGACACTTTCTCATCACACTGGTAAAAAATTTTCTTTTTTCCCTCACTACTGCAGAGGGTTTTAGAATTTCCAAGTATTCCAAGGACCACTTCAGTATTTTGAAGGCATCAAAAGCAAGTGCTAGACAGCACTGCACAGGACAACTCCATCAAAATGTGCACAGGGGTCAGCTCTCCCAGAGCCCAAGGCACACAGACCCATGGAGGTTTTGTGTTTTTGAACTTTTCTGCAGATTTAAATAACAAGCACCCTGCCTCCTCCATATTTTGCCATTAGGTTATGGTTTTATTGTAACCAAAAATATTATTTTAATCATCTAGGCATCTTAAATTAAAAAAAAAAAAAAAATTGTTAGCTCATCAGTTTGACCTTTAGTGTCACTAATATTGCTTTTCAAGTAACTCTTATTTCAATGTTTTGCTTCCAGACAGTCCTGGTTTGGCCTTTAAAACAATTAAGTAACTTTACTGACTCCTCTGTTTCTGAAACCCATGTAGCTCCAGAGTGAACATTCATGGCCATTAAGAAAATCCATATTTAAACTCCTGTTCCACTCTAAACAAACTCCATGGTAATGCTTCCATTGGGTTTGGGAGGGGAGATTCTTTTTCACAAGGCTGCATTTAGGATGGAGGCAATTTTTCAGCAAATTCACACCAGTTCAGGTCTATATTTTCATGGGTAGAGAGCAACACCACTGGTTTTCAAGGTTAATGGCAGAAGTCTCAAATGGACAATGATGATTCTTCCATGTGGGGACTCCCTTAGTCATGTAAATATTTTTTTTCTCTAGTAAATGAAACATTTTAATTCATAAAAGAGATAGTAATGCTTCAGACCTATTCTGTGCTGAGGTTTGAATTTATTTATTTATTATTTTTATGGAAAAAAGATGGAAGGAGATGTAATGAATGAAAGCATTATTACAAATTATATATTATATTATTATAAATAAATCATAAATTATACATATAATTATAAATTATATTATTACAAATTATATATTGTACAACAGGGCAGTTTCTAACAGTTTTAAATTCTTCCCTTTGGTTTAACTCAATTTACTTTCCTTTTGTGGATGTTAGCAGAAAATGTAATGTTTGTATTGGCACCATATACTTTTATGAGTACTTCTGGTGACATTTCTTTTTTTTTTTGTATATTTTAACCCTTTATTTTATTTTATTTTATTTTATTTTATTTTATTTTATTTTATTTTATTTTATTTTCCAGGCCAGTTTTAAAAAAGTTCCTGTTTTATTATTTTATTTTTTTATATATTTTGTATCTTATTTTATTTTATATTTTATCTTTTTATTTTATTTTATTTTTTAAAATTTGTTTTCCAGACGAGTTTTCATATAAGCTTTTGTTTTCCTCATCTTTGAATTTCCTGCCTGAATATTTCTGCTTTCTCCCTTTATTGTTTCCTTTCCCTGGGAAAATAAAACAAATATTCAAGATAAGGTCTGGTGGAATGCTGCTGCTTATTTTTCTCTTTATTTTTCTTTTGATTGATTGTTTATAAAATAAGGAGATTTGGGGGAATTCTTAATACAGTTATTCCTTTTGCATGTTCTGTTTTACTTTGTTTTGTTTTTCAAACAAATTTTTACTTGCTCCAGGCAAAATGTTTCACAGATTCATATTACAGAGTGAAGAGAGAGCCTCGAAGTGCTTTACCAGGGATTGCTTAGGAAAACTAATGACAAAAGTTTGAATTTGCACCCCCATCTCCTGTAAAAATCTTTATTATTTGTCACAGATATAAACACATCAAAACATTTTGTTGATCCTGCTAGGTCCCTTCCAGCTCAGGATATAATTCTTAAGCTGAATAAAACATGTCACATATAGCAATACCAGAAATTACTTCAAAATTATGTAACATACCCACTTAAAATGTTTGCTTGTGACAAATTGTTTTGCTGACACATGGCCAAATAGGAAAACTCATTCTTGGATTATTCTCTTTTCACCCTAGAGAAATCTCCAAAAATTCTTATTGTAGTACATAACTCCTCTTTCTGATTCATTTTTTTTCTTAACTTTATGTAATAGAGGTATAAAGTTGGCATGAAAATAAACATTTATTTATATTGAGACAGATGCAGTTTTGCTTCATGCTTACTCCTTATGGATGGCCAGAAACACACACTTCTGCTGAAGCTGAATAGAATTTTAGGAAGGATTTCTCTGAAGGCTGTGGCATTAGTAATCTGTAGTATTCCGTGGGAACACAGAGTTCTTTGCAATTTAGAAAAAATCTTTTTTAATGTGCTTATTTTGGCAATTGTTTAGTGATAGATAGTATTAAAAATTTAGCATTAATTTAGTACCAACAGTAATAGGAAAAGAAAGTTCTACATCTCATTCTATACAAGTGAAGCAGGAAAATCATTCATGTCTGAAAGGGAATGCCTTTGATTGTGCTTCATATTTTTATTCTAATTCAAAAGTAAGCAATTTAATTGTCATTAACTTCAGCCATACTTCTGTTAGATTTTCTTAATGTTCATCAAACAGACTTTTAAATCCCACAGAAAATCCAGAGCAAATGACACATTTATATGTTTATTCACATGATATTTGAAAAGCATTGATCAGGAAGGGAGAACAGAGCTGAGGCTTGCTTATTGTCATGTGAGGTGGTGCCTGAGCAGAGAAACAACATGAAATAAGTTTGTCTGCACCTGTTGGTAAGAGATTTTTATGTTACAAGTAAATCCTATTCCTGTAAACTACAAAAAATGAAATATTTCCCTTTAATATTCCCCTAATGGGAAAAGTTTATGTACCTCATTCCCATGAAAGTGATAATGTTACTCCAAGCTATAGACAGAAAGGCTGCATCACTCAGCTTTAGCCAAAATATAGCTCAGGTGCTTTTATTGGAATGAAAACAGGCTTGATATTTATCCCTTTGCCAGTGTCTTCTGGAGTAATGAGAGCTTTCTACTTTGTCATATTTTACACTCTGTGTGTTATCTGTATGCATCCACCTGACTGGTTGTTTATTCTCTCTAGCCAACACTGCATCGTCTGTACTACACTGTTACAGAAAATGGTGCTCTGAAGCTCTGATTTTCTCATTTTATGTTGCTTTTATTATTTTGTATTATGTTGTATGTGTTTATTCACTCTATGTTATTTTTGGCTAAGAGCCCTGTCTGATAAAGACTTTCAGAGCTGTTTTGCAAAGGAGGGATATTTCCATTAGGGATCACCCCCTGGTGCCCTTTCCAGCCTTGTGTTCCCTGATGACAGCCGCACAGACTCACCCTTGTTTCAGTTTGCTCTTTTCCTCCTCATTTCTCATACTGCATGATTTGTGAAAACCTCTGATAAAGGCTCCTCAAAGTCAACAGAACTCCTCATTTATCTCAGATTGCTTTTGTCACCCATAAGTCCTGACGAGGCTCAGCTTTCAAAGCAGTGCACAAAATGCTCTGTGAATGTCACAGGTGTGCTGCTGGTTCTCCTTTGAATATACAAACTAACATGTTCTGTGCATCCCTAGGCAGACTCAGTACCTCAGGTGCTTTAAAGTGATTGCAACTTGTTGGTTTTTTCCATTATTTGCTCACCCTTATTATTTTCTTTGTCTTACAGTATTCCAGCAGTTCCTCTAAGCTCTTATATCTCAATAAGAAAACATTATGAATTACCTTTCAACAAGCAGAATTAATCCATGTTCTGGTGTTTTTTGGTATTTTGAGAGAAATGCTTGGGATTCTGTTTGCCTGTAGTACTAAGGTTTTCCAACATCTCCCACATCCCCGGTTTCACTGGAAACTCTTTATTTTAATTCCCACACTTAGACCTGACTATATCTACTAGTATGAAACAAGTACTTATGCTCCTCATTACTAAGTAGCAGGCTCAATGTGATGCTTGCCCATTGTTTTTAATATTTTTAAACCTCCAATGTTTTGTTTTAGCAACATCCACACATGTCCACAACGACAACAGGACCTGGACTCTACTTTCAGCTGGTGGTATTTTGTTGTCTAAACAGATGAAACCATGTTACAATTTTCTTTGTCAAGTCACTAAGCCTTTTATTTGAATGTCTTTTAAGACATTTTTCTTTGTGGCTTCTACAACGTGTTGATTTCCACCCTGTCAGTGGTGCAAGCCTGCAAAGTCCAGAGCACTTGCAACTTGATAGAAAGATATGGTCTTGCAATACTAATTTCCTGGTTAAACCACAATAAATATCTTGTTTCTCTATCACCGTTTTCCTGTTAGAATGCCTTCCCTTTATTACATTTTTATTTAATTAGGTTTTCTTCAGGCTGCTTTTCTTTATTCCACAAGTCCTGGTAAAATTGAGCGTAGACCAAAACATCACTAGGAGTAATTTGACTCTGTTAGATAATTTAATCTGGACAATACTAAAATCTATTAAACTTCCCTAATTAATGCATTTTATATAAGTTTCTATGTCTGTCTCTTATATCTATCACTCTGTGATAGATATAAGAGGTGTCAGAGAAACTTGGTACTTCAAATTTTCATGCCTCCAGTACGTAAACCATCCTCAAAATATATTTTTTTTAGGCTTTTGGAATTGGTGACCCAAGTGACAAAACCTGCATGAGTTCTTTGAGTTGGCATCAACTTTTGATTACAGCAGGATGAATGAAAATCCATCCCTGCCTCTTAGAGAAATATCACTGTTACATAAGTGTGCTGAGGCCAGGAGACTCTTTCCCTTTCCAGATCCTTTTTCTCCTTAGCACCCATGTGTGGGATTACACTTTCATATCATTGTGCATCTGGAAGAAAATGTTATAGAATATTATTTGGCTAACTCTAGAGGAATTAGGAGCCAAAACATTTCTCAGCATCTTTAAGGGCTGCTCCCAGGAGAACCAGCAGCGACACAAGCTGTCATTCACTGCTCCTAAACTGCTCCTGTCTGGCTGCATAGGGATGGAAAAGAGGCAAGAGAAAGACTCTGGCAGAAGATTTACAGTAAGAACTGCGTCCTTTTGAGAAATTCCCTGAGTGCACTTCTAGCATTTCTGAGGGTTTCCTTTACCCTTAACCTCATTATATTCGTATATCTTGTCAGCAACATGCAATAACAGCTCCAGGTTCAGCCTTTAGAAGTCTCTGTATATGAGGGCAACATAAAAGTTGTACTTTCACTGACACGCTTTCATCTGCCAAAAATGGATGAAACCTTTTATCTCAATCCTTCCTCCTCTTGCATCTAATGGAAACATTTTTCATTTCCTGGTCTGACCAACTCCAGGAGTAGTTTAATTTTATTTGGTGTGTGGCTATAATGAAAAGCAAAAGCAATGTGTCTGCAAAGCTACTCACAAGTTCATCTGGACATTAATGCCGCTGCTCAGAGAAGTTACTGCTCAGGGTTTGGTGCAAACTTTCCTCCCTGTCCCCTGCTGTTTCTGACTTGGTGGTAGGATTGTGTGTTATGGCTCAATTTCCTAAATATTGACTTTAGTGCTGAGAATAAAACCATTAAAGATGGCAAATACATGGAGTTTCTTTCCACATTGTAGATGCGGAGGGAAGTGTTCTTGTACACTAAGTGAAGATGTTGAAATCTAAAAAAAATTTATATTCGGTCACAAAGCCAAATATTAACAACTGATTTTCAAACCAGCAGTTTTTTTAAGTCCTCAAAAGAAACCATCAACTGCCTTACGTTAACCTTTTCTTGTTAAAATAGTTGAGTCATAGAGTCTAAAATTTCAGTGATAATAATGTTTAGATATTAATATGCTCTCCATCTGTTTCTGCTTTCTTTCACTTTGGGAAAAATATTTATTCAAGTAGGTAACTTAAACCAAAGACTAACAAAAATTGTATTAGTATCAGACATTTGTGCAGCAAATTAATTTCTCACAGTGCTCATAATATGTGTTAAGAGGAAAATCAATGTTTTTTGTAGTGTACAGAAATGGATGGTGGAAAAGGCAAGAAAGAAGGGTCTACTTCCCTCTTCTGCTCCCACCCAAACTTTGTCTGTCACCACTGAAAATGTCCTACTACACACTTTCCACATAATGGACAAAAACTACATTACTCTAGGTTTATGATGGTTCAAATCTGAAGAGTCTTTCACTGGATATAACTCCATGGAAATTCATTAATTTAATCCTAGAGGGATGAACTGAGGAATTAGGCCCTTTCTTTTTAATATAACTCATATTGTTCAGTGAGTACTTTTCTCTGTAGAAATCTCATTTTCAAATATAACTATTGATTTTGAAAACCCGTGCAAACATGCCTAGTACCAGGATTAGACCTGAAGTTATACATTTTGGTAGGGTAGCATTCACCCTACACCTTGGTGCGCTGGGACAGTGACACTGGGAGCCTTGTTTGCTGGGAGAAGGTGTCCAAGCCTTCTCCCAGGTGCAGGGGATGCATTTTTGAGTGAGCAGCACATCTGCAGTGTCTGTCAGGATTTGCAGTCCTGGGCAGAGTCAGGCGCGCTCAGCTCTGATCACTTGGCTGGCTGCTGCAAAGGAACATTCACATCTGGCCCCTCAGAGACAAAGATGACTTTTTGTCACCTGCTAATGGCAGCTGCCCCCTCACTCAGGCAGCTTCAAGGCCATGTGATCAGTTCATAATTCAGGAGTAGGAAATTGCTTCTTGCCAGTGTGAATCTTGGTATGACTCAAGGAGAATCTCATTCTCCATTTCTCCTCCTACGACTAATTGCCTGGCAGCAGAGTAGCAGAAAAGAAAGAAGACCCTTCAGATTTCCAACACACTGTCCTTGAGAATGTAAGCTGTACTTCTTGTAAATAGATAGGGTATTATATTTGGTAAGAGAATCTAAACCAGGAGTGTAATAGATACAGCACAGCATCCTTTGTTTGCAACTGTCCCAGTCATTTCAGTCCAGCAGTTTTATTTACTGTGCGTGTTTTACATTTTTCTTCTAATACTATCAAGGAAGAAAACTTTGGATCAATTCACTTGGAAACCACGAACTCAGCCAAGGTGAAATATATAAAGCATTCAGTATTGCAGATCTGCTTGGCCTCTTTCCATCTCTTTGTACATTTTGCCCTTCAGGATATTTTTATTTGTTCTGTTTGTATTTTTTTCAGTGCGTCTTTTCTTTATAAATGTTTATAAGTGAGAAAAAGACCACAAAATGTAGAACAGATTACAAAAGCAGAATGCTTGAAGAACCAAGTATATATCACTTCAGAATATTTCTTTTACTACTTATGTGTTTCTTTGTTACATATTGAATCCTTTGGTCTTTTGCCCTTTATATATTTCTTACCTGCAGTCTCTGATTACCTCTCCAATTGCTTGATGCCATTCCAAGAAATGCAAATGAATGTTGACCTGCTAATATTGATTGATTGATTTTTTTTCTTGTTATTTGTCTAGTTTATTTTCTTTTCCCTTTGAAGATTTTATAATCCAGGATGGTTTGTAACACAGAGGGGTCTTTAATTGCTGCCTGCAGCACAGGCAGCAAAACTTAAAATATATTAAAGACCTTTACCATGCAGTACATGATGGGGAAAAAATAGGCTTTAAGTCATCAGCACTTGCATGTAGCACTTTTTACTTTTTGGCTGCATTTTATAAGTACCAGACAGGCAATTTCAAAGTTGATAACAATGCACATTTAAATTTTTCTCATCTGAAAATAAATAATTTTATTTTTAGTAACAATTTAACTTACGTCACCTGTCAGTTTGACACGAGGCTGAATGAGAAATACAAGATTTGGCTTTTTAATATCAATTCAGATAATTAAAAAAATACATCAGCAGACATTTTCTTTTGCATTTTCTTTTTACATTTTATTTTGCAGTAAATCCTGCCAATTGATCTTACAGGGTAATCAAAACCTGATGCTGCCTTTTATGAGGGGAAGCTATCTCATTGATACAAGTAACTTTGCTGCTATTATAAAGGTTCCCTTTGTATGGCATTGTTTCTAGATGAAGTGAGTAAAGAGAAACGTGAAGTGTCTAAAAAGCCGTAATTCATGCTAGACCATTTTTCTTGGAAAAAAGAAAGATCTGCTTCCTCTTTTGTGTTTTTCCAAGCTCATCATGGTCTCTGCTTAGGGCAAAGAAAAAATAAAAGGATGACATGAGGCATTAGAAGTTTCCCTAGTCCAACATAGCTCATTCTGTGGATTAAGTGAGGCTGGAGAGATGCATATGTATTATATAACACATATATATATATGTACTATATAGTTTACTTAATAATAATTATAAGTATAATTAAGTATAAAAATAATTATAAGTATAATTAAGTATAAAAATAATTTATAGTTATTATATATATATGTAATATATACTATATATTACATATATATATAATAACTATAAATTATTGTAGGATACACCGAGGATCGGTATCGGATTTAAATTAAAATATTGCATTTGGTTTAAGGCAACCGTAAACATCTTCATTAGTATCTCACCAGAGCCTGTGATTATTTGAAATAGCACAAGAGTACAGAGAGATTGCTAAAGGGCAAGACTGGTAGTGGGAATATTTTTTCCACATATCTATCAATCATTGTCTTACTTTAGGCTTGGGAACAAATAAAGATGAAAAAGCTCACACATAATGACATTCATATTTGTTACAGAATTCTTTTTATTTATGGTGGTTTGAGCCATAATGAGGAAAAGTTCTCTAAATTCTCTTTTACATGATTGGCATCCTTTTAACAACACAAAATAGAGTTGTTTTGGGGTTTTTTAAGCCTGAATAAATTTACTAGAATTCTCATTCTGAGCACACAAAAATATACAAGACAATTTCACTTTATAATGCCATTATCACAAGTATCTCACAACTCACAACCTCTGCAGCCATAGCTATTCTTTGAAATGTGACATTCAGAATTTTGAATTAATGGCTTAATTAATTAATCTGCGGGATGTGTTCTTCCCTCCTACCTTTTTTTGCAAAGACATTTCCTCTGAACAGTTACTAATGGAGCTACTTTTTCAGCTCAGTATTTAAATGATTAAACGTGAAATATTTCAAAAACGGTTATAAAGCTGATCAACTCGAATGTATTTGTGACTATGTGGGGTGGCAATAACAATTGCTAAGTCATTTTGGGCAATGAACAGAAACACTTTTGATGCAAACCTTAAATTTGGCAGAAGAGCCTCTTGGGAGAGCCAAACAACTTCTGCTGCTCACAAGAAAGGATTGAAAAGAGCTGGAAAAGGGAAGGTTGAGTGATTGGAGGAGGGGGGGATCTGCAGCATACATGGAGTTCTTCCCATGGAATTAAAAACTTCAATTCAGCCAGGAGAGGGAGTTTTAAGTGGATGACATTTAGGTTTGGCTTGTCTGACAGGGTTTCTTTGCAACGTTGAGAACTCTTGGTAGAGGCAGTTGCACCAGCTGGGGTGGCATCCAGCTCAGTCCAGTCCTGGAGGCTCAGCCAGGGAAGGTGAAGCATAATGGAATATGAGAAATGTAATACTGAGATTATAATATGCAGATCTACATATTATAATCTACTAGTCTTGTGAATAGTTAAAAAGTTAAGTGAAAGTAATTAAAATGAAGTGAAGGAAAAGGAAGCTGAAGTTCAAATAAAAGGCACAACTTTAGGATGTACTTAAATTGCTTTTCACAAACAGAAGGTGCATGCACCCAATATATTTTTAGTATGGCTGGAGACCTTCATATAAAAATAGCAAAGCAAAATTTGGATTTATGTGAGGCTTTATCAGATTTTCAGAAGATTAAAATAAATAAATAAATAAATAAATATACACACACAAGTCAGAAATTATGCCAAATGATAAGTTACAGTAATTGTTCTATGGAGTGGGGATTGTTTTCCTACTATTAGAGAATGTTTCTGATGGGCAGCATGGATCACAGCCTTTTGGGTTACCTTCTGTTTATGGTGCTTACATGGTTTTCTGAAGATATTGAAGAAAGAAAGTTACCCTAGAAAAAAGTGGGAGTGAAATTATAATAACCCTTGCCTTTTATTTTTCAGATGGTTTTTCAGGGCCTTTGACCATTCCTCATTGAAAACCCGTGGGGCCATTTTTTCTCACTAGATTCTGTCTTCCTAAGCTCTCTACTCAGTAAGTATTGAGGGTTTGGTGATTTTTAGTATGAATTTAAGGGGATTTCTGCCTGCTTAAGTTTATAACTATGCTAGAGCAGATGAGGGAAGGTGTCCTACAAGCTGTGATACTGTCCAAGTATAAACAGCACCAGGAAAACTGAGACTCCAGCCAGCTCTAGAGTAGACCACTTTGACAAGAAGATACACAAATTATTCAGAGTGGGGTTTGAGAACACAAAAGCTATCTGAAACCTCACTGTTCTTGGGTTATTTTGCATCTATCTTCTGTGTGGGGGAAGAGAGGAAAGATAGATCTGCAGTCAGGGGTAGTGAGCAGCAGGTCCCCTCACCCCTGTTTGCATTTTCTATGTTGTAATGACTACTCTTCCTTCCATCTTGCTAGTATTGCTGTTTACGTGTCAGATCTTTCTGTTTTAATAATGCAACTGTGGTCCCTGTCTGATTGTACTGTGTTCAATGTTTTCTTTACAAGGCACCTAAAAATCCAGGCTCAGGATTTTAGGCTTCCATATGCCCCAACAGAATCAAAAGTGATTTCCTTTTCTAATATCAACCATTCATCCTTTGTGTAGATGATTTGGCAGCCCAGCTGATATTGGCATATTGTTGTAATTTATGCTTTTTTTTAAAACTCACTAAATTCAGACTTTGCATTTCAGCATACTTAGTGACATGCAGTAAAAAACAGAATACAGAAGTGTAACATAAATTCAATGGTGTTTTAGAGAAAAACCTCCAAATTGTATCCTCCATATAAACTGGCAGGTTGATAAGATTTCTCAGTTTCAAAGTGTATTAGTTTGTTTCAGTAGGGCAAAGGTTGCTCATGTTTTGGGGGAGGGTAACAAACAATTTGGAAAGATTTAGATAATTAGCAGAAACAAAAGTGAAAATCCAACCTATTAAATGCAGAAGCCATTAAGGAGACAGATGGATAAACAAAGCTGTTTTTCTCTTTGGCTTTGGGTTCATTTATTAAGGGTGGAAAAATCAGCATAATCCTTTCATTTGCTCCAAATTCTAGGTCAATACTCAAAGCTGGGCATGAGCAGTGCAAGAGTTTTAAAAATGCAGCTTTTGCTTTGGATATTCGCACCATCTGGATTCTTGATTAGAGCTGCATGCAGAGGCCACCAGGACAGCTGTCAGGACAGGTAATGGCTTGTGACTCCTTCTGCAGCGCCTTTCTCTTTGTCCTGTCTCCTTCCCATGCCTTGCACACCCCACACCCTCAGCTCCAGAGCAGAAGCAGAAATTGCAGCGCTCTCCAGCCTTACAGCCTCCTTGGCAGGAAGATCTGCAGTGGGAATTGATCACTGTGGGCTCATTTTTCACCCAGTTGGTTCTGAGCACATGCTATTTGCACATAACCAGATCTTGTGCTGGTTTTCTGCTCTTTCTTGTATCCCCATCGAGAAATGTATCTATGTTGCTGGCATTCACCTTGAAATCCACTTCAGAAATCCCTTTATAATCCAAGCCTGCACTAACATCCAGCTACAAACCTCTATTTTGGAAGTATTTTGGAAATGTTAGGGTGCATTATGCAGACAGAAAAGCTGGAAAATGACATTTCAAACTTAGTCATGTGCCTCAACAAAACACACTCCCTGCTTCCCTTACCTTATGTGTAAAACTGATAGGCTGGAAGAATTAATTGTTCTGTTGCTTTGTTGGTACCTTGGAAAAGCTCTTTCCATTTTTAAAATTAAATTAGTCCCTGAGCAGTAACTAAAAACATTATATGTTCAAAATATATATGAAAAAAACCCCAACATGTAATATATAAGTTGATTATTTAGTATTATCAAAGCTGATTATTTAATGCATAAATAAATAAATCTAGGAGACTGTCTCCTAGATTTATTTATTTATGCATTAAATAATCAGCTTTGATATTACTATCTAGCTGTTCATTTTATGCATGCTCAATGTTTCCTTAATTTCTTCAAAATTTATATGAATAATTAATATGTGAATAGGGACAGTTTAGTTCATTAGCTATAAATTAAGAGTTGGCATTCATTATTTAGTAGTTAAATTCTGGCTCCCAGTTTTTGTGCTTTTTCCTGATCTCATTATTCTTTTCTTGATGGAGGTAATTATAAAGTGGTACAACACCAGGTCAAAAAATACCTCCTCATATTTAGAAAGTCTCTTAAGTGTATTTATTTAGAAGTCAGAACGTCATTCCAGAGTACAATGTTTTCTTAACCCTGTGATGGTAGAAAGGAAACCATCCAAAATTTTAAAATTTTTACATCTTTACTTGTCTAATTTTTAATTAATGGGGATAGTCATATTGACAGCTGAAAAATACATGTGTGCAGTATTAATTTCAGCTGAAGGCAGTCCATAAAAATTCAATTCCTCAACTATGACCTAGTCTTGCTAATTTTTCTCACACTGTAAAGCCATATATTTCTAGATTAATCCTTCCAAAGCTTGTAGGAGTAATCTTTGGATGGAGATTGTGCTTAATGGAGGGCATAAAATATTGCAGCTCCAAAGCAACCAAGAGAATAACAAGGAAGATATAGGCCTATAAAATACAATGTAAGACCTATTAAAAAAAAAAACGCCTTAAATAGCAGCTTTTACCTGCTGAAGAGACCTGAAGTGGCTAGCTCAGTTCCCTATGCCTGCATTAGCAAATCCTAATCCCCTTGTTTTGATGGGCCCCATGCTAGCTTCTGAAATTTTCAGTGTACAAAAGAAAAAAGCAACTAAAATAATTTAAAGAATAGATCAAGGATGCAGCAAGATACTTCTACAGCATTTCCTGTTTATGCAATATAGCCAACAAGTTGTAGATATGAAAGTAGTAGAAACAGGAGTGAAAGAGGCAACAGATACCTTGTTTAAACAGATATCCTGATTACCCCTCCTTCCCCCATCCTCTCTTCCTCCTTGAGCTATAAGAAAATTAAATATGAGGGAAATAACCAACATTTAACCGAAAATATCTTAAACACTGGCTTGGAAATTTCTCTAAGAGTATGAAACACAAGCTGGTTGGGTTTTTGTCCTGTCTTTTTCCCTCCTACTTTAGGTAGTGTCTGATTTGTACTTCTCTTTTGCATTTGGTCTGCTACACATTAAATTGTCACTGCTTTTCCTGAAGTTTCCAGGCGTTGCAGCTTGTCTGGGAATTTCGTTATCGGATGAGGCAGAAGCAGAATGAGGTTGTTTGTCTCCTGACTTTCTCACTACCTTGCCTGTCCTCCCCATATTAAAGAACTCATTTTTCAGGTATAGTCTTTTTTTCCACAGTGATCCTTCTTTAGATTTAATTTACGATTCAAAATTCTCCTTGCAGTGTTTTATTCTCTGAATATATTGATAAAATATAAGGGAATGTGCTTGTAGCAGCACAAAAGGTGAGATTTATCAATCATATTTCACTCTTTAGCATCCTTACTAGCAGAATTGTTGTTATGTTTGCAAAGATGTTAAAAGGAAAAAATAAAATAACTGCCTTAAGGAGATGACAGGAGGGAAATGGATGCTGATGGCAGCTGTTCTTCCTGACACTGACACTTGGGAGCTCAGAGGACAAGAGCAGACATTGCAGAATGTTCCTGGGGATGCATCAGGCCCTCTCTTATCACCTAAATATTTCTTTTATTTGGTACTAATAACACTATGCTATGGTCAATGATATAATAAAAATCCCATCAGAAGCAGCAGAGTTACTCATTCATGACTGACTAATTCCTCCAGTGTCAACAAATAGAGTTTAAGCTACCCTGTAGCACAGAAGGTTATTTCTGCTGTCGTTTCATCAGTGGAAAGGAGCACAATTTTGTCTTTCTTAGGTCAGTATGACCCAGCACCTGATAATTCCCATAAATCACAAACTGCAGATATGTTATCATGTCAGTGTTAAATAGTATAAAAACAGGTTTTTAACAGGCTCTTTGCTAAATCTTATTCACAACAAGTGAGGAGAAATATTAAACTCAGTCTTGCATTTATTGAAGAAATGTACAACCATGTGATTTAAAAGCTTGCTGCTGAATTAGTTGTTATTTCACAAAGCTCAAATGCAACAAGCTATTCAGATTCCCACACAGTCACCATCAGATCCATGGTGCCCAACAAAACCAAAAATCTCTTCAGCTAAATGATTGTTAGGCTTTATTTTACACATACTTAAACTGCCTCATTTAAAACAATTATAATTTCACAACATTTTATGATTTGAAGGAGGATGATGGTAGTGATACATCTTTCAATTATGTCTTTATGACCATAGCAAGTGGGCTGTGTGATTCACATCTAGAGCTATTAAGGTGCCTTTATCTTATCCGGGATGGTCTTCATAAAATGATGGTTTCCACCTTTGGGATTTATTAAGCAGATATTTTGTCCTTCCCATTTCTGAAAAAGGTCAGTTTCAGAATGTTGCTGTTCCCTACAAGCAATCATCAGGAAATACTAGTATTGGAAATGCTTGATATCTTAAACCTTGAGATAATGGTGTTGGGACTTTCCAGCTCCACAGCAGGCTGAATCTAAATTCTGTGCAGTTGACTCCAGAAATGTGTTGTCTGGCTGCCATCTCTTTTAATACAATGAGAGAGGTCTATTTTTAACCATGGGCTTAATTTAATCAGCATAGTTGGAGTTTTGGCTATGGCAAGGGAAAGAGCTGTCATTATCTCATTTATTAAGTTGCCTCATTTTTCCAATGTGAATGCAGTTGTTGAGCAGAAAAACCCTCAAAAAAAAAGTCAAATCCTGTTACAGTTTTGGGTCCAACCAGAAATCTGCTACATAGCACATCATTTGGAACATAAAGAATAAAGGGCAATCTACTCCAGTGACAAAAAAGGAACAAATTTAGAATTATTTAATTGCAACTTGTTATATGCCACCTTACAACCTTGGGATCTGTGAATAACTGCATAAAGATGGCAGGAAGTGAAGAGGAATAAAAGCACTACTGCTAATAAGGGAGACAGAAAAAATTCTAATCCACCAAAATACTGATACAGGAGTTGCCTACCTGTTAATGAACTCTGATGAATGCTCTAGATCTGGGGAACATTCAGGAATGTGAAACCCTGGCTTGTATGAATTACTGTGCTTAAGAACTAATGCACAGGTAAAAGAAGGAATCCTCCCCTCTTCAGAATTGCATTCAAACAAACAAATGAACCCCAAAGGCTTAATTATTTTCCAAACTATTTTTCAATTATTTCTACCTGGAATTAATTGTCTTGCCTAAACCAAAATAGCAGCTGACAAGTCTATGTTTCTCTTGAGGCTAAGGATAGCTAAAGGATGTCTGGGGGTCCTTTTGAGTCTCTTACAATCCAGCCCACTTGTAGCCCATTTTGCTATGGAAACTCGAATGAACTTACCTGGAATAAAGCAAAGTGTTGATCAGAAAGATGAAAAAAGTCCCAACAGGCATAGGAATTTTGTTCTTTATTATACCACATTCTCCAACTGACCTTTAGGAACCACAGCAAACTTGTAATGGCCATCAAGAAAAGTACAAAATTTAGGTCTCTAACTTCTTTCAAAAACACTAACCTTGAATTAAAATCAGAAAATAGTTTGCTTAGAAACAAAGAACAGATTTGATGCATCATCATTTAGCTACAGCAAGGCTGATGCAAAACCTGTGTGCAAGTAGTAAGAAAATTACAAGAAAAATTGGAAAATATCAGTGCAATATGTGCTGTATGGATAGACAGGAGCTTGCTGCAGAATGCAGCACATATAATTATAGCTTCATGCTTCATGTGGAGTTTTCTGTGAGCATTTTTCATGCGTGAGCTCCTCCTTACCACTAGTGACATTTGGAAACTGTAGTGCATTTGAAATCTGATGAGCATCACTTCCAAATTGCTTGCAGGGTGTGGTGTGAATCAATTAATATCTTCTGTTCTGACATAAATTCAAAGACTACAGTTCTCAGAAGCGTATAATGGTATAATTGTGGAATATGCAATATTTATTGATGAGCATTCTAAGAGGAATATAGAGATAATTATATGCAAGCATGGTTATGAAACAAAATCAGTGTTATTTTCTACTCATTATTCACAGAGGCATAAAATAGATTCAATGCTAATAGTTCTGCTAATTGCACATATCCTTATGCATGTTTATGAATAAAAGACAACCAGAGTACCTCAGAATAAAAAGAAGCACAACTCCTAGGAGGCATTTACTAACTAAACACATTAAAGTAATAAAATTTAGTTTATAAAGAAAACAAGGACAGAACACCAGAGAACCTCATAGACAAAAAAAAAAAAAAACAAAAAAAACCAAAAAAAACCCTCATCTCAATTTTAAGAACTCTTTTTTGCAATAATTCAAAAGCTTTCCTTGAATTGGTCTAAACCACTAATTTTCCTGTGTTATTTTGAATTTTTTCAAAAGGACGCCTGTTTTTCTTCTTGTTATTTAAATTTCTTCATTTGCATGAACACCTTTTTTCATGTAGCAAGCAGGTCTTTATAAACTGGAGAAATCCAGTGACATCCAACATGGTTTAAAACATTTTAGAAAGAATTTTAGAAAGAATAAGTATTTTCTGAGTGCCAAGTGAGATTTGTACTCGGAGTTCTAAGCCTGCTTGAAGGTCCTTGAGCAGACATCAACAAAGAGTGTGCTAAAGCTTTACACTACAAAAATATAAGAATTTTATGACTCCCTCCCCATTAACACACTAACCTATATTCAAATAGGAGAATTAATGCTAGAATGAGTAACCAGAGCCCTCCCTCTACGGCACAAGCTTACATCCGTACGTTATTAACAAATCACCAATATACAACCATGAGTGAGACACCGTGTCACTCACACTCACCCCTGGTGTCTCTAAAACTTCTTACTTCGATTTTTTATATAAAAAATTATCGCTGCTATTGCTTCAAATGTAGTTATGGATTCTTGAATTCTTGTGTGGTAAGTTCTAGAGGGGAAGGGAACTTGCGCAGAGTGAATGCTGCTGGATCAGAGTGAGCTTGGAGAGGATGGGAAGCCAAAGCTCTGAGAGCAGCTCCCTGGGGTGCTCTGACTGCAGCAGCCTCACCAGAATATCAGTGAGGAGCACCATTTCCAGAGTGAGCACACTGAACCTGCTGGGCTGACAGCAAGCAGCCAGGCTGAGAGTGAGACTCTGTGGAGGGGCTTGTTAGGAAGGACTCAGAGCTTCCACAGCACCGGCTCAGACTTTGAGGAGAGGCCAGTAAGGGTGAGTAATATTGCTTGAGTCAACACAGCTTCTGTAAAGGGAAGCCATGAATCACACAGCTGTCCCAGTTCTTAGAAGGAGTTAACCAGCACTAGGATAGCATATCAGTAGTCAGTATAATTGAATTAGGCAAAATTAAAGTTAAATTATGTCTTTTATGTTTTTAAAAAATATTTTATCATAGATAAGAGGTGAGGGTTTTCTTTTTTCCCCCCTATTAATTAGTGGCTGAAAGAATAACAGAAACCTCATTATAAACACTGGGTTGAATGAAAGAAACCCCAGCTGAATATTTATGTCACTGGAAATTATTGAGTGAAAAGTAAAAATTGCCACAGCGTACTGCTGAGTGCCTCAATGTTTATAGAAAATGGATAGTTGTTGGCAGAGTGGCAACAGAGGAAAATCAAAGCTGTGTGTAAAAGAGAAGTGGCTTATCTTTGGCAGGACAGAATGCACTTAGACCAATCAATGTGGACATTAAATCATATAGCTATGAAGTGCCCATGTTTAGGAATAGTCTGAGTAGCCAAGTTTGGTAACTTGGAAAGTATTTTTAGAGATTTTACTTTTTGTCTCTGCTGAATTATCTGAGTCTTCATTGCATAAATTCTGCTCCCCTGGCTTTGGCATCCCAGTCTTATGAGACATTTCCTTAATTATTTCCTTAATGCACACTGTTGAGAACAGCTTGCACCTGTAGAATATATAGTTGATGTTTTCAGGCTTACATTTGACTGCATGGAAGAAAAATTTATATCCCATCCAATTTGGTATTTGATGCAGACCTTTTAAGGTACTGACAATTTTCAATGTGATATTTCAGCAGATTTCCGGCATTAATGATTTATGTAGCTAACTTTATAAGCTGCAGCTTTATAGAAGATGTGCTAAATTAGGTCTCCATCACATAAATTGATGGCTTTACTTCTGCCTTTATAAGTGATACATTTGAAACCAATACTACAACTAAATGAAATTGTCATTTTATTAAATCTAGCTTATGATTCAATAATTCTGTTGAACTGCTCTTCTCATTTAGACATTAATCTTCTGCTTGCTTTTTAAGAAGCACAAAAAGTCCCAGACTTTGCTGATGGGAACAGCATGCAGTGTGAAAATGAGGAGGAAATGAGGAGCTTTAGTTGCTTGAAGCTCTGACTCACACAGAGCCAGGGCAGTGACTTAACTTGGGAAAAGACAGTAAGCTTAAAGAAATAGCCCACTTTAGAAAATGGAATCAGAGTTGGCCCACAAAACAAGTACCTAAACAGTTATGGAGCTATGCTGGATTGATCAAGTCTGGGTGCCAGCTGCTCTTCCAGCTGGACTCTCATTCTCCCTGAACAGGCAGGGGAAGAAAATAAGGAAAAGCTCAGGTGAAGGTAAAGACAAGAAGGCCGCTCACCAGTTGTTATGGGCAAAACAGACTTTACTTGGGAAAAAAATTACTTCAATTTATTGTCAGTGCAAAGAGAATTAGATAGTGTGGAACAAAGGAAGATTAAACCAGCACCTTCTCTCTCTTCCCTTTTTTTCCAGCATGAACTTCACTCCTTGATCCTCAGTTCCTCTTTCTCCTCCCCCTCTCGTGACTGGCACAGGGGGATGGATAATGGGGGCTGTGATCAGTCCATAATATCATGTCTCCACTGCTCCTTCTCCCTCAGAGTTTTCTCTTGCTCCCATGTGAACTGAACTTCTCATGGGCAACAATCCTGCAGGATAAATCTGCTCCTGCATGGGCTTCTCACTGGGCACAGCTCCTTCAGGGCATCTCCTTTCTACCTACCAGGCAGAAAAATGCAATCTATCTTACTAGGAAAAAAAAAAAAATTGAAACATGGATTCCTGGTGTTTTTCATTTCACTGATACTCATAAGTAGTGTTTAATCTCTGGAGACTGGAAATTTTCAGCTACTTTGGAGTAACAAGGTCTAACCCTTTCATAACCTCATATTTCTGTTCCTACTGTTCTGAAAGATGAGGTACCTGTTCAGAATTATATATTTTAAGAAATATGGCTTTTCTTGACACTAGGAGTAATCTTATGACAGATTTCTGTAACATTCGTCTGCTCATTTTTCCATACCTGTGGATATTTTGCAGCTTTTTTTTTTCTTGGAGTTGCTCAAGGAGTTAAACTACACAGAGGATTATATTAGTTTAAGCTTTATTGACTTGAGTCTCTGTAAGGAGCCTTTTGAGCATCTACTACCATGAACCACTAACAGAAGGAAATGGGAATTTATGTAAAGTCATGAAGTAGAAAAAACTTCCTTAAAGATCAAGAACCTTTTTATTAATACTATAAAGTAAACTGCATAAAAATACTATTTTACTACAGCTTTAGGATTGTTGTAATTTCAGTTTCATGCTTCATTTCTCAAAATATTGTGTTTGGATACAGCAATAACACCAAACATCATCTCATCAAGGTAAGTTCCACTAGCCCAAGAAACCATGAAGCTTACAGCAGAATGGAAAGCAAACAATCACTTGTGTTTAAATTTTTGTTGTTATGACCTATCATTTCCAGCTGAACCATGAGAACTTTCATGCACTAATTTTGCAGATATTTGACTTTGTATTTTTAAGCTTGAGGCTATTTTTTTTTTTGTTTGGTTTTTTACCAGGGAGGTTAAACTTGTATGTTCATAAGACTGGATCTTTTACTGCTTTAAGAATTAGAAAGAAGAAGAAAATTAGCATTTTATGTCTCACTTCTATTAAAGTCAGTAGCTTTATGTTGGTTGATTAATGCTTGTGAGTTAGCAGTGCTGAATGTCATATTTCATTCTACACTGAACCTACTAGTGTCTCATATTAAAATATACTTCAATTCATGTGATAAAACTATTCTGTGGTCTGGCAATAAACAGTGAAAAGAGCAAATAAATCTTTTCACAGTGCAACTTTTGTTGATATAGGGATGCAGAGGCTGGAAGAGATTTTCAGAAGCCAGGAGAATGGCTTCTTCTTGTGGGAGAGAAAAAGGTCAACCAAAAAAACCCCCCAAAGACTCACATGTAGCATGCTTAAAGATCAAGAAGGGGTTGTGGTTGAAAACTTAAAAAAAAAAAAAAAAAAAAAAGAAAAAGAAAAGTGCAGCTCAGGAGATATCATACAAAATCTATTCTTTCTAGGGACAAGGAGAAAAATCAACCCAAACAAACCACTTTCTTAATAATAACCAGGAGAGGAAGACTACTTTTCATTCATAGGTTCAAGCCTCTGGAGTAAAAACTTGGTAGAAAAAGTTTTAGCTGATGATATTTAAGCAGTGTGCTCCCAATCCAGTGGATAGAATAGTAAATGTATCCACATGCTGCACAGGGACAAAAAGTTCAAGAATAGGTTTTACAAATCTTATTCCCTGATGGAACAGTAGTCAAAATACTTCTCTTCTTGCTTCCATAGAAAACGCAAGAAAGAGAAATATGCAGTTTTATACTGGTAAATCCAGGTATCAGATAATCCAGATATTCAAAATGCTTTTTCTTGAAATGGACATTTGCCCAATGGAGGAAAGCAAAACCCAGTTCTAAAGTCTATACATAGGTGAAATTTCCAGGGAAGTGAATTTAGTTAACTGCTTACCGTATTACTCACATTTTAAAAGACCGCGGAAAATCTTTAGCAATTCAGTTTTTGGAAGAATTGGCAAGTTGGCAGAACTAGTTCCATAGGGAAAAAATTATTTTAGAAAGCAAAAATATGGTTGGTTTAAAGTGGAGTTTTGCTTAGATGAGATTTTCAATGATGGTTCCCTTGCTTATAATAACAGCATGCAGTACATGTCACCAGAGGAAATTAAGAGACGTCAGCAGTCAGTTTGACTAACTAAAATAGGCCTCAGAAGCCTAAGAAACAACAATTCCAGCTACTCATGTTACAGCTTCATATATGTATTATAGACCTAGGCTTTGAAATGGAGGGTAAATCAGATTAAGTCCTGATTTCAAAAGTCAAAAATCCACTGCCAATATTATTTTGGATTTCTAAGATATGTAGCTAATAGCTGAGTGCCTTATTTGTTTACTACTTAAATTCTCACTTTGAGTTTGAGAATAATTTTTGTTTTCCCCTGTGTGGTTTTAGATGACAAAGTTTAATCTGGGACTCCTAGCTAAAATCCAGTTACTACTCACCCAAAAAATCCATATAATTTTTTAGAGTGCGTGATAATTTTCACTTTTGCAATGGAAAATGTTTTGGAGGGACACGAGGCTTGGTGTTATAGAGTTGTTGGATTTTATTCTAGAAATTATGGCTTTCACATGTAATTAAAATAATTCCAGTACATGCATGACTTATGTAAAATGCTTTGAGAACATGGAAGGTAATATTCAGCCAGTGACTGAATAAGCAGCCAATGTCCTTTATTTTTTTACTGAACCTGAATATTAAAAGTTTGAGGTATTTCAGGATCTGGGACCAATTTTAGCAGCACTTTTCTTAAGAGTGAGAACAGTACCCCTGGCTGTTGCATGGAGATTTGTCTGCTGGTATAACAAGCCTGACCAAGGTCAGAAATATCCCACACCTCATTAGCAGCTACTCAAGACACACAAGTCCACTATCCCTGGTCTTCTCCCAGACTCTTGGATATTTGCTTTTAAAACTGAAGTTGCATGACTGCTTTCAGCTGGCAAAAATGTATTAGGTTTGTATCTATTTATGCTAAGTGAAATAATTTAGATTTTTGTCAATTTAAAATAAGCAATTATAAGATAACACTATTATCCTTATGAAGTACTTTAAGCCTCAACATGTGATGTCTTTAGAACTTGGTATTAACTTTTAATTCAGCATTTGAGACACTGGCTTTGTTGTAGCAGTTCAAAGAAAGGAAGAACAATAGTTACATTTTGTAAGTGCAATTCAGATGAATAGCAACACCTAAGGTGTTTCTAAAATGATTTTACTTATGCAATTTTGATTTTCGTAGATGCTTAGTATTGGTATTTTTAGTATAAAAATTACTTATCTTGAGAGGTTTGAAAATCACACTGTTTTACTGATAGAGAAAGAGACGGCAGGGGAAAAAGAAGTGTATTATGACAGCCTGTTAGGCTGTAGGGTAGAGGGTAAAATAGGGAATTGAAAATCAGAAAGAAAAGAAAAGGGAAAAAAAAAGCACAGACAGGTGGGTGGAAAAAATGCTAGAGGGAACAGAAATCGCTGCAAGCAAGATTTACCATAATCATTCACGGAAGGTTTACAAAAGGATATTACAGCTACCTGGGAGACCAGAGCCTAGGGCCATTTTGGCATGCAGACTAGTGGGAAACTGTAATGCAGTAATGCAGTCTTTTGGGATCCAATCATAACAGAGGTGCTCGGAAGGCAGAAGGTGGCAAAAATGGTCAACACGTGAAAGTCAGCTAATTTTAAGTAAATAACACTGATGGAATGACACTATCAGAGGTTTTTCTCCTCCACAGACAGTGGAATGACAGGCTGTCACATCCACCTGAAAAAGCAAATATCCTGCAGAATGAGGGTGAGTATTCTTTCTGTTGGTTTAAGCCTGGAGATTTGCACTGGCTAAAAAAAGAAGGCAAACATTGGCATCAGGAGCAATGACTGTCAGACTAAGGACATCCCACTCTATTGACAATGAAACATCTTTGTGCACCTGCATTTCCTTTGGAGAGTAATGCAAAACATCTCTATGTCACTGTGATGTTTTATGAAAAATCCCTTTGCCAGGATTTCTTCTCCTGACAAGATGAGAAGCCTCAGCTTCTCCATGTTTTGCTCCTCTGGAATTGGAGAGATTTGGAGATTTGTTTCCCCAGCATGTGAATTGTTTTAACTTAATGACCAATCCCAGTCCAGCTGTGTCGGGACTCTGGTCTGCCACAGGTTTTTATTATCATTGTTTTCTAGCCTTCTGGATGTATCCTCTCTCTTTCTTTAGTATAGTTTTAGTATATAATATAATATAATATAATATAATATAATATTATATAATATAATATAATATAATATAATATAATATAATATAATATAATATAATATAATATAACATACAATACTATAATATACTATACTATAATATAATGTAATAGAATGTAATAATAATATAATAATACTGTATATCAAATTATATATAATAATATAGTAATATTATAGAAGAATATAATGGCAATAATATATAACATTATTACTATACCATATTAATATATTATCAATATATCACATTGCAATATTATAATACAATAAATAATATACTGATTTTTAATTAATATACGTATTTTATAATAAAATGTATAAATAAACATAGAGGAATGTGGGAAAATCCCCAAATTCATGCCTTAGATTGATTGCTTGCAGCTCCTGATCTCCCCTGTGGGATTCCAGCAGCATTTTGGGGTGGTAAAGTGTTGGAAGAACTCTCCATTTGTGAACCAGTGACAAAGCAGTGCTGCTCTGTAAAGCCACATTTGGGAGCTCCTTTGTCCCACTGAGCACTCTGTGACCTCCTGGCTGATTGCAGGCGCTGCTCTTGGCCTCCAGGGGCTGGACACGAGCAGGAGGGAAGGGAATGGGAAAGCTGGTCCTGCCTGGAGCAGCCCAGAGCTGGAGCAAGCCCAGTCTGGTGCAGGGGAGAGCAGCCACCACCAAGCGTGGGTCACTCTGATGTTCCCATCACCCCTGGGGCTGTCACAGGCCAGGACCCAGTGACCTCCTTTCCCCCCTCCAAAGGGAACAGTTCCTTCCCCCTGGCCATACACCAGGCTGGTTTATCCCTGGATTATTCAAACACCACCAAACAAGGTGCCCAGCCAGGCCTCATTCTCCACCTCCTCCCTTCCCTTTTTAGGGCTCTACTTTCATTTCCCCTTTTTTGGTTCTCCAGGTTTCCTTTCTCCTCTGCAACCCTCTGAAAATCATTCAGGGGCAACTTTTCAGCACCTGCACCAGACACTTCCTTAAGTACTCCGGGATGAGTTTCTTGAGGCTGAGACTTTATTACCTCTCTTATCTCTGGGTGATTTAACCTGGAATTTTTCCTTGCCCTCGCTCTAATCTGCACTCAGCTCCTCAATTACCTGCTTCTACCCTTCTCCCTGGGGTTTCAGGAAGAGTTTGTAAGAGATTAAAGCTTTCTGAAGCCTCTTGCACTCACCAAATTAGCAGGACAATGATGCATTTATTCCTTTCCTCAAAGCAGTGAGTTCCCAGGGAATTTGGGGGAGGAAAGGCCCCTTCCCTGCTGGGTTCAGCCAGTACCACCCCATTACTCACACCACTGAAGCAACCACTCCCCACACAGCTTCCTCGACCTTTTTGAGATAAAAAAGCAACCTCCAGGTTTTCTAATAATTCCAGGCACACTTCAAGAAACCCCAGGATAATGAAAGCTCTTGGTTAGGAGGCTGTCCTTTGAAGACTTCACACCTCACAGAAGCCTCATCCCCTCCTTTTTGGCAGAGTTTCCTCATCCCCAGCCCAGGACTGGGATGTGCTGACCTAAAAATCCAGCATCAGACTATTTTCTTATCTCTGCTGATGTAAAAGCAATTTTACTCTTTGTCCCACAACTCCCTTGGAATATTCAGAGGAAAACCCCTCCTTTCATGTTCATCCCTCCCACCCATCTCACTCCAGCCCCAGCAGAGGAGAACTGGATCCTCCATCCCACACAGAGTGCCCAGGGAGGGAGTCCCAGGCAGGGTCCTGGCTCAGCTTTACTCCCCAGCAGCCCCATTCCATCCTCCCCCTCTCCCAGCACTGCTCCAACACACCCTGTTTAACCCAGCACAGGGTACCTGCAGTGCTCTGGTCATGTTTTCCCAGTTACAGCCATAATTCCATGAGTATTTCACCTTGGAGGAGCACCACCACTTGGAATATGTTATAACCTGCTAACATTCAATAGTCCAAGCTGGGCTCAAGGGCTCCTTCCAGCAGATGTTTACAAACCCATTTGGAATTGCCAATTTCACCTCTGGAAGATCCTCAAATCAACCGAGTGCAGAGAAAGAAGGAAAAGAAGACTGGGAAAAGCCTCCACACCTTGCATGAAGCAGCCGGATAAAGAGCAAGGAAAGCAGGAGAGAAAACCATGCGAGGGTGCTCATGGAACATGCCCAATATCCTGATCCAGTGTCCCTTCCCAGGGGATTGCAGTCTGTGAGCTCTGGGAGATGCAGGGGGAACATTCTGCTGCCACACACAGCTTTATCCAGGATAAAACCTCTGGAGAAGTTTCTCCAGAATGACAAATCTGGAAACCAACAGCTCTGTCAGGGAGGTTTAGGTTGGATATTATGAAAAGGTTCTTCCCCCAGAGGGTGCTGGGCACTGCCCAGGCTCCCCAGGGAATGGGCACAGCCCCGAGGCTGCCAGAGCTCC
>JAWWMN010000001.1:8341204-8383807 GCA_035047745.1 Catamblyrhynchus diadema | reverse complement strand
ATAATATAATATAATATAATATAATATAATATAATATAATATAATATAATATAATATAATTAATATAATATAATATAATATAATAATATAATATACCAACCTTCTGAGAACTGAGTCAATTCTTATCTCTCACCTCGTGCTGGGACCCACAACACTGCAACATTTGGTGACCACATCTCTTCAGTGTTTCAATCATAAAAAAAAGTATTTTTTTTTCTCATCTGTTAATAGCATCTTCTCTGTGGCTATTGCTAATGGCTGTTGATGCACCTTGGAAATTTTGACTTTGTGACTTTGCTCATGAGATTTTCCATATTTGCCATTGCAGAACTGGGGATGCAAGGTCTCCTTTATAAAGTTACTACTTCATAACCTGCCTAAATGAAGAAATTGGAATGTTGTGTAAAGGGGTGGACCTGCGTGTCTTCTCCTTCCCTTGCCATGAGGCATTCCAGGCTCACCTCTGTGCCAGCATTACTTATGCAGGGCATTAGATCCCCTTGCCAGTCTGACAGTGCATTTGCTCTCTTTGGCTGTAATTTCTTAACAGATGAGGACTCCAAACCAGCTTGCCAGGCAGTCACTGGGTTGCAAGGGATGGGGGAGGAATCATGACTTCCACAGGAGCAAAGGAGGGGATTCCAGCCTGGCTAAAACAGCCTTACAGTGTCCTGGAGACACAGCCCCACCTGCATGACCCTGGCTACAGCAAGGGATAACTTCAGCATCTTCCAGAGCTGGAGCTACCTGTTAAACCTGTGTCCAACCTGTGCTATTTCAGCTCTCTTTGCTTGGTTTCCCCCTCTGTAAAGCTGAGGAGGATCTCACTCTCCTTTTCTTGTGCTTTGTATGGAGAGATGTCCTTCTGGAGTGCCTGGTGCAACAGCACTGTGACCTCAGGCAAGCAGGGGAGAGGCAGAAGTCAGGGATATCTCTCGCTTTACAGTGATACAAATGAAAAATAGCAATCTGTTTATTGGGATTGAAATCTGTAACCTGGCTAACTGTAATTCATTCAGATTTCTAGGGGATATCTGTATGGGTGGGTCCTGGCAGTGGTCAATTAACTCTTTCGTTTTATTGACTAGTACTATAAATAATTATATAGAAGATATGTAAATCCTCACAAATGTGATATAATTATCTCAACAATTATTCTGCATCTCAGTGGCTATGGGGGAAAATGAAACCTGTTCCTAGAGCATTTCTGGTTGCTAAGGAACAGTTACTTCAGTCGTAGAAATTGTCTCTCACACCAGATACATTATTCTGGCAAATTGGACTTTCAGATTGAGTACCAAGGGAAAGGGGAACAATCAGAAATGAGAAAATTGCTATTACAGAGCTCCATGGGGTCTAGTATGTGTGTGTCAAAGATTCTGGTTTTATATCTGCCTCTGTTTCTATTGTCATGGTCTCTATTTTTTTTTCTTTCATTTTTTTTTATCCCCCCTCTGAAAAAAAAATAAAAAGGAAAAAGGAAAAATGAATCATTTGATAGGGCAGCAAACCATAAATCTGTTTTCTTATTTGTGGGGGAAGGATAGTAACTATGACACTCACCACTTCCTATGTCTCTCTTCTCCCCAAAAAATAAAACCTGTATTGTGGGGTTCAAGACAGCTTTCAACAATAGCAACTGGGACAAGGGGGAAAGGGTATCAAAGTCTGGTTTATGTCTGTTGGTCTGTCAGGTGACCCAAGCTCTTCCTCCTCACCAGGGCAGTGCTGTGCCAGTCTGGCTCTGGGATGCCTGGGGAGGGCAGCATGTCTGCGCTGCAGGTGACATCCTGGGGCTCCCGTGCTGGCAATTCCCACATGGACAGGACTGAGTCTGTGGGACTGTGAGAAGGGAGACCCATGCTGGGAGAATGAGAACATAGAACTGAAGGGGCTGGACACTGAGAAATCACCAAGTTCATTCGCTAGACCTTTGTGAGGGTGCGTGTGTTTACAGCTCATTTACTCTATGCGCAAGATATAAATTGTCCTGTGTCCTCTTCAGACCAATCTACCCTTAATTCTCTTTTGTTACAACTTTGTATTTTGTAGATTTCAGATACCCTTTAAAAAACATATTGAAATTATATTATGTTATCCTTGACTAAAATATACAAGACCCCAGCTAGCTTTCTGTCAAAACCAATGAAAACTGAGGATCAGTCTTTGCTGAGCTCTACCCTTTCAGTTTGATGCTGCTACACGTTCTGAGCTGTGCTACTGTGTTTTTTTTTTTGCTTAAACATCTTGGTTAATTAAATTCTGCCCGAGTTTTTCCTGTAGCTTGTTGCAAGATTTATAATGCTAAAGATCAGAAGGTTGAATCAAGGATTTAATAAAATGTGTTGTACAAAGAAAGAAGTTGTGTAGGTGCACAGAATAGTAAGTGCACATTTTAGCACTCCTTGTGGTTGTAATGATAATTACTGCACTCCTCTTGAAATCCATTTAATTCTCAATTTTACTTTGAAGTTTAAAAATGTCATTAATTAATTACTTTATCTAAACAGATTTGAGATATTGCTGAAAGCCTTCTGGGGAGAAAAAAAAAAAAAAGGAGTTGCTCTTGTCACGTATAACTTTCCCCTTCCATTTCTTATGTTTGTGAGATAGATTGTTCATATATACACACAAGCAGACGCAGAAATGCATTTCAGTCATTCACAGATTTAACCACAAGCACACAAAGTGTTATCCTACTGTGTGCTACTCAAATCATGTTATAGCTAATGGATTTGTGTTTCCTACATCTGAGACAACAAAACTTTCAGAAATTTTTTCCAGGGTTTTGCATCCCTGAGAGTGATGGGATGACACTCTTAAAAGCTCTCTGTCTGCTACTGTAACATACAGATAAAGCAGCTTTAAAGAAAAGAGACAAGAGAAAAATAAAATTCAAAATACGCTGCTGATTCTTTAAATGTTATGTTGTATGGCAGAATATTCAAAAGTTTTTCTGCTTGATATCAATCAAAGGGTTGTGTTTTTTGTTTGTTGTGGGGTTTTTTCTTGTTGCTTTTTTGTGTCTTTTTTTTTCCTTTTATTTTTTTTAAATTTAATCTTTCTGAAGTGTACTGTGTTCTTTTGCATTGCTTGAAAAATCAGAGTTATAAGCTGACCTCTGAGGGAACCTAGAGTTTGATGTTTTGTAATTCAAGGCCCAGAAGGTGAAAATTGGCTTGAATCCAAGTTTTTGTATTTAGAACGTAACAGGGGCTTTAAAAAGTAAGCCAAACAATGGGGTGATTAGCTTTCTGAACTCGAGGTACTTTGCATAAGACAATGATTGCAGTGTTGCCGCATGATCTTTAAAAACACTTTCTTAGGCAAACATTCCTCAGGGGAAGGATCAACCTATATTTTCATAAATCCATGCTCAAAACTGGAATTAGTCATACCTTTGAAAAAGGAGTGATTATTGTGGAGCCCTCTTAGGAGCTGTATCCAAAAGGACAGGGGTACACAGCTCCTGTCTTTATAAATCTTATCCAGTCCATTTACAGCTGCTCCAGGGTGGACTTCATCAGAAGGCTTGGAAGTATATTCCAAGGTATTTTTGTAACTCATATCTACTTTCTTCTTAAAATACTGACATTTTAGTGTATCTGGTTTTCAGGGTCACAGCTTCCTTTTGAAGACAGTAGGATGTTCAAAGTGCCCCTACAAATCCAACCAGCACTGCACTCTGGCATTAATCTGCAATTCACTAATCTCCATAGTCAGCAGGTCAGACTGGGATCTGAGCTTTGGATTCAGCACCACGGAGAAATAATGGGCTGGGGCAAATCTCTGGAGCTCTGTCCTCTTCTAAGTGTGCTTTGCTTTGGGGGAAAACCAGCTCTCTTGGCATGTCAAAGCCAGGGAAAATTGCCAGTTTGACCTGCAGCTGGTGCAGGGCCAGCCTTTGGGACCCTCCTTCATTCTCTTTGCCAGAGAGGAGCTGCGGATGGAGGATGTGGATCCCCCCTCTGTCTGTCCCTTGGGAATGCTGACAGCTTCTGGGAGCCGATGTGGGGTTTGGAAGCTGAGCCAAGGCAGGGGAATGGGGTTATTCTGCCTCTCTTTGTGCTGCACAAGGCTCAGCTGCGTGGTGGATTGAACTTGGTGACTCTCCTGAGCAGAGTGGTAGTGCACCAAGTGAATAAAGCATTCAGCAGCCAACATTGTTTGGCTGGAATTGTTCCTCCCTGGTCAGATTCTAAAGAAAAAAAAAAAAAAGAAAAAATAGATAATCCAGCATGAGATTCCCTTTATAACTTCAAGTGCCATTGTTGCACAAGGAATTGCATGTATTGATTAAAATCTCTTAACAGAAGAGAAGGGAAATGAGCTGATGACAGTTCAAAAATTACTTTTTCAATAGAGTATGGCTTAAGGCCATCAAAGAAAGAGAAGGAAAAACTAAATTGATGTGCAGGAGAAAAGGGGATATGTTATCATCTGTTTGCTTAGACAAATAAAGTAAAAAGAAAAAAAATCTTCCAGATAGACTTTAAATATTACAAGTAACATTTTTGAAAATAGGTGAAGTGGAATTGCAAAACTTAGAGATACATTTCATAATAATAAATTTTTATTTTTCAAAAATAACAACTTTTTAATTTCTTTTAATCTCTTGTCTTTTAGAGAAATTGAATAAATGTAAAATATACAAAATATGTATATTATTACATATTAATATAGATACATAATATACATGACTACATTATTTTACATAACATACAAAATATGTAAAATACAAAATTATGGAGGTAAAAGATACTTATTTTGAAATAATTATTTGAAATTTGATGGTGTATTTCCCTAAAAAACATGGGTTTGCTTTCTTTTTGCCGTGTGTGTGATATTACTCTGTTTTCCACTCGATGAAAAATAAAGACTATGCCATAATAGTTATAGTGACTTGATAAATTGCAACAGTAATACCATAAGAAGTAGACTTCTCTTAATTCAGAGCAGGCAAACAGAACAGTAGAAAATACACCTCAATGCAGGCTGCAATGTAAATGACTACAGTCATGCTAACAGGAAGTATTTTAATTCAAATTATGTCTTTGATAGAGTGTAAGTATTTTACTGTGATGAATATGTACTCTATACATAGGAATAAACCAGCCCAATCAATATCTCATTGTTAGCATGTAAATGGCAACTTGGGAACATCTATAAATGTATTAGCCTCTATTAACATTTCTAAAGTTTTATTAAGATGAATGCAGAAAGTATTCTGCAGTAGAGAAAACCCAAGTTTAAGCACATTGTCACAATGGCGCTTCATAAATAAACAAAATTCCAAAATAACTATGCAAAGCAAACACCAAGCAGCCTGGAAAAATCTTGTCAATAATAATTTTCTTGGAATATTACTGTACCTTAGTGTATGGAAGCTGACTGTGGAAAGTGCATGATCTTTAACCTCAGAATCCTCCAACACAAATGAACAATAGCCAACCATGACTAAAATTGCCAGTGCTACTTAGAGACAAGATTCAGATCTAAATTTCCTTCAGCACATGAAGGCAGTGGATGTGACATCTGGCTTACACTTCTTTATTTCCTTTGCTTTCATTAGAGTTTCTTCCATGTGATGAAATCAGACTCCCTGGCCATAACAAAAGGATGCTTTTACCATTATGAAGGTAATTTTTGTGTGTATGGTAAACCAGGACTATAGACACTTTTTTTAATGAGATTTTCTTTTCTTCCTCCTTCCTCAGCATTAACCTTGATTGCAATATTTTAATTTTATTAATTTAATAAAATTTTAATTTTATTACTTTTTATTATTGTTTTTTCTTTAGATTTATAAGAAAAATAACTAAATGATGAGAATGCTTTGAGGAGTGAGCACAATGAAGCAACAAGAAAAACAAAACAACACAACATCTGTAAAGTGTTTTGATATAAGGCTTTATTTTAAAAGGAAGTCTTGCCAAAAGACTTATTTTAACAATACCTTAAAATTTCACATGAAGAAAATTAGACGTAGACATTAAATAGAGCTGAAAAAATATCAATCCTCACAAACATTCTGGATTGTAACCTAACAAACATAAATTTACTTTTTGATTTTGTTGTCCCCATTTAATGTTAATTTCCCAAAGATCTATAAAAAATCAGATTTAATTTAATGTTTCCTGCATCTGTAGAGATTAAATTCTCCGTGATGTTTCTGATGGAAATGTCTTTTGTATAGAAAAAAGATCATGTTCCAAGAAAAAGGGATCTAGAAATGAAAGGATAAGAATTGAAATATTTTTAGTGGCACAGTGATAATACAACATCATTGTGCAAAGTTTGATTCAGAATGAGCAATGATAAATACATAATATGTCACCTATGTGACACAGGAGGTCACAGATCATTTTCAAAAGACTCTTGAGCACTTGAACCCTCTTGCTAAAAGTCAATGACATTTAAGCTGCTAAGCTAGAGACACTGAAATTCAGACATTATATTGGTTTCTTATTAGTAGGGCTTTTTCAGTTTCTGTTTTACAGTTCATAATTTTTAAGCTAGATTATGTTTTGTTGCTGTTTTGGTTTTTTGTTTTTTTTTTTTTTTAATGCATGCTAGGAAAGAAGTTTAACAGCCATTACTGGGCAGTCCTTGTTTTTACGAAGAAAGAACAAGTCTCTGGGGTGAAAAATTGGTCCATATACACATGAACTATCTGCCATGCCCTCAGCAAGATCATTACAGTCTATCTGCCATGGCCATGCCACTGAACAAATATTGGATTACATTATGCCTATAATCGTCAGGCATTGTGCACTTTTCTAAATTATTCACACATAATCACTCCAGGGGATTACACTTTAGGATGATGGGAGAGATGCCTAAAATCAGACAGCCAGAAAGCACCTTCATTCTTCAGTGCATTCTTGGAATACATTAATCTTGAAGCTTCAAATGCATGATGGTGAGTTTACCTATTTGGAAAAGATGATGATGATTGCAGATCTGCCAGACAGCAAGTTAATTGCTATATTTAACTTAGTTATTGAGAATGAAAGGCAGGCCTGCTTGATTATTTTTTTTTAATTTTTCCAAAGGACACTTCTAGTGACAATTCTTTCTTATATGTGGCATGGCTAGTCATTTTCAGCAGGTAGAGCTGCTGCTCGAAAAGTCTTGCTGTCAGAAATAACAAGTGCTTTAAATTGGGTCTCTTCACACAGTAATAGATTACTGTTATTAATGAAAGTATTTGCTTCATGAAAAATGCAGCATGCCTAAGGAAATTTTAAAGTGTAAAACTACCAAAGGTGATGCTGCATCTGCTTTTCCCTACTCCGCTTGATTTTTTTTCCTATTGTGATTAGAATACAGAATAAGGTTGGACAGAGAGAGGAATTTTGGAAATTTCTAGCTCCAATAAAACCTCCTCACATAACTGCTCATGTTTTACAGGGACATTTTAATAAATCAACATCTGCAAATGATGCACAGAACAGAACTGGAATATACTGATGTTCCTTCCTTATCTCTCAACATGACCAGGTCATCTTAGTAGAAAGGATTCAGTGTGGTGAACACTGGAATACAGCAACAGAGAATCTTTTTTATTTTTTTTAAGATTAATTAGAATATATTTTCACGATATCTAAATTGAATACATGCACCTGCTGCAGAACCTCAGTTTAAAAGTAAATTAAAATATCTTGTGGAAATTATTGCAGGGTAAACAATTTTGAGATCAAAATGCAGTGTTTTCAAGCACATATATTAGCTTATGAGAGGCTTAGTTGTTACCCACCCTAGCTGTGACTGGTCCTGTTTTCTTTGGTAAAATTAAAGAGGCAAAACCTTTTTTTCACCCTCACTCACTTATTTTGCAATAATTACAAAGCCACAGAATAAATTAGTTTAACAGGTGCCTCTGAAGATGTTCTGGTCCAAGTCTCTGCTCAGGGGTAAGCCTGAGCAGATTTTTCAGGGTTGTGTCCACTTGAGTTTTGAATATCTTTAGAGATGGACACCCAAAAATCTCTCAGAGCAGAAAATTATTTTAAAATGTTTAAGTCATGTTCCTCAGGTTCCAGATCATGCCCATTGCCAGTTTTCCTGCCACTGGGCACTGTGTGCCTTCTCTGCTCAAAGTAAGAGTTCTCAGCATTTAAATCCAAATTTTAAATTAATGATGATGCTTTCACATTTAAGTATGGGGGATTTATTTATATATTTGGTGTAAAATATTTTTTTCCTACAGGAATTATATTTTTCTTCAGAAAGAAATATAAGAATGAAAACTCCCAGTAGTTCTCACACAGAATTTTAAATATATTTAGAAAGGTCCCCAGACTGAGAAACCTGAGTTTTATGGATCCTATTTATATACAGATAATCTAATAGAGTTATTGGGAGTGTTCCAAAACTTCAAAAAGATTGGACAATAAAAAAAATTGAGACTAGAGAACCAAATCAGACTAGAGGGAGATCTGGACACTGGGGAACAGACCCTCTGAAGAAACCCCATTAACTATGCAAATATTTAAAACATTTGCTGTTTTATAAGAGAAAATGCTGCAAAAGTATGAAGAACTATCCACTCTCAGAATTTTTGGAAAGGATTCATTCATGGTGCTAATGGTACATAAAGATCGGCTTATGACTTTTTGGTTTCTGGTCTGGTTTGCTTTTTTTTTTTGGTTTTTTTGGTTTTTTTTTTTTTTTTTTTTTGTAAATGGAGGAGTCACAAATCAATGCAATTTGAGCTTGGGACACTTACAGCCAATCCTAGTTTTACATATTTTGCAGCAAAACCTGAAGTAGGAAAATGGGAATCTATGGGTATATTGAGACCTCTCAAATGACACCCCAGTGTTTGAGATACAGGGAAAGAATTCCTCTGTGCTTGTACTCTAGTAACATTTTCTTGTCAAGTTTGTATGTTTATGGTTCAAACATACAAACTTGACAAGAAAATGTTACTAGAGTACAAGTAATGAACCTGTTTTCAGTAAATATAGCTCTTGATGAAATCTCCACGAGAAAGGAGATTTAGGATTAAAGGAAAATGTTAATTAAAATAAATCTTTTTATCCTGATGTGGTTCAAAAGTGCAATCATTCTTCCTCTGAGAATGATGCAGGAAAACGTTTTTTTTATTTTCTGGGTGAACTGTGGGTGAGGTTATATACATATCTTTATTGCTAAATTTCTGCATGACTGATGAGCAAGATTGTGGATGTCTTGACTCCTACAAAAGGGGAAAAACAAATAGTTCCTTGAGGTCTTCAGCTTCAGATGCTGTACCCCTGCAGATGTTTTGTTAGTGTTCCATACAGCTGCCTTTTGTAATGAAGTTTAATTATTTCACAGGGAAATCTTGTATATGCAAGAAAAGTAAACCTCGTTCATGTCCTTTGAAATAATGATCCAAGGGGAAAGGAATCAAGGTGGTGAAGATTTTTGTTGAACAGAACACAAGAAGCAGTACAACTTACATCTCATAGGATATTTCTAACACCGTAATTCAAACCCTTAAAGGGGAATTTCAACACTCACTTTTCAGAAGGAGAGACTCACAGGGCAGCATAAAATGCACTTGGTATGTAGATAAGGATTTTATTACACAGAAAATGGCTAATATGTCTTCTCATGATACTGGCTAATAATATATAATATTCACAGATAAGCTTTTCCTTCTTTGATTATTTTCTGTCAGTATTTTTCTCTTTCCACCACTGGAGTCTAGTACTGGATTTACATTTTTTCCACACTGTGGATACAACCACATCTACCAGGTTAAATATCTTCATTAGGCTTTTTTTTATTAGATGTCACAATGGATTAGAGGTGATCAATTGCCTGAAAAGACAGCAGAGTTTACTGTACATGTGAGATTAAAAAAAGCAACAAAACAGAAATTGTATGTCAGTGCACCCAATAATTTTATGTGGAAATTCTCATAACCTCTGGATTGAGTTTTGGGAGTATTTCAATGAAGTGCAATTCATAGAAAATAACTAACTAAAAAAAAAAAAAAAGTAATTATATAATATAAATAATATACCTTACATAATTATATAATGTAAATAATATTGACATTAATTCTTATAAGCAGCACAACTTTCTGTTCATAGTGTTATAATCCTTTTGCAAACCTGTTAAATAGTATGAATTATTCCAGGTTTCTGTTTTTATTTAGTATTCATGAATATCAACAAAATGTGTCATCATGACAACAATAGAAAGACAAGAAAGTTTAAAATATATTTTTAGAGTAGTAAATATTTTCACAGGAGATCTCAGTCCTTCTTTTAGTTTTGTTTTGGTTTTGTCATCTACAAGATGAAACTACTATTCCAAAAAGTACCAGTCAATTCTTGTAGTGATAACTTTTGGTTGAGCACAGAGACAATAGCTTAGTCTTATAGAAAACCATACTTTTTCAAGAATTTCAGATAAAATGTAAATTTGAAAATGTATTCTATAGAGGAAGTTTCCTGAAATCATCATGTTTATTAACAGTTTATTACAAACACTACCATAAAAACACTACCATAAATTTAAATTTTGCCTCAGATTTAACTGAGTCCACTTAGATTATCCAAAAAGATTTTTTTCCGATTCAGCTGACAGAGTATATGGAAATGATTTTAAAATAAATTGCTCAATGCACTTGAAAGAGCACCAGTTGCTGCCTATCAGCAAATGTTACAAGGTGTTACAATATGTTTGAATTTGGCGCATTCCATAAATGACTGTCATATACCAGCTCACAATGAAACCTGCTGGTAGAGTGCTGGAGACATTGATATTAGATTTGAATTGTGGAAAGTACATGGATTCTCAGATAAGTAGTCCAACTAATTTTCTAAAAGGTGTTAGGAAGGTGATAGGAAGCTGAATAAAATGTAACCAAAATTCAGCTTTCTTTATAATTTTGGTTGGGGAAGGCTTACTCATTTAGGTGGTCTATGGTTTCCACTCCTTGGAGTGCATGGTGAATAATAATGAGGTGGCTGTGCCTAAAAACAGATTAATAATTCTAGATTTTATCAAAAGTCCTTCAGACCCAATGTTCTCTCTGTAGTGCTGGGCAATTCCTGAAGTTTAAGAGTCAGGATTTAGGCACATTGATTCACACTCTCTGCAAATATTTAGTGATTTCACTGAATAGTTTACAAGGCAGTTTATACTTACAAGCAGATCACCTCGCATATGAATACATTACTTTGATGTTAATATCCAACAATCTTGCATCAATGGCACCCTGAAAACAGCAAAAGGTACATAATCTGTACCTTATTCAACTTGAAGTATAACTCTCTATGACACATCATTTGATAAATCTTGATATTTGAACACAAGCAGTAAAAAATTATTTCACGATAAAAGTTTTAACTGTCCATGTACAGTAGTTTTCAGGCAAGATGCTTTGTTTTATTCTTTTTATGGTTTTTTTTTTGTTTGTTTGTTTTATTCTTTACTCTATTTTTGTTTTATTCTTTTATTTTTTTGATATCCATACATATTCAAATACATATAATGGTTTTAGTTTTCTGTATGTTTTTAAAAGTTCATTTACCTTTGATGTAAAGTTCTTTTGCCTTTGATGTACATATACCAATTAGATTTATTGATTCATCCATATAGATCAACATCAGGAGTTTATGCTTTCAGTCATACTTCAAAAATGTCAATATTCTCATTTTCTCTTCATGAAGTAAATGAAATTTACTGCTGATTTTAATAAAATATTGTGATTCTGAAATTTATGACAACATCGGCATATGTATATGTCTATATACACAAGTATAGAGATGAAAATACATATACTCACTTTTGTTCCTCTTTGGGACAAAATACTGTACTTGAAATGAAGTTGTGGATGTCCTCATCAGGCCATAATACATGGCATGCTTCTGAAAGGTCCTTATGTGTCATATCTTCCCCTGGTTTCTTAATTTAGATGCTGAAAATGTAAATTTAAAACAGAAGATTTTGTATTTTTTTTCTCAAAATCAACTCTGTATAATACAATGCAATGCTTAGCATCATAAACCACACTCAGTATCATACTGGTTTATAACAATACCTAACCAAAGCTACCTCTAACCTAAAGGAAACATAATTCTGAAGCTGATTTTAACAATTTTCTCTTTCAAGAAACACCAAGATTCTCAGGGTTTTAAAATATTAAGATTTCACATGAGTTGTTTTTACATATTAAGAATTTAAATGGCATTGAAGGAATTTTTACATCTCTTTCAAAAATCTTGCTTCAGGTTTCATTTACAAAAAGTGAGAGAAAAAGATTATACCGATAGGTTTACCTGCTGCTTGTATTTTTGGGAGAAATTTATCCCATTTTTTATGCCAAAGGAAATAGAATAGAAAAAGTCTCAAGTCTGATATCTTTAATGATACAGAGAGGAAGGTAAAATGGGAGGTGAACGGACACGGCGGGATCACAGAAGGGTTGTGATCTTCGACACTAGAGTAAATATCTTAAGTAGACCAAAAGAGCCATGTCTGAAATAAGTCTTCTTTTCTCCATTTCCTTTGAAAGGGATCCTGTTCCTGAGCTCAGGTGGAGTTGTGCTACAAAGGTGCTGGAAGATGTGTGAGATAAATCTCCTCCTTTGTGTGTTAGCAATTTGTAAAGTGTCCTGCCCAAGTGATTTCCCAATCTGTCCAGAGTGGGATTGCCTCTGACTGCAGGCAAAAATCCTACTTCAGTGCTCATAGGTGCATTTTAGCTACCTCTGCTGCATCCATTTCCAGGTGGCAGGACACCCTGTAATTGTGAGGTATCCACAGCCCCAGTTAATGGTTCTGAAATGAGATCCTATTTCAGTCTAGATCGCGGTGAAGCAATCCCTCACTGAGGAAATGCTCTACCAATGTGCTATTCTGTCTAATTCCATGAAGGGGGAAAGGGAAAGCATTTTGCTTCCCTGTGCAGTGATCACACTTATATTATCTATGCTCTCTGTAAGAGCTCTCCTATTTCTGTCTCTGTTCTTTGTTATGAACAAGAGGATGGGGTTTTTCCATAAAACTGACAGTTTTATGTGTATTGAAGATCAGTATATGTTATGGTCAAGTCTATCCAGATATTTACAGCTTATGTCTAGACACATTTAGATACCAGCATCAGTCAAATGCTTGGCCATGGTGTAAGACTCTGGAAATATCGCAAAATGCATTTTACAGTGATTGAGAAACCATCATACCTGCAGCAAGTACAGTCCTTTGATCACCTGAGCAATATCCACAGAGAGTTGCAAGCACACCTTCTTCTCTTCTGAAATTTCTTTTTATGTGAAATTATGCATTATGTGTGTCATAAATCAGCTTTGAGAACATTCTGAAGCAAATATTTTGGGATTTGAAACTGCTAAGAAAAATAGGAAATAGCTTGGTGACACTTGCTGCAGCAGTCACATTCTGAATGCTGTCAAGCAGAAGCCATTTGTCACCTACCCATATTAAAGAGGCAAAGTCAAAGCAAATTTCATCTACACTGCTTCTATATTAGTGGAACAACCATTCAATTAAAGTGTTGCCCCAACAAGGGAAAGCCTTTTAGTGTAAATTTAAAAAAGTGGAATAGCTGGGTCTGATGAAAATTTATATTATCCCAGTTACCCAACTCCTTTGAAATTTAGCATGTATCATATGCCTATAGAAAATTACTGATTTTCTCACTTCTAAAATTAGTGAGTCAAATATCTGACACTCAACCTAAATGAATTTTTAAAACCATCAGGTTCGTTTTTGTTTTTTTTTCAAGCGAGTCCAAATGAGGATTGTTTTGATTTGTAATTGGAAAATGTGTGTATTAGTATATCAGATTTGAAGTTCTAAGGATCTCAACTGGGGTCATGAAACAAAGAATGAAATGCAATGTTGATAAGTAGAATTATTACTATAATTATTATTGTTATTATATGCAGATAAAGCCTCCTTGCACTGTGTGATTCCCCATCTCTGTGCATTAGTTTCCAGCTGCTTTTCTGTGAGCCTTGTTCTGCTTCTGCCAAAGTGACAGCTATTCTGTTACCTGTCAGGAAGAAAAGGATTTCCTTTACTCTCTCTTTCATTTACATTTCCAAAATATCCTTCAAAAAGTGAAGTTGTAAATGTGATTATACAAAATGCATTATTTCTCATTTGTCTATTAGCAAATAGACAATTCATAGGTGAAATAAAGGAACTTTACACTATCAGTCAATTA
The DNA here is from genome assembly GCA_035047745.1 of Catamblyrhynchus diadema. Lineage (NCBI taxonomy): Eukaryota > Metazoa > Chordata > Aves > Passeriformes > Thraupidae > Catamblyrhynchus > Catamblyrhynchus diadema. Next base: position 8,369,616 of record JAWWMN010000001.1, on the reverse strand, counting down.
TTGCCTGTGAGTTCATCAAACCTTAGTTTGGCACAGGAGCTTTTGAGGTTTGGAATGTAATGATTCAGCCTTGTGTGATCCAAGGAGATACCAAGAGGTATTTGTACAGTAAAGAGGCATTTGTAAATTTGTAAATTTGTGCAGTACAGCCTCAGAACCACAGAGTGGGTCAGGTTGGAAGACACCATCGTGGGTCAGCTGGTCCAGCCCCCCCTGCTCAAGCAGGACCATCCCAGAGCATTTTATTCAGGATAATCCAGACAGATTTTGAATATTTCCAAAGAGGAAGACACCACGTCCTCTCTGGGAAATCTGTTCCAGTGCAGTGTGACCTCCAGAGTAACGAAGTTCTTCCTCATGCTCAGGTGGAACTTCCTGTGCATCAGTTTCTGCCCTTTGTGTCTTGTCCCATTGCTTGGCACCACCAGGTCATTCTCTTCTGCTCAAGTCTTGTGGTTTTCAATGTCATTATTGATCTGTGGTGATGATAATGTCATGGTTTATATTGTGATGGTAAAATGGTGCTGAACCTTTGTTTTACTCCACCAGCATTATCTGATTTAATCAGAGCAGCACAAGTGGAAAGAGAAATACTAAGTGTGAGTGAAAGATCCTTCAGTGCTGGTATTTTATTGATGCACTAATGCAGCTGAACTAATTTAAGCCTGTGTTAACATTGCTCATGAAGCATATCGAGTGTTTAATTGTAATGCAAAAGGAACAAATAATGAGAATAAGCTACCCAAATTATTTCATTAGAAAATAATTAATGTGATGGGCAATTAAAATATGCATTAAAGTGTACTCCTTACATTGTCATTCAAAATTACCTAAGCTAAGGTTAAAGGTGTTATTAAAAACATTAATTTAATTTGTTATATAAAAGGCAGATAATTATCATAAAATATTGCAAATGATAATGAGAAACACTTTAATGAAGTCTTGGTTTAATTAGCGGGGGTATCATTATGATTTGCCTGTGGGTAAAATGGCAAAGTGTTAATATATTTTCTTTTCATTATGATTAGAGTCTTGGAGAGTTATTTAACAACTTATATGAAGAAATATAGGCTTACATTTATATCTTTGGGATGGTATCTCATTTTGTTTGGCACAGATTTATGATATTATAAACACTTGATAAATCCAGTTTCTGATGATAGTGTTCCAAGTGTTGCTTATCCTGCTTAACCTCCAATCACATGTCGTATCCACTGTTGAGAGACTTCTATTGAAAAAAACAAAAACAAAACCTCCTATGAAATTTGGAAGAACCTTTTCTTGGTGGTTTTTGACCTTTTCAGACCCCCATGAAAAATTATATGAAAATATTTTAAAATTCTATCTATGTTATACTAGGTTGTATTTCTAAAACAAGACAGGCATTGCTCTACAACACAAGCTAACTCAAGATATTTTTCTTACTATAAAATACTGAGAGAAAGAGCCCCTTTTCTTAATTCCAAGAAGTCTGTAAGTGAACCAAAACATTGAAGAACAAGCTATTTTTGAGTCACTGAGTTTTCATTTTCACTGAGTTTTAAAAATTATTTAAAATTAAATTCTTTTGTACTTTTTGTAGAAGAGAAATACTGTAAACAGATATTCAACCAGAGATTGTTCTGGCAGGGAGAAATGGTTGTGCTTGAGAACTCTTATCTTTGTGATTATGCTTTTTGAATTGTCTTTCTGCTTTCCCTTCATCCATGCTTCTTTAGAGCTGGTAAATGCCATCAGAAGCTACCAGGTTGTTATTTATAACAATCAGAATAATTTGGAAAAATCCCTGTTGGCTGAGGCAGTTCCAGCTTCCTCATCTTTCCTAATCACAGAAACAGCAGTCAGGTTTTTTTCTTTAATAGCAAAAGGGCTGAATTTCAGGGACAGCATCTCACTGTGATGAACTTGGCTTATCTTCCTGTTTTATTCAGTAATATACAGAGACTGGGGGAGATTAAAACAGCCGCTCTCATTCACCATCTTCTATTTCCCATCTCTTTTTTTCTCTTTCTGTTTCTCTTTATTTCTAACTTTCATATTTAATTCACGGCTAACACAGTAGCAGCATAATGAATTCAATCCTCACTCTTTTCTCACTAATGCTTTCAGTCCAGGAGGCACATTTCACTTGGTATAATCTTTTTTGTGCTTTATTACACACATGAATTTGGTTTTGGATAGATATTGATTTTTATCAAAACAATGTGACCTGTGACATGCATGCTGGTACATGTACACCTACAAGATGTATTAAAGCATTTTTTGTTGAAGAAAAATATCCTAATTTTTTTCCAGGAATTGAGTTTATTTGCCTAGAGAAATGAAAATTACATGGGTGTCTTTTCTGATTTTTAGTAACAGCTACTCTTTTCCACCAAGAGCTGCCCAAAAGTCAATTTTAATTTCAATCTCATTTGCCACTGAAATGAAACTTCTTTTAAGAATTCAATTATTTGACTTCCATAGCTCTGAAATAGAGCTATAATAGAGTGCATGTACAAACTATATCTCAAGCACTAATTTTTATTTGATTTCTCAAATAATTTTCATAGATTTTACTAAGTTAACAAGAGAAGAGGTCCTCATGACAGGTAATTCTGCCATGCTCTACTCCTCAGGTGACAGACACTTTAAAAGTTACTGAGTTGCAGCTGGAGTTACACTTGCTCCAAGTGCCACTGTGATTATTTAAACCTAACAAAAGTAATATGAATAACACATTCATTTCACAAGTGGATAGGTTACATTCATGCCAAAGCAAACATCCACATCTGTCTGATGAGAAAGTAGGTCTGGAGGGTACAATTTCAATCTGAGTTAAAGTTATTAGTTAGAATAGATGCAACTACATATTTCAGAAAACAGGAGAATAAAAACCCAGTGACACAACCACAGCCATTGTAATTTTAATAATTAGAATTGGTAAGTTTGACAGTTATTTCCTATGTAAGGGAAATATTTTAAGAATGTGTTCAATCAAAATACTGTTTTCTGAAGGAATAATCATAATGGCTTTTTCTAAATAAGAATTGATAAATATATGCCTATAAGCCACAAGACATACTAAATAGTGCTTGCTGCTCATTTTTATTAATTCCAGTATTGAATGAGTTCTCTGATCAGATATTCTCTGATGCTGAGACAAGGCAAGAAGCTCAATTTACTCTCCAAAATCAGTCTAGTCAGACATAAGAACAGGTGACTGAAGAAGGACAAATAAAAATATATTTTCCATTAATCAACAAATATGAGTTTTGCTGAAATACTGAATGTGAATGGATTTTCCTATGCTTTCCTGCAAATATTCCTCTGCCTAACCTTCCCTCATGAGTCAATGTTGGCAATTCCTGCTGAGCATATCAAAGCCCTGAGTTAGTTTATAAATATCTTTTTCCTGTTTTCTTCACACATGAGGAGAAGAAGTTATATTTATTTTGCTGTGCTGGATGAACTCCTTACAAAAGCTTCCGCTAGTGGTTTCTAATTTGGTTCATATTTTTTACACTCCCTTTTTTCCCCAAAGAACATAATTGTATTTAAAGTAGAATTCAGGAAGAAAAAAAATATCCACTTAGATAATTTTCACAACGGATGGCTTAAATTTGACAGTTGTGTGAGGCATCTGGACCATGGACAGATGAAGTCACCCACTATCCAGACCAAAATGTCTTCAGTTTGTTCTGAAAATCTTGGAATGTTAAGGTGCAGTGGTAGAAGTGTTCCCTTTTTGATACAGCAAAGGCAATTTACTTTAGTTACCTTTGTTAATGACATGCTGCTACTCCTGTTAGGGCAGCAGGCATTCAGGTTTTTTAGCAGTAGAAACAAAAATGTTGCTGGACTCTTAAAAATTGTTTCATGTCAGAAGCTAGACCTAGAAAAAGTGCATGACCTGTTGCATGAGATATAATTAAGTTAGGAGCAGCTTGGCCATATCTGAAGCAATAGAAAGCAATTTTCTTGAGAAAGGTTGAAAAAATCCATATTGATCAGTACTAAGTAGTAAAAATTTATTGCAATGTTGTCAGTTGCCTTATTCCAAATCAATACAAATCTTACCAAAAGCTTCTTAAATGCAATAAGAATCTGACAAGGCCTTTTTGTCACAGATTAGTGTTAAAGCAATGAAAAGGCCCCCAAGGAAAACTGTCTCTGACCAGAATGGCGGCTGTATCCCATTTCAGCAGCACTCCTTCTGATATAGAACATCTTTATTGGCATTTTGGAACCCTGAAGAAAAGCTTAATGTTTTGTCAGTTAACTAATGCAAATGGTCAGAAATGCCTAAAGACCTTGCATTTCTGACTATTGTTATCAGATGGTAAAAGTTGTTAGTTTTAAGAAGAAAAAGCCAATCAGCCACCTGAATAAAAATGAAAGGTTGGATATACAAGGAATTTTCTTCCTGTTTACTATTTAAAGGAAAAGCTTTCATGAAAAGCTATTTTAGTCAGAGGGCTAAGATCCCATGATAGGATATTGGAACCTGAAACTCACACACAGTGATGTGAGAGAAATACTTTCCTTATAAAAGCATTCAGAACAATTTCAACTCAACTATTACACAGATTTAGATGTTGAAAAGCTGCTTTCCCAAAGCAGAACAATCTAATTTCAGGTAGCAGGGAAATATGACAGCACCCTCTGTAATTTCAGAACAAAGGTAGGAATTCTTATTGTGCTAGCATTTGATTGATTAATTGGCAATATTAGAGTACTTTGGATGAAATGAGATATTTTACTTAAAACTTTATCATGTCCTTCTTTATTTGTGCAGAAAATGTACACGTATTCATTAAAAATTAAGCCATCTAAAATTAGTGATAAGTACCTAACATTTCAAATCATGTCCTTTTCAAAGCTTGAAATGATCTCTTGATTTTATTTGGGACTGGGGACCTGAATGCCTGCAAAGATGAAGCAACAAGGAATGCAAATCACATGAAAAGACAATGGGGTTTTTCTACTAAATCATTTATAACCTGCTAAAAATTTGCAATATTTTTATAATATAAGTATTTTTATCCTTTGTGTTTTGCAGTAATGTCATTTAACTCCTTATCTCTTTCAAAATGCACTTGCCAAGGCCCTGAGTGCTCCTTGTGAATACCTTAGGTGTATTCACTTATGTTGTCAATCCACACTTTTAGGAACAGACATTCATTTCACTTGAAAGACAGCAAATAATAGGGAGAAATTACTTCCTAAACCATCTCTTGGGTGTTTCATACAAGAGCGGCTTCTTTGCAGCTGTGTTCCATCCAAAGCTGAAGAGCTCGTCTTGAATGCTTGCTCTCAACTGAGACAGAGAGGCCACTCCATTTCCTAGGTGGAGTCTAATAGAAACCACCCACCCACCAATAAATGATAACTTGCTGTTTAGAGGAGCTGATGGTTTATGAATTAAAACAGTGGAGATCATAGAGAAAAGGTCTGCAGAGTAGAAGACACACTCTCTGGAATGTACAGTACTTAGGAGGAGATGGAGTGAGGTGATGGATGGATCCCTCTCAAAAGAAAACCCTCACAAAAACAAATGGAAAAGGTATTAAGTAGGATAGAAATTAGCTTTGCTTTACCCTGGTGCTGATATTTTTAACCATTTGTCTGAAAATCTGCAGCTGAAAGACAGAAAAAAATTTGGGAGGCTGGTTCATACCTCTAAGAATGCAAGTTTACACAAACCCCAAACCTTTGACTGTTAACTTTGAACTTTTTAGGTGACTTGCAACAAGTGTGGAATTCCAGAACCTTTCTGAAAACTCTTCTGTGAGACTGCAGTCAGAAATAAACCAGAGCTGAAGATCCTGCTTCCAACATGAACTTAAATGTAGAAAAAAAGAGAGTTTTTGCTTATAAGACTGCAAAAAAATGACAATAGACCCTATGTTTTCATTGGAAAGGTAGACCATGGTAGACAGGATCAGTAATCCACAAGAAACACAGGAACAGGCCCAACCCTGAAAATAACTGCAAAGGAAGAGTTAGCAGGATGAAAATGGAAGTGTATGGGAGATGTGGAAGCAAACCAGATTGATGCAGTGCTTGACATTTGGAAAGACCTTCTGCATTTACAGGGATAAAAGCAAAAGAACCAACCAACCAACAAACAAACCAAAGCAAAAATGAATACAAAGCAAATATAAAAAAACTCAAAACCAAACCAGCCAACCAAAAAAAAAAAAAAATTTAAAAATTCATCCTTCTGACCTCTACTGTGCAAACTACCAGTGGTTTAAACTACTCAGTCCAGCTTAGCATTAGAAATAGCCAGCAGTTACCAGTCTTGCCTCAGAAACAGGAACACTTTTATATTGCCACTATATTGCAGTTTTTCAGTGCTTTTATCTTCTGCCTAAGTTGGCAGGATAAGCTATTTATTTAATTTTATACTGGGACAGAGTAGAAGAGGAAGAGTTCCCTGGTCAGACACAATTTAGATGTATGAAGGAAGTACAGTGGCTTCAATTTCAAATTCTGGTGCTAAACCAACTTTCCTTAGTTTAGTGACAGACAGATATATTATCTTGGCCTGTTTTAGCTGAAAAGAACTGCAGGAATCTGTTAGGAAAGTGACAACAAGCATTTAAAGTCTGAAATTCTGAGAATTCATCAGGCTTATAGGCCTTTGAATGTCTACATATTCACATTAAAAGAGTCAGAATTAATTTTCATTCTAAATTATATGAACAATTTACAAAGAGAAAAGCAGTTGAAAGCAATTTCTAGCATTCAGGCTGATTGTCAGGCTTTTTTTTTTTCATCTTTTGTCATCTTTTCTTTCATAAGTGGGTAATACGTATGTTTTACTAAAAAAATTCCCTTCCAGACTCAGTCCTTAAGCCAAATGCTTAGGGGGAAGTGTAATGCAAATGAAGCAGAAGAATTGTAGCTCTGTTTCATGCATTATTTTCCTTTAACCTTCTGGAACAGAATTCCTGAAGTCAATGGCAGAACCCTCTGCAGAGCTCCTTAGCTTGATTTAAAATTTCTGCTCTGAAGTCATGATGAAGTCAATGGACAGAGTGAGACCTTGGTGTGACTTTGGGGCAAGACTGAGACACTGGTGGGACTTGGAGGGACTTCTCAGAGAACACTGATTGATGAGAACAAATCCTTCCCTGCATGACCTGGGATCTGGTCTCCAGTGCTTTTTTTCTATGTTTCCAGTACATTTATGGGATATTGTAGTTGTTTTTTAATGTTCTCAACTGTTTCTCTGTCACCATAAAAAAAACCCAAATTTCATGTTGTAGGTATTGTAGGTAGATACAAATTAGAAAAGAAAACCAGTAATTTTAACATAAATACACCAGAACATGGGAAGAAACAGCTGAGATATGGTTTAGGAGGCTGCTTCCTCTTATGTCTCAGCTAGTGATTGTCAGTCCTTTGAAAGCCCAGAAAGTGATTGTGGGAATGTTTATTTAACCTTTCTAGACCAGTGCAAGACTTCAAATATTTTTCTTGATTTCCTAATGAGACACAGGGATTTCATTACCTGAATATAAATTTTTGGTTTCCTTTGCAAAATCAGCATATGGAGGCAGAATTTTATTAATGAGAATGGCAGCTTCTCATTCTTCCTTGTACTGACAGCACACATTACAGCAAACCAGAGTAAAACACAGTTCTTTCAAAGGTGATGAAGACAAAAATGCATTCAAAATGTTAATCCAGCCAATTTCATTATAGTCAATAGTGGATATGCAGAAACGGGCTTGGGAGAGTTATTTAGTGGGAGGATTGCAGAGACAGCTCTTTTATTGACTGTTGCTCTCATAGAACAAAACACAGAAAAGAGGATTTTTGTGAGTCATTTGTAAGGCATGACTGTCTCATTAGAAGGTTTAGTTGTGCTAAAGGCTGGATTATGGAAGCATCCTTATGTTCTGCGATGAATTAAAAAAAAGATTTGCTGTCTTGGACAATGGGAAGTCATGTAGTGCAATACTAAGTAGCATCTGCTATGTACTTTTAAGTTACTTGCAGACTGTAAAACACATAATGGGAATCTGTTAGAAAAGAGGCAGATTTCAAGGTCCAAAATGTAACAGGTAACAGCTGTTTTGGTCAGATGTTTAAAGTAAAATATACATTTTCTTCTGGTGTTTGAGACAGCAAACAAGACCAGAATTCATGACTTAATGAACTTCAAATACAGTAATTTTCTTAGAAAAACTCCTCAGCATGCAAAGATGCAAATAAACCTTGTATTCCTATTATCAAGTAATTCTATTTCAGGTGTCTGTGAGAGAATCTTGACTTTTAACTCAACTGACCCAAGCCCTTCTATCAGATTTCCAGATTCTCCATGTACCCAGCAAATTAATTAAAATCACTTACAGATGGTTTTTATGGTTTTAATATGCATATTGTATTTTTATAAGCATCTTCTGCCATGTCTAGTACTTCAGTAGGGAAATTGGAATGCAGCCCGTAGGAATGCTTTTCACATTGCTCAGATATTTTTAATTCTCATCAAGCTACTATGCTGCTTTTAGCAGCCTGGTTAAGACTTCATTCTGACCATTCTAATTTAAGCTGCTTGTCTTTAATTGACAAAGCTGTGAATGTGTTTCCCAGGGCTCTCTGTAATTTCAGAGAAACAGGAACTTGAGCATTTCACAGCGAGGCTGTTGGAGAGAGAGGGTGACTTCTCTCAGTTGTGTTTAAGGTGCTGCCACTGCTTGTGAAGCCTTTGGATTTCCTCAGCACTTCTGGGGGATGCAAAAGCCTGCTGTGCACGCCATTAAGTGTCTGCTGGGTTGTACTGGGACTTTCAAAATACCCTGGATTCATGGAAAGCTTCAGGAATAGATGCTTCCTGCCACACAGTTTACCAAGCACCTGTGACTTCTAAGAACTGAAAGAACTTCTAAGAACTGAAAGAAAATGTGGATATCCACACAGCACCATTGCAAGTGTATCCCCTTATGATTAATGAAACATAATTCAGTTGCTAAAGTAGTTCTGTACCCTTAGAAAAGTATTTCACTGCCACATTTCATGTTTTTGCCCATCATTGACACTTTATTTCAATTGCTGCACTCAAGATGTCCACCCTTGGCAGTGGGGAATCTGATATCTGTCCAACTTTCCTAAAACACGTCCCAAAAGTCTTCAGTTTAAGCTATCTTAGTCATATATTCTTTTTAGACTTGCCAACAGACAATTAAGTAGGTTATTTTTTATCATTACTATTATTTATTTCAAGAACCTCTATTGATTAATCTGAACAGGGTGACACAAATATTATTACCCTTTATTTTTCTTTTTCTCATATTCCAATTGGTTTGATTTATGTATTTTCACATTTTAGATCCCTAAACTGACAGAGTACATAGAATTTTAAAAAATAAACAGAAAGGAGTGCTTATCAGAGCCCTGCAGGTTGATCTCTACCCTTTCCCATGGTAACACTTTTTCAGCACAGTAGCAGCCAGCAGAGTAGATAATGGGGCACTTCTGAACCTGAAAATTAGATGCTCTCTGCCATGACTAAAAAAGAAAAATCCCAGAGTGGAAGAATATGAAGAAAGGTGAATGAAGTTAATTTTTGTTTGTATTAAAAAAAAAATGGCAGAAGGGAAGATAAAGGAATTCAGAGAGTATTTGAGAGGAATTTGAGAGTATCTGCATGAACTTAGGGGACACCACCAACAGATCTACCTATTCAACTTCCTGAAAAGAGCAACACAGACCTTTACACTTATATAATAGGTAAAAAGTTTGGTTGGATTTACTTATTGGAAATTAGTGATTGGCTAGAAGAGGCAGAGTCTCTTGCTTTCCTTTCATGTAATTCCCAAACCAGATTGTCCAAGCAGACAAAAAATTATTTTGTATATACATCGGTGAAGGTATTGAAGCGCCTGTGTTGCCATTTCCTTTTTGCAGTGAAAACATTTGCAAATAATAAATAACAATGCATACTGAATGTGCGATTTTTTCAAAGCAGACAGAAAAAAAGCTTATGGACAATCCTACAATGCAAATAACCAAATGACTATGACTAAGAGTTATTTTACTAAAAAATATTGGGTGCTTATATTTATTTTTTTAATTCTTTAAATTTTCATATGTGTATATCTGTTAACAAATCAAATGATAAAAGAGAGAAAAAAGAGGAGAAAGATCATTTTGCCTGTATTTTTTATACCAATGCAGAGATGTTTTGTGCCCATAAAGTAAAATGATGGAAAATTTCTGGGTAGTGTCTGCTGAAGCTGGGCAACAATGCTCCTTTTCTGATTGACAGCTGGAGCCCTCCAACTCTGCCTGTTCTAACGCAAACATCACACTGAATCTTTCACGAATAGATGTAGTCTCCTTGCCTTTATTAGCTTTCTCATCCCATAAAGTGCAGTCAGGATAGGCATCATTCCTGTCCTTTAGAAAGCAGTAGATTAGTCCATTTCCTCATGGGGCTTTGCAAAGTCCTTCAATAGACGTGACTGGAAGAGGAAGAGGCTGAAGATGGTGGCCTAAGGGAATAAACTGCTGACTTGATAAATCTTTGGGTCTTAAGAGGTCATCTCTTGATGTCTGAAAGAAAGATTGACTTACCAGCAAATATGAGCACCAATCTTTATGGCTTTTTGAAGATTTTTTTTTTTAAAGTAATATAGAAAACATTTGTATATGAAGTACTTATAAATTTTCTATAACTACAGAATAACAGTGCTTTCTTTTCCCAGGTCTTATTCAATTCTCATAGATTTATTTATTCTTTTTTACACTGTCTACATGCAGTCCATGAGATGTGCAGAGAATTTTAATGAGTTTTTACACTAACAAATGCAGCTGTAAAATACAACATGGAAAAATCTGAAACTCTGTGAACTTTTGATACCTGTGACTACTCATAGACCCTGTCAATCTTAAACATATCATTAATAAAAATTATCATGGTTCACATCCATTGCCCTGAGATGAAGAATAAATTATAGCTAGAAGAAGATTAAATTTACTTAACTTTCTTTTTCCAGGAGTATTTCCTAACTTGTAAAGCCATACTTATTTAATGCAAGAGAACCTATTTAATTTTGATAGGGGATTTTTTTACAAGTGTGTAACACTTATAAGTACTTCAAACTGGTAGATTCTAAAAACCCAAAGCCAGACCCTTAGATATGGAAATTAATGGAGTGCATCAGGAATTAAAGGAAAAATGTGTGTTTGAAAATAATTTATTTATTATTTTATTTTTTGTTATTTTAATACATAGGTAGGACATGCAGACAAAAGAGTGTAATCTTCTCATTTTCAGACTGTAATTTAAGAAGGATTATTTTCCAAGACAGCCAGACCATCCTGTGGTGGAGATTGAGAGTGTGGGTGAGAACACTGAGTTTCAAAGGAGGAACACCTCAGTGGATCTGCTGTACTCATTTCTTAGTTGACATTAAATCTGAGGGTAGGTTATGCTTCCTAGATATCTTTTGTTTCTTTAACCTGCTGCTGACAAATTTCCTGCTGTTCCTCAGTAGTCAGAATCCACACGAAACCCTGGGTACTTCTGGGTATTTTATGAGTGCAGAAGGCTGTCTAGACTCTGGGAAGAATCTAAAAGTGACTTGGATTCTTGGGGGAAAATAACAAAGTGCAGCTCTCTCACAGGACATACTCAAATTCTCATAATCTGTAGCTGAATAGGGAGTTATAATCCATGGAAGTTTCCAGGTAATTTTTTGAGTTGATTTCAATTTGAATTTGAACAAATAGGGTAGAAAAACAAATGCTGCATGTGTACACCATAATTTTTTTGAAAGCAGGAAACATTTGTAAGCAGAATCTGTGACCTACCACCATAAAAAATATTTTTCTTAATTTCTTATTGTTAGGGTCTTACATTGTGAAGTGGAGTGAGATTTTTTTAGAATAAAAGCTGGCACAACAAACAGTTCTATGCAGTTCTGTTTTGGTTTGGTGTGGGTTTTTTAACATCTCTCTCCTGAGAGCTCTATAATAAAAGTCCAGATTGCTGCTGTCCTCCTCTGACAGGCTGGGGGAGAAGTATTGATCTATCATGGGATGAAGTGACAACAGCAGTGACTTTTGTTTGCTCATCTCAGAAAGTACCAGAAGGCAGTGTTAGCTAAACTCCATGTTTAAGTAGGAAGAAGATGCTTGAAGAATAAAAAATATATTTGATTATTCCTCCATTACAACTTGGGCAAGGGTGTGTTGGCATTAAAGTCACCTTGCTGAGAATAAAACACTAATTTATTACAGCTTTATATGCTCCAGGATTGAGGGAAGGATTTGGGGCCTGCTGCACAACCAAACCTAACAGTGACAGAGATGTTTTATTCACCTTTCCCACCACCTGATAGAGGCCACAAAACATTGCAAATTGTTAGGGATAATGTACACGGTAAAAGAAAGAAAAATATAACCTTAGCTATAAAGAGTGAGATGTTGCTTTTTTTAGTCATAGGGAAAGGCAGAGATTTAAATAAAAAGGAAAAGAGAGGTGTGTTCAGGGCATCAGTGGAAATCAGCATTGAAGAAAAACATTTCTCTCTACAGATCTTCTGGCAGAACGCAGACTCATGCTGGTTTTTTTTAGATGAAAATTAGCAGAATTAATTTTTAATTGGAATGTATATGATTCACAAGTACAATCTGTATTTTTTGCTCAATAGTACATTGTGTTCTGCATATACTGCCAAGGAAATCAAACAAGTATAACATCCCCAAAGAGCAAACTGTTATGTTTAGGAGAGCAGAGCTACATGAAGGGAAAACCCAACCTGTTAGTATTCAGCAGGTATAGCTGAATTGTAGCCCTTACATGTGGAGAGCAATTGCTCTGATGCATAGAGACATCGACTTCCACATTTTATTTTACACTGAGTTGTGCCATGCCCTGTTTGGCTCCAGCTCTGCTGTGCATTGCACATGTCTGGATTGCTGCATTCATACAGGCTGCAGCAGAGTCAGCCAGCTCTGAACAAATTCTAAAATAGGGGCAAAAGTGAAGAACATTAAATTGGAGAATAAGCATGATAATGTTGTTTTATTTTTGGTGTTTTTTTTTTTTTTTTTTTTTTTTTGTCAAAAACAAACCCAAAAAATGTTGCTGGCTGAGCATCACAGGCTGGGAACAAGACACAAAAGCACACTATGGCCCAAAAGCAGTGCATGCACTGCATGGTTTTCTAGATTTTTGTCCTGCTTTCTTTGCAAAAATGTTTTTGGCTGTAAAATATGTTGCTTGCTCTTTCCTGAGGAACACTTCTGAAAGGCAAGGAGAGATTCTTACCACAGCTTTTCATTGTTTTTCTACAAAGAAGTACAAAATAGTCCATTTTGCTAGACAATATAAATCATCTTAACTATCAGCCATAACTAAATAATAACATACCTAATCTGTTGTGCAAATTAGGGAAATTTTGTGACTGTTCCCTGTTTAATTCTAGTTAAATCCCTAACTACTATTTATTCTCTATCTGTAGGTCTGTTTCCATCTCCATGACTGATTTTAGTTGCTGGAGTCTGATCTTCAGACTTAGTAACCTTCTCTGATTTTTAAGTATGTTGAACTGGGCTTTTTGTTCTATAAAAGGACAACAAAGAAAGAGGAGAAAGGAGAAAAGGTAATTCTCCAAAAACCACTGAAGACTTTGTTCTCCATATTTAACATTTTTTTTTTTTTTTTAATAGCAGAGTAACTGTGCCATTAAAGTGATGCTGCATTAGGTAGATGCATGAAAATACAGACTAGGAATATTCTCAAATTGAAGAATATGATTGGAAAAGTATGGTCTGAATTAAACAAAGCATGATTAATCATTCACTTGCCTGCTGACCTCTTAATGACTGTGCTGATAACTATCAGTGCAGAGAGTCACTCCCTTCTTTGCAGCCTGAGAGCTTGACAGGAAAATGTGGATGCTTTCAATTGATACACACAGGAGGAGAAAAAAGAAAAAGAACAAAGAGAGGAAAGAAAGGGCTGTATAAAAATGTGGGAACAATGAAGCAAACAGTTGTGTCTGATAATTCTGGTCACTAATTTCTTAATATATATCCAAACTGAAGAGCAAGTAGTAAATCCTAACACCCACCAATGGATTTTAGGTAGCATGGCTTAGGAGACACTATAAATAATAAAAATCCTTTAAGAAGTATGTGGGAATTTCTTTAAAATTCTAATTTTTTCTTAGGTCTCTGAATAGCAGGAAAATGTAATCTCAATTTAGAAAAACCTGCAACAAAAAGTGAGAAAGGATGAAAAATAATAGCAGTATTCAGCATCCTCAATTATAGAATGGTCTTGTGTATGACTACTTTACATCCTTTGTTTGAAAGGTGATAGAATTTAATTCTGTTCTTTTTGTGGAGAGTGCATGAAAAATTTATTTTAAGGGAGACCTTTAGGAAGCTTTACTTTAATGCTGTTAAAACTTTAACTTTGTGTGAAACAGCCTGGAATGTTAATCTTGAAATTTGCTTCAGGAAAGTGCAGCATTTTCTGAGACTGGCCTCAAAGTAGGAAAAAATTGATTCTGCAATGATTCCCTTTTACTACTACTTTGTTTCTGATATACTAAATGGTTGATGTAATCATTCAACCTGATGTTGTTGCAAGAGAAGGAAAATTGATCAATATATCATTATTGATCAGTTGCTTTCTGATTGGCTTAGCAAATCTGAGTGTTATTTCTGGCCTCACATAGCCAATCTAGGCTATCCAGAGTTAATCTAAATAAATGTTTGTGTCTTCTAATTCACAAGGTTGCAAAAGAAGTAGATTATAGAAAAAGGAGCTGAACAATATCATAATTCCACATATATATATATATATATGAAAGCATGCAATATGTTCTTAAAATTGGGCATGAAATTAAAATCACATTTAAATCTCAACACGAAGTAAGGGTACTTTGCTTAGTCACAGTCACAGTAGAGCAACAACCTCTCCATTCAGCTCAATTTATGCAAAGCCTTTTAAAATTAGAGTTTCTAGGAACCATACACTATAACCCTGAGTATTTAGGTGCTTTCCAATTGAGTTCATGTAGGTGTTTTATTAATGAAGTTCTCTAACACAGATTGAAATACTTTAAAGCATTATAAAAAGGCATGTTTCAGCTGGTGCATTTAGCACAGTCCAAAGAAATAATATTAGAGCCATAGTCCAGTCCTTTACCTATTTTTGATGTATTCTTTTCATGCTTTGTGAATAACATTGAATAAATGTTTATGTGAGTGCATTCTGTCTTAGCTCAGGACCCTTATTTGCTCCTTGCACATGGAGCAGTCTGTTTTGGGGTTTTTTTGTTGCTTCCTCCCCTGCCTCCCCAGGTTTAGGAAAATGGATTTTAATACCCAGTTAACTAAGAAACTAACCATCAAACTGTGATAAATTCATCAGTTCAGAGTGCTTTTAACATCCAACTTTAAATCTCTAGTGAATAAAGTGCTGAAAATCTAGTTATTTTATCAATTGCATGTCTTTCCCAGCCTGCTTCTGTGTGGATGACATCTGATTGAGAAACTGTGTCCCAGAACAACTCTGTTTCTCATTGGACTTTTTAGCACATATCCAGGAGCACAGAAATGTGTGGGAAGAAGGGTCAGCAACATTTGTGTAGCTCAGCCTGAGAGGTCAGATTATGCCAGCCCAACTCAGGTATCATGTGTTTGAACTAATGTAATTACCACATTATCCCATTATGTCAACAAAAAGAGGTGTCAGAAGCTTATTATCTTGCTGCTCCAATGTTACCCTCCTCCATCTCATTTTCCTTTCCTCAGTGAAGTCTTTTAAAGAGAAATAAATTGATTATCAATTTTTTACTTGCATGCATCTTGGGCTTTAGTCAGTGTGAGCTGATTTTTATGCTAGAAATGACTTTGGAATGAGAATGGAGACTTAGAGGCTGTATGCTAAGGACTGATCTTTTTTGGCTCCAGGCACAGCTGAGAATTATTCTGTGCAGAGCAGATTGTAGCAAAACCAGATTGTTTAGGCCAATCCAAAGAAGTAATTTATAGCCACTTTGTGACTTTGTGGTCTCTTGATCACAGGCACCGTAATCTGCTGATATACTCCAATATTCTCCCTTAAGAAAAGTCAATGAAAGACAAAGTTATGCTTCAATGCATGCACCAGGAACTTCCCAAAACCTGGTTTCCTCATACAGATGAATAACTGCTCCTGGAAACCTGATGGCCTGGGTCACAAACACATTTTGAGGAGGGGACATGAAATAATAGAATCAGTCAGTGTTCGGTACTTAACATTCAAAATCTTTAAGTGACAAGCAGCAGTGTGAGGGAGCTGACAGTTCCTGTTTCAAACCTGAGGTTTGATTCCTCTCCTCGATTCTTTGTCTCCAAATCCTCCCAACAGCCTTTCACCTCATCTTCCTGCTCAAGGGTGTTATTTCCTCTAGCCTATTCATTGACTTCTTTTATGGAACATAAAGTTTTAGCTTTTATGAGCGCTCTGCCTTCTGGGGCCAGATGTTCTCCCTGGCTTTGGAACCTCATAGCCCTTGTTGGACTATGAAAAAGTGGCCAGATGTTACCTAAGGACATTTCCATCTCTTCAGTCCATATGCTCATGAGATGAGAGAGCTCACCCTATATTCTTTCTCCTCCTGCTAGTTCATCTTCATGTGTTCAGAGAGGTGTAAATGATGTTGCACTGTCCCCTGTTTAGGCCATAGATTTTCTGCATTCTGTTGTGATAAACACTGTCATGACCAGGCCAGGTGGATTCAGATCCTCTACAGTTTCTTTCCTAGCAGAGTGGAGGGCTGGGATTTGAGGGCCTGGCCAAACAGTGGTGATAAAAGCCAAATTTTCATAACAGTAAGTGAAAACCTACCTCCCTGTTAACATAAATTCTCCCTCTCTTTCTCTATTAAATTTAGGTATTCACGTGCTGCTGTGAGTGGCAAGAATAAAAGAGAGGAAAACTCACTGTAAATCAGGCTGAAAATAGCATAAAATATGGTTAGAGAAAATCAAGCTAAGAGAAAAGGGAGAGGCATCTTTTACACTCTTGTTTATATTTAAAAACTATTTCAGCTAGTTGAATGCAGGTAAACCTCAGGAAATTATAAAAAGCCTAGGATACAGCTGTGCTTTGTGAACTAACGTAAAGGACAGGCAGCTTGTTCCTAGCTATTGTCTGCTTATTACTGGGCCTGAGGATAAAAAGAGGCTGCAGCTTTCTAATCTTCTTTTTCCAGTCTCAGGAATCTGGAATTCAGGACTTGAGCAGTATAGCCAAGTGGGACTGCCCTGGAAACTCAAATTATTACATTTATTGATGATTACTTAAATTATGTTTCTTCTTAATTTTCTTTCTGACTCCAGATCTTCTAGCATGTATCCAGCTCATTTTTACAAAAGGAAAAGAACTCAAAACAAAACCCAAGACTTTTGCTGATTGCAAACTCTGAACTTGTGAATCTTCATTAATTGTATAAAAAACTCACTGGGAGATTCACAGTAAAATCAGAGAAGATTCATCATCATTCTTTATATACAGTTGAGAGGGAGGTATGTCAGTCATAATGAAAACAAAGAGATGACCATGTGAATTTAGAGCAAAACAGCTTTTTGTCAGCTTAGTAGAAATGAAAACTCCCCAAGGGACCTCTGAGAACACAACTGGCCACCAGTTGCCATGCATCAGTGTATTGGAGGTTACAACAGCTTCCTATACAATAATTCTTTCTTTATTCATGCACACCATCTGCTGAAATCACAAAGAGACTAAAACATAAATTGTGGGGTTGATATATGTCATAATTTTCACAAATGATAAGATAGTCATGTTTTATGTTGCACCATTTTTGTAAGAAATACTTGGACATTTCCTGTTATTATTTCCTTGGGTGATGCTTAATATTATCTGTTCCTTCTGTCTTGCCTCCTCTTCTTCAGCAGCAGTTCCTCACCACGTGGAAAGGCCAGATGAAAGAGCAGCAGCAGGGCTGTGGAGGCCCCTTTTTAAAGGGGCTCCCTGCCACCTTCTCCCATACACAAGCAAATTTTTTTGGTGCTGCCCATCTTGAAAAGCAACACAACCCTGGGAGCTGTTGTTTAAGTTGGAATTTAAAGTAGCCACCACTAATTAGAACAAAATAGAAATGATGGAGGTAAAGGAGGCAGATGGTTGGGTTGGATTTGGACTGGGTGATTTTGCTGTGGGGAATCTAATCAATAGCAACAACAATAAAACTGAAATATAATGTGGGGTCTGCCCTGGGAGCAGGGGGAGAAACTTTACAGCATCCATATTTTATAGTAGGAAATACCTGGCACTAGGCATGACCAGAACTGAATGTATCTTTGCAATTCTCACTTTAATAAAAATCTGTTCCTTAGACAAGATAAATAACAGGGAGGGTTATTTTATATAACAATGAGTAATGAATAAACATATGTTGAATTCAAGACCAGTTCTTCTCCAACTTGAATTATTGAAGCAATGTGGAATTAGCTAGTTTAAAATCATGACACTACATTGAAAACCATGTGAGTGGGATTCTAATGAGGTGGTTTAGGATCAAAGATTTAAAGCAAAAAAGAAATCTTAAGTTGAGTTAAAAAAAAAAAAATCTATTTTTTGGCTTCTACTTTGAGTTAGATAAAATCTTTGGATTTTTCAGATTTCTTATGCAAAAATTAGCCACATTTGATTTCAAAATATGAAACCAACTTTTTTCCTACATAGCTAAAATATTTTGCTTTCTGTAGTAATGTTTTCCTTCTTTTTTTTTTTTTTTTGCAATAAGTATTTTCTAGATTGCCACTTACTTATGCTAAATGCTTTTACATAGATGCCAAGTGAGAACTAAAAATCCCCTAATTTCAGCTGAGTTGCTAGTTTTTAACTTCAAAAATTCAAATTAATCTTGGTTTGGCTGAAGCTATGCAGATGGTAGAAGCTTGTCAACCACATCTTAAAAGTATTCTGAGTTTGGAAGTGGGTGGTGAAAATCATTGTACAAAACCACTTAAATGAATGTGTCTCTACATATCTCTTTCCCCAAGAGCCCAGATTTAACAGGATATTATCACTGAAGCAATGCAAATTCAGGAATACTCATCCATCTCAGCAAACACCAGAAATACCTGCTGGAATCTGTCTCACAATCAGGGTTTTTTTTTTTTTTGGTTTGCTTGTTTTCTTTATTCCCTAAATGAATTTCTAAATCGATGCTTAGCTAATAACCCATCATTAAATCTACAAGCTTATCATTTCAGTTCATGGATGCTGTTCCATGGTAAATGAGGCTCTTTTTTCCCAATATTATAACAGTGATAGTGTGCAATAGAACAGTCATTTACCTCACAGCATTCTGCAGAAATAGGATCCTACACTTTCTGCAGTCCATTTTTAATGGCCATTTTCCTGAAATCCTTGCTCCTGATGGTGAGAGCTGATTTACAGCAGGAACTCACCCTCCTCAGGATTATTGTCAATAAACGTGAAGATGTAATTTGAGTGATAATGAAAGAACATTTTATTGAAAATCTCCAGAGAGTCTGTTTCACAAGATATAATTGGAGAGGGGCTAAGAGTCTCCTGCACCAATTTCCAAATTTAGCATCTCAGCCATCAAGATGTGTATATTTTAAAACTGTCTAGGGGGAAAAAGCCTGTAATATAATCAATAACAGTATAAGATTAGAATACAGCTCTGAAAAAATGGGGACATGGAGGGGACTGCAGAAGAGGTCAAACATTTCAGTGTACAAACTACATAAATTCTGTCAGTGTAGTTTTAATTTTCCTTTTTATCCATATGCTTGAAACTACTGGGAAAGATCTTCTTATTTTGCAAATTTTACAGCTGTACTGACTAGCTTGGTTCATAAAGATAGAAGATGTTGCAATTTTCATTTTTTAATTTTTATTTTGGTAGAAGAGCTCCAACAGTGAGAGTGTGAGTTTTGATTTCTGACACATGTTTCAGGTAATACTGTGAATACTCAAAATCCTCCTTCCTCTTTTGTGGATCTAAGATCACATCTGGAAACAAAATGTATTTTGAACAACTACTAGACATTTCCAGGTCATTTTCAGAGTTTATAATGTCAGAGCTGCAAAATTTTCTCTGGCTGTATGTTTGTTTCCTTGTGCCATTTAATTCTTTAATATTTTGGGCTTAAATGATTTGAGCCTTATTTGTCTCAGAGATGGCCTCATTTCCTTCTTCATTAATGCTTTGGTCCCAAAAGCTGAAGCTGGAGCTCATCACTAAAGAAGACAAGAGATTACTGGCTTTTCACTGAATGGGAATTTCGTGGATGGAATCTCTTTTTCTCCCCTGACCCAAAATAATTCAAATCAATAGACTCTTAGTGCCATTTCTTTCTCTTAATCTAAGCTTTTGTGAAAGAGTAGAAAGGCTGGTATTGGAGAGTGAGGAGTCATTTAAATTCCATTTGTCTGTTGATTTATCTTTTTTTTTAGTGCTGATGAAAAAGTCTTTAAATTATTTTACGAAATTATGTCAAAGGTAATGAGATTTTTTTATCCATTATCTTAATTTAATATATTAATAAAAATTATTTTCAATGGTATCCTTGATCTTTACTTTACAAAATCTGTGCTCCTTAAAACTCTTCCTCTAATACAGACTGAAAGTAAATGAATACTCATAATGCAAGATTAGTGAAATTTAGAAATATCACCAGCTTTCTAAATGATGAGTATTATTTTGCTTGGATATGCAAACCAGATTTTTCTATAGTGAGGAGTCTATTCTATTAGACTTAGAGTTTACTGTGATTTTTTGGGGGGGCTCATTAACATTATTAACAGGACCACCTTTTCCATTGTTTTAAAGGGTGCAAAACCAGTGAGGAAGTTTGCTTGTGTAGTACAAAAATAAATTGTATTCTCTTGCTTTTCTGCTCCCTTTAGCCTATTATTTTTTTTTCTCAGAAAAACCAAAACCAAACCAAAACAACAACCAAAAAACCCAAAACAATTTTATTCTGGTTTCAGATACACTATCTTCAGGCTTTTAGGTTTGAAGTAAATATTCCTTCTTATTTGTAAGTACAGAATTTCATGTAAGCAAAAAAAGGAAAATATTCTAAATTATTGTAGCTGATAACAGGGAAAAGATTTTGGAGTATTTTTTTACAAAATAAGCTTACTGTCTGCTTTGCTTCAAAGGCTGAAAGCATGGAAAATGATTTGTTTTAAAGACTTTCAGTCCTTTTTTCCTTATGTAATTTGTCTTTTTTTCTTTACTTACCTGTAAAAGGAGGTACAACTGGTTAAATGGTTAAAACCATAACTGTTAAAACCATGGTTAATGGTTAAAACTGATATTTCTAAATCATACTAGAATAACCTGAGCACTAAATCCAGATATAATGGTAGTGATATCTCTGAAATTCTGTTCAGACTTTGATAAATAACCCACAGTACAGGTGTCTGACACTTCACATCCTGAGAGCAGACCTGCTGCTGAGCAAACCTGTGTGAAATGCACACAGTTCAGATAACCTCATTTTGTGCTGCCATTTTTACACAACAGGTAAAGCCACCCTTGTGAGCTTACAAAAGCAGCTGTTTTTCTTAGTGGCCATTTAGCATTTTTTAGTCATGGGGAGTGAGTGAGGAAGAGTTATTTTATTTCCTTTTGAGGGTTCCCAACAATATCTCATATTCATGGGCTGCTCAAAGCTTTTGGGAGTCCCTACAGTAGCCTTTGTAAGGATCACATTAGGGCTGCTCATTTTCATCTATATGGTGTTATTTTAGTCTTGTAATGTCGTTCACTATTGAAAATGTAATGCATGGCACAATGTTGGACTTTTCATTCAGTGGTGGTGCTGGTAGGGTTGTTGATGGGCTTCTTTCCTCTTTCTTTATTAATCAAAACATTTAATGGCTGTGGAATACTAACATTGGCATAAAAATGACCAAAAGCAGTTTGCCAAATGGGAAGCTGGATGGGAAATTAACGTGTGTTGGCTTGATGAAACTGTGAAAAGTTGTCTGTCTGGACAGACCATCTGAGCTCGTGGGAAAGGGATTTTGCAAGATATGGATTGTAAAGGACTCCACTGTAGCAAGAGATAGAGCATTCTCCAAATTCTTCAAGCAGAGCCTGCTGAGCTTCAGCAGGACTAGATTGCTTTACCTTAGCCTTGACTTTCTTAGACCTTATCTGGTTCTTTTAGGAGCCACAATCCTGACAAATCAAGTGCAGATTACTTGGTAGGGAGTGTAATTTGATAACCATTGATTTAAATATCTTTTTTATAAATAGTAAAATGTTGCATTGATATGAAACATCAATGACCAGCCTTCAGTATGGGGAGAAAGGAAAGGGTGAAAAAAAATCATGTTTGTCTTACAATTTCCCTTACATCTGCCATGCTAAAGAGTATCAAGGAATATCTGAACATTCTTTCCATTTTGTTGTGATAGATATGGCAAAAGTCAAAAATGTGTGAGTAATAATGATTGTTCTACAAAGAACTTGTTTTTTAACTGGGACAAGTTTAGGAAGATGTTATGCAATATGAAAGAGATTTTCATTTTCTTATAGTTCAAAATGTTAAGTGTATATGGAAAAAATGAGAGAGCAAGCAAATGCTCACCTACTTGAGTTGCTAAATGGAGAATTGACACACGTGACCCTGACAAAGCTTCACACGCGAGAAAATTCTGGAATAATAATACTGCTCCTTAGAGGGGTTGCATCCTCCATTATTCAGCCATCCTCCATTATACACAAATGATCTCTGCACCCTTTGGGTAATATTTATATCTGAGAGCTGCTTAGAGTGTTCCTGTCCTGCTTTGTTGAAAAGAATGTGTGAGGGCATCCTGGACCTCCACAAGCCATTTTTATAAGCTAAATATCATAGGAGGCATGAATCTTACACCTCAAATTTTGTGACAGGATCATGAAAGCTGAGTGCCTGGAACTGAAGGAAGTTACAGTATTGTTTTCCAGTTACATCAAATCTTCCTGCCTCAACAAATTCACATACCTAGTTATACACACAAAAGCACACATATGTTTATACAATTTAGGCATGAAGCTAAGTGCCAAGTAATTGTTATTGTGGAGATAGAGTCACTATGATTGCAACTAACTTTGCTTTTTGACAATTGATTATTTTTCAGGATTGTTAGCATGCATGAATACTACCTTGCTGTTTGCTTCTATAGTATGCCGATTTATATTACAAATTTCTGTCATTTATTTATAATTTATTTCATTTTTATTTATTTATAATTTATATCACATTTATTTCAAGTTTTTGTCATTTCAGAGGGAATGCTTAAGTTGTTTCACCAGGTAAGTGAAATAGCTGTCCAGTTTTCCTCAGGCTTTCTATACTCAGTAAAGAGAGTCAAAATCTTCTCTGAACTCTCCTGCAGAGGATTTTGTGATGGTTTGGTTTTTTTTTCTCTCCTTTGATCAGGATTTTATGGAGATTAAATAATTAATGTGGTAAGCTGAAAAGGTAGATGATAGTGGTGGGAATATTACCCCCTTATTTTTCATCCCCTCCACTGAAAGATTCTTCTGAGAAGTCAAATAAGTTTTTGAATGTTTGTATTCTTTTCACATTGTATGTTGTTACACAAACATGTGTACCTAAGTTTATTCATTATTAATGTCCTCAAATATTTAAATACTTGAGCCCTCTTATGAATCCAATATTAATTACTACAGACAGGCTTTATTTCCCTGCTATCCCACTCCTTCCTTGGTCACAAAGCTGTTCAGCACAGTGACACTCTGTCAAGACACTGTGACAGACTATAGCACTGAGAGGCAAAATCCCAGCTCCTAAGGAAACATATTAAGATTGACAAAAGATGAAGAACAGAGATCTTAAAACCAGAATAAAACAAATGAAAAAAAAAATCCAAAGCTGAATGGGATACAAGGACAAAGACAGGATGTGATTAGGATGTGATTGCTATAGCTTTTTTCCCATGAAAATTTCAGTGATCAATAGTAGTCTTCAAAAGATGTCATTGGGGGATTTTTTTTTTATTTTTCCACAAGAAAAGATTGATAAATAAGTTGTAGCAATGTTCTCAGAATGAAACACCATTGCCATTTTTTAATTATTAAAAACTGATACTATTATGCAATAATGTGTTTCCATATTGTATAGTGAATATTTTCCTTTTTAAGCCTCTCCCTTTAAAGACTTGGCAAGTAAGGTCAGATGCCTCTTAATGGAAATAGAAATGAAAAGCGCTACCACCTCATTGATTTCTTCTCCTCATCCAAAAATGAGATTGTTTTTTTTTTTTAAACTCTCCGCCTCATCATGATGATTTCAGATAAGCACCTCCATAATAACAGACTAGTATGGAGAGGTATAATGCTTCATTTCAACTATATTCTACAGTAAGTTTATCATAGATTCAATTCACTGCCATGAGACTGGCTACAGTTGCTAAGAGGAACTCTCATTGAATGAATTCATCAGTGCATGGAAGACAGTGAACCAAATTCATCCCTGCTATAAATCACCCAACATTACTGGAACTGTCTTAGAAAAAAAAAAATCCCACTCCATTTATCCATTATTCTACAGAAGGATGCCTTTCATAAAAGTTATTTTCCTCTTTGTTGCTCTGGTACTTATATATTTCAGTCACTGAGGAGGTAATGTGAATTGTAAAGATAAAGTTGAATATTTGACACCTACTTCATTTATGGAGAAGATCTTATGCAAGGGAATATAGCCCTGAGCATTTTGCTCTAATTGACTCATGAGACAAAGTCTAAGCTTTCCCTCAGAGACTATAAGATAAGGGAATGAAAGCAAAACTTTGCAAAAATATTAGTTTAGGAAAGTGATCCCTCCCATTTAATAGAAACTATGTTTCTGCAGCAGTTCTGTTACTCATGTGGCTGAAGTGCTCAGAAATAACTGTTCCTCCAAATGTCACTGTCAATGAGGGAAAATTACTGCTCCTGTTCAAGTAATATGTTAGCAGGTTTGATGAACACTGCAAGCTGAGATAGTCATCTAATCATCCCACTTAAAAGAAAAGTATTTTTGCCAAAAAGATGCAGCTCTCGAATTACGTTTCTGATAGTTTGCTCGTCATCTTGGAAAGGGCAAGTTATAACAGAGTTTTTCATTCCTTGCACAAACAAAGTTAGCCAGGAGCTAAACTCAGGGTGAAATACTTGGTGGTGAGTAGGAGAAAAGAAATCGGTTCCTATTTATCTTGTTCTTAATAATAGCAGTGAAAAATAAAATGCTCAGAGGGGGAAAGATGGCTCTGAAGTGTAAAACAGTGCTAATAATCAAAGTAGTCCTTCACTAGACTTAATATAGGCCTATGTCGCATTTTGAAGTAATTTTAAATTGTGTGCATCTCTAAATTAAGGCTGCTTTTATTGATTATAAATACTCAGCATAAGAAAGGTCTAAAAATTCATGTCTGGCATTGTGTTACTCTGTTCCCTAAACTAATGGCAGTTAAGAACATTTTATTCACTTTGAAATTCTACTTTTACTTACTATTCCCCTTTGATACACAACTTTATACTTACAGAAATCTGTCAGTCATCAAGCACTTAAAAACTGTCAGAATAAGAGCAAAAAGACAGTGAGGCTTTTAAAAATACACTTGTCACTTGCATGCTATGTAAGGCAAAAGTTTAATTAGCATTTTGCAGTTTGGATTGGTGATGTATTGACAGCACACTGATTACATACCGTGGAAAATCTCTCATTTCTGCTTCACCATCCAGCCAGCCTGAATCCTGCACTCCTTGCTTTTTAAGCACAAATCCATTCATCCAGCAATATTTCAATCTGACATCTTCTGTTCT
The DNA here is from genome assembly GCA_035047745.1 of Catamblyrhynchus diadema. Classification (NCBI taxonomy): domain Eukaryota; kingdom Metazoa; phylum Chordata; class Aves; order Passeriformes; family Thraupidae; genus Catamblyrhynchus; species Catamblyrhynchus diadema. The sequence continues at coordinate 8,343,793 of JAWWMN010000001.1, read as the reverse complement.
AATGGAATGAACCTACTTTATTCTTTAAGAAACACATAATTGAAAATTAACTGCCTAAATCGGCAATTAGATTTCCAATGGCAGAAAACAATCTCTAATATCCATATGAGATTTCCTCTTTTTTCCTCCCTTTCCCTCTGACTTGCTGTGTACTTTATCCTGTAGAGGGTGCAGTGCACAAGAGTTTAGGTGAGTGTTCAAGGAAAAAGGGGACATCAGCTCTGAGAAACCTGTTTGGGACATTATGTAATCAAATGTGATTGATGCAGCAGTGACCTCCCTTGTGTCCAGCCCTGCTACTGAACACTCTTTCTCTTTCTGTAAATTTGGGTTCAGTTAGAGCTGCTGGAAAACCACCTGGACAATCTGTCATACAGAAGAAGAAGGTGGAGGACCCAGGATGATACAAGGCAAAGCCTTTGTCAATAAACTCACCTTAACTCCATCAATGTTAAATGGTTCCTTTTGGCTCTTTTGTGTGAAATATGTATTCAAATGTTTTGCTGAAACACAGCCTAGATTGCTTGCTTTTTTTTTTTTCTTTTCTTGAAGGCAGAATCTACTGAAGACATAAAAATATGGCATTGGAGATTCAGATTTCATATGATGTTACTCTATTTTTTTTTCTCTAGCCCAAGGAAAGAAAAAACAACACCAAAAAAAGAGCTAAGATGCCATATAATTTCAATGCATCAGAGAAAGACTCTACCACAAATGAACTTTGTCCTGCGAGCTTAAGGGAATGGAGCTAATTATTCCATCTTTAGAAGGTCTGCATAATTTTATCACCCAGCTGGAAAACAAATCTAGGAAAGTTGGCTAAAGTAAACTGAGAGGAAAATTTATTTTGAATGACAATGTCATCTAAATGACAACATATATTTAGCTGCAGGAATAATTTCATCCAAGCTTCTCTCAAGAGAATTGGAAATCTCATGGTGATTAAAATAAACCTCAGATTAGACAACATTTGTGATTGGTTTTTCTCTGACAGGAGAAAGTGTAAACAGTCCTACAGCAAATATTTTAACTGGTAGTAGTCCAGAGTGACAGAAGTGATTAAAAAAATAATTCTAGTACCATAATGTTTGCTGGAGTACTTAGTGATGTTTGAGTGCTGCATAAGAGAGTCATCATATTGCCTCAGCTCATCCAAAGAATTGTTGGATGAGTGGGGTGGAATATATTGAAATGTTGATCATGTCACACATTAGCGAGCTGTGTATTGACAAGCAGCTTTCATACTCAAGGTGTTGATTTGGATTTCTTGTTAAGCCCTCCCAGTGATTTGTGACTAATCTATATCTAATTTAAAGTATTCAATAGAATCTCCCACATCTCTATTTTGAAGGCTATCTTCTTTGATAGAAATGCTTCTGAAGTTTATTACCCCCTGATTACAGTTAAGCACGTTGTGCACAAGCCTTGAGAGAGCTTGTCTAACGACTCATAATTAGTTTGATAGCCAGTCCTATTAGAAAATCCACAACATTTTCTTCCCCACCTATTAGTTTTATGGCCTGTGACTGCTTCATGGGAATTACAACATGAGAAATTGCAAAACAAGCGTTAAGATGAAATAGAATAACATTATTTACTTGTGATTGCAACCGTAATTGTTTTAAGTATTAGCAACATGCAGTCTTCAAAAGCCTTACTCTCAGCTCCCTGTTTGATGTCGTGATTGCCTCACCTTGGGACTGTGGTATCAATTTTAGCATTTCTATTTCCCTCATTTTTGAATGCAGCTTTGATTAATGTGAATAACATTGGCCAGGATGCAGGAACACTTAGTTCTTAGAAAAGCTGCAAATTTACCTCTAAAATCCTAAAAAAGCTTTGTTTGTAAGAAAAAAAAGTAAAAAGCCTTTTCAAGCAAAATTTTTTCACAAGACTAAAGGTTATATAAACCATAATCAAATTAAAATTGTATTAGCAAGAACAAAAAAAATAAAATATTGAGCGGTATAAAAATATTATAAGAACAGTCTTTTCTCCACAATTTTTGGCAAGATGAGGAAAATATGAGAAAAACGGGCAGGTATCTTCCCCCTCCCTTTTGTTTGGAATAAAGATCTGAATGACAGAAATTAAGGAAAACCATGGAGATAAGGAACTGTGGCCCCTAAAGCTGAGTGTCATGGTTGCTGATCATTGTGTGAATGTCTGGGAGGATCTGGATTCAGAATACAGCCCTGAATTTACATTCAGAAGGTGAATCTGTCTCTTCAGCAATATGCATGCTGAACAGAGATGGATGAGACCAGGGGCTGGGATCCCTTAATCTCTCACTTCTACCTGCTGAGAGCTACCAGATGAGAGCCTGTCTTCCCCCAGCAAAGAGCAAGTGTTTTATACAAAGTGAAACAGATTCACAGAGCAGCACTGGCAGCACTCACCTGCTGCTCGGCCTCACTCCTGCAAGAAGCATTAAGTCCATCCCCCCAAGTGGAAAGGGAAGAGGGAAATGAAGGCAGTCCCTTGAAGCTCTAAGCTCAAAGGTCTTTTTTTCTTTCTTTTTCTTTTTCTTTTTCTTTTTCTTTTTCTTTTTCTTTTTCTTTTTCTTTTTCTTTTTCTTTTTCTTTTTCT
>JAWWMN010000001.1:8309646-8329768 GCA_035047745.1 Catamblyrhynchus diadema | reverse complement strand
ATTGGCCATTAATTAGAAACAACCACATGAGACCAATCACAGATGCACCTGTTGCATTCTACAGCAGCAGATAATCATTGTTTACATTTTGTTCCTGAGGCTTCTCAGCTTCTCAGGAGAAAAAATCCTAAGGAAAGGATTTTCCATAAAAGATGTCTGTGACACTGCAGAAGAGCAGAGCCCTTGCCTCCACAATGGTGCCAGGACAAGGACATGAACACTGTGTTTTACAGGGCAACTTCAAGGACATGCCCAGATGACAAAATATCTGCAGTCCCACCACTGCCCCTTCCAGGGGGTTTGTCTGCCAGAGGAGGATTTCAGTGACACTGCAATGAGATCCTCAAATTGTGCTTTATTTGTGCTTGTTGAACATGCACATAGATTATTTTTAAGTTGCATAAGAGACCAGAAACAGAGAAATTCCAGCAATAGGTGTTTTAGGACCGTGATTTCTTGTCACATCTGAGAAACCTTAAGTGCTAGGAGCTGATCTGCTTTATGTGTACAAGCACAAAGCTTCTAGTTTTTATTGTAGCAGAGTGCTTTCAATTTAGAAAAAAATCAATCAACAGAAACAGTAAATGGCACCACGCTCCACATTTCTCTTTGGGAGCAGCATTATAACATTTAGTCTTGCTCAACAAGAAGTTTTATATTGCTTTTGTTTATATACAGCATAACATAATGGGGATACAGGGCTTCCGTTTAGAAAGGTTATTGACACTCTTGGTGCTGTGTTGGCATTTATTCTTTGGATTTTATTGCTTCTGATCTGTGGTATTTATGTCTCTGAGGTGAGGACTTTCATCTGTGATACATGCTCATAATTTACAGGCTGCATGGTGCCCTGATGTTGTCTGCAGAAACAGGAAATTAAACAATTAAACAGGAGGCAGATGTGAAGAGTAAAACAAGGTACTCCCCTCAGTACATTTATTTTTCAGTATTGTCTATTGGTCAGAGGAGGCTGAAAGCCACTGCTGGCTGAAAACTCAATGACTTTGGGGGAACCAAGGTGGTTTTCCACCCATTTCCATGGATATGAGAAAATGGCTAAGCACTCCAGAAGGGGAATAAACCAGGCAGAATATGAATTCAGAATTTAATGGAAATCTGAGCTTCCATGTTTTTTCCTGTATCTAGCTCTCCTGAATATGTGTGTCATGGCTGAAGCCCTTTGTCACAGACATTCAACCCCCACTCTCCAGGCTGTCTGAAGTGACCATTGCCAAGCTCTCTAGTGATTACTTTAACTGTAATAGCAATGACAGATCCCTTTATTAATTGCAAATTGCACTATCTGAAGATGGTGACAACAGATATGGAGAAAGGAACAGAATATCCTAATTTTTCATAGCATAATCAGCCTGTTTGGAGCCCCAGATAAAAATAAATTACCTCAACCTTACAATACACTTGACATGTATTTATTGCAGCATCCTCTATCAGCAAGTGCCATACCTACATGAGCAAGCTTCTCTCACATTACCCTAAAACGTGGAGGGGAGTGTTAATGAGAAAGGGCAGTCAAAGCAGGGCTGCCCTGGGATCTGGGTTTGGATTCCAGTTGTTGCATGCCACCACCTCTGGACACTGCCTGCCCACCCAGGCCCAGGGAGAAGTCTGTGTTAAACATCCTGAGGGGAGATGCATGACAGAAATCCTTCAGTGGTAGAGATGACTCAATGGATAATGTTATTTGAGAATACCAAAAAGTAAAAAAGAAATTTCTCTTGACTTGCAGAAAAAGGGAGAAAAATTCCAGTGACTTGAGAGAGAAAGCTGTCACCACTCACTCAATTTGGAAAAAATTGAGGGACATGCCTGCAGACCCACTGTTTGTCTCTTCTCAGAGCCAAAGTTTACAAGACTTCCTAATGGAAGCAGACAATTCCTCAGTTCCTGTTTGCTGCAGCTGTTTTCACTATGTCCTGAATTGTTTGATACAAAGTCTAAATTAGTCTTGAGAAACAGGATTAACCTTTCCAATCACATTTAAGGTGAAATTGCTTAACTACAGCACACAATGTCATGCTACAGATAATCCATGTGCTTGATTAATGCTTTTATAATCAATTGCTGTCTGGAAGTGACTCCTTCCCATCGCACTCTTCACAAAAAGAGCAGATGGTATTTAAAAGGTTATGGCAAGAGGGCATTTCAGAGGTCAAATAGAACATCGATCAAGTGGGCAGAAAAATTGCTTTTTTCCTTCCCCTTCTTATCCTTGCAATCCATGAGGGAATGTGGACTATGAATTATAGTTTGATCTATAGTTCAAGCACTAAAATGTTTTCTTGTTTCAAATTTCTGTGTTGTTTTGGGTAATGAACCTGGAAATTGGATTCCCTTTGTGCCAATAAAAAATTGTGCCCAATACATGTATTTCAGCACCATAATTCTTAGACCCACAGAGATTTGGCTGCTACTACCTTGAACACAGTCCTAACACTGGTGCTTAGTAAAGGCTGTACTAATATCCACCATGTCTTAGATCAATTTTTAGCAATAATAGGGGTTCTGTGAAAAAATATGCTCTCTACTTCCATTCTCTTTTACAAAAACCAATTAAAAAAATGATATTGTAGGACTTATTCCCACTACTTCCCATGTACGTAGTGGGTTGCCATTCTGCATCAGAGTCCAAGGAGAGGTATTCTCACCTGTAGTAAAGGGGTCAGGGAAACTCCACTGTTCAATGAGGCCTCCAAAACCAGAATTCAGAGGTTTGCCATTGTGGAATACAAAAAAATATATTAGTACCCTTCTTTGTCCCCTTTCCATCTCCTGTCATGCTAACCACACAGAAGAGAGTAATAGAACAAAAGAGTAAAATTGTTTATGCTTTCTAGTAATTTTTGAGTTTTTACTAATGAGAATTTAATTATTTTCCTCTTTTTTTCAGACACAAATATTGCTCTCTTTGTTGCCTAATTGAAGCGGATTTTTATTATGGCCACATCTTTCCCAGCATTCATTTTTCTTGTCTTATTTTTTTCTTGTGGTTGTACAGGTTACTGTGACAAGTGAACTGCTCATCCTAACTAGGTCTCTGAAGTAGATTTTTATTTGGGAAGCAAAGATGCTATAATCCTGCTCTGTGATCAGTAGTACCAGGAAGGATTGGCTAAGATATTTTTCAGGATTTTAATTTAAGAGCCTGTGCTCCCCAAATCTTTTTTATATGCATAATTCTCACTTAATTAATGTAAGTAACCTGAGGAGCTCTTATTGAGACAGGGGTTTCATCTGTCCAAGAGCAATTAATACCTACCATATATTGCATAAATAAAGCTGTTAAACATGAATTTTCAAAAGGTGAAGAGAAGCAGAACTTGATGGAAACATACTCATCCTCCTAAAGTGGCATTTGGGTGTCTTCCCATCCAGGAGTGGCTATCACTGGAACTGTCAATGTATTTTAAATAGTTCTAATACACACAGTCATCTATAACATGCTGGCAGACCTTTCAATATCAGTTTTGTAGTTTAATTTCCTTTGATTTATTTCAAGAGGAATGTGCATTTTTAAAGCAGCTGAAGTCTATGAGACACTTCAACTAAGTTATGTCTGTCAGCACTGTATATGAAAAACAGCAAAGGTACAAAGGTATATTTTGTGTGATTTTTTCCATGATTTACTGTCCAACAGAGGGGAAAAAAAATCTTCCATATGGGTGAGGTATTTCTGTTTCACCATTTAACTTGAGGTTCTTAAAAGGTAGCATACAAAAAAAAAGACATTAACGTGAACAACTGCATGGGTACAAATGAGGAGTTAGGAGAGGTTTATTTCTAGCATTAAGTTAAAACACACAGATTTCTCAGAAAAAAATGACTCCTGGGGACTGGCTGCACTTCAGGCATTCTTCACAGGGATTCTGAGTGGAAAGACAGTATTGGCCCTTAACAGAGAGTTTGTGTCAATTGCCTTGTTATGACTGGGACCCAAGCGATCAGAACTGCCATATTAAATGCAAATTGATAAATGAAAGCCTTTACTACCAGTCCAAAGGCAAAAAACAGCTGTGAAAATTATGCCAGATATATTGACAGCACCGTAGTATTTTTCATGGAGTTTAATATATGTATTTTATGACTAATCCTTTAGAAACTTCTAAAGTAAATCTTTTATCTTCTATTGTGTGTCCATATTGATCTGCTGTTGAAATGTTGCTTGCAGCTGAGACGTGTTATTCATTATGTTTGGAAGCTGTTTGATCAGAGAAGAAAAGAATACAGCATGGTTTCAAGAGTGGGAAAATCAAATGAAGTTATATAGATGAAAAATAAATAGTGAGATGTGCTTCAACTTTCTGTTATTTATTTTTCAGAGCTTTTTTCCCCTGAAGAGACCAGTGAACCTTCAGATAAATTGACAACATCTTAAGTAACCTAATAAAAAGCCAAACCCATCTACCTTTCAACAATAGAGTTGTCTATAAATATAAATATGCAATCTCTGCCCTTTTCCCCCATGTTTCACTTCACACCTTAGTTTTCTAATTAAGAAACCCTGATTTTACAGAGACTTAAATGATGTTCTGAATGAAGTAATATAATCATATGTACGACTGAGAGCTGATTTTTAAAAATTTGTTGTAGGTGAATATTGACTATTCCTCTGAATGGTAATGTGGCACAAAAACTTCATATATACAGTCAATCATAAAAAGGGAAAAACATTAAAAGAATTTTTCTGTCTTTCCTCTAAATAAACCTATTACACCTATGCAAGTTCCCCATCGCTCTCCCTTCTCTGTCACGTTCCAAGCCATAGCTCCCTCTTACCTTTGATAGCCATCCACAATCAATCCAAAACATATCTCTTTTCTTTATGGTGTGACAGTACCCAAAGGTTTTGTTTTTTGGTGTCTCCTGTTCCTGATTTTAGACACGGAATCAATCATCGGGGCCATCTCAGGTATCTGCTGAGCGATCGCTCTTCTGCACCCTCAGAGTATTTCCTTGGCCCAATTATATTCCTGCCTGGCTTGTTTGTTCCTCTCTCAGAAATCCATAACACACTACTCATCAGAGAGGGGAGCGAGGAAATGCCCTGGGCTTTTTAGTAGTAGCAGGGATTGTAGAGTTTACTCAGTCCATAAATGTGACGCTGAAATGAATCTGCAGTGTCTGTGTTTGGATGACTATTAAGTGACAAAAGCAGTGCAGTATTTTTGTGCAATCAATATCTTACATGTGAAACCAAAGACAGCACTTTAAATTACAAAAAAAAAAAAAAAGATAGTACAATAACAACGAAGTGATGTCTACATCTGCTTTTGCTTGTGTATTGCTGCCTTTTCATGGCAAAATATTTCTTGCAGATCCTTTCTGAAGCCACCAGCATGTGCTAAGGAGTGACACTGATAAAGCACGTGCTGTACACTCCCCACATTTGTCAGATATGCTTCCTTGTGCCTACCTGACAGAAGAGTTCTCCTGTTCCTTTGTTTCTTTGAAAGCTTTTTTTTCAATGTCTTCTCAGTTTTAGGTGTTGCAATCCTAAGCAAGCTTGCACTTTGTGCTTCATCTGAAAAGGTGAGAAGGTAGGAGAAGGTAGCTGCTTAATTGCACAGGGAAAAAGGTACAGGTAAAAAAAAGGTTATTAGTAAAATAATTTTTTGGTCCTGGTGGTAAATTTAATAAAAATATCAATGTGAAACTGCTTCCACAGTGGAGCAAAGCTAATAATACCTTAAATCATTCTACTTGTTGCGAGCTGTAATAACAGCAATGTGCTATGACTACAATTTTTCAAGCATTTAGATATAAAAATTCTACACCTATCTATGTATTGGCAATTTGAGGCACCTGAATTCCTTCACTAATTTGATTTTATCTTCCTAGAGCCTCAGAGAGAGAGAGAGAGAGAGAGTAAATCTGCAGTAAAATTAACAATTAACAAATGAGCTCTGCTCAATGAGAGATTGCAGGTTCAGACTTTTTTGCAAACTTTCCTCACAGACTGTTGAATGTTTGCAGTTTGCCTGAGGGTCTTCATGGCAGGGTAGCCACATTTCCTTCAGTTTGGGCAGGCAAACTGGTGTGAGTGCTGCACAGAGTGCTGGCACATGCCAAGGGAAATCATTAAAAGAATTTTTCTGTCTTTCCTCTAAATAAACCTATTATACCTATACAGGTGCCCCATTGCTCTCCCCGCTCTGTCATGTTCCAAGCCATAGCTCCCTCTTACCTTTGATAGCCATCCACAATCAATCCTAAACATATCTCTTTTCTTTATGGTGTGACAGTACCCAAAGGTCACTGCTCCTGCAGTGGCAATGCCAGACATGTCCCCAAGTGTCCCAGCCAGCTGGATGTGTCTGGATGTGCCACTCGGTGTGCACAGGGCCAGCTGCGCCCAGATCCTGCCTTGCTCAACTCCTACCATGGTCCCAGCTCTAACTGGGCTGTGGCATCCCATATAAAGCCTCTCTTGTTTTTTTTCCCATCAGGATCTAGTTTCACGACAACCAGAGAGCATCTCTAGGATAACTAGGATATCTGCCATCTTTAGCTTTCATCCAGCAGCCTCTTTACCATCCCACAATTAAAGATCAGCTGATCTGTGAGCTGGAGTGGACTGATATGACAGCTGGGGAAAGAAATGCACTTTGGTTGACTGGAATATTAAGCATGCTTTGCTTTTTTAATTTTTTCCAGGATAATATACATAGAACTATTTTATCTCAAATTATTTTTATTTTAAAGCACTACTGTACTTCAAAATTGGCAGCTGATATAAAAATCTAAGTATTTTTGTGCAAAAAATTAATTCTCTTCTAATTAATATAACATCCTAGATCTTTTTTTGTTAAGGGAAAACTATTTTTCAAATTCAAGAAAATTTCTCGACTTTTCAATTCAGATTTTCTAAAGGATGAGCAGAGATATGTTGAAATGGGGAATTTTGAAAGAGTTCTGACTGACAGTGAGATGAATTTCCCACCCCAAAGAGAAAGGGAGGAAAAAGAAAAGGTGCTGACTTTTATGTAGTGAATGGGCACTGCAGTGGAGACTTGCATGAGCCATGGTCTGGCTGTTCAAAAAGCCTTGGTGCTATTCATATTTACAAGGGTATAAACATGGAATGATTGCACTAAAAGCAGCTGCTGGCTGGCTCACAGCTGAACAACAGAGAAAAACATTTTACCGCCAAAACCTTTTTTTTTTTTTTTCTGTTCAAATATACAGCTTTTAAATCTCAGGGCATTTAATATTTTTGCCTTTAACTTCATTTTAGTTCCAGTGAATTTCCTACTTTGCTCAGAGTAAGTAGATAAGTTAGTATGTCAGCTCAGATTTACCAGGATGATCAGGTTGCTTTTTGTCCCTGAGGAAAAATATCAAACTACCCACTTGAGGAAATGAAATGTATTAAAACACCTAAGATGTATGATGTCCTGTTAAAATAAAATAATCCTCTATGACACTCAGTCACTACTGCAGTTGAAAAAACATGTATTTATTTGATGATTATCTGATTGAACAAAGGCAACACATCAAACTGCCTGCTTCACATTTATTTAGTCTCACTCTCATTCTTTAGACACTGACATGGGCTGGTGGACTCTGAAAGCAAATTCTGGCCTCAGAGATGCACTTTAAGGCAGTTTCTATCAACAGATGAAAAGTGCAATGTGTCTGATCCAAAAGTGTTGCCAAAAGCTGCTGGTGGAAACAAAGGCTTCATCCTGAACCAGATAAAAGCAAAGGAAGCAAAACCAGAAGATGTTCGAGCTGGACTAGATACGGAGGATTTTAAGATGGCCTCTGTATGACAGAGGGGATAACATAAAAATCTGAGGATCTTTTAAGAGTTAAATGAAATAAGAATAAGGATACCATGTGAACATTTATCCCAGAATCCCATGACATCTAATTTGGGGCTTTATTTACTTTTTACTGTGTGAGCTTTGGGGAGTATCTTACAGTGAGAAAATCCATAAAATGAAGAATGCAGCTTAGTTTAAGAATATTAAACTGTTAACATTCAATTAGTTTTGATTGTGATAATTGCATTCTTTTACGTACAAATATGGCTATCAGGAGCTGTTTTTATACAACCAAAATGTGTTCACATGTAAAATGCAAGCCAATAAACTTAATTGTAGCAAGAAATACACTGATAGAAAAATAGGAATTAATGAGAGATAGTGATCACTAAAGAAACAAAAAGAGGCACAGATTGTAGAATTTTGAAGTGATTTTAAAAATAATATGTTGGCTCTAGAGACAAAAAAATATGTATTATTAAACCTCTATATTCTGGTACCATCTAGAGGCCAAATGGCACAGCATCAAATTTTTCTAGGAGCTGTAGAAATATAAAAAATTATAGATGTTCTCTCTTCAACTCAAAGAAGGGTTATGGCAAACTCACAGCTACTGAATGTTTATGTTGTTTCTTCTTGGTGCAATATTTTCTGTCTGTCTCTCTTCCTTACACATTGCCTGGATCATCTGTGTGCAAACCCTGGGTGTGCCATCCTTCCAGGCTGCCAACAGCCGTGCCACGAGCACAAATCATGAGTACAGAATGCAGGATGTGCCTCTGGTGCAAGAGCTTCAACAGCTGCACCCACCGAAATGTTATAAGGACAAGAAATACAGCCAGGGTCAGGAATGAATTGCTCCCACCACTGTGGTGCTCCGGGATTGCAGTTTTCTTTCTAAAACATCCAAGAGATTTCTTTCCTAGTATTTGGGGTAGAACATGGAAGGCCAAAACATATATACATCAAACCCTCCTACTTTTCAGCTACAGAGTTTGCAAGTGATATCTAAGGAAATATGTACATTTGGGTTTTGCTACTGTTGCCTTGATGCTGAATTGTTGTGAGTGAGTCAGTGAAAGAATTTTTGAGCTGCTGCTCCAAGGAAGAAACATTCAAATAGAAGGTTTTCATGCAAGCCAGGTCTACTGAAATGACCTGTGAATAAGCCAGCCCAAAGGCTGGGAGGCATCAGGACAGGATTACTTGAATCTTTGCCTGAGCAGGCAGAATTAGGTGGCCAGGGAAAAAATAGATATAATTATCTGGGGTGGAGCCCAGCACTAATGAAACTGTGCTGCTCCCAGCCAACTGAGGACATCTCTGGCTAAAGAATTCCTTAACTAAGTTAAGAATTCCTTAACTTTGGGACCACTGGGAAATAGGTCAGTGGTCTCACCCAGAGACCTCTAAAAGAGTTTTTCACTGATTTCAATGGCATGTGTACTAAACTTTCTGACTGTGAGCTTCACTTCATGTCTGGCGTTTGGAACTTTGAACCTTCTATTAAATTTTGCTTTACTAGTAAAATTCATGGAGCAAAATATAAAATACAGTGATACAGACTTCATCACATTGTTCAGTCATGTGCTCCATGGGTTGGCTGCAGTGGCCATGGTGGCTATACAGATGACACAAATAGTTTAATTCATTTTCCATGTATTTAACACACAGAAAAGGTTCCCATTATATTTGCAGTGAAACTGTAGGGATCTTTAAGATTTCCCTGCATGTATTACAGGAGGATCATGGAAGTAAAAAAAAAAAATAAATTGGGGAATTCTCTAACATAAATTAGATAACCTTCTCTCCTGGGAAGTATAATATTGTACTGGAATTAACTGAAAGAAACTGGATTATTTTGATCTTTCCAACTTCACCTTTCATTTTTTTCTTCACTTGTGAGGCGATAGGTATAAAGAATGTCTACCTCATGTAACTGTCTTTAGACTTTACCAAAAAGTAATAGTCAGCTTCCAAAAATAAATTACAATATTCCCTCTAATTTCAGTAGGTGTAAAATCAGGTTCTTGATTCAGATATTTTGACTCAGGTTCAGATATTTTGACTCCAGTTACTTCTGTAAGAGGCTCCAGTGCTGATGTCGCTGTGGAAGTCAGCAAGTGTAATCAGTATGGAAGATCATTTAGAGGTCATCTAGACCCTTCTAGGCCTGTCAAATCCTTTACTCCATCATTTTAAAAGCAAGATCAGTGCTTCATTGTTATTTCTCATGCTGTGAAGAGGTTTACACCCTTTACCACATCTTGGGAATTCACCAGGACTGCTGGTAAAATTTGAACTTTTTTTTTTTCTGGCAAGTTCTGTTTGCTTTTCACTGAACTTTGCAGATGTGAAAGGTAAATGGCAAAGGTTTGCTTTAACCTTTCCATTCTTCACAAGCTAATCCCAAAAGCTGAGCTGCAGAGAGATCACGAGGGTCACAACTTTAATAGGCTCATACTGGAGAGGGAAATCCCACTCATTTGACATCAAAAACAATGCAGACATCTGATTTCTGCCTGGAATTTGATAAAGTATAGCTAATATAAATAATAAATCAGCCCCCAGAACAGTTTTATTTTTAATGGTAGTACATAAGAAACAAATAAGTGGATGGGGCAGGGAATAGGTAAGGAGAAGCACTAGAACACCACTAACTTCTTGAATGTAAGAAATATAATCCTGATAAATTTCTGTTCTTATGGGAGTAAAAAGCCACAGTTTGTAATTATTTCAGATGAAAACATAATTTCAATGCTTCCCTGGCTCAGTATTTTCATAATGCCAAGATGGATTTTTGTGAAATCACTGCCTGGTCATTTTGCATCAAAGTTAAGTCTTCCATTTTTGAGTGCCCATGTTTTTTTTTTTTTTTTTTTTTTTTATTAGTTCTTAGGTGGTTTTATTAGAGTTCAACATGGTTCCACTCCAGGGTTGCATTAATAAATCATATAGATTATTAAATCAGCACAATTTCATTAATCCTACTCCCTCTGTAAAGAATAATTTGAATTGAATTGTTTGATTCAACAATTTTTACAGAAAAGAGGCATTTTTTCATGGGCAGAAGTTCACAGTGACTTATTTGCTTTAAAGTATTTCTGGGACTCTTACTCAACCAGATTCTGAACTCAGGGTGACTGCTGATGATCACAGCCATCCAGGCTGTCACAGATGTTGTGTTAAGAAAGCTATTGACCATCAGTGGGTAGTAAAAATTTTTCTGCTCACACTTTTATTGCTGCCCCCATTAAACCATCCTCTCAGGTCCCATATTTGTGTAACTGGTTCTGTCCCCTACGGCCTGGAGTCATTAGGCCATCCCTGAGTAGAGGACTATATAATGCTTTCTTAATTAACCCTGTGGATCTTGCTGCCCCAAATAACATTTGAATGGGAGCCTGTAGCAGTAATATCTTGATATGGATTTCCACTGGAATTGCTTGGATGGAATACATAATTTCAGAGGTAAATGCTAAAAGGCCACAAGATACTTTTGAGACAATTACAACATAGTTTGTCATTTCATAACAGAAGGACTGGATTAATTGTCAAGACAGCATTCCTTTTCTGAATGCCATCCTTATTCAGCTACAAGTTATTTGAGTTTCTTCTAGCCCAAATAAACTGAAAAGAGCAAGAGCATATTTATCAGAATATTATCAGATATATTAATTCCCAATTTTACCACAGACAGCATCTTCAATTGGTCAGTACTTATTGCTTCTTGAATTAGAAAGTAATTTATGAGGTATTTTGCCTTCATGCATTTTGAATCCTTTGTCTCTAGCACATATCTCAGATTCAATCCAAACTATTTGATCACCGAATGAAGCACTCTTACGTCAAACCCATCAAATGTGTTTGGCATTAGATCAGTCTATAAGTGTGAATTTGTTTGCGTATTCTGCTTTCATTTCAATAAAAACATGGGTGGTCTACAGCTTCAGATCGATTACTTGTTGTGTGTTGCTGCATTTTACTTTGTCCTTCAGCTGTCTTTGCTTTCATGAATAGGAGTGATCTGCAGGCTGAGATTTGGTGGGGATCCACCCTTGTGCACCTTGCCTAAAGGAAAGTCTAGGACACAGATCACAGGAGAAGTAATGAAACACTTTGTGCAGATCAGATTTTCATCACTACAGATGGCACAGAAGATATCCTTATCATTTAATTCCTTTGTCATTTTATTTGAATTTCTCTCTCATCCTCATAGTAGTCCAGCTTCAATAAATCATTCAAGGTTTTGCATTTGCAAAAATGCCAAATACAGCATTTGCAGTCAGGGAAGAAAAACATGGAAACCCTCACATGGAGAGACAAAGTGCCACAGAAATACAAACTCTGTCTGTATATGTAGGGTAATGAGGCACACGAGTAAAAAAAATGTGTGTGAATTACCAATGAAAGAGACTGAGATTGCCTAGAACAGCAGAAATTCAAGAAATAATTGGTCAGGTATGCATATTTCAGGCCTCAAGCACATAGCTGGCCACTCTCTATATGACCTTCTCTGGAGGAATAGTTACATTCAGTCAAAATAATTTCTCTAGAATAGTCGTTTCCTAACGACATTTTCCATGTGTTTTGTCCACTGCACCACCATTCTTCTGCTTCATGTGCAAGTTGCTGCTAAAATTGCCAGTAACTCAAAACTCCAGGATTGGTGTCTGTTCTGCAGAGCCTCCCAGGAGTCAAAGCACACGAATGCTCCATGCTGGAGTTGGCTCACTGGGGAAGCATATGGGCCACTGCTGTTATTTGCATAGGAAATGGGAGCAGACTCTTAAAACTCTTTAAGGAATAAAAACTGGATAGATTGTAGGGTTAATAGATCAGTAATCTTCTGAAATATAAACCATGACTTTTTAAAAGTAATAATTTAGTACCATGAGAAGTTTATTATTTTTTAAATTTATTTTGGAAAACGATTATTACATGTTGTTTCATTTACCAAGTGGAATATGATTGCATGTGCTGGTCAAATGAAAGCTTCAGATAAAACATAATTAATTACAAAGTATTTACTCTTTTTTCCTGGACTGGGCAAGCCATCTTATTTGTAAATACATTTTGGATTTTAATTATGGAGAGATTTGCACTTCTAACTAATTGTTCAATATGCCTCATTATTTTTATTTGAGAAAATCTGCTAATTAGAAATATAAACCAAATGTTTGTTGTTACTGTCTTTTTAATAAATGAGATACTGAACAAAATTTTTGGCTTTTATTTATTGGAATAGATCCCTTATGAAAGCTTCACTTATAGAAAGAAGAGCTTTGCTTATTCTCTGTCTTTGACAAGCCGCATTTGCATATTTTTAGGAATAAGAAAATTACTATTTTCTTATGTCAGGAGAAAAAAGCAGAATAATCTAGACACCTTTAAAAGTCACATTTTAGGAGCAGGCAGTCACAGTGATTTACTTAATGGACCAGAATGAAAACAGAAGTCATTCTTTCATTTTTTAAAGAAGTGCTCCTTAAAATTCACTAGGATTTTAGCTAAACTCTAATTGAGTTTTCAGATTGCTCATCTCAGTAAATAAACAACGTGCCCCTTGGATGTCCTTTCTATCACCTTTAGCCTCCAGATTGTCTCAAAAATGCTGGGAGAAATATTGAGCACCACTCGTTGTCTGCCTTAGCTATTACACGCTCAAAAGCAAAGTTATTACCATTCACATTTTTTCCCCATTAAAAAGCAAGTGGTGAGGATCAAGGCAGCAGCAGGCACCTCTTCTCTTTCTGTGTGTCTACAATTTCTAAAACTGCAGTGAATTTGCATATTGAACACACACCATGAACACGAGATGAATGTTCCCAATGGATGTGATGAGGCTCTGTGAAGCCTAAGTTTCTTTTTTATTAGCCCTAGATGCTATCATGAAACCAAACTCTGGCTGTACTGCATTTCTCACTGTCCTTGAGAAAATGGATGGATAACTTATAACCATAATTATGCCCACTCACTGGTCTAATGAAGAGAATTAGGCAATGTGTAAACAATAGCTGCGCAGGGGAGAGTATGCATAATTGGCAACTATTAATCTAATAGTGAGAGAGGGAGACGGGTGAGAATGATTAACATAGGCCACACAGAATGATCATTTGTGATAAGGATGACTGAGAAGACATTGACATTATTTAGCTTTCCCTGCTGGCAGGGAGAGCATGAATAGAAAGAAAATTAAATGCAGGATGGATCAGCAGGTGTGGTGCAGCAGGATTTCAGCACTCACATTTTTCCTTGCCTTTAGAAATATTGCCCGAGCATTCCTTTCCATGTTTTCAGCACCACAAAAAATGCAGAATGGTGATATAGAAGAACAAATATTCTCCACTGTCTCTTACAGAGGTTCATTTTTCCAAACTGTAATTTTCTGGCCCAGTCAAGGACATTGGGAGTTATGGAAGACTCTGGTTTAGGTTCCCATTTTTATTTTCTGTCCTCTGAGTGGTCCTTTCCTTGTGGCAAGCAGGAAAGTGACTGCAGGATGATGGAGAGTGATTATTAAAAAGAACAAAAGAGAGTTAACAGAAAGGAAGAAAATAGCAGTTAACTGGAAGTGAGAATGGAAAAGGCTGTAGGGTTTGTGAAAAGAAGGTGAGAGAAGGATAGGAAAGGAGGACTGGGACAGTCATGACCTGGTATTTATGGGGTGAGGAATTAAAAAGTACATTTGAAATTTTTCAGCTGTGAGGGTAAAGTCCCCTGACTGGGTAGGAACTGGATTCATTCTTCTGCTGTCAGCAAGGAACTGGACAACCATGCAGAATCTCCAGTCCTCAGCACAGGTTTGTCTTGGGGGGAAACAGGGAATAATGACTAAAAATTGCCTCTTAAAGCTCAAAAAATGACTTAATGTTTGTGCTGGAAAACTGAAATCTAGTGTTTTCTCAATTCTGAATTTTATTTACCCTTTCTTCAGCCTGCTACTGATTTTACAGATATTTAGACACAGCTGCCATTGAGAAAGCATGCAGACTGCTCAAATTAGATGAAGAGAAATAGCATAAACTCTACCTGTCTGACTATTTTGTGTGAAAGTTCTTGATACTTCTCAATATTGCTGCACAGGGTGGAAGGTCTTTGTACTAAAAGCTGCTCCAAAGACAGGGTTGTTACCATTAAATTCTGTATTCATTTTTTATTGCTAGACCCCTCCAGATTATAGCTAGGAGAAAGAATAAAGAAGATAACTGAGAAGAAAGCTTTGGGAAATCATAATTGCCAAAGTCTCACTCTTAATTTGTGTTTTTCAAAAGGACTATCTCAAACTGCATTTATGCACATTAAAAAAAAATGCAAATGGAAATTATGAGATGGTCCTGTACTTTCCCAGTAATGTGTATTTCCTTATTCTGCATCCAGAAAATGCAAAGGAAATATTTGATTCGTGCGGATTCATGTGGGTAGAAGTAGAACTCCAAAATGTTATGAAAAAAATGCCAATTATTTCCTCTGTGAAACAAAACACAGGCCAACACTCCACCCGAAGACAAAACTAGAAACACTTAAAAAGGGACTCCCTGAAATCCCTGAAAACTAACACTCATCCAGTTCAAGTTTAATCAGAGACTATCTATCTGTTCTGGGGATGCTGCAAAGGTTTTTTGTCTCCCCATGGGCTCCAAAGACAGAAAGCTTCCAAAAACTGTCGGTGGAATGAAGCCTCTCCTCCTTCCCTCTGCTGTGGTTGTGTTTGCTTGAATCAGATTCAAGTCCTCAGCTTTTATTACAGAAATTCTGTTTCATTTGCTGAAGCATCATGTATATTTTAAAGAATATATATTTACTTTACTAATGCATCACAAACTGTGTGTATCCACTGTAGACTGTGGAATTAAGAACAACACCCTAGGCATGCTTTTCCTTTCCCATAGCAGGCCACCATCACCTTAATATTTAAATTCCTATGGGCTCAAAAATATTCTTTTTTTTTTTTTCCCCAATGATGGAAATCAAAGGAAAAAAGTCTATGTTATAATTTTTCCATATTTTAAAGACATCATTTTTAGGTTTTTTTACCAGTGAAATCCTTTACTTTTTAAATTTTTTATCCTATGTTGGATTAGTTCAAAGATCAGTGAAAACATCTGGAAACTATTTTGAAAACTGAAACGTTAGGGAAGGAGTGATTGAAATCAGCAAAACATTAATTAATCAAATTATCAAAGAAGGAATTTCTGGATGAGATAAGAACAGTATTAAACTCTTGACCAAAAATTGAAAAGGCTGCAGAAAATGTTAAGAAAATCCAGTCTGTATGTAGATATACATAAATGACCAGTGTTTGGAAATAGCTGCGAAGTAACTTATGATCAGTGTTTATTCTCTGGTTCCCAGAGCGTAGAAATGAATGGATTAATGCTTCAGTGATCTTCTTGCTGTGTTACATAAATGACTATCCCCACCCTTGTTAATGGCAATTTCAGACCATTCCAGCTATTTTGGAAAGCCTGTGAACTTCCAGCCACAGGTGTTTCATCCCTCAGGATGGTGGAGAGCTCTGCTGCTGGGAAATCCCAGTTTGCCTCAGCTCAGCGGGCACTGGGAAAGAGCTGCCCCAGCCTTCCCTGGGACACTGGGCTCTGGCATGTCCCCAGCTACTCCCAAGCAGGGAGGATGGGGTTTTCTTGGCTAAATGAAGTAATGGAAAGAAAATTGTGCCTACAATACTTCCATCAGGATGGAAAGAAGAACTGTCTTTTCTCCTTTCTCCCATCTGCTGTAGAACAGCACAGAACATAAAAGATTATTTAATCTGATGATCATCCAGTCCAACCGCCTGACACTTCAAAGCTGACAAAAACTTAAAGCATGTTATTAAGGACATTGTCCAAATGCCTCTTAAAAACTGCCAGGCTTGGGGAGTTCTCTTCAACTCAGTTTTTTTCTTCCCATATATCTTGTCTCTGAACTTACCTCTGCAGATGCTGTCCCTTCCTCATGAAATCCATACTATTTTACACATAATTTCCTGTGTTTTCTTTGTATTAATGTTGAATTTCTCTCCCCAAAGCTTATTTGTCTCTAGTGCATCCTTACCAAACAGCTTTGCAATGCCAAAATGAGTACCTGTTCCTAAAGTCCTTCCCTGGGATCTGTCCCTGGGGTTTTGATGTGGCTGAGCCAAAATTTAAATTCTGACAGAGACTGCCACAGTGTCCCATGAGCTCCACACATCTCTAACAAAGCTCAGAATAGAGAAAATTTCGCTATTAAAAATCTGTTTCTTATTACTGATACAAACAGCATAAGCAGAATCATCCTTCAAATAATCTCAGAAACATCAGTTAAAACCAAAAAACAACAGCAAAAATATCCCAAACAAAACCAAAAACAACAAACCCAAAAGATAATTAATAAATACTATGTTAGAGAAACATCCAAAGAGATGATAGCATAAAATAGATATTTTACACCAGAATATATGCTGCAAATAAACTTGCTGATGGCCTCTGTGGCTTTCCAAGTCACTACAGATTTATGGAAACAAGCAGTTTCAGCATCAGGAGGAAGCCCACTGGCAGTGAGATGCCTACAGGATTTGGAACAGGGTTTGGACTCAGGAGTGAGTTTTAAGATCTGGCTGTATTAATTTGACACATAATGATGTTAACACAAAACCACTGTCTCACTCACTGGTCATTTAACAGGTACTTCTGCAGGCACAAGGGCAATGATCTACATCAAGGCACCATCCATACAGTCTAAGGGAATTCAGGAAATAAAATGGGAGACATTCCTGTGGAAGCTAAAAGGTCCAACAAAAAAGTGGGATTTTTACCTCTTCTGGTCTACAATTTTACTCTTAATACGTGTTGGAGTTGTGCCACCTCCTACAGTTCACTTCAATGGTGAGAAGTGAACTAAACTTTGGTTTTGCTAAACTTTGGTTTTCCTTAATTCAGCAGGGCCTCCCATTGTTTTAAAGGAGAGGAGGAAGCTTGGCTGCAGCCAGTTTGGCCCATGGGAATAACTGGATTTTAGTCTTTCAGAGCAGGCAATCAGTGGAATTCCCAGAGTTGGGGAAATACACCTCGGCTGAACTTCCATAGGGGCTGGGAGCTGGATGGATCTAGGGACAAAGGGCTGCCATGGCCTGGGGAGAGTCCCCAGTTGGGCAAGGACACAGGGCAGAGCAGGAAAGTCAAGGGCTACCTTGAATTTTCTGGAATGTAAAATTTCGCAGTGCTGCAGCACAGGAATGAGAGACTTTCAGCCTCTCTCTCCATTGTGCGTTTATTTGGCACATTCCTTATTGGTTTTTGAAGGATTGCAGCTTGAGCCAAGCTTTGCTTGCATTCAATATTAAAAAAAAAAAAAAAACAAACAAAACAACAAAACCAGCAGAAACCAAAAAAACCCTAAAGAACAAGCCACAAAAACCAATCAATATCCTACTAAAATGTTATGGTAAAGTCAATATGATGAAGAGGGAAGAACTTACATTAACTCAGGTTGTACTGAAGAAAATATTACAATTTCCAAAAATATATTCATCATTGTTATAAATAAACTAAATTTTTACTGTGCTAAGAGAAAGAAAATTCCATGGTCATTCTCCCTCGTTACAGAGGAGGCCCTTCAACCATTCTGATTCTTTCCATGTTTCATGTTACTGACTCAAATGTTTTTAAAAGCACAGAAGAAACCTCCTTTTCTACATTGATGAGACCAGAAATGCAAACAGAATCATAAAATATATCATGTGACTTCTTAAAAAATATTTTCCACAGGTAAAGAAAGGAATCCACTGAGGGATTTAGCATTCTTGCTTCATCAATATTGTAGGAAAATGAAATTGCTCCTAAAATTCCCATTTTATTAAAAAGGAAGTATAGGAGAACGGTGTGTGGGCAAGGCAGGGAATGGTATAATTCTGTTAAATTAAAATTCATGTCAAAAAATTAAATGCATACAATGTGTACATGGCATGGGCCTTAGGCATCTTACATTTGAGACCATACTAAAATAATTATTTTTATAATAATGAAACTCTACAGTAATAAGACAGCCATAAGGATACATTTTGATAATTATTAGAGAATGAATAATACCGAACTCAGGTGGCATTAAAATAAATCATTCTCTTTAAACAATTGTAAATAGAGCAGAGACAGCAACTGATTTTCAAGGTGAAAATGCAAATTAAAAAGACAGTAACTTTTGAGTTTTCAATCCAGAATATAACAAACACCCAGACAAAATCCCCACACCAACTAAGTAAATTAGAATTTTCTGGAATGTAAAATATTCTTCCCAGAAAGGTAGGTCAGGTCAAGTCGAAAATAGCTGTGTAGCATTTCACAGAATCTATTGTGGATACTGGTGCTGTGAAGATGTAAACCAGATCCTCAACAAGTGTTGAAGTTTTGGGAAGAGGCAGCTTTGCAACTGATGTACATCAGGCTCTTTGGAGCAAAAGGTATTTTTCTATAAAGCCTAAAGCCATAGAAGTCTTCAGAGTAGTCACACACTTCCCATCTCTCCCTGTCAGGAACCTTTTTCCATCCCCCTAAAAACCTAACCAGAATAGGTCTTGACATAAAAAACCAAAATTCAGTGCAGCAGGATGCAGATGAGGCATCCCAATTACTGTCCACCAGGGCAAACTTTCCTTTGGCAGTTAATTATTATATGACAATACTATAAATGCCTCTGTGCTGAGCCTGGAGAAAGAATTTTCAAGTTAAAATTGTTTGCACGGCATCCATCATGTCCAGGGCTCCACCAGAGCTATTTCTGTAATTCATGACTTTCAGGCATCACTGGGTAGTTTTTTCCAATTTAATTATTACTTGGTTACAATCACAGTCAGTTCAAGATGCCATGAATGGTGCTTTTGTTGCGGATTAAACAAAATCAAGTTATGCTTGAGCATGTTCTAGTTTTGTTTTTTTTTTCCCTTCAGCTGTCATGGAAGCAACAAACACTGTGAGTTAGTAACCACTTAAGTTTGTCTTTTCAATGAAATCTGGACATTTCCTGAGAAAGTTCTTCCAGACTGGCACAGCATCACAGGATATAAAGATGACAGCAATTTCAGCGCGCTAATGTCTCATTGGCATGTCTTAGCACGCAGTATTCCTCCTTGACTGGCATTCTCATTAACTTGACATTAGAAAAGACTGCCTGCTAAACAACATAAGCAGCATTTAAACATAACTGCTATTAATTCCTCTGCTTTACAGCAAGGAACATTTAATTTTCAAAGGTGCACCAGAGATACATGTTTAAAGTTAGGCTGTTGATGCTGAGACATAGGTGTTTTACTTTTTTTTTTTTTTTTTTTTTTTTCATTCAGTGTCATTTGGGTCAGAAGA
>JAWWMN010000001.1:8295473-8309546 GCA_035047745.1 Catamblyrhynchus diadema | reverse complement strand
TTTTTTTTTAATTCAGTGTCATTTGGGTCAGATATGGACTCCAGACATGAGAAGATCACATGCACTTTACAACTACAAAGGCCAATAAGTTTTCAGCATTTGTATATAAATGTATGGAGATAACAGAGCTTTTTCTAATATCAGTTGGGAAAAGGTCAACTCCCTAATGAGAAGGACTGCTCTGAGGTATTATTTGGAAATTAACATTGCCTCTCTGATTAAAAACAGACATTCTCTAAGTGCACAGAATTACTGAATAATCTTTGAAATTTTAAAAGCCAGTGTTAAGTCTTCATTTTTGTTGTCTGCTCTGAAACAGGGTTAATACAAGCTTCTCTTTGGTATCTCT
Organism: Catamblyrhynchus diadema; assembly: GCA_035047745.1. Lineage (NCBI taxonomy): Eukaryota > Metazoa > Chordata > Aves > Passeriformes > Thraupidae > Catamblyrhynchus > Catamblyrhynchus diadema. The sequence continues at coordinate 8,309,197 of JAWWMN010000001.1, read as the reverse complement.
AGTATCAATACTTCTTGTAGGTTCTTATGCCAAGTAACATTTTCAAACAAAAATATAAGATCAAAATAGGTGGTTTATCAGAATATTTGCAGTTTGATTCCTCAAATCCTCACCAAATGCTCCCATAGGATCCTGTTGATGCTGTGATGGCATCTGAACCAGATGAAGCCAGTAGAACTGCACCAGGGAATAAGTGTGACCTGATATGACTTCCCCAGAAGTCTGAAAGCTGCTGGCTTCTCAAACAGCAGAAATTCTGTAAAATCCTAATAGGGTATTGGCATTACACATTCTTGGCATGGCTCAACTTGGCACATAGCTAACATTTCTAGCCCAGCTCTAATTTGTCCCACTGAATTGAAAGTGAAAATGTTTTAGGGGTTTGTTTTCTTTCAAATAAAAATATTTCTACCCTACTTGGTTGTCTGGTTGAATTTCTTTGTTCCTCTGAACCAATTAATGTCTTCTTTGCTATAATTTAGACTACCTTAAAATTATTTCCAGATGATAAAATCTCAAAACTTCCAAATACTTGTTTTACCAAATCAAATAAGTTGTTTTGTCATAAGACATTTTTCCACATCTGTTTCAATATCCTGAGGTGATATAAATAAAGTTGTCTCTTATTAGGTGCTTATAAGGTGGCCACTCATTATTCAGGAGCTGGAAAAGCAGGACAGACAGATAACCACAGGGTTTTTTTCCCAGGTTATTCCAGCTAGCAAAATCCTTCTGGGAGGTTGCTGTTTCCTGCTGAAGCATCCTGGTCCTTACTCCACAGGGGTATTGAGTAATATTGCCAAAATATTTCTTCACACGGTGCTTTCTTATTTAAGAAGTGTGGAATAAGGTCTGGGAAACAAATTGCTTAATGTTGGCCAAACCTTTGGAAGTCTTCCAAGCCCACAAAACTTTATGTGCAGATTTGCTGTCTTGCGTGCAGCCTCCTTGACTTTGGAAGAAGCAAAGTCAAGCTTAACAACTTTCTGATCTGAGTCTCTGATGCAGGTTATGCAGCAGCCAGGAGAAGAGGAGAAATTGAAAGCCTATGCATGGGCAGCCTAACCTAAAAGCTAATAAATGAGCAGCATTTTATTTTTTTTTTTATCTGTTGACTGAAGTGAGAGATGAAAGTGAGTGCCAAGTAGCAGCTATTATAGCATTGTGCATATGACATTGAGGTTCAGGGTCAGTTGTTTCCATTACAAACCCCATTTTTCAGGGTTTATAACTTGTCTGCCTTAAATCACATCTGGCTGAGACTGGCATGCAACCTGTCATGACAGCTATAGGAGATATTTTCTCATTTCTTTCATTAAAAAAAAAGAAAATAAGTCCTTACATAATTTAACTCATTAGCCTTTCTAATGCAGTTAAAAGCTGCTTAGTAACTACAGACACTTCAGGGGAACAGAAAGGTTCTAAGACAAAAGGAAATACTTTTAAGGGAAAAACTTTTAATGCAGCGTATCCTGAACCATAGGAAAACTGAGGCTATGAATTCAAATTTTGCAGCTCAAGTCAACTCTGCAGTTGTTAAAGTGATGTCAAGCTGTGTCTCCAGACACGCAGATGAGAAAACATTTCTCACTACTGTTTTTTTCTCTCCATTTATTTGTCTCTGATGTGAAATCCAGCTAGTGAGCCACCTGACTCAAGAAGCATAGTGATGTCTTTAGTGCTGAGATCAGTAGAACTTAGATCCCTGCATTGCTGTGCCACAGGGAAAACAAGAGATTACTGTATTCTTTTCATAGATGTCTGAGAACACAGATGCAACACATGGCAAGAGGGGAGCAGGGCAGGGGGAATAAAAGAAAAAAGAAAAAAAGGAAAAAAAAAGGAAGAAAAGAAACATAGTTTTCATTAAATGTAGTGAATAAACCCAATTTATTCCAGGCCTCCATAAAGGAAGAAGGACATGAAAATTGCAATTAATGTTACAACTCCCAAGTACAGGCACTGTTGACAGTGAATACTTCTTTGTTCCTTCCTGATGATTCTGCCCCAAACATGAACTCAAGTATATTTGAAATACTGTTCTGAGGTGACTTGAAGCTGACACAGCCTCTCCACACATGGCTCCCCTTCCCCGGTATATTATGGACACCAAGGAGAGGATTGTGTCCTCACACCCATCTTCACACTGCCTCCACTTCTCTCTGTGATTAATTCAGGTTTCTTTGCTATATCAGAGGTGAATTCAGAAAGTGTTTGTAAACACTCTGCCTCTGGGCTATGCAGCCTATCTTTCACCTCTTGGAAAAAAAAAAATTGTGCAGAATACAGGGGTGAGGCATATAGAGGAGACAGGTTCTGAGTGAGTGTTGACTGTCAGAGCCCGGCATTTCCTGACACATTAAAAAAAAAGAAATCGTGTGAAATTTACAGCTGGAGCACCAACTGCCTAAAGTCATCTGAATTTACAGCTCCCACAAGAATGAGATACTTTCAGGTAGGGTGGAAAAGGGTCTTATTTCTTTTTCTCTGCTACTCTTCTGATTTTGCCTTTCCAGGAGAGAAGATCAGATTCTTGCTGTACAGAAAGGGCACCAGCCTTGGACTCAAATTATCCTCATGCTTCCCCTCTAACTCAGCGCTTGCTTAACATATTTTCCAGCTCCAACAAAAAGCAACAGGAAAGCTTCATCCCAGACTGATATTCATCCCTGAGAGATATTTTGCAGAAGCAAAATATCTGAAAAAACCCATGCAAAGGGAGACAAGCAAAACCCAACTCAGATCAAGGATTTGATCCAAGATCTCTTGCCCCCAGAAAACTGTCATAAGCAGACTTCAGAGTACTTGCAATTCAAACAGCTGCAACATTTCCTACTGGAGATGGGTCATAATGCACAATACCCCTAGTGTTAATTGAGCCCATGAGCAAATAGGTTAGCATGACTCCTTAACCTTGCAACCGAGATCCTCAGCTGGGAGTTTAAGTATTTATGTGGGATGATCATGTCAGCAGGAAAGGCTGAGAGCACATGACCTGGGTTGTGCTGTGACTAGAGGGTAAGAACCTGTTTTTGATGAGTCTGGGAATGATGCTCTTGGTTTCAGATCCTCAAAATTAGAATCCTTCTGGTGGAACAAGCATTCTGATTGTCGTGCTCTGCAGAGTAATGTGATGCCACGTTGTTTTCCTCCATTTCATAAATCTATTTCTTTGTTTTATTGATTTTATTGAAAATTTTCTGGGGACTAAATGTTTAATTTTCAGTCAAAGGATATAGGTTTTCAGTACAGATTTGGCTTGATTTTTGAGGATTTGGGTTGTTTAGTTTTGGTTGATTCACATTTGGTTGGTTGGTTAGTTTTGAGAAAAAAGGGAGAAAATATATTAGTTCAGTTACTGATTTTATTTAATAAAATGTACTTTAAAATATGTAGGAATATTTTCATACTTCCATTTGGAAGGTAAAATCTATTCACCAGCTTCAGGCATCCTGTAAGCATTTTACCTTGAAATTATAACTTGCCTTGGAATGATAATTGGGCTACGTTTCTGCTGAGCTTTAAGTGATTTCATTGGAGTTTACTGGGCAATTGTCTATTTTGCTTTTCCTGCAAAGAATGGCTGTAATTTCTGTCAGGACATATATATTTTATCTTTACGGAAAAAAAAAACAAAAAAAAAAAAAAAAAAAAAAAAAAAAAAAAAAAAAATCCTGACAACTTTTGAGGGAGAGAAAAGATGATAGTTGGCAATTATTCTATATGTGTGTATAAAGTTGCATATAGGTAACTTATTCTAAGTAGAAGTACAATAAAGAACAGACCTCTAATCTTAGTTTATAAAGCTGGACAAGTGTTGTATTAGAGAGCCCACTCAAGTTCCCTGGGGGAATCTAGGCACACAATTAGAGGTAAACACAAAAAAAACCCCAAGGACAAACATAATAATAAAAAAGTATTTTTTATAATAAAGAACGATATTAAAAATAAAATTAAAAAAAAAGGAAGTTGTGCATTGTATAATAAAAGCACAGAACCCAAGGCAAAAAAGATCCAGTCAATCTTCCAAATGATCTTTATGAGGGTTAAGGGAGGGTTGGTGATTTCACGAGAGACCTCGAGGAGCGCGGTATGCACAGTCTCATTATCCAGCCCTGCCTGGACCCTAATATCAGGGGTAGGCAGAGGCAGACACAAAACCCATCATTTGGCTTGTCATACATAGCTAATAAAGCAGAACTGGAGACTTCTTGCCTCTGCTGGTTCATGTGGGGACAATTTCTGGCAGCTGCTGACTACAGGCACCTGCCAATGATCCCAGGGCTGTGTCTTGTCCTGGCTCTCCAAGCTGCAGAGCTGTGATGCTGACCCACTGCAATGTGCCAAGGAGGAGCATCCCTTTGCCAAGTTCCCCTCTGCATCTCCCTCGTGTGTGTGTGTGTATCTCTCTGCAAACAGCAGCCTTAATCCACTTTGCAGGTTCACGCTGAAAGAATTTGCTGCCTCCTCCGTAAGAAGAATCCCAGTGCGCCACGGTGAGTGTGAGTCCAAGGGGAGTTTCAGAGTTAGAAAATTTAATTGAGAACTGCACTCTCTTCATGTTAATTTAATAATTAGAGCAATCATCAATATCACTGGGCCTGTCTGAGCAGAATTTAACCAGTAAATATTCTTACACCAGCCAGTCAAAAGAAAAAGGCTGCTGCAACAATGGCTTCATAATTCAAAGTTCTTGGTTTATGGCTCTATGTGACACTGTAGTCCTTATAAATAAAACACCTCTGAGATTGATAGCTAGGCCTGCCCTAGGAGTTCAGGAACAAACACACTGAGTTTCATGTTTAGTGGGCCTCAAGTCTGACACATTTTGTAATTGCAGGGGAAATGGATCCCTTGGATAACTCTCTAAATTACATGGCCAACAACCTGTAACACCAGGACTCCAGGATTTTTAATCATAATAAAAAGTATACCAAGTGGCCATGTGTATGATTGGGTTACAGACATAACTAGATGGAAGATACAACACTCAGTTGCCATCTATTTATGAAGACAGGCAGGCAATTGTATGAGACAAGGGAACTAATTTTGCAGAGTGAGATTTAGTGATTAGCAGTGGTTCCTTCATTTAATCTTTAAGCCTATAAAATTCAGTGCTCTGAAATCTATTGAACACACCATCCAAATACCTGTGGCATTATTTTGGGATGCAGTCACTGCAGCTATGATCTGTAGAACTAACCTGTAATTGAATAGCCTCAAACAGAACTGGTCACCAAATTAAGCTGAGAAAAAAAAAAAAACTATTAATATTTTTAGTTCATCACTTTTGCCTCTCCAAGGACAATTTCAGAAAGTTATTTGGGCTGATTCTTGCCTAACTGGTTATCTATTCCACCCCATGCAGGTATTTTTCAGAAGTGCTGTTGCATCCCAGGCCCATAAAACATACGGTATGTGTAGCATATATGGGCTGTAATTAAAAAGAGACACTTGTGTTGACAAAACGACAGTTGTTCCCACATAAGTGTAAAGACTGTCTTCTCTACCAATTAAGAATCAGCAGAATATGGGCTTTAATTGTCCTCTTGGGGAACTTGTCTTTTGTATCCATGATAAATACATGATTATAAGGACAAATTATATGAGCAGCAATAATTTCCTAGTAATGTGATCATTAAAAGCCTTCACAACTGCAATATATCAATATTAATTGGGACAGATGATCATTTTACTGACATGCTCAAGTCATTATCCATATTTCAGTACTTCATGAATACCTGAATAGTCTTAATGATGTGATTTTTTAAAGATTCTTTCTTCAGTGGCCTTAACATTTGTTGTTTATCTAAAAATTATGAAAAAAGAAGAATAAGAGAAAATAAATTGTAATCAGTGCAGGGAGTTCTGAGCTAAAAGTAAGCAAGATCCAGAAAAAATTAATTTTCTGTTCAGGCATTAGAATTGTTAATCACAATTATTGAGAAGAAATAATCAAATAAACACTGTCTGCTGGGCCTGAGTGATGTTAAGTCCATGATCAATGTTTGCTGATTAAGAGGACACTGTCACTCAGCTTTGCAGGCCAAGCAGTCTATACAACAACCTGTTGATTCATACTCCTTAGTAATTTTCATTGCACTGCCTGTCTGCTTCAAAGACCTTTTCTCATGTGGGAACAGACACAGTTTGCATGCCCTTTTATTCCCTTTTATTTGCATCCTCTGTGGCAGTGGACTGGCAAATAATTTTGTTTCCTGCCATAGACAGGCTGTTGAAAAAGCCACGCTGACTTGCAGATAACATGTTTGCAAGAAGAATGATAAACCTGATAGGATAATATCCTGAAAGCTGAAGTGAAATGACAGAATAAAGCTGCAGAACACATTTTGTGTCTGAAAGGGTGTTATAGACTCACTGCTACTGCTCCTGGAGATGTGAATGTCAGGTCTTAGTCTGATTCCTGCCTTGATATCACACCTGCTGATTTTTCTTCCATAGACTCATGTCATGGTTTTATACAAAACAAAGACTGTCCTGACTTTGTGCATTTATTGATAACTATGGAAGAAATACATAAATGCAATAGCTAAGGCTGAAGAATAAACAGACAAGCTATGTTTATATATAAGGTTGACTGGAAACAATAACCATATTCATATACTCATCATTAAGGCTTGAAGAGTTAATTTTTACTGTAGTTGTTTAATAAGACACCAGGTGTCATCAGTAGGGCTGTACCAAGGACATTTTTCTTGCCAAAGCAGAAGTTAGTACCTGTGAAAAAGTAACTTTTACAATGTAGACTGAACTGTGATCATAATGTCTATTAGTGCCCTCCTTCCAGCAGCCATGACTGTCAAGGTGAGTTATCCTGACATAAAAATTATAAACAGAGCTAACAAAGACATATCTACAAGCTCATGCCCATAATTATATACATACTAACTTGCCATAATAGAAAAACCCCTATAATAATGTGCTGCTGCAGTAAAGAAATTGAATATTCAACTCTAGAACAGGTGTAAGGTGGCTGTTTCACCCTGAATTTCAAGGCAATCTATCTTCAGAATGGTACATTTACAATCATAAAACAAGTATTACTTTAAAATTAAGATTTTACAGTTAATTTTGAAGCAACATTCTTTACAGTTATTTATTTTTTCTAGAATTCACACAGTAAAGGTAAAAATATTTCTCTTATTGTGTTATATTCATTCTTCATGTAGAATATCACAGGGTGACACTGCAGAATTATACTCATATCTGTGGATCTAATGGGAAGAGATGTCCAAACAGTATAAAAGAAAAAATCTGTTGATATTAGCTTCCAGTGAAATTTAACTCTAACTTAAAATTGTGAGGTTTTTTCTGTAGTTTAAATTCAAAGATCGTTTTTGGTTTTGAGACTAAGTATTTTGATATTATTTTTATTTGGCATAAAATGCAGGTGAAGAGAATTCTGAAGTCTATTTAATTTGCTCATCTTGGATCCCGAATACTGTGGTTCAGTATCTTCCCCTATTTGGTGAGTCTTGAATCCATTGCTCTCATCAAAGCCTTTTAATGGTCAGGCTATTAGGCATTGCAAAATCCCATACTTTATCTTTCCTTTTTTGTTGTTGTTGTTGTTTTTGGGGTTTTTTTTGTTTGCTTGTTTTGGTTTGGTTTGGTTTGGTTTTTTTTTTTTCATTTTCTAGAAAACATTTTTACAGAAAAAAAAATTATTCTCTTGTTTATTGAGTGGGACATATGATTTAAATAGGTCAGATGAAGTAGAAAATCTCCCAAAGAGCCAGAGAGCGCTATATGTCTCCAGAGTCTGTGACAAAGCCATTCGTGTGAGGAAAAGGAATTCTTGGTCCAACAGCAACAGCTGCACGGTTTATTTAATCTGCCTCTTTTAACTTATTCTCTCACAGCTTTGGTAGGACTTTGAACTTATGAATTATCTGCTTTCTGTAAATTATGCTCTCTTTGTATGGAAGGAAACATAATAAGTGCTCTTTGTTATCTTTTGTATACAGTGAACTAACTGGATAATCATGTATGGTCAAAATGTGTAAATGGTGCGTCAGAGGTCTAAACTGATGTCCCTTGGAGTAGTGGAACTATTGTATTCAGAAAGAATGTGGGATTTCTCCACTATTAGGCAACTGTTGTGTTGGGTATTTACTATTATTTACTATGGAATGGCATCTCTACTTGTTTTTATTCAATTAATTAAGAGGATGCCAGGAGCTACAATAGTGTGAATGAAGCCTAATATTATACATTAAGGATGCAATTATATTAAAACATTCAAGTAATTACACTTATGCTCTGAAGAAAGAACAAAATAAACCAGATAGATAACGCTGGCTCCAAGAACTTAATACCTTTACAATATAATTTAGTGTAAAACTAGAACTTTGAGATATGGTGTCATGGCTCATTCAGCAAGATGCAAAAATTTCATAGCTAATAATTTATTCAGTTATTATCATGTGGAATTAGCAAAGAGTCTTTCACATGTAGTAAAACACAACTTTCAGCTTTGCCATCTCTTTTTTGTGAAAGCAGAAGACATGAATTGAAGTCTTGCTTCTTTTTTTACCTATGGGGAATACAAGTGAGGATGTGGATAAAATAATTTTGAATGTAACAAAGACCTTGCTTGATTTAATCTTCAGACTAGAAAATGTAAATACAACATCAAATTTATCATCCTTAATTCAGCAATTTCCATGACATAAATGTATCTTATTTCTCAGGAATGCAATAACAGACTAACTTTCCTGGGCTAAAATGTTGTATATGTCCCGGATATCCTCTTTTTGGTCCTCTTGTAGATTTCTTTGGTAGTGAGAGACAGCATCCAGCCTTGTAGGGACTGCTCAGTACTGGAAACTCACAGGTTGTGTCTGTTAATGGGCATTGGATCGTTAGCATTATTTCTATTTTGCCAGACAAAATTAGCAGAAAGAAAGAATCATCAAACTAAACATAATTCAAATAGTCGTGGTACCCTGTCCAAAGATGATCATGACTTGTTTAAACTTCTCATCTTCTATTCCTCCAATTAGATGTTCGTTTAAGTGAAATTTGGAGAGAGGGAAGCTTTTTAGATTTTCTGTCATATTGTGATCCAAGACATTGAGAAAACCCCAAACCTTACTAAAAAAATTGCAAGAAGTAAGCAAAAATAGTTCTGCAATGTTTTGGATGTAATGTTTTCCTAAATAAAAATAGCATCCACTGCCACTAATGTAGTTTTCCAGCTCTCAATCTGTATGAGTGCAAACAATTCATAAATAAAACATCTTTGGGGGTCCAAAAGGCTGTTTCTTCTGTAGGAGTTCTAATAAGGAGTTCACATGCTGCATGTTGCTAGACTTACTTGAAACCTGCTGGTGTCCTCCTCTCAGTATGAGAGTATAAAACACTCTCCAAAAAAAGAGCTCTTCCACCTGCCCGTCTCTGTGGGATGCAGGCAGAGATAACTGGTTGTTTGGAAGAGGAATAGCTGCCCCCTGTGTCAGTCAGAATTTAAGTATGTCCAGTACTATTGGAATCCTTTTTTCCCAGATAGTGCCATGACTGGCTGGTGTTGGGTGCACATCTAATGTGCATTACCATTATTAACATTATCTTGTTAATAATGATAATCTCACATGGAGCACAGTGTCAGTGGTTCATCTTGAATACCTAGAATATCTTGAAAATCTTGAATATCACTTTTATGACCTGAAAGCAGTGAGATTTGGTTAATGCTGGAATTTGGATATTTGCTTTTCTCTGCATCTCATGTGCTGCCTGGAGTGACCCCAGCTGCAGGGCCACTCTGCTCACCTGGGAGACCTCTGTGAGGAAGATGCTCTGAAAGGGAGGAAGCCAAATCTGCCCCAAATCATACTGTGTAGTCACAGGATCCTGTCCTGACTTGTCCTTATGGCTTCATTCCCTTTTCATCTTCTTTCTGGTCTTGGTTTCATAGGAATCTTTCAATTCTCTCATCTGACAGAGCAATAGAAATCATGTTATAATAGCATGTTCAGAGCACTGCTAGAGAAGAACTGTGTTAAATTCCTGGGAAAGCTGAATTCCTCTGGCTCACTGCTGAAATGTGCTCTGAAGGACAGTGTGGATTCTCCATTTCAATTTTTTCACAAATAAAGAAGAAATTATGCATAATTCCAGAGAAAGAGGGAAGGATGCAAAAATACCTCTCTTACATCTTCTGTATTTTATGCTGCAACAATTATTTTGGGGTTTTGCCCTGAGTGGTGAACTTACAGCTAATGAGTTGTGGTCTCATTAGTCACAGTTTTTATTTTTTTTTCATTATTCAGTTAAAGCCTTATAAAGATAAGTTTAAAAATTAATATTTATTTATTTATTTATTTATTTATACCAAGGTGAAAGGTGATAAAGAGAGCTTCCTGGTCTGTGATTAGCCTGCCAAAAATTCCCTGTTATCCTCAGAATCATAGGTGTTTCTAACCTCGTCATGGCTGCAAATCACTTTAATTGGCACAGAAATGGAGAAGAGCATAGACAGGATGATCTGAGACTTCCTGAATGATAATCCATCAGTTGACTAAAACAGTCACTACCTCACCTTTCTGAAGGATGCACTGAATATTTATCAAATTTTAATTATGTTTGAAAACTTTAAATACACAATCTAGGACTTTGTCGCAGTAACTTTTTTAAAAGCTTCCATAGTGATAAAAAATTCAATTTTGCTCTAAGGCCATGCTTCCATTCTTAGAATTACCTTCTGGTTTCCCACTGTTATGCTAAATGCTTTTTCTTTTTACATGTGGTGTGCCTCCACTGTCCTGCAACATTGATTATGTACACTACACTTCAAAGCTTAGAAGTAACAGGTCTCCTTAAGGCAGCATGTATTTGCCTTTATGTAATCAGTTCAGTAGGATTTTTGACTTTATTTTCAAGAAATTCTTCCTATATATATCATATATATGTGTTTATGCACTTATACACATATGTATAAAAAGAAATATACCTTTACATACTCATATCCAATTAAGAGAGTTGGCCTATCTGCAAAAAGTACTATTCACAGGACATATATTTTGTCCCATCTGAATAGAAGATTCTGAGTTGCTGGACTTTTAAATTGTTTTTTCCAGACTATATAAGTTCTGATATCACTGTGCCAGTGAACACTAGTTGTTTTTGTTTTTTTTTTTACTGCTGTGATCGTCTCTTTAAGCCTGAAGTTAGTTGGAAACTTTTTAATGTCATTATTCATTTCTACAAAGACGATTCTGCTACTGGTCACCTGTTGTCCTAAGACTTTTCTTTAGTTTTCACCTACAGAACATTTGACCTCTGCTGTGGAACAGTAAAGTATTTTTATTAATATAGTTGGTCTGGACAGTAGCTCTGCTCCCTCATTTTGATGCTTTTTCATAAGTTCTCCAGAGAGGCTTTGATCACTGAAAAAAATTGCTTTTTCATGACCTCATTTAATATGCAGAATAAGCTTCACTACCAGGTGCCATGGTTTTCCTTCCCTGAGATTTCCCTGAGGACATCATGGCCTTTTTTGTAAATCTCCTTGTGACTCCTTTGTTCTTCAAAATGCAGGCAGTGCTGAAACTCCAAAATCCGCATTTGAAAATGCTCTTTCTGTGATTTTTTCTTTCACTTTCTTCTATTTTTCAGTGAGACCTCAGCCAACCCTTTTCCTGTATCTGCACATATTTGAAATGGGGTTTCACTGGCTGTCTTCCACAGTCATATTTTGAACCCTGGGGCTTCCTGGAACAATTTTCTTCCACTCCAATTTTGGCTCTCACTTTTTTTAGTCTGGGTCTTTTAAGTGCATACATCTAAATGAAAAACTGCTTTTGTACTGTACTGCATGCTGCCTCTCTCTTGGAGCTATTGCACACTCTATTATAGTTATATAGAGATAGATAGTTTATTCTTTGTGCCTGAGCATTTCCAAAGCAAATTTCAATCTTCAAAGTTATAATTAGTCTTTTGTCTGTCCTGCTCTCTCCTGAAGCTGTCTGTTATTGCATGAAGAACAGCACTAGTCCCACAGAGGACTAAAAATGTGTGTGAAGCTACTTGCTCAGGTTTCCAAAGTGCAAAAGCCATGCTTGTATGAGGACTTTGTACTTCAGACCCAAAATCACACTGGCCCCCAAAAGACTTTATTACATAAGACAGAAGGTGGAATGTTGGAAACTTAAATGAAGGATTTGCCTTTATGTGTTAGCTCATTTTGAATCAGAAACTCTTATATTGCCAATTATATTAAATCTGTTGGTTCCATCTGTTTCAATTCAGTAGAACACTTACTGCGCAATTGTAGCTTCATTAATAAATGAATTATGTTCAGTAAGTTTGCATTACAAAAGCAAATGGATTAAAGCATTTGTACTCCATCCTAAAAATACTCTTAAGTACATAAAGTGAATAAATGTCACTGTCTAAAACAGCAATTTTAATAAAAAACCTGATGTTACACAAGTAGAATGGTACATATCAAGTTCATTCCTGACCTAACTAGTGCAAAGAATCTCTGGGAAATGTTAAGTGTATTTTACAAGGTAAAGACTTAATGGTTTTAAGGCAGATAAGAATCTCTACTGTAACAATTTATAGGTCATACAACATGGAGTGAACTTTCCCAGAGACTCCTATTTGCATTAGTACAATACAGTTCACAGGATGCAGCCAGATCCTCAGCAAAGCATGAGACCGCAGATCAAGCTTTGGTCCATGAAAGGGTTCTGCCTTCCAGACCTACAAAAAAATGCAGATCTCACAGCATGGAGAGCTGGAGTCTCAGTGATCCTCAGCATTTTCAGGTGATCCAGAATTTTTCAGGGGGTAGAAAGGAAGCAGCAAGTCCCACAGGAACACTTCAGCACAGAGTGATATTTCAGCCACATGCCATGAGGTTTGCACAGCGACCATCAGCTTTCCCAGGAAGGGGGTAGTGTCTCTTCAGAGTTAAGATCCTGCAAGGCTGCAGTTTGAAGTAGAGCAGCTTTGTGAGCTCTGTTGCAATTTCCCTGCTCAGCTGGTCCCGGGGGAGCAGTGTAATACCAGGGAGTTACATGTTTGCACCTTCTGAAGGTCACTCCCAGGGACCCTCTGTCATAAGCGGAATATTAACGCTTTTCATTTTCCTTACACATCCTTCAGGTTCAGCGCGTGTCAGGGAAAGAGCTGCCTTGTACCTGTGAGTACCCCTGCCTGCAGGTGCAGGGATTTCCAGGAGGAATAGCAAGTGAAGGAAAAAATGTGTTTCAGCCCAGTGCAGTTTCACTAGAAGGGCATAACATAGAGGTGGGAAATTCGGGGACAGCTGATTCTTCAGCACAGCATTAAGAGAAAGAACAATGTAGGAAAAGAAAAATAGGGAATTAACTGAGCTGGTTCCTAACAAACATAATACAATTTATAATTCAGAATTTTTCAAATAGAAAGGATTTTGCTAGATAATAGCTCTGGGGGTTGATTTTTTTTCTCTTTCTTTTTGATGCTATGTCTTCCAGACTATCCCTTCTTGTAGCTGTTTGTTTCTTCCTTTTGAAATTAGCCTAAATTATTACATTAAGGTTCAGAAAACCAACCAAACAAAATCACACAGCAAGAGACTATACCTTGTCTTTAGGGATTTAAGAAGAGAGAATTAGTCTATTTCTTTAAATCGGGCTTTTTCTTTTTCTTTTTCTTTTTCTTTTTCTTTTTCTTTTTCTTTTTCTTTTTCTTTTTCTTTTTCTTTTTCTTTT
>JAWWMN010000001.1:8220460-8295373 GCA_035047745.1 Catamblyrhynchus diadema | reverse complement strand
TTTTTCTTTTTCTTTTTCTTTTTCTTTTTCTTTTTCTTTTTCTTTTTCTTTTTCTTTTTCTTTTTTTTTTTCTTTTTTCTTTTTTTTTTTCTTTTTCTTCCAAGAAAATCATTGCTATCTCATGCTTACAACCAGTCCCCGACGCTATGGAAAGTCAATCACACATCAGAAGAGGCAAGTGAATATAGACAAATTCTTTTTCCATGTCATAAAAAGAATCCTGGAAGATTCTGGGTCATTGGTAGTCCCACACCCTCATCTTCTCACTACACATTTCCCCCCTAGACATTAATATGCATGAATGTTTAGGGTTTGGGCATCTGATGAATTGGAAAGATCTTCTACACAGCCTGTCCTGTTCATAGTCAACAGATCCACTGCAAACCTTCAGTGGTCAGGAACACTTAGAATTGTGAAGAAAAAAAAAAAAAAAAAAAAAGTAGGTAAGGATTTTGAATTCATTGAGTAGCCAAGAGTTTTGTTGAAGCCAAAGAATATAGGGCTAGGTATATATATCTATATCTATATATCTGTTGCATTCTTAGACAAAGGATAAATTCGAACCTGGAAGAAAAAAAAAAAATTAAAAACCCAGTCATTTTACTTTTCCCTGTTCCAAGTAGTGAAAGAAACTGATTCTTAATCAGTCTGAAAAAATAATCAGGCAAAAAAGGACATCATCATCATCTTTGCAAACTAAAATTAAGCTGTCACAATCAGAGTTAAAACTGATGTGATATCTCTGCAAGATGACTGATGAATTTTTCAGCCTGTAGTGGCAAATCAAGCCAGCAGAACAATAGCATGTGCCAGGTGTCGTTTGAATGAATAGTGCCACGTTCCTTTTTATTTTATTTTCTTGCCAAAAGATGCTGGCTAAAATCATTTCTGTTCTCCATGTCTCCAGCAGGCCTTTCTAACAGTGTAATATTTTCACAGTTCAGCTCCAATGGACAGCTGTTTAATACTGGAACATCTCACTGCTCTGATTCCATTCCAGTCCCACAGCCTGGAAGGTGTGCATGTCCTTACCTTTGTAACCATCAGGGAAGGTTTGACCAGAAAGTGGTCAGATGATCCTTGCAACCTAAATTATTCTATGGTATAGAGAGAAATTATATAAAATATACTATGGTATGCAGAGAAATTCTACAAAATAAACTCTATCCTTCCTTCTGGATTCATCCAGTCATACCAGAGTGAATGCAACTAAAGTAAATTCTGCTTTGCACCCATGAAATCCTCGCCAGGGGAGGGAGAAAAGCCATGAGAAGCAATGTGATACAATCAGCATGGCCATTTGGAGTTTTAGTACCATTCTCAAAATAAATCTAAAAATATAGCTTAGCCTGTGTTTTCTCCAAATTTGTTTTATTTCTCTTTGTCTGTACTTGTAACCCATAGTAATGATGCAGTGCTGCTATTGCTATCACAGATGGTGAAGGGTATATGATGAAATTTTCATTTACTGCAAAATCCTTTGTGACATTTTTATAAAGAAAATCAGTGGAAACTCCACTCCAGAAATGCTTAGCTGCTTGGGATATTATACTGATAGCTATAAAAAATTTAAAACACCAGCAACAAAATGCTGCAATAATCCTGTAGAAATATAGCACTTTATGGATGTGCAAATTTTCTTGTGGTTGTCTATCTTTGGCTTTTCTATACAATATGGTGATATGAATAAGTTTAGGGTAATCCAAATTTCATTTCTATTTCTTCCAGTTTAATTTAGGGAGCTGAAATGCCACTTTAGTTCAGATGGTCACAGCCTGGTGCTAAAAAGGCCAAGACTGTGGAGTTCAATCCCAATGTGGGCCATTCTCTTAAGAGTTGGACTTGATGACCCCTGTGGATTCCTTCCAACGCACAATATGCTGTGACTCTCATTGTAGTGCTGCTGTCATTGATATATTTATAATTCACTCTCAGGAATTAGATAGTATATCAGTAATATATTTATATATTTTTGTATTTATATATTTCTTGTATTTCTATTTGAATATTTCTTAACAGCAGATAATGACAAGAAAAAATATCATTAATAAATAAAAGTCACAGCAGACCCCTTAGAAATCTGTGCTAGAACATTTACTTGGAAACAAGTATATTTTTTTCACAGCTGCACACAATAATTTCAATGTAGGATTTTCTGATCTTGTTCAATTGACATGGTTTCAAGAGCAGGTATTGACTGTAGCAGTGTATAAGGCCATCAGAAAGCAGTTGATAATGAGCTCTGACACAGTGAAGATGGAATTTTTGCTTTAAGGTGTGCGATTAAGGTGTGTGAAATTACAAGTGCTGGGATAATGTGTGACAAATGGTGAAGGAGAAATACTTTTAGCTTAGAATCACCTGCTGGTCTTTGAAAAATACATGTTCAAATGACAGTGATATTATAAAAAATAGAGATTGTGTTAAAAAAAAATATAGAGAACTAGGAAAATACAGCTTATTCTTCAACATCAATGATATGAATAGTTGAGTCCATGTTCTACCATTGTATCATCCAGGTGTGAAGGATGTATGATGCAATTTACCCTGTGGAGCTGAGTTTATTATTACTGACACCACATGTATTTTTCACATTTTTATCTGCATCACATGGAAGAAGTGAGATATGTATAGTACAGATAAGATAGATAAGTGAGATAAAAACACTACTCACTTAAAAAACATTTGGTACAGACCTTTGCAGTTCCATACAGATGTAACAGTGTGCATTATAGCTATGCTAAACGAGAAAACTATTCAAAGAAATAATTTAAATACCTGTCTTTTTCAAAAGTAACAGCCCAAAAAAAGGGAGGTTAGCAAACTGTCAGTTCATACAGGATTATATGTGTGTGTGCAGTGATTAAGAATATTGACAAGACATAACTGTGTGACATTGAGAAGACAAAAATGTAATTGCAAAAAAAAAAAAAGGGAAAAAATCCAAAGAAAATCAACTTTAAGAGACATCAGTATCAAGTGAATTTGAAGAGACTGCACTAGCACAGAGAGTGGAAGAAGGTCTTTGTGAAGGCAGGATTTTAAGGAAGAAGGAATTGACTGACAGATGATTTACAAGCTAGAAATCTCCATTTGTTTCATGAAAGGAATCAAGGCATGGAATGGTTATTGAAGACTAGAAGATAGAGGCAAAGCAGGGGAAGGACTACAGAGAGAAAGATTTCAGGAGAAATTTCAGAGCATTCGGAAAGCAAGAATAAATCCTTGTAGATGATACACAGGAGTTTGAGTTCAAAGTGCTAAAAGAAAAACGGATATCCTAAAGCCATTATCCTCAGACTAAAAGCTCCTTTTAAGGTGCAAAGAGGCTGCCAAGGAAGAAACGTGTGGCTTTGTTGTGCATTGTGAGTTAGGTGGAGCCTGTGAGCCCATAAAAGCCTGAAGACACACCATCTTTCCCCACTCCAAGAACCTGAACATGGAACATCCATGCTCTGAGCTCCAGAGGCAGAATTATCACTTGGAAAGTGCTTCTAAGCCTCAGCTTTGGAGGTCTTATAGAAGAGCACTATGGAGGGATTTAACTGCATTAGTTTTGCAATGTGACTCAGTGAATGAGCACAATGGCAAGTGGAAAAAGAAGCAAGGGAAAAAAAAAAACAATAAAAACCTGTTCTGGGAGACCACACATCAAGGATACACCTACAGGAAGCATTTTTGTCTTAATTCTGGTGTGTAAAAATGTCACTAGCAAGGGTATTTCTGACAGAGTATTAATGAAATTGTGACATTGAAATTCACATTTTTGTTGCAAGGGGTACTGACTGTGATAGTGAATTCACAAAGGTCTTGCAAGAAGGTTAATAGAATTGTTGGCACTGTGTCTGAAAAGAAATAAAAGGTTGTGAGGGAGCTCAGAATGGCCTGGGATTGAACCTGATATTGATTCATAATAAAGGAATTCAGGAGTGATATGAATTGTTTAGAAATATTTGGCTCTTGTTCTATCTGCTATAAAGTTATGCTATAAATGAAGCACATGTTAAAAGAAATAAGGTGTAAGGGCACAAGTAGAAAAGAAGACATCACACTGCTAAATATGACACATATGTACTCATTTGTTAGGATCAGGCAAAGGGATACCTGGAATACTGCAGAGCTAGGGGATTTTTGCATATTGGGGCTAGAGGGCTAGGACATGACCCCTGGGATGCATTTGTCTTGGTAAAAATACAGAACAAGACCATGCTAATTTTGTTTCTGTTCAGTTTCTTTTTCAAAGAACTAGTGGTGATAGATGTTAAGCAGTAACACCTGTGCTGTGTAATACCATACCACAGGTATCAAATGGATATTCTCTGGTTAGAGCAGTGGGTGTGGCGATAGAAGGACCCCGTGAGAGGTTTCCAGTGGATTGTAATTATCTTTACCGAGGCTATGTGAGTAAAAGATCAGAGGTTCATCTGGGACCAGGTCATAGAAGCATGTCCTACCCACCAAGCAGGGTGTGCTCTCTCTTTCACTGGGGCAAACTCTTCCAGTGTGTTCAGAAGTCCTGAACAGACATTGTGAAAGGAAACACAAGGACGTGCATCAGATTGGAGCTAGGCCATTCCTTTGAGATACTTAACACACTTGACTGTTATTCCCGTTCCAGAAAATCTTTAAATGTTTAATGGGAAAGCACCTTGAATCTGTTAGGGCAAATTAACCAAGGTTCAGCCACAAGAGTGGAAGAATTGACAGAATTTCAAGGCAGGAGTTGTTTTCCTAGGAACAGCTAAAGGAGGCCCACATCAAGCCATGCCTGTCAGTATTGACATGCCATTGCTAATAGTTTGATCTAATTTTGGGGAGAGAGGAGGGGGCACATGGCAAAATTACAACTCTCAAAATACACTTGTATCTTTTTTTTTTTTTGCTGTATCCTAGCGAGGGAAGACAAGGTTGTCTCTGGAGCAGAAACCTCAGCAGAGGATGGTGTTGTGGTAAATAGAATTTTCTTCTTCTCTACCAATACATTGTTGATCTATGAGGTAGATGGTGCACAGTTACTCAGGACTCATATTCCCAGTGCTCCCTTGGGATATGAAGGACTCCCACAGCAGAGGAAAAGCAAGCAATGTCATATATTAAACACCCCTGCAAAAGCAACACAGACCTGAGCTGTGAAGGCATCCATAACCATCACTGGTTAGGCCAACAGCATCCCTTTGTAAAAATAACTTTGCTAGGGATTTTCACATCATGCTAAGGAAGGGGGAAAAAAACAACAAACCAACAGAAATATCCTATCTTTTATTAATTTCTCATTGTTGGTTTTGCAAGGAGTTGATGGTTTTTTTTTTCCATACTGCTGCTTTTAAAAACATCTTGTATATGTCAAAAAAGAGATGACATAGTATTTTTTTTTTCCTGCTTAAGAATTTCATTACGCTGTCTTTTTCAGCCTGGTCTTTCAAAAAAGGGCTTATTGATCTACTTCTTCTCTTTTATTAAGCATTTCTTTAATCTTTTCTCAGAGGCAGTAACTCACCTGACTTAAGAACTTCATTTAAGAGGAAGCTTTAGTGAGGCAATTTCTACCTTTCTCTCAAGTTAGTCTTCATCATGCTTTTATATGGACAAGGCCCCATTAACATTCTAACACAAAGTACAGTTAAGCCAGGGCACTATGAAAAGCATTTATTTAGCAGTCAAATACTTTCTATACCTTCAATAGAGAAAACTTTCCCTTTTTTTTTATCCTTAGATTTCAATGTCCAGCCAGTGTGTTGCTATGATTCCATCATTTCCCTATTCATAGCTGTTAACTCCAGTGCCAGATGTCAGCTTTGGAGAAGGGGC
Source organism: Catamblyrhynchus diadema (assembly GCA_035047745.1). Taxonomy (NCBI): domain Eukaryota; kingdom Metazoa; phylum Chordata; class Aves; order Passeriformes; family Thraupidae; genus Catamblyrhynchus; species Catamblyrhynchus diadema. The sequence continues at coordinate 8,289,565 of JAWWMN010000001.1, read as the reverse complement.
ACATCATGAGGTTTTGCCCATACAAAATATATTTCAAAATAACCCCGTGGCCTGGACTAGCAATAGTATCTTTTGCTCTGTGAAGCCAGGCTAAATGCTAATTTGGAACGCACAAGGAAATTTGCATTATCTATCGACCTGAAGTGCCACAAAATTTCATTAGCTTTGTTTCCAAGTGAGCAACAAGAATGTAGCTCATTTTAATTTGGACTTTAAACAATCACATACAAACAGAAAAACATCTTCGAGGAGATCGTAATGGAAATCCCTGGTTTACTTAGAGGTGATAATAAAAGGAGCATTATTTATTTGGGCCTGGTCCTCAGTATTTCAGAACCACTGAACAACCTCTTTTTAAGAGACTGGAATTATTCAAGTAGGAGTACTAGAAACTTCAATTAGCACCATTTCTGACAAACCAGCTCTGAGTTCATTAGTCTTTTACTGGATAGACGACAATACATTTCACGTGTGTGTGAAAATCATCTTTAAATTAAACGCCATCTTACTTTGCTCTTGATTTTGTCCTGACCTGTCAAGACTCCTGTTCTTATTCAGGGGATTGCTCAGCTGGCCCTGCCATCTCTCCTGCTCTTGTCAAGGAGTCTGGGCTGCTTTTTACAGGCTCACGTGGCAGTACCAGCACAGGCATTGCACAGAGCATCATAGCCTGCAATGCCCTGACCACGTCGTGTCTTGTGAGAGGGACATTCGGGCAGGTTTCATGTAACATCCTGTTTGCCTCATTTCTTCCAAAATTATCCCAGTTTTGCATCAAAGAAAATGTCTCTCTGCTGTGTGGAGAGGTCCCTAAGTTGGTTACATGTTCAAAATTTGCACAGCTATCCCTCTCAAATGCACCAGATGTCAAAGTGACACGAACACCTCCAGTAACACATGACGAGCTGGATAACTGGGGTTTTATGACAGAATGGTAAGTGATAAATTAGTTAGCTGTGATAGAGTTTTAACGATAGTAGTGTATAATTTGGCTTCACAAATGACATCCTTTTCAAATGAATGGGTGAAGTTCATGTTTCTCTTACTTTTCTCGCTGAAATATGTGACCTCTAAAGGACATGACACGTCATTTATGTGAATAAAGAAATAATTACTTCAAAAGAGTTAGTGAAAATATAGGAGGTTTTTGGTTTTGTTTTGTTTTTTATTTTTAATTAAAAAGGTTTGTTTTCCTTTTTATGTATAGGATTATCTTAAATCAATATAGATCTAGGTTTCATGACAGATAATGACACAAGTTCCCAGAGACTTCAGTGGAGTCAGAAAGATTTCACAAGCTAACGAGACAAATTCTTATTTTTGTACTTTCCTTATGTAATATTTTTATTTTCTCCAGTATGTCCTCTCTTTATGAATAGAAGTCTTAGACAGCTAGGCAGGCTATTCTACAGGTCCATATTTATGCAGATGTTCCTTGCTTTGTAGTACTTGTTCACGCCCAAGCAGCAGTAATAACTAAGGACTCCTACTGACTGCAAATTCCATGGCTGTTACACATGGTTTACCACTGGCAATAACGAGAAAATACCACTTGCTTTAATTAAACAACAATAAATTAGAAGCAATGATTTACTGAGGATAATTGTTCTTTATTTATTAAAAAAAATGTAGCTTGATGTGTGTTCTTTTCATGCAACATCAACTTCTTTTTAAGTAGTCAGCCTTGCACTTGCATGGTTGGTGTACATGAAGTGCTTGCTGTAAGGCTGGAAACAAATGGTGATTAAAAACAGTGTCCGCTATGTTTTTGAAGGAGCTAATGGCCCCCTTTGGAGTTGCTAATTGGCAAGTTCTGCAACTCCAGGCTTTTGAGGTATGGTTGCCATGGAAAAATTGCTTTGAAGTTGGCAGTTGTGAGTATTTGACCACGGTTTTCCCTAGTTTGGAGACCGGATGAAAAGCACTGTCATCTCTCCCACAGGGCAAAAGATAGCTGGAGAAACTGTGCAAAATGATTACCCATCCGAGGGGGCAGAACAGTGGCAGATGATGACAAACAAGGTTTTCCCAATGGGCTTCATTTCTCTGTCCACTGAGTGGTTTTTTGGAGGTTTTCCTTTTTTGGTTTTGGTTGGTTTTTGTTTTTTTTTTTTTTTTTTTTTTTTTTTTGGTCAGCTCTTGATCTGATTAGAAGATTTGTGGATGAGCAAAGGTTAATGACTTCTGTTTAATCTGAGCATTTGTAAAGGAAATGCAGCGTCCGGCACTGGGAGATAAGTTGAAGTTCCTGAAGTACAATATACAATTGCAAATAAAACAGCCTACTGAAAAGCCCTTTGGAGAATTCACTTCTCCTGTGTTGGAAAAGATGCAGGCCAACTGGTTTCAGTATGACTGAAAGGTACTTTTGTAAAAGGTTTATGTTATACCATAACACGGAGGGAAAAAATACACGGCTTACCCTCTCAAACTATCCTGTGTCATCAGAGTTTGTGATGTTCCCCAGTGCCATATTAGCAACCTTAAAGTCCTCCTGTCCAACTGTAATCTTTCTTTTTTAAAATCAGTTTGCAAATTTGCCCAAAATTTAAATTGGCTTTGACCTTTACCTACATATGCAATTAACACATAAAAAACCAGATAAATGTTACATATGAAGAAAACACCCTATTCTTGTTTTTCTGACTACTTATTTTCTCACTACTACCCTCATAAACAATGAAATACATCTTTTATCACTGGACATGGGCCAATTGTCCTCAAAGATCTTTGCTTTAATACCTCAGCTATGTACTTCAGTTTCCTTAAAAAGACTACCCATCATGTTAAATTGTGTGTTCATGTGGATTCTGGTCATGAATCTGAGAAAAAAACCCTATCCTGTCTTATAATTTAAAGGTAATTTTTAGGAGCTGTTTCAAGAGGAATGAATAGTTTATTTTCTGGATATTTATCTGTATATCATTAAAAGGTCTTTTCATGGCACACTCACAGTGATTATGATTCTTGTATAAAATACTAATTTTTAAGAAATCTACTTCTTTATAGTAGTCTCTAAAATAATAAAAATATAAGAAGTATAAAAAATAAACATGGTCACACAACATAAATATGATGTGATGAAGCAGAGAAAGCAAGATTTATTTTTTTCCAATTAGCTACTCTGACCTGAGGCAAGTCAGACTTTCTTAGCACCTTTTGAAAAATAAGAGTTTTTTAGGCTTAAAATTTGCAGGTAGAAGAAATAAAACTGTGTTCATAAACAGTGAATCTTTATGTAGAATCTGAGAGGTATCTATTCTTTTCTTGTTTGATGTACACAAGGTTTCTTTTTGGGATGAAAAGCAAAGTCTTTTTGATATCAAAAGAAAGTATCCAAATCAATACATCTGGGCATGGATTTTAAGCATATACTGGAATTTTGATTTCTAAAGAAATTGGTTTGAATCTGTTGGATAGATTTCATTTTCTTAATTGGTCACAGTGAACTATGCTTTAAGACGTTGCAATCGACTTTATTTTTTAATTTTTTTAGTGTATAATTCTCCCCTCAAAGGGCTGCTTTTTATATTAAATAAAAATTGTTTTTTTCTTTTCAGTCACAAGAATAGCATTTAGGTGACTTTGTGGCTGTTGAATACCTGTAATAAAGCCTTTCCTGGTCCCCAGTTCTGTCCTACTGGCTGTGTGCTTATATTTCTTTTACAGGTTCAGAATTGTTAACGTTTATATTCTGACACAGAAGAGATTTATCTAGAGTACCTACAATTTAAATGACTTCTATAAAGAAGAACAAGTCAATGTTTTGGGGTTCTTTTGAAGTACTATTGTAAAATGATCTGAAATTGAAACTGAGATGGCCAGAAATGTCAGAGGCTTGTGTGACTTGAAGCAATGAAAAGGAACAGGGTGGGCACATATACTTCAGAAGGTAATATGGAATAGATGAAAATTGATGTGAGTTGATTTACTTTACACATTAGATAGGAAAGAATGAGATTACATAGGATGGAACTAGAGACAGAACCTCAAGCTACTGAGGTCAAGGTAAAATCTTCTTTGTAGAGCAGCAAAGGGGACCAGAAACAGAAAGATCACAACCCTTTGTACTTACAAGCCCAGAATTCTCTTGAACTTGCTTCACATTACATTCTTCAGTATAGGCAATGCCAAAAAACCTCTGCTTTTCCAGAGTAAATGTGAAATGCTACTAATTTTTCTGCTTAAGAAAGGGTAAAAGAATTGCTGACGTTGATAATAAAAGAAATATGAGCCAGAGGAAAGATATGTTCACACCACAGGAGGCAGATTCAAAAGAACTCACCCGATATTTTAATCTGACAGCAAAAATGCTAGATTTAAGCTATAAATAAACTGAAAGATGTCATTCCATTTTACAGCTTCTTCAGTTGTGAAGCCTGCTCAATATGTCTTTTCTCTATCATCTAGAGGGCCATTTCTTCAAATTTCTCACTTATGCCAATGTAAATATTTGTAATCTGTTCTAAAGGACCTTTTTATTTTTTTTTTTTTCTTCATGTCCTTACCAGATTTAAAGTACAGAATATCTCTTGCAACAGCATGACTGGTGAAGTGATAGAGTGCAATGGTGCTGTAGGTATTGAACAGACAGCACTCCCAATGTGCTTTAGCAGTATACATCATCCTGGGGCTGCAAGTGAAAGACCAGTATGGATCAGAAAATTGGACTTTTCGCTTCCTTGTCTCCTCTGAGGATATGCATGTTGCTCTGACAGGTGTTTTTACTGAAATAGGCCTCATAAAAAAACTCTCCATTACCAGGTAAGGACAGAGTAGTCCCCTTGCAGGAGCCTTGGATTCATGCCCAGTGCGTTTTAACCTTCCCCCATTCTGGCAAAACATGAGCTGAGCACCAAACTGTTTTGGGAAGGACAACTCCCATCTCACTAAACTGAAAAGTAAATATGTCAAGAAGATCAAGATTAACTAAGTGATTGTCTCCAGAATGATGTGCAAGGCTAAGTCTGGAAGATGTGGGCTTAACTTACAGTCTCATCTCCAAGGACTGTTTAATCATTTAATCATGGATGATTAAAAGCATGCAGAAATGCTGCATGAACAGAACCTATCCCTTTCCACAAAATGTCATCATCACTAGTCTATAGAATCATACATATGTTTGCACCTTCATTCCAGAATAAAAGAATCTTGAATTCATTTTATTTAGGGAAAACACTGACATGGAGCCTGGGAAATCTCCGCCTCACCCCCCCCTTTCCCAGGTGCATGAGCACTACTGAAGTGGTCAGTACCCTGGCAATTAAGTCAGTCTCTGCAGTGATGAACATTTGAAGCTATTAAGCAAATTGCGGAATTGCAGCTAGGATCCTTGTACTCTCTATTGTTGTTATAATCACTGGGACACAACAGTATGGAAAAAAAAAAAGAGAAAAAAATAATCCTTTCTCTGTCTTTAAAAAATGCCTATACTGCATATAGAAATGCAAAGGATATACAGGACAAACAAGCAGAGACAACGAACTGTGAATAGCAGATAAACCTACTCGCCATCTTGATGTAGAACCCTTTATTTTTAATTCCTGTTATGAGGAACATAGTCCAAATCCAATTCTTTCAGATCCCTTTCCAAGACACAGTAACTCTACATGTGTAGAAACCATAAGGACAACACTTGGGAAGTAGATGTTCGAAATTTACAGGTTTTTGCCTTTACTAGTTTTGTTTCCTAAATACCTTAATACCTTTCTTAATGTAGGACATTCATATAATTTTTTTTTTTTACATCTACATTTCCTTTCCTGTGATAAATCACAGGTTGATCTTTCAGGGCTTTTAAAATTTTTTAATTTTTTTTAATCTGAGTATATTTGGACCAAGATATAATTGATTATCTTTATGGCCATTTATAATCTGAAGTGGTGTTTAAAATAACAGTATTTCTATGGGCTCGTTTTATTTCAATTTCTATTGTATATAATAGATATATTTGGCTCCATACCTGCAATGCATTTTGAGCAGCTCTTATTTCTCTTTCTAAATATACCAACAACACAGTCCCACTAAATTCATTAAGGAAGGATAGGCAACGTTATTCAAGTGAAATGCCACACGAGTGCTTTTAAAATGCAATGTTTACTGTCTTCTTCCAACAGTTAATAACAGGCTGATGAGAATTTAGCGTGCAGGAGAGGGGAGACCTGCAAGACATCATAAGCGCTATTGATTTTTCTTAAGTGCTAAAGCTTTTAAAGAGACTCCTACAAAGACACTTGCTACATGGAACAGGACTCTGTGCTTTGTCAATTTAGCTGGACAGCTGAAGAAAGATATAGACTGGAAAATCAAAGAAAGGAGGAGACCTCTGGGGTTAATAAAAGTGAAGCTAGGTTCCTCCCAAACTGCTTTGTAGACAATTGGGAAGGCATCACAACTGTTCAGCTTCAGTCCAGTGGATCATCTTATGCAGGATGTGTTATCAGTCCCACTCTTAAAAGGTTGCAGAGAGAGACCCAAGTTAAGTTATACTTCATAACTCCTCAGTAGCTGAGGATACAGCCAGCCTCATTCATAGCCTCACATCAATACCAACCATATGCATGACAAAAATCTCTCTCATAGAGCCAAATTCACAAATAAGGTCACCATGCTAAATGATCTGTTTCAACCTCCCATTACACTTGCTGCTCCTTTTCTGACAGATTGCAGAACGTGGCACTTGGCTTACCATGAAGTGTATACTTTCCCAAGGCCAATTGCTGAGCAAGAGATCTATCAAGGCTCCTGAAATGCATTTTCAAAGAGGTTAAAGTGATCTGGTGATGTGCTGAATTTGAAGTGTTTGTCTACTTAGGAAACCAAAGTCCAGAAACCAGCAATTTAAAATGAGGTTAGGAAATTATTTACAATGTATTTCTTCTTCCTATATGGTCAAAGGCATGTTTTTAGGCTTTTTGTGAATGTTTTGACAATGTGAAATGAAGTATCAGTAAATTAAGCTAAGCTAGTTCAAAACACTTAATTACCTTTTAACTTTTCATGGGGTAAGTACAGATCAGATATCAAAGCTAAAAATCGGAGTATTTGTTATAAACAATTTACAGGGAGGTTAGAGATGCAGGAGTAGGCCAGAAATGTGGTACTTACATAGTCTACAAACAAATTCTTCACTAAGTGAAAACAAACCCAGATTTTTGCCTCAAGCATGCTTTAATCTGTACAAGAAAAATAATTTTTGCTTTGGTTTTGTAAAGAATTAGAGCGCTATAAAAAAGATATTGCCTATGTATAAATAAACCTATCCTAACCTCTGAGGATTTAGGGAAGATTTACACGTAAAATGAAATTTAGTCATTTCAATAAATCAGTAAACATCAGGAACTCTCACAGTGTCTGATTTTGGTTCAGTTTGATTTTGAAAGATTGAAATTGAAAATTTTTCAGCAGTAAAGTTTTTCAGTAAAAGCTAAATAAGGAAAGCAATGCAGGGGTTGAAAAGCCAGTTTGCCGCCTGATTTTTTTTTCCTTAGTATCTTTAGCATGCTGTCAGAGCTATTCCTGAGGTCCTATGTAAATTTTAATAAAGGACTAACTCTCAGGCTGAGGTAGGTCCCTTTACCTTACTTTTGATTCATAAATCATGTAAAAATGAGGGGCCAGGAAACCCAAAAAGATCAGGGCACCATGGAACTGGTAACACAGGATCATGGAGCTATTGAGCGGGAATTCAGCAAGATGTAAAACAGGAACAGGAACGGTTGTACTCAGTAACAAAGGTAAAGAAGGAGGTAGAAGAAAAGCTCATATCCTCAGGTAAATACCATGACATGTGAAAGTCCTGCTGCTTTTTAAAGAAAATTAATTAAATACTACTGAGTTAAAGTACTAAAAAAAAAAAATAAATTGAAAAGCACCTCTGCTTCTCAGAGAGATCTGTTAATAAATAACCTGAAGTTCATTGCAAATGGTTTTTCTTCTCATGTATAAAGCAGTGAACAATCATTTTCAGAGAAAAAACCTTATGAATAAAGGACTCTTTATAATCCTGCAAACAAAAATCAGTGTGAAATTAGCATTATAGCAGCTTTCCAAGACCTGAAGAAAGGTGGAGAGGGACTTTTTCCCAAGGGCATGTAGGGACTGGACCAAGGCGAATGCAGCCTTAAGCTGAAGTAGTGTAGGTTTATATTGGATATTAGGAGGAAATTCTTTACTGTGACTAGTGGGGCACTGGAACAGGTTGCCCAGGGAGGTTGTGGTTGCTTGATCCCTGGAACTGTCCAAGGCCAGGTTGGGTTGGGCTTCGGGCAATCTGATCTGGTGGAAGGCATTCTTGCCCATTGCAGGGGGTTGGAATGAGATGTTCTTTATTTAAGATCCCTTCCAAACCAAACCACTCTATGACTCTATGATTCTGATACGAAAAATTAAGTTTAAATTGGTCTAGCTTTTTTCCTTCTGTCAGAAGCTCCGCCAACAAAATGAACCTGCCATTGCTGACATCCTCTTAATTATGGTAGGTAGTGCACATGTATACTTGGATGCTTCCACTCTCGGATATTTCAAATTATCTCAGTCGTTCTTCAGCTTTTTGACACACCTACCTTACTTTTCATGGGGAAAATAATTAGAAAGTTATTATTAAGAGAGCTCCAACAGAAAGGACTGCCAATCAAAATGCAACATATTGAAAAGGTCAGATATTTCCCTTTAATACATTCAGAGTCAGAGCTCTCTTTGTTCTTCAGTTTCTTCAGTGCTACAATTAATTCAATTAAAGTAACTTTAAAGCTACGAAGTGTTGTCATAGATCATAACCTTTAGAAATGTCTGCATTCTTTCTTACACATTTACCTTAGTTAGCATATTTTAATGATATCTCAAGGAAGAACTGTGTTAAATGCTCCTGGCTTCTAAAAGAAAAAAAGTAAAATTAATAAATAAGGAAGCTGACAAAAGGATACAGAAAGATTTAGAAGTATTATATTTAAAGATCAATACCCATTCATACAATGAACTGGACACAGAAATATAGAGCAATAGGAAAAAATAGAGTACTGGGAAAAAATTAATTACAGTAAAATGTTTAATGTATCTCCCATTGGCATCCCTGCAGTTTCTCTCAAGAAAGGATGATGGCTCTACTGTGGGCTAAAAGAAATAACAGGATAAAAAGAAAGGCTGAGGAAGCACATACCTAAGAATTTGGGTGACTGGCCTATATGACAAGCTGAACAGCTTCCCAAAGGTTGATCTGTGTGATCTTTCAAAACATCTGAGGAAAATAAAGTTGGGTCATTTCGTCATTTCAAACATGACTGGCATAAGAATGTCGTGTGACAATCAGCACCAAAAAGGTGGTAGAATACTATAGACCATTAGGCAGAAAGGACCAGTGTCTTTCCTGGTCCTTTTAGCCTCATGGAGCCATCTCTGGAAACGGGAATGCTGCTACCGTCTACTCTGCAGGAGGACCGAACTGGTTCCCAAAGATCAAACTGGCTCAAAATGGCTTAAACCAGATCAAACGGGTCCCATTCTTTGGATTCCAACGGGTTCAAATGTATTTAAAACAGATCGAACCAATTAAAAACGGTTCAAACCATTTGAAACCAATTCCAACCAGATCAAACCAGTTTAAATTGAACTAAACTCACTCCAACTGGACAAACCAGTTTCCACCAGTCTAAACCAAATCCAACCTGTTTCAACTGCATCAAGCCAGTTCAGTCAGGTTCTAACCAGTCCTAACTGGCTTAAACTGGATTAAACTGTTTCCAACTGGTTCCTGCCAGTTCAAATTGGATCGAAGCAGATAAAACCAATTCAAACTGGTTTAAAGCACTTCAAAGCAGTTCAAACTGGACTAATCTGTTTCCAACCAGATCAAACAGGTTCCAAACAGTTAAAACCAGATAAAACCTGTTCAAACAAGATCCAAACTGTCATAAACATCTTAAACTGGACTATACTGGTTCCAACCAGTTCGAACCAGTTCGAACTGCTTTAAACCAGATCAGCCTGGTTTGAACTAATTTAAACCAGACTAAACTGGTTTCAACTGCTTCCAACCAATTTTAACAGGATCAAACCAGATAAAACTGGTTCAAACCAGTTCCATACAGCTCAAGCCATGTTAAACTTGATTAAACTGGTTCCAACCAACCAACTTGGTGACCTCCAAAACTGGGAAGCAAAACAACCCCAAACCAGCCTGAAAAGCCAGCCGTCTCTACCTCCTGCCATAAAGAGGCCAAACTACTGCAAGCAATTCAAGGCTGTTACCCGTGAAGGCATTTTCAGCCTGAAAACACAGTCCGTGCTTTCCTCAGCTCCCTTGAAAGAACAGAACAACTGGCAACAGATGTGACATTTTCCAGCCTTTTATAATCCCTTTGATCCCTCAGAGGGGATGGTAATTTTCAGACTGAAAAACACTGCTTGAAAGAAAAGTTTTGCAGATTATTTGCAAGAGTAACTTGAGAATGACAGTCAAATATTTTATACATCAGGGCTCATCGGCCTCTTTTTTGACCCCACATGTTACTGGCTTGTGCTAAACAAAAAACGCTCTCTTCTCATATGTGCACCCCCCCGCAATTAAGTGACATGTGGGAGGTTCTGTTCTGCAAGTTAGGAAATGCAAGTTTAAAACAAGGTGGATTTTTATGTTCCTGGTACCACCCTGGGATAGTCTTCCCTGCTATGTTGAAAAGTATGGAACAAAAAAAAAAAAAAAACAACAACAAAAAAAACCCCAAAAAACCAAAAAATGCACACACACAAAAACCCCAAAAAACCAAAAAACCAAAAAAACAACACCTCAAAAATTCGACATTCCTTGCACAAAAGTACTGATTAATTTCTTAGGCAAGAACTACACCCAGTTGTATTTAAGTATATAGATATATATCTAGTTGTATTTAGATATATAGATATATATCTATTTATATATAGATATATAAATAGCTTTTCCCTTCCCTCTTCTATGTCAAAGCCTATAATAACCCTGAATATCAAAACAGAACAACAAAACAAAATATGGATTATTTGTGTTCACAGTGTGTATTGTTTAGAAGCAAAAGTATTTTTCTGAGCACCCTTTTTTTGGTACAATTACTAATAAAATTTGCAATTTACACAAATATACCACTGTTTGTTGAAACATGGCATCTCTGGAAGGCATTAGTTCAAAGATACTGTATTGATTTAAATTGAAATGAATTACCTTTCAGGGAAAATGCATTAACTTCAGTGGAGAGACATGGCAGTGAATAGAAATGAAAATAAAAATTATTTCACTAGACTATTTTGGCATCAGTCCACATCATTTTTTTCTCTATATTTTTTTCCTTTTGTAAAATAAATTGAATCCAAACCAACACTAGCTTATGACAATGTATGTGTATGAATTTCAACAAGGGTGAAAAAAATGGAGAAATAGAAGAGGTATGAAATATGAATCAGATGGTCTTAAGGTCCTTCCTTTCCCCAAGGATTTTTCCCACCTATCCTTATTTATTGTCTGATTTAATAGACACTTGAGGAATTTTATTTTATTATTTTGGGGGAGGGAAGAGTAAATCAATTTAAGCACTTAATGGGATTTCTCCTTTAAATAGTCCTGTGAGCAGACTGATTAATGTATTTTATTTTGTGTATCTTCCAGAGCAATGAAGCTATGTGATTTTTCTCCCAAATAGCTTCTCATACATAATATTTTTATGAGAGTCCCCACTAAAGAATATGCACTTCAAGCACTTCAAGTCAGATTTTTCTGTACGTACTAAAATTAAATTTTCATCTTAATCTTGGAAATAAGGTTTGGTGTACCAGAGCTAATAATTTGCTTTCTGAGGATCACACAACAAGAAGATCAACAACAACAACAACAAAAAAAGAAGTATATAGGTGCACATATATATATACATGCACACATATATGTATACACACACACACATATAGTCCTTTCAGGTAAATTTATTTCACTCGCAAATGTGAAGTCATTATAATACATGGGAAAATGTGAACTAGTCAAGTAAGATGCAAAAGTTAAAGGCTTTCATCAAACCAAAGGAAGGAGATGACATCTTTTCTACAACTTAGGTCGTTATTATGCAGCCACTGCATTAAATTGCACTTGTATTAAATAGTGAATTTAATTGGAATTTTTGTATCAGTATATTTAAATTCAAACAGATTCCATTCACTATTTTCTCTGTGCTTCTCCGCTACCATTTTGGCAATGTTGTGATGAGTTGCAATTCTGTAGATACTCTTTGGTCAACAGTAATCTTTTACTGATTTAATACTGAGTCTTTATTCCCCAGCTAATCTTTGTTGGAGGACAATCAAACAAGTGGACTCAAGCCTTGAAGTAGGGAACAAGCTCTGATATGACATGGAAAAAGAATGGTGAGTGATTGCATTGGTTTTGAGAGGCTGAGATAGCAAACAGAAGGAGGAGATTTAGGAAAGGATATAGAGAAGTCATCCCATTAGGAAAGTGATTGTAAAAACAAGCTGGTGAAGAAAATGCAATCACTGAAGACTCTTAAAATGTATGTCTTCATGCTCATTACTCATGAACCAGTCATGGCATGGAAAGGGTTGAAAATGGAAATTTTGACAAGAGAGAATTTTAAAGAAACCAACCTACTGTAGAACAATGAACTTCATTTGTTACCTTTATGGGGCTCTGTTCATTAAACCAGAAGATGCAATTAAAGCAGTAGATATTAACTGGTTAACTCAATCACAAAAATCCTATCAGAAGATCATTGTGAGCTGCTTTATTTTCCTAACAAGTGCACAGCCACTGACTGAGTCACCCAGAAATATTTTAACACAAGGTAAAAAAGAACAGTTTGGATGATTTGGTGTTGAGTGCCGCTTTTCATCTCAACACCAGTCTCTTGACTTTGAACTCAATCTCAAGACTGAAATACAAAGGTTTGATTTTCATCAATGGCATTTAATGATACACACCCAGATGATACACCTAAAATTAAGATTTCCATCCATCACTTGAAACTGACTGGAAGTTCACTCATATTTCAGAGAGGTAAAACTACTTAATGGTAGTTCCCTGTATTGGTTTCTTCTCCAGTGTCTGGAGCATCTATCCATATAGTTGCAGGGATTGTATAGCCAGCCACTTGATGTCACCATAACTCCACAGAAATATTGCTCTTCCTGCACAAACAGGGTGCAAATAAGTGGCTGAAATAGAAATGTGCTTGGAATTAATGTTTCTGCCACCAGAAATATGAGGTAGATAGACGATGTGCATCATCACATTTATTCTCCTCTGCACAAAGAGAAAGGGTAGCTAAGGAAAATCTTTTTGTGTTTGCACTAAAGATTACTTTTAATTAGGAAACTTGTCTGAGAGGAATCAGATTTACTTTTTTTAAATAATGAAAAAATATTAGTAAGGAAAGAATACTGGCAAAATCAGTAACACTGTAATAAACTGAAAAAGTTAAGAGTCTTTGGGTCAGAAATATTTGCTGTTGCTGAGTACAATTTTTCTTTGTTGTTACCAGAGACTAAAAAGCAAAATATTTTGTACTATTCTGGAAGTCTTTTTCATATGTGAAAAACCCCAAATTTTTGAGTCCAATGTCATGATTCAATTTATCAAAAGAATTAATGCCTTTTAATATTGCAACAAATGTCTTTTAATATGGCAACAAAGGCCAGAATCATACCTTACTTCAAAATTACATTTGTTAAAAATGTGAATTTTCATTGGTTTTATTCAATTTATGATGCAAGAGTACAACTGATGCACTCAAGATAATTCATCTTTAGGTCCTTTATAAAGGAAAAGTAAAAGACAGTCTTTTACCCTGATATTTTAATGAATTAAGGATAAGCAGTGGATGTGATTGCTAATATCCAGCCATTGAGCATAAAATAAAGCCAATTTGAGACATATCTGTTTCTGCTCAGCTGGTAACTTGCTTTTCTCTTCAGTATTTATATTATATTTCCACAAACAATATATTTAAACAATAAAAGCAGAAGAGCAGAGCTTTTTCTGAGAATTAACAACCTCCAGAGAGCCTATGTTCCAGAACCCTGGAAAGGGTCATTAAACTCCAAAAGAGATGTCCAGTGCTGAAGTTGTTATTGATATGAGCTGAAAGTGTGTGTATTGATCTGCAGAAAAGAACGGGGCAGGCAGAATATTTGGAATTTATATTTCCACATGTGAAAATATCTTCAGCAAACCAAGCAAATGATGCCATTATAATTACATGAATATTCTTAGCGACTGTTCATCACATTCCAGAAATTTCAGTTCTTGGTACACCATAATAAAATGTATTTGATTATCTGGTTCTTGGAAAAATCTACTAACATGACACTTAAAAAAGACTGATAAACTTTTCTAAGGGAAGAGAACAAACAAGCAAAACTGAACGGATTATAAAGCTGACAAACTGAGGACACAAAGGCAGAAGAAAAAAGAATCTGGGGAAGAATAAATTATAGGCAGCAAAAAAATTGGAGAACAAGAAAAAAATCAAATCTGTTTTCACATTTTGATGGTTTTCTCTGTAGATCTGTGTGCAAAACCAGAGCTACTCCAACACTAAGATGTAGAATTGCCTAATGGATGTATTTCAGATGAAGTTTCTTTTTGGATGACTGACTCTATTCCAACATTATCCATGTGGATAAATTTAATATGTTATTTATTTATTTATTTTCTCCCAGGAGTGGTGTTCTGTCATGGACAAGCAGAAACAGCAATGTCTACAAAAAATTGGAAACTACATTGGACTTCATGGAACATTGACTTGAAGAGGCTAAGCAGTGTAACAATATGCTTTGTAAAGGACAGAGCACTTTTAGAGGCATGGTCTTTCTTCTTCTTCTGGTTTATATCTCTTCTCCCAGCATCTGAGGGGCTTTTAAGGCATTCACTGCAACTATTTTCTCTCTATATTGGATAACTCTATTTTTTAAATTCAAAAAGTACCCAAACTGGTGTACTAAGCAGAAGTTATGTCTTGAATAAAGGATTTCATTTGAACTGTTAATAACACTGCATTTCTTAACAAAGATCATGAGAGGATATTCTGGCGCAGAATAGGGAGCTAACATGTTTTTATTAATTAAATCTCCCTTGGTAGCTGTGGGGTATTGCTTCACCTATCCAGAGCAGATTTAACTTCTTTGAGTCTGGTATTTGCCTTAGGGCTTTTTTTCAAGTGTTACTGAACTTCAAAGCTTAAGAGTTTGAGTCTTCTCTAGTGTTGAAGTATATCAGATACTGGAAGCCAAGTCAAGCTACCCAATATGAGAGAAAAGCCTGACAATAGATTTTTCTTTCAGCCTAGGGCTATCTGAAAGTGGAAAAGAAAGCCCTGAGAGTAGGTGAAGCTGCAACAAAAGCCATTAAAAAAAAACAAATAAAAAAACCCAAAACAAAAAAACAAACAAAAAACAACCAAACAAACAAAAAACAAAACAAACACAAACAAACAAAAAACCAAACAGAAACAAACAAACAAACAAAAACAAAACAAACCAGACGAACAAAAAAAACATGAAAAAGGCCCACCCTGGCAAATTATTATATTTGATATTCTGAAAGGCAAGTTCTTAATATAAAGCTTGAAAAAGATGCATTATCAAAGAAGTTTTACAAATGAAAAATATATTCCTCTATATATTAGAAATATCATGGGCATTGGAAGTGACTGTTTTTTTATGCGTTCTATGCAGTACAGTAGCAAAACATATGATATCAGGGGTAACATATTTTACAGTTAAATCTTTTTCATTCAGCTTCATACAGGGTTATGACCAGCTGTATACATATATATGGCTATAAAAGTGTCTTGTAAATAAATTGTAGTTTTAATTTCTATTCATGGTAAGAGAAGCATATATTTTAAGTCATATATAAAATACCAAGCCTTGGAGACACTATAAAGGACGTTAGAAAAAGATAAGCTGTTCAAAATCCTGGTGTTTTTTATGGTTAATCATAAACCATGAATAAGTGCATTCATGTATATTTCACATTGCTTATTGCTGCCTCGCTACTGTTATCAGTTGAAGTTTCATATCAGCAAAACCATAAACATAATTCAAAAATAATAATCAGGAATTTATTGCCACTAATAAAAAAAAAAAAAGCAAAACAGAAAATGCAATTTTCTATAATGTCTCACTGTGCTTATAATTAATTTCAGATAGAAATTGAAATTAAATTACACATTATAGGCAGTAGAGGCTTTTTGGGGAACCCATCAATAGGTCATTTTTCTGAAGGGTATGTTTACAATTGCACATTGAAGAAATACATGCATTAGAATGCAAATGCAAGGAAGAGAGTCCGGAAAAATGTGTGAGAGCCACGTTCCCCTCACAGTAGGAGTACTCTGACTTTTGCTCATATTCTTAATCTTGCAGGCATCTCCTTCCTGAAAACATCATTCCAGGTGCACTAAAGCTCTTGGCAAGATTATAATTACCATCAATGGTTTTCAAGAAGGCCCCGAGATAACGGAATTCTTCTATCAGCAGGTGCAAACAACTCTTCCCATCCTATTTGCTCTAATTTTACAGAATAGTTAATAACTTGAAGCATAATCAAATATAATTTCTCCTGATTTTACACTTGAATCTAATCTCAATGACTTGAGTGGAGTAGATCCTGATCTATGCTCCTGTGAAGGAAGTAATCAAAATCTCTTTCCAATATTTTTGGCAAGGTTTTTGTTTATGTCTCTAATACCAATTATCTTCTAGTTACTCTTACCATATATTTTTCATTTTTAAATTGTACTCTAAATATATAGTAAAATATTTAATTTTATGAGAACATTAAGTATGTACTCTCATTTTTTTTTTTGTTTGGAAGATGTAAACATGTTTTAATAATGTTTATGATTTCTTTCTAAATAGAAATGCTTTTAAAATATCATTCCTCAAGAAGTCCTTAAATTAGACTAGACAAAAGATTTTAAAAATGTTCAGAATGAAGGTTTTCTGAATTGTAAATTAGGGTCAGAGAATTTTAAATAACTGAAAATCCATTTCAGCTGGCTTCCATGTTTTCTGTGCTGGAATTACAGTGTACTCATTCTGGAAATTCTCACTTGTGTATCATCAATCTGCATAATTTAGTCTGCTTTGAGAAATGGCATCCCTGCCTGTCTGTCCATATGTGTGTGTACTTTTCTCTTTTGCAGGGGTAGATATCTTGAGTCCCACATAATCCCACAAAAGTTAATTTTGTGGTTCAATGGATTCTCAGGCCACATTCTTCCAGCTCTGCAAACAGCAGCTGCCCTGTTTGCATGAGCAGGAATTGTGCCTGCTAGAAAGGAAGTGGGTTTTCCATGACCAGTGTAATTCCTCAGTTTGGGGGAAATTAGGCCAAATTCGCATCTCTCCAGTTTTCTGAGGTTCCAAAGAGTTACAGAACCGCTGGTTTCAGCAGAGCAAGCTTCTTTCCTTAGCAGAGAAAATTCAGTGGTCCATTCTGCCCCTTTGACTTTTTTCTAGTCTTCCTCACCCACAGTCATCTGCTCTGCATTTCTTCTAGATTTTTACTGCTTATTTGCATTTTCTCCTCATAGGATTAACATCTTCACTTTTTCTGCTCAGTGCCATTTTCATTACTAGCAGCCCAGTTTGGAGGTCTTGCTCATTATTAGATTTTGTGAGCAGGCACTTTACTAAACTGCTGTCCAAGTTCTTATAGCATGAATCCCTTAGAATGCAATAGATTAACAAACATGAACTTGTACTCATTAATATAAGGCTATTCCAGCAGAAAAAAAATCTAAATTAACATTTTCTTAGGTTATGTTACTTTGGGTAGTTCAGTTAAATTGATTCAATTACACCTTATGACTATTTGATGGATCTATTATTCTAAATTTCTTTTTACATTTCTCTCATTACTGCAGGTGCTAAAGAGAAGAAGACTTTAATTTAAAAATTTGAAAGATTTTTAAGAGCAGATAAGTACTTTATTTTGTATGATGAGTACTAACTTTTATACATAGGCATCTTTTAGGACCTTTGTAGGGACAAATGCCACTTTCTGATAAATTTCAGAAATAGGATTAACAGCACTGGGGCTATTGCCAATTCATACATGCAATAATAATATGTACAGAGATCCACAGAACAACTTTTTCCTTCCCTCTAACTAACATTTATATAAAGGAAATAAAGACCTCCCTCAGGTCTCCTTTTTCTCTCAAAAAAACTCCAAAGTTCCAGTATTTAATTTTAAAACGTTCTCCCAGTCAGTGATCTGATTTTCTATTCTCCTCTCACTGACTGGCAGGTCCAAATTTTTATTCCAGTGTATTCCCAGAGCTGGGCAGACAATTTATGATATGCGTGGTAGAAAGGTTATGCTCCATGTTTTACTGACAAACTCACATTTCACATTTCAGTAGCGTGCCAATCTTTCTGAAAACAACATGACATTGACCCACTGAGTTTCCAACACCTTCCCTTCTTACAGGTCTTTTGTGCACTGCCAGGAATTTTGACGTGGTGCCCATTCACAATATAAGAATAAATTCATTATATGCCAATACAAGGGGAAACCTTTTAAAATTGAACCATGTTTTGCTGGTTGTTGTTTTGGGTTGTTTTTGACTGATTTCTCTAGACTGTCAGAATCATTTTACATTTGAGCTCATCTCCTAAAGGACTGCCAGCTTTCCAGAATGGGTGGCATCTCTAAAGTGGATATTCCTCCTCTCTTCTATTGATTGGTTCATTTAAAAAATAGTACAAGACTCCGAACAAAATTTTCAGGAATTATTGATGTATTATGCCAGTGTAAAAATGCACAATATTAAGTAACCCTTCAGCATTCTTTTCCAGATGTTTATTTTAGTAATTTTAGCTTGGGTTTATTGTCTTATCTTGCTAAAGAATACAATCTGCAAGAGAAACAAAAGCCTTTCTGAAAGTAAGGGACATCTGGTACAGAGCATGCACTTCTTTCCTCCAGATAGAAAATACATTGATTTAACATCATTTGCTCTTGATAAATCTGTATTGGCAAATATTCATATCCTATGTACTGCCTATATGATTGGTTTACTTGAATATTTTTTCCAATGTTTTCCTGGAAATTTAAAGTGAAGAAAGTCTAATTCTAATGATCTTGGTTTCTTTTTCTAAAATATAGCAGCCTACAGTCACAATTTTCCAGTCTTTTGGAATTCCTAAGAGCTCTTATATATTACTGTTTGAGATAATTTACCATTTCTATTACACCTGTCAAATTAAATATTATCTTTTGAAAATATCCAAAATATCTGAATAGATTGTACCTATACTTTTTCTACCTATTTACACACCTCATTCCTTCCCCCCTTGTTGGTGTTGATTGTATGAATGATGTATAATGACTTGAAGAAAGGTGATTCATGCTTGATTGATAATCAAATTTTTATTCATATTTGCTAGACAAAACTAATATGTTTATGAGACTGTTGATTAGAACTTTGATCCATAAATTTTACTGATTTAAATAAACAAGGCCACTGTACATACGGGATTATTTAATGTCAATTTTTGCTACTTAAAATATCAGAATCTTCTCCTAATTTAAACTTAATGAATGAGGAAAATCACACTTTTTGGACAAATGAAATTGTTAGTATTACTTCAAAACAGATCACTGTTGATAATAGATTTTGGATATGATCTTTGGTTACTTAGCAACTGTTTTGAGTTCCAAGGGATATGGAAAGGTATTCTCCACTTATCTGCATTTAATATGGTCTTAATATATTTTATTAAACCTCCAGCAAGAAGAATAACACCAGTCCTCTTATCTGATTAAAATATTCTGCCTCTGCTTTGGCTGCTACTGCTAACCAAGACTAAGTGGAGAATTTTCCATCATTTTAATTCAAGCACCATATGAAATTTGTAAAAAATAAAACATTATTTAAAACTGAATTTTTTTCCCCAGTTCTGCAATTCCACCAGAAAATATTTTATCAATCAATTTACCCTCTTTTTTTGACCGCCCTATCAGCTTTCTCTTTTCCCCTCATTTCTTCACCCTTGATAAAAAGCCATTTTAAAGCCACCCATTTTAAAGCCACACATTTTAAAAAACTTCTGGTAACCTTTTATGAACTCACTGATCCCACAGGCACTCAAGAAGCTGTCTTCCAAAACAAAAGATTCTCTAGTTTTGGTAAAAATAGTTTTCAGTCTCGTAAAGACCATTTGATATATTTGGTGTAACTTTTCATTCTAACCATAGAATGGCCTGGATTGGAAGGGACCATAAAGCCAGTTCCACCCAGTTCCAACCCCTCTGCCATGGGCAGGGACACCTTCCACTATCCCAGGTTGCTCTAAGCCCCATCCAACCTGGCCTTGAATACTTCCAGGGGAGGGGCATCCACAGCTTCTCTGGGCAACCTGTGCCAGTGCCTTGTCACCTTCACAACAAAGAATTTTTTCCTAAAGTCTGATATGAACCTACTCTCAGTCTGAAGCCATTCCCCCTTGTCCTGTCACTCCAGGCTCTCATAGTCTCTCTCCATCTCTCTTGTGAGCCCCCTTCAGGTACCGGAACCCTGCAATTAGGTCATCCTAAAGCCTTCTCTTTTCCAGGATAAACAATTTTCTCAGCCTTTTTCTGTAGGAGACGTGTTCCATCACATCAATCCCCTTGGTGCCTCCTCCGGCCTGGCTCCAGCAGGTCCCTGTCCTTGCTGTGCTGGGAGCCCAGAGCTGGATGCAGCCCTGCAGGTGGGGTCTCAGCAGAGGGGGCAGAGGGGCAGAATCCCCTCCCTGCCCTGTTGTCTATAGTGTATCTTTTGAATATTTAAATATGCCAAATTGTATTCTCCTTCTTCTCACAACATTTATATTTTCTTTCTTCTACAAGTTGTTCTAGCAGTGAAACATGATAACTCACCTCTTTTTTTCTGAACCTATACCAAATGGAAAGGTACACCACACTGCACATGATACGGAGCTGCAGCAGAGCAGGGGTGGCTCTCTGAGAAGCAACAGGCATGCAAATAGAACTGTTCATTTGTTTTAGTTTGGATTACTCTAAGCCTTCCCAGACTCTGATAAAACATCCTGAGGTAATTCTTCAGAAAAACAGATTGGAAAAGATTAAAAAAAAAGAGATTATAAAATATTTTCACATAAATAGGAATATATGAAATAACCTTTTCCAGCAAAAACTCAGCACTGAGGCTCCACAGAGAAAAATACAAGAACTCTTCCTCTCCCTCTCTCTGGTGCAGCCTAAATTTAAACTTGATACAACTCTACTGAGGGCAGCAACATTAAAGCAGAAATTTGTTCCAGTACTTCCCAGTCTCCTTGAGAGAGCAGAACATTTCTCAAATGGCCAATCTATTTGAATTAAATTAGGTGAACTTAACATTCATTTCAAAACCTTTTGTTCCTCCTCTTGTCAGCCTTGCAACACAGGGAGCATAACTCTTGTCTTTGGGGAGCTGTTGCTACCAGTGTAATTTAGATCAGCCTAGGTGACTGCTGTTGAGATGCATAAATGAAGCTCAGGCAGCCCCAGGATTAAGGAATCAGACTGCTTCTTTCAGCATTTTGCCTCTTCTTCCTTCCCTATTATCTTCTAAAATCTAATTTTAAAACATCAGATGCAGTAACTTTTATAATTTCTCCTTCTTTTATGGCTATTCCACAGCCTCCACAGACTTTCACTTTAAATTTTATGTATTTTCATAAATCCTCATTTCCTCTGCTGTTTATGCTCTCAAGTCATTCAAAAAACAGTCTTTCCTTCTATTTTGTGTTAAGTCCCTTCAAACACTGGATTTAAAGTGTCCTTCATCCTCCTAGCCCCATTTTTTCCCCTGTATGTAGTTTGCAGTTATGACAAGTGGCTCACTCTGTGCATCATAATTTACTGTAACTTACTTATATTGGGTTTCAGGGCATTATTATACAATAGATCCCAGGAGGTTCACAGCCCACTCACAGAAGCAGGTGAGCTGTGGGCAGAAGGTCTCTCCTACCAGTTCTGCCACCAGCATGGTGATCTCTAGTGGAGCAGACTGATGGATATTCACTCGAAAATGCTGGAGCAAGATGCCCTGGAATTAATTTGTCAGAGTCCAGTTCTAGATGAAAAGCACAAGATTTATACTTTGGGCTTCTGTGTATAACAAGGGGGAGGGCAGTTTCTGCAGTGCTCTGAAGAACTGGCTGCTGATGGCAAACAAAACCCAAAATGTCACCACCCAAAGCACTGTGCACAGAATTTTTCACATGATGTAGAAATGGTTCTGAGTCAGAAAACCATCTGCAATAAAGCAAAGTCTTTAATTTATCTGAGCAATTAATTTGAGCTGTCCTGATTAAAACTTATTGTATTTGAGAAATTTCTTCAGTCAGATAGCTGTACTTAAAAGTGCTTAGACAGCACAAGTTTTAAAGAGGAAAATTTGCTTAAAAAGATTTAGAGATAGCTCTTTAGCTGTGACAGACTGGAACAGTTCCATTACTGCCTGTGGAGTTAGCTGAATTTATACCTGGCAAGGTTAAGTCTGACAGTGTTTAACACACCATTTTCCAAGCCAAAATTGTGAATTGTGGTCCCTGTCTTTTCCCACATTCCTTTTTTTAATACCAGTACTTTATTACTTCAAAATGCTATTTATTTTAATTGTGTTATGAGCTGCTTTATTCTAAGTCAATGCATTCTTGTTCAATTTTTAAAATCTTTTCAGGATAACTGTCATACAGAATTGCTTATCAAATTCATTCAAGTGCTCTGGAGCCAAATCAACTTGATGACTTTTATGAGTAGAACTACTCTGAATAATTTCTACACCTAAAAAGCTAGCATTTGAAAAATCACCAAACCGATATTAAAAATAATTTATAACAATACACATTTTAATCACGAATGTTTGCATAGAATATTTGCATGTGTGTTCTCATGCACATATAGGCAAAGCTCTATGCAACAAACAGGGAGGGGAATTTCGCTGGCTTATTGATTTTAGCTCCATGGGACTATGTTTGCTAAACAGACAGCTCTAATTATCTTGTTTTTTCTATCACATGCAAACATTACTTGTGAATGCTAACATAATCTTATAGATTAAAATACACATTTAATCTTTATAGTTGCCCATTTTAGGCCATACCATAGATCCTGTTTGTTGTGTGGAAAATGTCCACAATATCCTTTGCTTCAGCTAAAGCTCAAAGTCATTTAGCAAAAATCCTTCACATTAATCTAAGAGGAGTCCAAAGAATGGGTGAGTAAAAACTTCAGGAGAGTCTTCATGGTGACAAGTTAACTCATATTTTTTAAAAACATGTTAATCCATTTAATTTTTTTGGTAATTTTTTTTATG
Source organism: Catamblyrhynchus diadema (assembly GCA_035047745.1). NCBI lineage: Eukaryota > Metazoa > Chordata > Aves > Passeriformes > Thraupidae > Catamblyrhynchus > Catamblyrhynchus diadema. Next base: position 8,266,217 of record JAWWMN010000001.1, on the reverse strand, counting down.
TGTTTTTGACTTTTGTTTTTTCATTGAAGTTTAACATCCTAATTACACTTTCTGTAAGACAGTATAAATTGGCTCCTCGTCCACAAGACACTGAAATGTTTTTAACATTAAAAACATTGGGATACCAACAAATTTGGCAAAGTTCTACATTTTAAGGAAAATGTAGAATTACTATGTGCTGTGCTACCATACCTAACATATTCATCATCATTTTCTCATTACAATAGTAATTTCACCTCCATGATGTGTTAGGTCTACAGACCTATCAGTTCAAATGGAACAGAGAAAATCAGGCTGAAGACATACCCAAATTTTATTTATAAACACTAAGAGTGCTGTTCACGTTCCCATACTTTAAGAAATGGAAACAATAGAGACCAGTAATTGCAATAAAACCCTAAAAAGTCCAAACAAAACCAAACAAAAAAAACCCTCCTCTTGTCTGCCATTATGTGCAAGAAATATCATAGAGCATGTTTTTATAAATGTAATATTATTTTATCCTTTTGAACTGAGTTTAGGCTTTCCACTGAAAATCAGTACCATCATACTGATAGTAATTTTTTACTGCTCTGCTTCCTGTCATTTCAGAGAGAACTTTGAAATGATAAAAACTGTTCCAGATATGGCAAAATTTCAGAGCAATATTAGGCTATTGTATGACTAGTTTATACACACTTAGGAGGAAAAAAAAGGCCCAGATCTCAGATATTGAATAAATATTTAAATATTTGAACGAAATAGCTTTTTTCTTCTAATGTATTTATGTGTATGCATTGTATTTAGATATAGTTTGAAGTATACATTGCTTAATTTCCATTTTAAATATCTGATGTATTCTGTGGTGGGAAATTTCAAAATTGTAAATAATAATGACCTCAGGTAGTTTCTTCCTGTACTGAGAGACAAAGAACTTCTAACTGATATGAACTTTTATAAACAAAACAAGGCAAATAATTAAAAGACAAGCCATGTTGACAGTACTGGAACAATACTGCCACATCATTTACCTTCCAAGGTTTTGCAATCCAAAGTGCTGCGTGCATGAGAAAGAATGTAAAAGTAATAGTTAGATGCAAAGAAATAAATGAGCCTGGTAAAAAAATTGTGCCTAGCATATAAATGCAAATCTCATTAGTATATCAGGATCTTTCTTTTCTACAACAATCAAGAAGAATTTTATCTTAAGCAAATTAATCAAATGCTTTTAATGATGTAGCTATGTGCCTGAGAATGTTGAAATATATGGATAAAAAAGATTTTATTCTAGTCTCTGAAAGGCCTGACAATTACTACCTTTAGGAACAACCTTTAAGTCATGTCTCTTTATGACAGCCAGCAAGAGATAGAAAATTGATTAAATACATTTCAGGGATTCAGTGACTCTGTCTCAGCTGAGTTTAAATGTTTCTGTTTATAGAGAGAAATCTTTTAAGTGCCTATTTTTTGTTTTCTTTGGTTTTGTTTCTCTGTTAACAGACCAATTATCTGAGAGATAATTATGTAGTTTACAATCTGTGAGTAGCCTGTTTTTCCCCACAGAAAAATCGACTTCACTGAATTCTATTTTTCAGGCAGAAATTTAAGTATTATTCCACTGCTTCGTAATCAAACATATTTATTGTCATATTCAAGTCCAGGGAAATGTTAGACACTCATCCTTCTTGCCTCCAGCTCATTGGTAATAAGTTTTGGTCTTACAGCTATTTCTAGTAATGGTACTTATTTCTTTAAAGGCTCCAGGTATGCTCTGCTATAAAAACCTCCTTATCACCAGCAAGTCTTGGAGTTTCTTATATTTTTGAATACACATGGCAAATTGGATTTCTGACCTTGGGAAGCATCCTCTCCAGCAGAGACCATCCAATATGTGCTATTAAAAAGAAAAAAATATGCGACCATTGTCCCCTCCTCACTTGGAGGGTAAATTTCTAACAAGCATTTCCAGCAAATCCCTGGGAACATCTTAGCACATAACAGCCAGGTGGGCCAGCTGGCTGGAGGTAGGGAAGCTGCATCCATTTGGCTGCCAGCAAGATCTCAGGAGAGAAGTTCAAGCCAATTTTTCCACATGAAAATTCAGGCAACTTTTGCGGCTCATCCCTGGATATGAAACCAGCGAGCAGAGACTGCACAGCACTGCTGGCAAATCAGTGTGTTCTGCCAGATTTTAACTGAATTTAGGGATGTTTTTTGGACTGAGAATCTGAAACAAACCTCAAAGAGCAGCTACTCCACATGGAACAATTTCTGTTATTCCGCTTTCCTCAGAGCGACAGCTTATACATAATTCCATGTAAATGAAAAAGTGAAAAAAATAATCTTGTTTCTTTACTAATTTTCATTCATTACTGTTTAGCCAATAAGTGGATAACAGACAGATTTTACTCACGTCTTCCCATATGCAGGATGGATTATTGCTGAATCCAATGGAAAAGACCTCGTACTTTAGGTTTAGCATTGCAGTTTCTGACCCTACTCTCAGGTAAGATATGAATCAAATATCAGTTTTGGAGTCACTAGGGAAAACACCTGTAATGTGTAATTTAAATAAACTGGCAGATCTTAATCTAGCACTGTTTAATTAAAGTACCTAGTTGGAATTGATAAAAGAGATAAATACACTTCCAATGAAATTCTATATTTATAATCCTTAAAAAAGCCCAAAATTCAGAGGAACTTTCAATAGAAATAAAGGAGAAGAAAAGTTAAGATCTATTAAATTCCAGGAAATGCTGCTCAAAAAGGTGCTTTCAATCCCATTCTTTATATTCCTGACTGTAGAATCATCCAAGAAAACCGATTTGGAAATAACAAATAAGCAACTTTCATAATGCAAATGTAAAAAATTTCACTTTTAAAAACTGGAATAACCACATAAATTGAACACCTAGAATTTGCAGATCACTTTTTATTCAAGATTTCATGGGCAATTTGACCAGCGTTGTTGAGTTGTTGACTCCTTATACTCAAGTGAATTCTTATTATAAACAATTCATACAAGTCAAAAAAATGTGGGCTGAGGCTCTTGCATCCAAGGTCAGGCTATCCCATTACCACCTGGTATTTAGAGGCATTCATCCCTCTATCCTGAACTTCTTTCTCTATTGCACAAATTTTCCATGTTCCCCAAGATGTAGACAGAAAACTTTGCGCAGTCAAAGGGCTCATTACAGACCTGAGATATTTGAGCCTATCATTACTAAATAGGTGCTCCCTCAACATCATACAAAATAAGATTTGAAATCACTGGATGAGTTTCTTAAAAGTATTTGGATAAGGACACAAGAAAATATCAACAAAAAAACTGGCATAATTCTGTAGAAATGTAGATTTGGAGGATGTTAAGTGAAAAAAACAAATAGCCTTGAAAAGTTTCTGCTGAGGAACATGGATCTTTATTTTCTCAGGAATCTTCCAAGGAAGTTTTAAGGTCAGGTTATCCCTGAAAAAAAAAAAAAAATATTTTTAGCTACAACTGAAGAATTTATTCAGAGGATTTGGTCTCTTCATGAATCCTATCAGGAAACAAGGAGATGTAATGCCTCATAAATTATAAAACAAGCATGGATTTTGAAGCAATGTGACTTTTGAAATGCTTTTAAGCTGTCAAAACCCCCTCCAAATTCTATTTATTTACAAGCAAAAAAAAACAAAAACAAAAACAAAAAACGAAAGAAAGAAAGAAACAAACAATAAAAACAATAAAACCAAACCAATCAAACTCACACTTCAGGAATCATTTATTGAGCCTGTGTGGAGGCACAGAATTTTGCAGATCTGGGCAAAGACTAAGGGTCCTGTAGTTCTTAGCTATTAACGCAACACTTCAGCCCTTTAGTCCAAAATTTCCAGATGTTCAGAAAGCCTGTCAGGCTGCTCAAGGCCCTTCTGTCCTGCACAGATGGCAGAGTGTAAGTGCCCAGTGCGTGCACAGAGATGTCGTGCCAGAGCGCTCCCGCCCCGCCGTGCGCACCTCGCGCAGCGCGGAGCTGCTCTGTGTGTGATGGAGCCCCTTGAGCTCCACGCAGGATTATTTGTAGAGTCAATCTACAACCAGGATGTGTCAGATCTGCTGTGTTTGTGCTGGCTGCTTGCCCTGCACAGTTCTGGTATGTCTCTCCATGCCAGTATGTGCTGCATTTCCCAGGCGTGCAGGGTGGAAGCTGTCACCACACAGACCCCCATCGTGTCACCGTGGCACTGGGGGTTTGTGCTGCTCTTCAGGTCAGGGGTTGTCTGTGCCTCAGTGTTTTCACTTTCATCTCTTCTTTTCTGTCTCTGAAAATAGAATCCTGAGGACTTCATCTAGAGACAAGTGGATATTTTACTGCTACTATCTCTTGACAGAGTAGTGCTAATTATGAGGCTATGTCAAGCTTAGAATAACTGAAAGAAAATCCAAAAGCAATGGGCTAAATTAATGTGGAAGTGAGGGACATGGAGCTTATTGAACTTTTATGGACAATTAAGAGCATGTAGTGTTGAGCATAGGTCTGAGTAGAAAACCAAATTTAACAGCCAGGACAACAAAAGAGCTCAGTAAGATTAAAGAGGTCATGCTGCAGCCAAAGAAGAAATCTGAGGACCACTTGGAGTGTTTTAAAACTGTAGCCAGGGATAATGCCTTAAGAGCCCATTGATACCTGGAAGGATAAATATTGGCTTGGGTCACTTGTGTTTTGACTGCTCCTGCTAAAATGCTTTCAAGTGAAATACTGGTGTTTGTGTCTTGAGTAAATGGATACATCACCCACTGCTCAGAGTTCCCAGTTCCACTTCCCTGTCTTGGAAAGCTTAATGTTTTGATCAGCTTTCAGCTCATGAGGAAAGGTAAATTTTGTGCCTATACTGGAGCACTTAGCCATGATATTGTGTGAATTTTTTAGATGTGGCACACCCAGGTAGCAAGGATACATGGGACACAATGGGCCTGCTTCTATGTATAATGGTGCTTATGAAAAAACTCCAGCAATTAACATTTATGTTACTTAAAAGAAAAAGAAGCCTTCAATGACAGCTTTGGAAGGCAAAGAAAGTTCAAGATAAAAAGACCTGGCAGTTCCACAGATTAGATTGTCTGTGGTGGAGCTATTTTTTGAACTGTAATCTCCAGATCCATAGAGACAATGTTTGTGTGGCTATTTTTTCTAACTAAATTAAGAAATATTTTTTTTTTCACAGAGCTTGTGTCCTAGGTTCTATAAGAGAAGGATGCTAAAGCATTTGGTGTCACATGTGTATTCACGATACACACAAGACAGAGAAATATGACTACTCATTTCTTATTACAAAACTGCTAAATTTATTTGATAGTTTCTTAGCATAGAAATTCCATTGTTATCTTGATGTTTGCTTTAAGTATGACCATTATTTCTGCTAAATTTATTTCCATAGTTTCTTAGCATAGAAATTCCATTGTTATCTTGATGTTTGTTTTAAGTACAACCATTATTTCCTTTATAAAACAATGTTTATTTTTTCAGGCTTTTTTTCCCCCCTTTTAGTCTTGTTTTCAAGCTATAGTTCAACAGATTATTCAGAACAATATAGGCCACGCCACTAAAATTTCTACATTAATGTATCAATTATAAGCTTATTGTCAGTTATCTGGTCTAACAGTTTTCTTTTCTCCCTGCCAACTCAAAAAATACTAGGAAAAGTACCATGTCTAGGCTGTGTGGATCTCTGCAGAAAAGTGGGGTTTAATTTGGCAGAAATTAAGTGTATGTGATAGTACCTGATCTACAAGCTCAGAAAGAATAGTGTGCCCATGCATAATAAAGTTTGTCACTCAGGCCCTATAAAGCAGCAAATATTTTTACCTCTGAAGAAATGAAAGGGGTTGAAAAAGTTTCTGAGAGGTCTGCGGTTCCCTTCATTGGTACAACTATTTCTTCTTCCTACTGTTTGTTCTGCATATAAATCATACTTGGATTTCTGCACTCACTAGATGCTCAGCTGCTGTAGGTTCATCCCCACAGTACCACATTTGCATGTTGCATGCCCTTGCTTTTCTGGCTTGTTTTTACTGCAGTGAAGCTGCACCTGATTTATGGTGTATGAGAGAAGGCAAAACAAGCACAGCACACAAAACTTACTAACTGATTCATAATCACATGCCAGTGTTTTCTCTGTATTTAGTACAGCTCTTTCAAAATGCTCCATTTCAAGGAGAAGGAAAGAAAGAAAAAAATTATCTTCAGAAAGATACTCAATAGAATGTGGTTTGTTCATTTGCTAGCAAGACTCTGGGCTGATCACATACACAGACCTTCAAGTAATTTTATAAGAAGAGGGAAGACCTAAAACATGCTTTTTCTCCTTTTGATTTCAGTAGTAGTTCAAGCAAGATATAAATCAAGATTTGCTTTAGTAAGTTACTGTTTGCTTTCTATTCTCTCTCTGAAAATTACTTTTTAGCTGTACATGCCCCTTTGGGCTCTGTTGTCAAAGTATGTCATTACAAAGGAAGAAATTCAACCAGTGGCAGGAAATACTCCAGTGAAAAAATTATTTTGAAAGCACAGGTTCAATAAATGTAAACACAAATAGAGCATATTCCCCTGGAAACCTCCTGGAATTGGAGGCCAATTGCCTGCTGGAACCAGAGCTTTGCAATGCTGCCATATCACAGAAAACAAACAAAAGAGTAACCTACTCCCCAGTCCCTGAGACAAAATACAACTTAGCAGAAAATTGGGTAAATATGTGGTGAAACTTTGCAGTCTTATTCTGGATTGTCTGTAAATCTTTTTGACCTGCTAAGTCTAGCCATAGGATTCAGTGCATACCTGAATAAGCACAGAAAAAAAGGGTTCACAAGGAAAAGTAGAAGTACTATAGAATGCAGCCTTATTTAAATGGCCTGCACTGCAATCTCAGATCAGCAGTCCTTCCATTGTGACACCTATCACCTTCAACACTGGATCTGCAGAAGCTATGTGATATTTTTTTAAAAGAAATGTCAAGAAATTTGAGTCTGACAGAGTTTCTTTCCTTAAACATGGAAAATAAAGAAAAAACAACAACAACAACAACAATAACAACAACAACAAAATAAAAGAAATGAAAACAAAACAAAACAAAAAAAACAAACAAACTAGAGCCATAACTCTGTTTGGGTGTTATGGATTCTCTGCTAACCCGAGGGTGCAACCAAGGGTGTTCAGGACCCCTCAGGTGTGCCCAGTATGGGACTTTTAGTTGCAGATCCTCATGTCCCTGGACTCTTGGAGAAGAGCCACCAAAGGCTGCTCACCTTACTCTGCTCCTGAGATCCCTGCAGTGTCCCCGTGGAAAACCTTCAACACTTTAACTCAACATCACCAAACTGCCAAAGGCTTGCATGCTCAGAGGTAGGATATTTTTTCCAGTGGGTATTTTTGGAGCTGGATATATCTCAATTCAAGATGCCCTTTGCCACTAACCACAGGAAAAGCCCTCTAATATTACCTTGAGTAGAAAAAGGCCCTGTGTCAGTGCATGTGCATCAAATAACACACTGTTCTCAACACCCAAATGGTGTGTCTTACACCATTAAATGGCTGCAGTACAGCATGAGAGCTCACAACCACAGACTGGTACTCCCTGTGGCAGCTTGTACTGCAATTACTCAATTTTTTCACGATTCCACACTATAGTGCTATCATCAGTCATTTCCTCCAACAATCAAAAGTATAGGCTAGGAAGAATAATTCTTTCCTCTCCAGAGATTCAAAATCTGAACTATAACTGGGTGAGCACCAGTGCCAAGAGAAAGCCTGAAATTGGTTTATTCTATGTTATATTGCTATTAAATCTCACTATCTGTTCTAATTATTGAACTATTGTGTATTTATCCTGTATTGCTCTTATTAATATTGTTCTTATTCTATACTACATCTATTCATTATATAACTTAGGTTCCAATATCTGTTTGAGACACAGGTAAGTACTGCTAAGATGAAATAGGAAACAATCCCTCAATTATTAAAATGGGTACTATTACCTTAAAAAAGATTATTATTTCACTATTTCACTGTCTTGGAGAATCTCCCCATGTTTTATACTTTACTGGGGGTTTTGCTTCTTTGAGTTTTTTTGCATTAGTTTTTCTGCATTGCTGGTTTTATTATCAAAGTCTCTCATAAATTCTACTCTATCATGGGCTTTTGATGGTCCAGGTCAGTATTTCAAACTCTAAACCTGGTCAGATCAGGGTTATGTTAAGGACATTGAGCCATTCATTCCATCAGGATCAGGAAATTATTGCACATTTATGTAGAGTCCTAAACCTGGGGCTGTTAGCTTGAGTTGAAGTGCAACTGGTTGTAGAGATAATCCAGTGCTGTGCTGAACTGAGACTTTGGTCAGTCAACTTGGATGATAGGAGAAATGAAAACCAGAAAAAAGGCATCAGGATGAAAACAGTGAATGATAACAATTATGTTGGGAATGTACCATTAAGAAACCTGGAGTTATGCTCATCACAGAATCTAGTATTTCTTATGAGAGTTAATTAGAGGTTGATTTGTAATTCTTCAAATATCTTCAAATGTTAATATTTTATAAGGTCTTTTCCTACTGAAATGCCACAAACCCTTTTCATAGTTATGTAAATTAAGGATATACAGATTTCCAGCAAGGCGGCAGCTTAGTGACTTTCATTCTGTGAGTCTGTGGGGAAATAAAAACCCCAAATAGTAATGTTGTATATGGAAAAGAGGGTAAGCAAAGAAACAAGCAAAAAACCAGCAGGAAAAATACCTCTGGGTACTAAATAATTCTTCTTAAAACTTTTACTACTTAGAGAAAAATCTAACAGACTTAAATATTAACCCAACTGCATGATGCACTTGATTTCTGCAAACAGCTGACAGCTAATATGTGAATATGCCTATAAAGTACAAACACAACAAACAACATTCATATCCATACTCACAAGCTACTGCTGAGATACAAGCTATTTGATTATATATTTCACTCAGGTCTTTGACAGCTTATCTCTGCACAAGCAGGAGTTGGGGCCTCGATTTCCAAGAAATGATGTGCTTAATTATACTTTGGTCTTCCTTGTGTTGTTTGTCCCCCCTCCCATGCTGTTAGGTCTGTGACCTAACAGCCTTCTGGGGTTGAAAAGCAAAATTGTAGCATTCCAGCTGCACATGGAACAACTGGCTCCAGCCAGCTTTCTAACAGTTGTCAAATAACTGTACGGTACGTGGGAGAAGGATAGAGCTTCCAGCAAGGGCAAACCTCCACAGCCACAGAGGAAAGACCAATTTTCCCTTGTGCTGAGGACTTGATGGAGCTTTTACTGCTACTTCCCACACATCTTTGCGCTGCAGAATCACTCATTTGTATGCACAGATGATTTATTAGGTCTGTTTTTTGTTGTTTTTTTTTTTTACCAAGAAGCTCATTCTGCACTTGAAAATGGTCTGAAAATGTAGGTTATTTGAATGTAAACCACAAATGTATTAAATTTCAGTGGTGACATAATGCACTGTGGAGTAATTCAAAAGATGTCTTCCCTATAATGTGCAGGTAATAATGTCTGTACCACAGACAAAATCAGTATGGATGTTCTTGTATGCACAGGATATTGACCTTGATTCAGCAAATTTCTTCAGTACATACAGAACTAAACCATATGAATAAGCCCTCTATGAAACTAATCATAACTTTGAAATTAGACATCTATTTAAATTTCTAGCTGAGTCTCTCAAGAGAATGAAAAAAAAAAAAGAGCTTCCTTTCATGACTGGTTTTCTTATGTAATTATTGCACTTACAGAACAGGATTCAATTCTTTCTAGAATGGAAATGTTTTAAAAAGTCTCTTTCCTTGTTTCATTATTGTACTGTAAAGATGCCAACAAATTTAGTAAATCGAGATTAAAACCAAAACTCCTGGTGTTTGCAGAGCTATGTCTACCTGTATTTACCAGGCTTTTTGTGCCTTTGTTAATGTTATGAAGTAGACTAATGGACAAAGGTGTGTAATCAATTTTTTCTGAGCTGCAGTAGTGTGTATCTACTGAATAATTTGTTTAGGCCAGCTTTACTGGCAAGTCCTTCTCTTCATCCCTAAGGAAAATGAAACTGCTTCCACTTCAAAAAAACTATTGAAGTTACTCCTGGGTTTGTAATTAATTTCTGGGTTTTGTTACAGCAATCCCAAACTTTTTACCAGCTTTTCAAAAGCCAGATGTTCCTGGCAAAGGAGCATGTTCTCTGAGCCCACAGCTGATTGAAGCCATGCTGGGCTGTTATAATCCTGTTTTGGCTTGCTTTCCTAGCCAAAAGAACCCCAGGGTCAATAATTGTCCTGATAAACATCTCTTCTGAATCTTTTATCATGAAAGCAAATAATAAATAAAAAATGACCTACCATCCTAAAGCATAAAATAATCTGCAATAGTGCTACTGCTCATTTAAAAAATCACTTTGGCTTATATCAAATGATTAATCATTACATACAATTATATGACTGCAAAAAGATAAGCAACAAATGAAAGTTTGGAAAAGATAGGGGAAACACTTGTTTTTAAAAACCTAAACCATTTTCCAAGAAATACAGCAACTATAAACTTGCTCACCATACACAATACATATTTTCTGAAGACTTGTATGGAAATAATATTTTGAATAGTATAGATTCATTTACAGCCCAAATCAGGAATTGAAAATAATGCTTATCAAAAAGAAATATATCTTTCATAAAATGTAGAAGTACATCCACTCTCTCATCAGGGATAGTATATCATGTATGTTTATTAATGTGCACCTATTTAATTTATGATTATAACTAATGGGTCTGCTTTCACATTCATTTGTATTGCTGCAGCTAAACCTTCAGCCAGCCTCAATGTAAGTAAATAGAATTTACGCATATCTAATCTGAGTGATAACCAATTTCTCCCTGGTGTGAATATCAAACAGGTAAGCACACCCACTTTTTTTTTTTAGCAATGTACCAGTGGATATGATGATCAATTTAAATATTAATGAAATAAAAAAATTAAATGTATCCAGTGAATAATGATTTCACTATTTTAACAGTGTAACAGATCTTTGAAGGTGTGGGTGCCTTAAAGGCATGTAGATGTCTTAAAATGAGACAGTTCTCATTACCAAATCAGTCCTGTCACATCCTTGGCACTTCAAGAATCTTGGGATGGGGCTGCTGTGCTGAGAGTGCCAACGCAATGGAGGTAACAGTGACCTTACCAAATCAGTCCTCTCACATCCTTGGCACTTCAAAAATCTTGGGATGGGGCTGCCGTGCTACGAGTGCCAATGCAATGAAGGTAGGAGTGACCTTGTGCACAAACCGCATCAGCAAAGCGCGCTGGCGTCGCCAGCGAACCCCGCAAGAGCCCTCCAGGGGTGATTAATACTGAGCCAGGAACTCTGATGAGCCTTTAATACAGTAAACGAACAGGAGCAGTTAAGATCATTGTCTGAGAGAAACGGACAGGAATTTAATCAAGTTGCTAATATACTTTGACTGGGACTCTCCGGTGCTCTTAAATGGAAAGACAGTCTTAAAGGGATTGAGACATTTCAGCTCGTGGCTCACAGGGGGCCAGTTACTCTTATAACCCTGCTGAAAACAGAGAGTAGTGCCTTGGTAAGCATTCATCACTTCCGCAAGAAAAAATGATATTTTGCATTCACTTCATTCAGTTTGGGTTACATGTTGTGGTCTGATGAAGAACAGAGGGCAGAAAGGCTGTGTTCAGACCACTAATGTAGTTTAGCAAAGTAAATTTTACCTCCTACAGTCATTATTCCATGGAGAGTCTTGCGCAGGGAATATTCAAGTGACAGTCTCCTCCCTATTGCTAAAAAAGATCTTGCAACTGAACAAAAGATACCAATAGGGACTGTGTAGGCAATGCCTTTTCTCTAAGATTGAAAGTACTGAAATCCTGAACTGTGACAGCACTGCACATCCAGAGCCCTGGCACTGATCTGCATTGCCAAAAGATTATGGGCTAAGATAATAGCTGTATTCATTTCTACTTATTAACTAATTGTACTTAAATCTGAATGCCCAAAGAAGAAATACTCTCCTATTATTCCATGTTGGCAACAGCATAGTGGCATAGAAAAGAATTCAGATCAGGAGCACTGAACTACATTAAAATAGACATATTTTGTAAATCCACTGACATGTCTTCACTAATTCAGTGAGAAAATAAACTCAGACATGCAAGACCAGCCAGGAGTCATTCACTGATACAGGTGATATGCGAACAACAGGAAGACCTAGAGACACCTTCTAGAGCATTCTATGCCTTTTATTAGAAGATGTTATTGATCCCAATGGACTGTGAATGAGAAGACGATTTTAAAACAGTTCTATTTCTGTTCTTGGAGCAATTTTCTAATTAAATTGCTACATCTTAATAAAATTATTTCATCCTCTTTTCCAAAGAACACCCTATTGGTATCTTTAGAGTACCAACGACTCACTTATTTCTAAATTCAGCATTGTCTCAAAAAATAACTTTGAATATTGAATTATGAAACATGTACTGAAGTCAGTAAGTGTTAAAGTAATTGGCAAAATTTTCCACTAAGATCTACATTAACTGAGCTCTATGCAAGCAGTCTCCATATAACCTCGAAAATATTCCAACAGTATTATAGAACGAGTTAGACATTTACTAGAAGGTACATGTGTGCTGGATAAAAAGCTTTTCAATATGCAATTAATAGTGAAGAAATAACATTTGAAATATTTTCCTAATGAAGTAAACTGGACTCTGCACTATTCAATGGGAAATTTCTGGTCTTTCCTGTGGAGGATTTTCACTTCACAGTTGCAGGGAGTTGAAGCTTAGCATGGCAAGAAGAAATAGTCTGGGACAGTGATGGATGGCTATAGAAACATTGGCAGATAATGATTTTGTTCACCATGTAAGTCCAAATCCTGAAAGCACTGTATGATTATACAGCTTCTCTACCACAGGCAGCCTCACCTGCTGTAAAACAGGTGTCTACTGAAGTAAACCTGGTCAGAGATACAAATACTCCAGTGATTACACTCTAATAGATCTTCTAGGTTGTGATGAATGTTTTCTATAGGTGTGCCAGTACAATAGATGCCTGTGTTGGCTCTAGTAAGTGCTGACTTTTCAGTTTCATATAGTTTTTAATGATATTTTATTTTCATGTTGAGCAATATGACACATAAACTCAAAGTATCTGTGCGAGATTTCTTCTCATTTTACATTAAGAAAGGGAAAGAAGGTATAGATGACGTTGGTAGGACCAGTACTTTGTGTTCTGCAAAAAAAAGAATTAAAGATTGTGGAAATGAATTTTGGATTAAGTTCAGTGACTCCATAAACCATCAGAATGTCCTACAGCATCAGCAAAAATAATTCCTGCTGAGCAGACTGTTAAGAAATTAGCAGAGATTCTAGAAATATGTCTTTTCAAGTACACCAAGAGCTGAATGAAACCTGGTTCTTGCTGCCTCTGCAGAAACAGAAGAGTTTCTCTCTTCAACTACATTGAATAGATAGGGCCATGAAAAATACATTAGTTTGAATGCTTATTTTCCCACTGTCCACATAAATATTATTTTGTCTATTTTGATTTTTAGAGGTAACAAATTATCAGATTGTGTTTAAAGCATATGATTTCTGCAAGGTAAGGTTAGACTGTAGCCAAAACAAATAATTTCTTAATCATGCCTGCCCAGGGGCATACAAATTGTTTGCAGATGGGTTCCTTGCTTGCAACCACGGAACCTGAGAGTAACATTATACACAATGGTAGGTGTCACATTTCTACACAGGACTTCAGTTTCCTGAATTACTTGATCATTTACACATTTTGGTCCCACATCTGGCTCTATCACCAGTAGGAGAAAAGAGTCATAACAACAACAACAGCAATAATAATAACAATAATAATAATAATAGTAATAATAATAAACTCAAAGCTGCCTTCAATTAAACAGTCTGGTTCAATTCATAATTTTATCCATTTAAAATCAACTTCCACTTTTGCAGTATATCAAAGGGATTAATGTGTATCTTGAATTGCTTACTTGTACTAAAGGTGTGTCAAAAATTATTTAATGTCATTAAAAAAATAAGGAGAAAATAATCATAACTATGTTAAGGCATGAAGAATTTTAAGCAGGATAGACAGCTGAGCTATTACAGGCAGTCACAGGATCAGAGAATATGCTGAGTTGGAAGGCACCCACAAGGATCATTGAATTCAGTTTCTGGCCCTGTACAGGACCTGAGAGTATTGTCCAAATTCATCTTGAATTCTCTCAGACTTGGTGCTTTTACTGCTTCTCTGGGGAGCTTGTTACAGTGCCTAAATATTTCACTCTTTTTTTTTTATAAAAGTAGATGTATATACACCTAAGTTCCAGAGTCTTTGGAAGAATACTGGTTGTCTCTCCAATGTGCATATTTGACTGATTTTCAAAGTGTTCTTCTATCTGTGTCTGATGCCACTAAATCCTCCAAAACAAAGTCAATTTCCTTCCACCACAGAAATGAATCAGCATGCCCTATCTGAATAAGCCCTGTAAGAGGAATATAGAGAAAACTCTGGAAGGACTTTGGTCTGAAAAGTATGGATGTTTAAGGGCAGCAATCACTGGTTTTGAGGTAGATACATCTAAGAGTGTGCTTTACATCCTGAAGTTTGCCAAGATATGATTTTAAATGGGACTCTCAAGTTGCTGGAGATGCATCTGTAATCACTGGCATCATCTGGAATGATTCAGTGTTCTGCCTGTGGATTCTGCTGTGGCAGCAGCTGCTCACTCTGCTTGAACAGGTTCTGCAGCCTTTTCTAGGGGAATGTGATCATGACAGCTCTGTCCCTGCTGCCTGCCCAAGCTCCTGTCTCTGAATTTTCCCTGCCTGAGCAATGCCAGAACATCACCTCTCCATATCCCTGCATTCCTCTTTGACACCCATGAGGGTCGGGACTAATGCTTGCTTAAGTCTTTGGGAAGACTGATTGGAATCAAGTGAATGGGAGACTTCAATCATCTTTGATTATCAAAAGCAGCTGGTGTTAGTCAGTACTGCCAGCATGGATTAGGCTGTTTGTGTGGCCAAGTAGAGAAACAGAAAGTTCACCATCATGCCAGTTTGATAAACTGGACGTAAATGTCCTTACAGCTCTTCCACTGTACAGACTATATATGCTCTGCCAAAGGGAATCAGCATTCCCAAGACCAGAAGAATAAAGGAAGAAAATGGATTGAAAGAGAAAAAAAAATCCCTCAAAGGTTCAATAAATATGGCCCATCATGAGGGTATAAATTCACAACAAGGACTAGTGTGCTAGCAATTCCCTTAGCATGCTCTGGAGCACTGACATACAGCTCGTCTTTCCTCCAGTATATTTTGTCTAGAGATTCAAAAGAATGTCAAGATCTGGAAGCAAAAAATATATGAACTTGAGGAAAGCTATAGTAACCTGATTAGCATGGCATTCATTGTGTTATGCTTTGTACGCAGAGTAAGATGAATCTACTCTCCAGTTTATCAATCACTTCAGGCATGACTTGTGTGAGGAACCTACTGAAATTTAGCATAACATTTCATTATTTTTCAATTGGCTTTCAGTTGTGGTTAGGGAGTAACTCGAACATCAGTGAAGACCAAAACAAAACCTCCAAACCAACCAACCGATCAAACAAAGAAAAAAAAACCCGCACCACATCCACCTACATGTTCATATGTATCCATACTTGTGTATATATGGTTATGTGTACAGAACCCTCTATATAAAAATAGATTTAAAATAAATATTTTCTCAGGGTACTGGAGTGTGTAGCAATTAATTAGCTATAAATCTCTCTAATCTTGCACAAAACAGGAAAAAAAAAAAAAAGAGCCAGGATGATTTAGACAAGTAAGCCAAAAGAGACAGGGAGAAGAGAAATGCAATTGGCAGGAACTACATTTTAATTTTCTTGATACCATGAGTGAAATTTCTATTCTAAAAAAAGAAAATAATTTTTTAAATGAGTTATTTAAATTAAACCATGGCTTGGTCAAGTACCAGCAACTAAATGAAAAATACAGTTGAGGGGGATCTGAGGACAAGCCATTTTCAATTGATACAATCTTGTTACCTTATCACTTTTCTGGGGGGATAAAGGCACTCAGCATTTCAACCTTTCTCAGGCATTACAGAACTTTTCCTTTTTGGTGAAGCTTTTGGGTACATCTGCTGTCAGATGCTATTTCCCTTACCCTTCAAACCTAAACCACAAAATCATTAAATAAAGGATGGAAATTAATTTCTGTCATGAGTGCAATTTTCTGCATAATATTGAGCTCAATTAGATTCTCACTGACCATGTGCACGAGCCATGAGGAGCACAAGTAGTGGAGCGAATGAAAATAGCGTAACCAATACCATGCATTGTGGGACAGGTGTGGTTTGGACTTTTACCTCCTTAAACCCACCGCACATGCATGCAAGAGTGTGCATGAGTGTGAGTGGGTGTGCATGAGTGTGAGTGGGTGTGCAGTTGTGCGAGTGGGTCAGGCTTTTTCATGAAGCACCAGTTGAATGTCTAATATGTATTTATATGTCTATATATAGATGTATATATACATGTACAATTCATAATCTATTTACATGTTAAAAATGGCTTTTAAGTTCACTGTTAGTTCTTAGCTTTCACATATACACCTACAGATTTTATAACTTTTTCTCTCATTCATATATATACTTATATTAACACGCCACAGTTTCTTTTCTTTTCTTCTTTTTTTTTTTTTTTACCATGTATTGGAGGTGTTGTGAATGGAATACAAATCTTAACTTTGAAAGAAAACAAGGGTATTGTTCTTCTGACGTTTCTATCATAATATTTCTCAGACTGGAAACACATAGCTTTCCATATGATCAAAAATATGTCCACAACATTTATTTAAATGTTATCACTACATTAGGCTAGCATCAGGATAATAGTTAGGTCTGATTTATAGAAGCATGGCATACAGCTCTTTTAAGAGAGAGTTTTTCTTAGCAATACTATACAAAGCATCATTTTAATGTGTACAGTTCAGTATACATATCTATCCACTAATACCTTGATACTCTAGGTAGCTTATTGCAATTAATTCTATCCATTCTTAGGAATGATGAATAACTAAGTTGTAATTATCAGCTATTCAAATCTATTTTTATGTAACTGTTGTTATAGCATGAATTAAAAATTAAGCTGGATTCATGTGAAAATTTGCATAGAAAAAAGATGAACAAAATTAACCTCTAATTAAGGTAGACTTCTGAAGGAAAGAATGCCAACATTTATATTTTAGTTTGTTCTGAAGTCTTAATCTGTGTTCCAAGGCAGCACTGAGGTCAGTAAATACACTTCCCTATGTGTCCCAGTACTCAAATCCCCAGTTGTTTGGACAGGTGATGTGGTGAGATTTAGCTTCTTCCTTTCCATCAAAATAGTGAATGCCCTTCTATCAGCCACACTGGATGTGGCCTAAACAGAGACCAAACTGGGAATTCTCAATCAGAAGAAATAAATTATTTATCCCTGTAGAAATTATTAGATATTTTTTCCTCCAGATACTTTGGCTGTTTTTCCTGGTTTTTCAGTGTCCTTATCTGTTATTCAAGAGATAATATTTGCAATCTTTATTTGTACAATTCCTACTTAACACAATGAAATATTGACTTTGGTTCTTCTGTCAGCAAAAAACCCTCAACATGATTATGGTTAACAATAATGAGAAAACTTGTCTGTTGAATTGCAATATAAAATACAGATATGCTTGTCTTATTTGGCGGGGACAAAGTTCAGAACAAAGTCTGGAAGGAAAAGAGGAAGCAAGATTTTAACATGTCCATCTGAACAGACACAGCAATGTGAGAAACTACTGGAGTGAATCTTTACTAGGGAAAGTCCTTCTCCTTCCCTCTCCATCTACTGTCCAGGTGCAGACTGGATAATATTAACACAAAAATCCAAAAGTCCACTTTCACTTCAATATAGGTGACTGGAAAAAGTTATGTTAACCAGCAGAGCTATGACAATGTGCTGTCACTTCTTCACAGAAGAAGTGAAAAATTTAATGTTCACTGCTGAGACAATTTAGGGAATATATGAAAACATACATAGGTGACTGGAAGTTGCTTTTAGGTCTGTGATTCCAGAAGGAAAAATGTATAAAAATAATATGATGAAAATGAAGAACATGAAGGAACAAGAAAAACTATGAAACTGTGTCTGCTTAACCCCCCACTAAAAAAAACCAAACCAACCCAAATTGATTTTAAGTGAGTGGTATAGCAACACTTGGCAGAAGTATGGTTTAAGCACAACCCATATTCCAATATGAGCTGGAAACCCTGGCTTTGCCTCTGACTCACACAGAGAATGAATTCTGATGACTGGCTTTATTTTTTGTGTTCCATTGATCATTTCAGGTCCATCTGTCTTTTCCCTCTCATCTGTGCAAAGCAGAGATTTTGCCATGGTTAGCAATTTCTTTAGGATACATTTACAAAGGCAGTGAGGGACTTCCCTACTACCTGCCACTATACACCCATACTTTTCCCAGTCACATAAGCTTATTATCATCTTTGCCATTTTTTTCCCATAGAATTGAACCGCCTCTGCAGCAGCATTCAAGGGAATATTTGGTAATTTATTAATTTACTTCAAAATTTCCAGTTGTTATGTCTAGGGTAGCATCAGGCTATCCAAGTACTACTCCATACCACTTTTGCTGCTCAGAACAGATGGGCTTTTACTTAGAAATTGCATTTTAGCTATATTTCCTATTCAAGTATATAGGAGGACTGTCTGCCATGGGAAGAACCCCAAAGTGGAGCTGTGGGAAGGAGTGGCAGAGACAAAGTATCATGAGGTGACCTCCAGCCCCATTCCTCACAACTCTGTGCCTCTACGGGGGAGGAAGAAGAAGAGTCTAAGTCATAATTTGAGACTGAGAAGGAGAGCTGGGGAGAAGCTGTTGTTAGTTTTGGTTTTAGTTCTCACTATCACACTCTTACGGTTTGACAATGAATGAAATTTCCCTAGTGGAATCTGTTTTGCCTGTGATGGTAATCGGTAAGTGATCTCCCTGTCCTTACTTTAATCCTTGAGCTTTTCCATCATATTTCCTCCCCATATTACTGATGAGAGGATGAGAGAGTCTCTGGCAGACAGCTAAGTCAAGCCACCACAGCTCAGAAATATCCAGATCTGATTACAGTTAGTAACATTTCTGGAAATACCTAAACTTATGGTTGATGGAAAAAATGAGATCTGATGAGCAAGAGGTGTCTGAAAACTGTACAAGAAAGCTTAGGTAAATTTGACAGTTTCTACTAGAATTTGCAAACAGGATGTCACAGAAAAGGAGTTTCCAAAATTGATTGTGAGGTTAGACTTTCTTCCTGCCTCAAAGGTGAAAACTAAGTAAATACTGCAAATTCCCTGACTACCCCTTCAATTTCCAGAATGTTTAAATGTGTGAGTTTTGCATGTCGTGGCTTTTAATTGTAAAGAAAAGCTGATAGGTATCTATCATTCAGTTAAGGTGCTTTAAGGGCAGCAGGTACAAGCACACCACATCTCCAAACACAGGAGTCACTGCAGGTTTTAATGGCTGAATTTCCCCAACTTCCCACTCGTGCCACTGTTCTCTTTAAAAGACAAACATTACATGTTTAACAGTGTGATATTTTGGGTTTGCAAAGGAATTTTTTCACAACTTGAGCAATTTGCAGTTAATCCAGCAAGAAGTATGTGGCCTCCTCAGGGTTTTACATTTCTTGGACTGGACTGTGTGGGGATTTGAGCCCCTGGCTGGTCAGCTGGAGTCAAAAAAAAAGGGTTTTGCTGGTTGGCCAGTGAAATAAAGATCTGATTCAGCTGCAAGGAGAGCCCCTGACTGGCTGGCTGGTGGCAGAAGTGCACAAGATTTTTCAGGAAAGGACACATTTCTTAGCATGAGCACAGGATCAGCTCCTGTTATTTGACATGTGCTGGTCTTTGCCACATGTAAATGAAGAAATTGTCTCATTGAAGCAAAATTCTAGATAAACTCTGAACACCACAAAATTGTAAAGCCTGAAAGGACTATATGTGTTGCTTATGAACTATTCCATGGTTGATCATGACTGTCTTATATACATGTTTTAATTGTGAAGACTTTACTCTGGCAGCTGGGGAGTGTCCCTTAAAAGTGACCAAGAGTTAGATAGAACATTGTGGAATTCATTAGAAATTAAAGCAAGTACTTATAGATTAAGAATATTTAGATTGTTTTTGAGCTATTTTATACCTCTCAGCTTAAGATACAGGGAGTTATAACCTCAAACCTAATTAGGTCACTTGTACTGGTGAAAAAGGAGGGCTTCAGTCTTGTATTTAATGAGAAAAAAAAATTCACCTCTGTGTGATAAGAAGCCTTGTGGGCAAATTAGCTGATTGACCCCAAGTCACTGCTGACTTCTGCGAGAGTTAAAGACAGCGATCCCTCTTTTGAACCCAACATTCAAAAATTTACTTTAACAGATTCTTCCCAGTAAAACTAGCTGCGAAATGAGTCTTGTGTATTGCAGGTAAGCTGTGCTAAATACCAAATTCAAGCATAATGAAACAACATAGAAAAATCTTGTCTGCTTGAAGATTTATCAAAACAAGAACTTAAAATTATGAATGGTAAAAGCATCATTTAATTTTTAGTATTAAAAGAAAAAATCTTTGAGGCATGCTGATTAGGATTTAAGTCTCATTATTTTACTCTTAAGAAAAGCCCTGTGCAAGTAGACTGTTTGTTTCATCATCAGACTGATAAAAACCAGGAATAGTCCAGGAAGTACTGTGTAAAAGACTCCACTTCTCTGTAGATGAACATAAGTCTTTGGTCTGTCATAACTTGGAATAAACAAATGTGAGCACTTGCAGCAAAGAACATATTAACTGGCTTGAATTTCACCACACAATTTACCAGGCATTTAGGTGAGACTCTGAGATTTTTTTTTTCCTCCTTATCTACTCTCACTTTCTCAATCTTAAAGAGACCAGCCAAAGGGTAGCTTTTTACAATGGCAGTATTGATAAAGATTGACTGTCTTGCTTTAGAACTCTTCAGTTTCTGAAAGCTGTTTTTAAACAGTGGTTAAATAAGCAAGAATTTTAGTACAGATCTCCAGATATTTGATCATGCGTAAAGCTAATTAAACTGCACACTCAGGATATGAAACAAAAGTAATGCCATTAATGTGAAAAGGGGAAAAAGATCTGCTTTGGTCATCCCTGAATTGGTCAGACAGTTAGATTAGATCACCACTTGAGTTCTTGTCCAGCCAAATTACCCTATCCTATCCTATCCTATCCTATCCTATCCTATCCTATCCTATCCTATCCTATCCTATCCTATCCTATCCATCTCACATAAAAGGTATGGTTGATTTTCACAAGTCTACATAAAATCTCCTGATTGCAAATCTTTCCTAAAAAGTATTTCTGTGATTAGCAAATTGCTGTTGGGGTTTTCAACTATACTACTGGATTTTTAAATCATAAAATTAAGGCTGTTGTCTTCTCAAATGCATCAAGGTCAAACAATATCTAAGAGTTTTAGAGAAGCTACTACTCTAGGAGAATAATGCATAAAAATATGCTCTAAGGTGTCAGACTACTTTTGTGAAGTCAGAAAACAATAATGGACCTTGTACTCTCTGTAAGGGCAATATAACCAAACTTTCTGAAAGCATGTCATTAGGGGTTTTGGACAATCATTCAAAATTGACTTTGACAATCTAAATAAGGCAACTTCATCTTTTAAAAGATTTCTAAATCGAGATCTACTTTTGTCTGTCTACCTTTATTCATTAATTAAATGGTCTTGTATTTCATCTCAGGCCAGCTTAGTGTCTGTATCAACTTTCCACAAAATAATGCTGAAATTTTATTTGTTTATTAATTTTAGTGCCTAATGTGATGACTTGCAAAATTAAAACTTCTGTGCCAGAGACCTCAAGCAGCCATATTGCTGCAGGGTAAGAAGTTACCACGTGCTGGCAAATCCACAATAAATATCTATTTGAATGCTCTTAGCCTGTGGCAAATGCAGCGTAATTTAAGTTAGCATGAAAGAAGGCTAGGCAAACTCAATTTATTTTACATTTGCCATGGGCTAAAAGAATTCACAGTGGACAGCTGCTGTAGATCAGATGCTGTATTTATGAAAGCAATTCTTTTGTCAGTATGACTGGTGTGAAATCAGGGAAGAATTAGGATAGAAATCTGTAATTCTGGTATTGCAGATCACAAGTACCCAGGTAGTCTATGAAGTCATCATTCATCACATTTCAGTGGGAAATACTAGAACAAATATATTAGATGGGAAGGAAAAGAGTTTTGGAGAAGAGTTGTTTGTTGTGGGTATTGTTAGGTTTCTGACTGGAGCCAGAATAGTTCTTACATTGCCAAAGAAACATAAGAAAAACAAAAACAAAACCACAGACATCACTTTTGACACTTAAGTAAAATCACAGATTTATAAGTGTAATGAATGGAATTGTATAAAATACCAACTTTTCATTCCTGTAAATTGATGGAAATGTGCCAGTGATTATACTTGGAGCAAAAGTGTGCTCAGCACCACACAGTTATTCATTTAAAACATGCTCTTGAAGCTGTAGCCTCCTGAAGTGTAAAAATAGGTAGTTGTCACCTTTCTTGCCATCATGTAAACATATTCTTAATGAACAGATCAGATAGACAATTCTATAGAAAAATTCCACAATGTGAGGCAAAGTAATTTTGTTTGTAGGAGGCCACAAGGCTACAGGCTGGAGCCCCTCTCCTGTGAGGACAGGCTGAGAGAGTTGGGATTGTTCAGCCTGGAGAGAAGAAGGTTCTGGAGAGACCTTATGGCATCTTCCAGTACCTAAAGCAGGCCTCTAAGAGATCTGGAGAGGGACTTAGTCCAAGGGCAGGTGGTGATATGAAAAGGGATAATGCCTTTAATCTGAAAGAACAGATTTAGTTTAGTTATGAGGAAGAAATTCTTAGTTTGAGGGTGGGGAGACACTGGAATAGGGAGCCTAGAGAAGCTTTGGATACCCCATCTCTGGAAGTGCTCAAGGCCAGGTTGGATGGGGCCCTGAGCAACCTGGCATAAAGAAAGGCATCCTTGCCCACAGCAGAGAGGCTTGGAACTAGAGGATATTTAGTGTCTCTTCCAACCCAAACCATTCTGTAGTTATGTGATTCTGTGACAATAAAAGAGGTTTCAGCAAAAACCCCTTTGGTTAAAGAGTTTTTCTCCTCATGTTTTTCATCTCCTTTCTGTACTGTACTCACACGTTTAAGTGTGGATCCAATTTTCAAATTAACTAATAATGTTCATCTATCACAGCAGGCACGTGCAACTCTCAGGCGTTGGTGTCTTCTAGATACATATTGTATACAGAGGATATTGTGTAATTATACCAGAAATTAAAGGAGGTTTTAAATACTATGAACAAAAAGCTGATATTGTTAGAGAGACAGAGAGGTTAAGAACATGAGAAATGTGCTCCACCTTCTGCAAAGCTGGTAGGCAAATTACTGCTGAGTACCACCAAACACTGTAAATTATGTTTGGATCAAATGCATTTCAACTTCAACCAGCTCAGGGAGTGGACAAAACCAGTTCAACCATCTAGGACTTGTACCTATAGCATACTTCTAATCTCTCTGCCTTTCAGTTTCCTATTCTGTATAAGACAATATTATTTCATTTAAAAACCCTGAATATTTGCTATGAAAGATCAAAATGTTCTATGAAAAAATATTATCCTATCCAAGAATGAGAAGATAACTGCCAGGCTGTAGAGAAACAGTCATTTTTCTGTCTTTTTCTGCAGCTATTTATCATTCAGTGTGTGACAGTTTCAGCAGGATGTAGACAGTCCCCTCAAACTGCAACATCCATAAATGAATGTTTGCAGTACTTTCCTGGATACAAAGATTATCCTCGAGCAAGGAGAAATGATGGCTGAGATACCTCACCTCCTGATGTGAGTAAATAAGCTATTTGTCACTTGAGTGAGGACTGGTTGGGAACATAATACAACAGCAGGGCTGGGGGTTGGGAATAGAGGGAAATGTCTTGCTACAATTTAATTACAAGTCCACAGAGCAGGGAAAAATTAAGTAAACCTGCCCATTTCAAATTTTCTGTCAGAAACCAGGATGCCGTTTTCACCTGCTGCAGGAATTTGGAAATTCCTACTTATTTGCCTAAATCTTTTTCTTTGGGTCCCAGTCCTTAAGGAACACACTGCTCCAGAATGGGTCTCCCGTTTTTCCTGCCAGAAAACTTGCTCCTGTGTGGGGTCCTCCCCATGGGGTTCCCCCTCAGGATGCAGCCTCCTTCATTGCACCTGCGCCTCCTTCAGATCCCTCTGCTCTGGTGTGGGATCCTCCAAGGGCTGCTGTATGGATATCTGCTCCTCTGTGATTCTCCATGGGCTGAAGGGAAAAGCCAACTTGTTTTGGTTTGAAATGACAGGTGTCTACTAAGGAAGGCAGAAGCGTCCCTTGAAATGGAAAATGTAAGCCCCCCCCTCCCTCTGAATTGTTATAATTTTTAAATTAAGGGGCTCTCAGGCAAAGATATGGGAGTAGGAATAACAGTTCTTTATTAGGAAAGAAAAATTAATAATAAAAAAAGAAAATATGAAAAATAAAAGTGCAGTAATACACAACAACACTGACAGAGAGTCAGAATATGACCTGACACCCTGTTGGTCAGGGTGCTGGTAGCAGTCATATTCCATGGTGGCTCAGCCCTCCTGCAGTGCCAAGTGTGGTTCTGTTGGAGCAGGGATCCTGTAGAAGGGTAGAGTTTTCCTCTGAAGGTCCAGTGGCAGTGTAGATGAGCCTGCTCTTCCTCTGGGAATCCAGTGGGAAAAGGCTGTCTCTCTTGTTCCAAATCTCAGATTATCTCCAGGTAGGAATGCTTGGCTCCTTCCCCTGGGCTTCTCCCGATGGGATGATGTAATTTTATCAGTCATGCAGTGACACTCACTGCCCCATTAAGAGAAGATATTTCCCAGAGGGAGGATGGGCCATGGAGAGATAAAGAAAACTTCCCCAGCTGGTTTTAGCAGCTGACCCAATTAACTGCCCCACCTCTAACAGATGGCACAATAGAATACACACCCCTGGCCACATCTTGCACTTGCAACCTGACAGAACTCCACCATGGTCTTCTCCAGGAATCACAAGGGAACTCTTGCTCTGGCACCTGCGCCCCATCCTCCTCTATGTATGGCACGGGTCAGCTCTGGCCACTTATCAGACACTGCCCAGCAGCCCCAGGCAGACCCTGGGCACCTGCATCCAGCGCTCTGCAGTCCTGTGATGCCCTGCCTTAACTGTTCATCTGATTGAAAACCATGGCAATACTTGTGAAATGGGTTTGGGTCTGCATTTCCAAATATATTTGTACTGGAGACAATAAAGAGATGAATTCATTCCTTTAGAACAACAGAGAAAAGTACTTTGCTGCAAGATAAATACAGCTTAAGCCAATGTGATTATATCTTAAGATGAACAAAACCAAAGAAATGTGGCCCTATATTAAATGAAAAATTCCCTTGGATAAAAGTTTTAAAATATTCTAGGGACAAATCTAGAAAACTCTTCACATTTTTCATCCTCTCTCACCTCAATGAACAAACCTTCTGTCTACCTTTGGTGATCCTCAAATATTTTTTGCATCTGATAGTGGTTCTCTTAAAAGCAGATGATCATCTCTTCGGGACATGTGCCAGACTAGCAATATCCCAAAAACTTTAGTACATAAGCCTTATGAAGTGTTGTTGGCACTGGTGGCTGAGGCACTTAATTTAATGAGATGGGCTTGCCATTGCTGAAACTGCTAAATGTGTTTTCAGCAGAGCCAAGAAAAAATCTAATTCATTAGACCTCTGACTGTGTTCAACCATTGTTATTGTGCTGCAACATTTTGAATATAAATACAAAAGGCCCACAGAAAGCAGTATTTCACTGTTTGAATTTGCACATATTGCTGAAGGCCATTTCAGTTCTCCTGCTGATGTGTTGCACTGCCTTCCTGGCTGCCACAACATAGGATATGATTATATACCTGATGCCTATAGGACTATGACAAAACACACAGTTGTTACAGTATGTAACTATTGTCCTCTGTAATGACAAATGACAGCACACTTTTGCAGTATGGTAGCTTGTCTCTTCTGATACCAAAACTAACACAGTTATAAGCGGAAGAAAAGAAAAAAAAATAGTGCCATCACTAATAATTGAGTCTGAAATAGGCAGAAAATTAGATTAGAGCCTTTACAAAAAATCATCAATCCCCTAGTATATGTTTTGCCTTTACTTCTTTAATAAGAAAAAAAAAGATATGAAGGAAAATAAAAACTAAGACAATGAGGAATTAAAAGCTGAAAAAAATTACTATTGAATACTAGCCTATAACACTTCTGGTTTAAGATATGGCATTTTTTCATACAGCAGTACAATATTTCTTAAATAATGTGAAAATATGTCAATTCTAGATTGAATTGCTGTAAAAAAATGTCATTTCTTACAGAATGCCATACCATCCCAGTCACAACTGATCATACCACCAGAAACTTTAGAGTAGTGAACTCTACCAGAATAGAGGGTGAATTATGTGAACTGTAGCTGCAGCTTTCTCAGTTTATGTCCCATTCCAGCTGGTTAGTTACTTCATTTGCATTTTATCTTTAGAAAACCAAAGGCCAGAGGTTCAACATTTTGTGTGAGGGGATGCAAGAAGTGTGCTGCTAAATTTCAGTAAAATCCAACCCCAGGCCTCCTCTTTTTTCCATGTTGGCAAAACTCCCATTCCAGCCCCTCTAATCTCTCTGATCTTGGTTCTTTTCCTTGCTTGCTCAAATGGTCCTTATCATACCAGACACTTGACAGATCTCTGGAAAGAGGTGTCTAGGAGAGAGATGACTCCTAGAAGTCACCACAAAACTCCAGATTACCTGCAGCACCAAAATGTTACAATTAATGAAGCTCATTTCATTATTAACTGTGGGGAGGAATCGGTTGTTCCTTCTTTAAAATCTTCATAAATGACTAATTTTCAAAATTTCATCTCTGCAAACATTATAAATTTGTATCTTTAAGCTAAATTTCCACTTCTGTCTCAGACCATATGCAGGCTATGGTATACATATATTGTACAAAGCATAATGTACTCTTTATTTCCTGTCCAGATAGACTATTTAGAATAAAACTTCAGAAAAAAATCAAATCAAATAATTAATTTCCATGTTTCTGGTTCAAGACACCCAACTTCATTCCTCTAGACTTGGAGATGTCTTTGTTTTAACAGAGTCTATGGCACTGACAATGAATGCCAGAGGTGGAACTACATAATGTGTTTCTGTTCCAGTGTGAATGGCCTTGATAAAGAGTCCTATCAGCAACAGCCTCATGATTTTTCCAGTGCATTATTTGCACGAGGTCTTCAAACCAATCCCGCAAAGGAGGTGCACTGTTCTCAAAGGATTCCTGCCTTGTGTCTTCACTTACTGCTTAGCTGCTTAAAGCAGGTTCCTGCCCGGAAGGAACATCCTTTTCCCATTGCCACTGGAATCAGAGACTTCCCAAAGATGCCACAAAGCTCTGAGAGTTCTCTTCTGTCATCACTAGTGATTAACTACAGAAACCATTTTGTGGCAACTTCTATGCTTTTTCTTCCGTTTTTAACATTTTCATTGTATCTTCTGTGATGGTGCCTTGAAAACTTAAAAGCTTCCTGATAATTTTACTACTCAAGTGTCTCAGTCCAAATACATGTACATGACAATCTACAAATTTAAACTTCAGAACACTACACAGAAAGACCTTCAGATCTGGTTCAATGGTGAGACTCCTGATTCTCCTACAAGATTGAAATGATAAATTTCTCAATACTATACCATGGTGGTTTGTAGCTATTAAATATCTTCCCTGGCATTAACCTTTGAGATTTATGCTCCCTCTAGATCCCCGATTTAAAAGATCATTGAATTTCACAGTAATTTTTGAGACACACTAAAATGTTCTGCAGCAATTTTGAGGGGCCAGAGTTGAACAAACCTACGGAATTTTAATGAGTTTGCAGTGGTAATTATTTTTAATTGCCTTCCATCTCATTAGTGTACCAGGTGGCAGCTATGTAACCTCACCATGGATGCTGATTGTCTACATGGCCACACATTTTTCTGCAGGCAGCAATGAACAGACATGTCCACAGCCTCTGCAATGGTCTACTCACAGCAATTTTCCTGTTCCTGTGAACAAGGAGTCTGGCTCTGACCTCACTCACGCCAAAATTAACTGCAAGGATATCACAGCTTCATACAGCTTCCAGCACACCTTTTTTTAAAACAACCAAAAATAATGCACACATGTGCAAATATATTAAGTTCTGTTTCTGCTGTGAACTATTTAAAGGCTTTTACTTACCACTTTAGAAACAAAGAGAATCATCCATGTTCCCTGTTCACACAGCAATATAGTAAAAAAAGGAATGTTCCTCTACACTTCCCTCCCTTCTATAAGAAGTTTTTATTAAAGTTATCAATTATTAATGATCATTTTTTAAAAGAGTGAACAGAAGAGAGAATTTCAAATGTCAGAAAAAAGCAATAACAACAGACTCCTGTGCGTCTGTTGACTGCTAGAGGAATTCATATGTTTTTATTTTTTGAGGAAAAAAACCAAACCCAAAAGAAACCAAAACCAAGCAATCTAGCTTTGGTTTAAGAAAGAAATATAACATTGCAAATTTAATTCCTTAGTTGTTAAAAAAGGTTCACCTCTGTAGGATTAGTACTTTTTAATAAATGCAGATTAGAAACTTCCTTATAAAAGCATACACTACAGAAAAAAAAAATCTAATCTATAAAGAAACCTCTTCTTTTTACTTCTGCAATAAAATGATTGTTCCACCCTGTTAAGGCTGATTAAGAGTTCTGGCTTCCAGATGCCTGAAATCAAAATGATTCCTGTTTCAATTATACATCATCAGTGGCAAAGTTCTAGATGCTCTCTAACAGCCGTGCAATATCCAACAACCTGTGATGAAATACCTGTAAAGTTTAGAAATTTCCCCCGCTGTTTTTTAATAGAAAAAAACTCTAGGAGATAAAACATGTAATGAGGTACCATTAGGTTCTTCTCTCTGTCCAGATAGATGTTGACTTCTTTATGCTTTCACTTTTTTAAGAATTAAATTCTACAGAATAATTGATCAATTTATTTAATGTCTCTTTTTTTCTTACCTGCATGTTTTATCTTCTTCCCAGGGATTTTTTTTTCAGACATTTCATCTGCAGAGTTAGAAAATGTATGCATTTTACCTGTTTCATATTAATAATAAACATCTATCTGGTGCTGGTTTTCTGCTCATAATTGAGCCTTAAAGCCACTATTTCTTTTAATTAAAATACTTTCTTCCCTTGGCACAAGGCAGTGAATAGCCAAAGGCATTGTCATCTCAGAAGATATCTCTCACCCTAGATATCATTTATAAAATATAGATTTTTATCATAACCTGAAGCATTTTGTCAGGCTCTAAACTGGCTATCTTAAACTATATTCTTTAGCCAAAAGTTCCTCCTGCCTTGGAATTCCTGCACCTATGACATGGCAAAATAACCAATGTTCTTAATAAACCTGCAATCTGTGCTTCTGGAAATCAAGGTGTTGCAAGCTGGGTCTGTTGGGTCTTGAAAACTTTGGCTTAGAATTTTTTTTTCTTTTTTACATTGAAATTGTATGATTTTTACTTAACAAACCTTTTAATTTCTGTATATGCTGGAGTTGTTTTCACAACAGTCCTATTAGAAAACTAACCATAAAAAACTTTCTTGCTACTAAATAATGGTATGTGTGAGAGAACAATTACACATGTTCCTTTTTATTCAAAAGGTTAAACTAAGTACTGCAGATTAGATTAGTGTTCACATCAATAATTTTTCCATTCATTTCTGTGCAGCTGGGATAATTAAGAGAAAAGAAGAGCAATAGGTGTCTGAACTGTTGGAGTCAAAGACAGAGGATGCAAGAAAGAGTCAGGAACAGATATGAACTTAAAAATGAAAATTAATTCAATATCATGTCCTCTACCCCTCATGTAGCATGAGTGCATGACATTTAGTTGGTGTCTTCATGGTTTAGGAGAACAGCCTGGTCTATTTTTATGACCTATGATCATAGAAACATAATTTATCAAAATCATTCATTTTGCAAATACAGATCACAAATAACTCCAAATTCAAAGAAATGTTGCGCTGCTCTTCAAGTCAAACAAACAAAACAAAACAAAAGTAAATTTAGAAATAATTTTACATTAAGTAATACCAATTTTTATATGTTATGCTCACCCTGGAATAGTGTATGAAAGAAGCATGGAAAATGCAGTGAAGCTTCCATGTGGAAGGCTGTAGGTGAGTTTGCATTAACGATGGAAGATTTCACAGTTCAAGCAGCACTCTCTCCTTTGCAAACGTGTATTTTTTTCTGTTATTACCTTACAATTGTGTCAGGACTTTGTGTGTCAGCACAGCTTGAACTCATCAGCAGCTAAGTTTGTTATGGATAATCTTATTTATTCTACCACCTTTCTGCAAGATAATCACATTGTGGTTCTCTCAAGGGCTTATCACCTTGAATCCACTCAGGACCTGCAACATGCACACAGAGGGAGAAAGAGATGTACAGATGAAAAGCCCAGCTAAATGTCTTTTTTCTCTATGCTTAGAATGATTACATCCAGACTGAAAATTATAATGGCTACTATTAAATCTTTCCAAATAACATAATTAATTGGCATAGAAATTAAACATAAATGTTATAAATTACACTTTTGATAAGGAATGAACATTTATATTTTCTATTAAAATTATGGGGAGTCTACTACTCCCTAATACTCTTATCTGCAATGAGTTACCAATAATCCCAAAGACTACAGATATGATTTCTGTAAGAAGACCAAGATAACATTTGCCTTTCAATAGGCACAGTGTAAAAGGGATACTTTCCTCCAACCTTCTACTAAGCACAAGAAAAAATGCAATCAATTTTTTTCAGTAACTGAAAACTGGACATTGAAAGGAATTTAATGAAGTCTTATTAGGCATTTTGCTCAATGTCCAGACATTTGAAGAGACATTTGAATTACCTATTATTTCATTACTTGGAGCTTTAATCCAGATTGGATTAAATGCTATTAAGTATTGGGCTTAAATTTATCTTCCACTGGCAAAGAGATGTATTAATGTTTCTTTTTATAGAATTCAATATTATGCACAAAAAGATAATTATTTTGAATGTAAGAGCTTTTTTTTTTTTTTTTTTTTTTTTGCAAAAGCATGCCAAATAAAGGTATCAGAGCCTGTGCTTTTATATGCTTGGAAAACACAAACCAAGTCCAAATTAATTTTCATCCAGGGAATTCATATTATCCATTAGGACTTCCATTTGAAGGTGGACTTTGACCCTTTGAGTTGTTTGATCCTATTTGATCCAATACGATGACTAAATTGGTAAAATTAAACAACAACTCTGTCTTCATTGGGCTCTCAGACTAATTTCCCTCTCCCTGGTGTCTATTAAGACTGTCTTAAACACATCAGTCTCGCTGCACACAGTTCAATATATCCATATTTTCATATGTTGCCAGTCAGCAGAAGTTCTGTGAAATATGGAACCAAGATCTGTCTCTAGAAGCACTCATGTATTGGTAGAAATTTGGTGTCCCTTTGGGCAGAACATAACTTTAAATGCCAGAAGGTTTTTATTTGGCTGTATTCTTGTGTGACTCACGTGGGTATTAATTTGTATTTATAAACGTCAGATACTTCATTCCCATCTATATAACTGCTCCTTACATAAGCACAAATGTTAGCACACCCTGTGCAGTGTGATTAAGTGTGAAGTGCTATTTTGAATTTCAAGTGGATCCTTCTGAATGAAGTACAACACGCTGTGCAAAGTAAAAAGATTCAATTGTTTGATTTGGTCCTCCTCCTCCTTCCTTTTCTCCACTGAGAAGAATATTCAGTGTTAGAAAAAGAAGACAGTGACATGTCTTAAACCAGAAACAGAATCAAACTACAGATTTTTTCAAAAGATATTTTATGATTTAGAAATACTTTTTTAAAATTTTTGTTTAGACTGTATTCTTTTGTGGCAAAACTCTGCTGGGATATACAGCAGTAAAAGCACACAGTAAACAAATGAAATTCCCTTTTTCCTTCAGACACTTTTGCATATCAGCTCTACAGCCTGTCTCATCCACCCTTGTAAGGTTACATATCCAGGTTCCAACAGGATCAATTATCAATTCTGTCACCACAATACCCACTACATAAATAAAACAGATTAAATTCTCAGGCTGCTGTTCAGGTGAACCTTCCTCTGGAGCTGCCTGTATGTACTGGTGAAGTCTCCATGACTCTCTTAAACTCTCTTAAGGAAGGAATCCTGTCTTTCCATCTTTATACAGCATTTAACACCCTATCAATGCTTGCTGTGTAATTAATAGCAACATCAGCTAATTAAATAGCTTGATTGAATTTGGTATGCTAAATAGATGGATAGAATGCTTTAATTGGTCACACTGGATGGACGATGGGCCAGCGAGGTTTCTACTTCACATGTTTCCACTTTGTCAAGACTGACAGCACTTTTTCTTGTCTTTAGAGCTGGAAGTACTTAGGGAAGAAATGCATTTAAGACTGATATAATAAATTCATTACTAAAAAAAACATTAGTAGAAAGTAGAAACTATTCCTGTACTAGCATTCAGATGAAAAATATATTTTTTTTCATGTGTTTACTCTTCACTGCACTGCTCTTTCTCACCAGTGAAAATTTTGCTGGGTAAGCAATCACATGGTTTCTATGTGCCTGTATGCAAGTTACTCAGAGCATTACAAATACTCAATGGTTTGAATAAAAAAGGCAAATCAAATCCTACCACAGAATTCCAAGAGACCAAGCTTTAAAATATCCCTTAAAATTCCACCC
Source organism: Catamblyrhynchus diadema (assembly GCA_035047745.1). Classification (NCBI taxonomy): domain Eukaryota; kingdom Metazoa; phylum Chordata; class Aves; order Passeriformes; family Thraupidae; genus Catamblyrhynchus; species Catamblyrhynchus diadema. Next base: position 8,233,154 of record JAWWMN010000001.1, on the reverse strand, counting down.
AGTAGAAGGCTGAAATTTTCGCCTAGTGTCAAGGTTTCCATGCACATGTCTACGTGTGTCAAAGCACACCAGAATGAAATATAAGAGTGAAACATGCCACAAGAGGAGTGTGGCCTTGAAATCCAGGGACAGATGCAGAAGAAACCAGAGTAATTCTGGCTGTGATCCTTGCTCCTCTCAGAAAACATTCCAGAGTTTTCTCTCTTGTTCCACTGCTCACTGCTATCATGGAGGTAAACAAGAACAACTTAATGTAGATAAACTCAGACCAATTGTAATTCACATCCAAAATGAATGGCCAAAACTAACAAACAATGGGTTAGCCATGCCAATGTTCCAGTGACATTTTATAGGGAATAGATTCAGTGTTGCCAGTCAGGAACATTATTCAGTTTGCTTAACCCAAAAGATTGAAGGATCACCCCACAGCAGAAAAAGAGTCACTGACCCAAGCGTGGGAGAGTGTGAGGATGGGAGGCACTCAGTCATGAGAAGTGTCCTTGGGGAGAATCCCAATCCCGAGGGAGGGCTTCCAGTCACAGAGCCAGTGCTTTGAGAAAACCACTTCAGGGGTCTCTGTCAGGGTCATTGTGGTGTACGTGCCATAGCCAAGGTGGGGCAATAAGGGTGTGAAAGGCTGGTGGGCACCACGGCTCCACAAGCTCCACAGGTGCCTGAAGGAAATAGTGAATAAATAAAATATTTACAGCTAATAATAAAATACTATTTATATTGCTTTATGAATATTGCACTAAATGAAATGTCAACATCCACCAGAATTTTATAATAGTCTCAAAACTAAATCCGCTATAGTCAAAAATTATGAAAGTCTTTAGTATGCAGTAAAGGGTTTACCATCACAAATTTTATCTTTTTTTCTATTTGATTAATTAGTGGTGTATACTATCTGAGCTTTTCATTCTCTGCGTTTTAGCTCTCCATGAATCTGCTTATCAGGTCTACTGGATGACTGGGCTGACAAAGACTACAGTGTGTGAATCAGTGTATCAGTGTGTGAATTCCTAGCCTAGTTTTTAAAGGCACATTACAAGACAAAACTTTAAATATTGTCTGTTTTGTAGTTTTTTCTGTTAGTATTTTATACTATAGACACCTATATAAAATGCATTTAAAAATTAATCTTTCATGAAGCTTTTTTTTTAAAGATAAGTTTATTTTACAATATATTAAAGTTCTGTAGTAATTCAGTTTTACAGAAGATAAACTGTATATAAACTGCTGCTTCTATGTTTCTATGAACTAGGACATAATCCATGTTGCTTATTAAAGGCTGTTTATTGAAGGCTGAGTGTTTATTTTGCCAATCTGCAGTTATTTCTTTAAATTGCTAGAGAGAAAACTTGGAGATTAAAGAGGATCTGCAAACAAACAAAGCAATAACAAATTGCAACCTAGGCTAAGCCTAAAAGGTTTTCAAGCTTTCACTAACTTTTTTTTTCAACAAACCCCACTGAGCCACAACCACCTACCCAAATAATTCAAAATCCATTACTAGAGTACAAAAATATACCAACCAAAATTTTCTTGCTGTTTATGACTGTGGTTCATGAATTGAATGAAAATAATGAAAGCTAAACCTGAAGTGGTTACTTGCACAGCCTCCTAGGCTAGATCCTTAACTAATATAATCCAACATAAAACTGCTCACCAAAACAGGAACAAGGCTGCTAGAGATCAGCCTCTAAGCTCAAAAGATTAGGGATTTTTCTATATCTGTGATTTTTTGGCACTGCTTACAAGTGAGGGAAATTCTGTAACCTGCAGTTTATTGTTATTTCTGCCAGGATGGGAATTTTCTAAAAGTCTTTTGTACAGAGCCCTAACAGCAAAACCCCATGCATCATTCAGCTTGCCTCATTCATAGAGGTAGTGCATTTACTATATTAAGATAACCTTTTAAGGAATGACCTAATTAAAAAAATTGAATTAAGGAAAAACAAATCACTGGCACTTTAATCTAATTGTAAGAGAAAAGGCTGTGTTAACTGCTGATCCTCAGAGAAATCCAAAACCAGCAAGAGGAAAATATTACCACTCAATAAAAGTCTTGGCAACTTCCCACTGAGACCTGAAACACAATATGTACCCATCAAACACTCCCCAACTTATTGGATCATTAGGTAAAAGCCAGAGTCAGCTGAATAGGGTGCTGCTCTCTTTAAAGCTGAAATATTTCCTAGTACAATAAATAAAGCAGGCACAAATAGCCACACATAATAGAAATAATTAGGTATAACAAATATTAGAAAGGAATGTGCTAAACTGTGTCACTTTGAAAAGTTTCACAGTGAAGTTAACTTTTCTTTGTCGTAATGTTCAAGAAATAATAGCAGTCCAAACAATGTTACTTTCCTTCTTCTGTAAACACAGAAACCAGAATGTCAAGGACATGAAATTCAAATGTTTCTCAGTGGAACTGGAAGAAGGCAGATGGAAAGGAAAATGGCATCTGAAAGTTTTTGCAAATATCTCCCATTGCATAAATATGCAAATAAAGGCAATATTTTTTTAACTTTCTGTTATTTGAAAAATATTTTCTTTTAAGCTCCCCTTAAGTACTACCATCTATCCAGAAATCCTTCTGATTTTGCTCTATCCATACCTTCTAGAGCCACTTCTTCTTACTTCCATTCCCCTTTATAACACTTTACTAGATCTCACAATTCTGTTTCTGCCTCCTTTAGTGATGCCTTTCTTGCCACTTCACTATTAAATCTCCTTCCCTGACTAATCCTTCAGGTCTGTTTCATGGCCCTTCTCTCACACCTTGTCTCTCAAGTCAGCTTTCCCCTCTTTTCCACCTCCACCCTTCCTTTTGTCCTTGCTACTTATGACTGAGAGATGAAGATAACCTCTGCATCACCTAATGAAAATAATCCCTGAAGATCCTCTCCAAGAAGATAGGCATATTCCTACAAACCAAATATCTGTCTCAATGGAGAGAAAAGTGCCCTTTTCCATTAGATTCCATTATATTTCCATTACAGTTTTTCTTCTTTAAACTCTTTTAATGTTCCTGTTGTATACTTTTAAAAAAGACCTAGCAAATAACGTGGGAAAATTATAACTAGATTAATCAGCTATTAGTGACTGAGAGTGAGTGAGGAGGTGTGAATTCCCCTGACTTCCACAATGCATGGTCTAGGTCAGCTGCTATCAACAGCTGTAGATCTGATGACAGCCAGGGACCTAGGAGGATTTATGCCATTTGGAGGACTACTCCAGTATTTGGAATGCAGGAAAAATTGTGAGCCCACCTGAGTCCCGTGTAGGGGAAAAGGCAAATAACTTATTTTCAAGCATTTTTTCATAAGAAAACAGACTTTTTAGCAGCAGTCAATTACATTTTGTGTATTATTTTCTTCTTACAACAACAGAATGTGGTAATGTTCCATAGCTCTCATTTAACCGTTGTTTTTAATATGTACTCAAGTAGTTTCTTTCAGGAAAAAAGACAGAATAAGAATAGTATCTTGCATATATTTACTTTCTTTTGGTAAGAAAATGTATTTGCTGTACAATCCTCTTGCACTGTTTAACTCCTTGAAAGCCATAAGGCACAAGTGGCAGACAAGCTGTAATATTACAGCACTTATAATTAATTAGATTTCCAGGACTTGACACAAAAAGAATAGAGAAATGTGCAATATTGTCATTAACTTTTTTTCTGGACTCTCTTTATGTGCAACTATGAGTATAGTTCTTTTCTGCTTTGTACTTTGTCTTTTGTGTGAAGCCCTGTTCAACAAAACCACTGCCACATTCAAATGATGACAAACAGTGTTCTTGTACTCAGTATTGAAGAAAATGTGTTTGTCTTCTCATCCAGAATGAAACTGTTGATGGGACAAGAGGGAAAATAATAGATGATTTGGATGAAAATCTTTTTTGTGGGATAATTTTCCTCATCTGAGTTACAATGGTTGCGTTCATGCGCTCCGGAGGAGGGTTTCAGAGATATGGAAAAGAGATTTGAGCAAGGTTTCTTCTTGTATCTTTGAACACTGTGACATGCACAACTCAAACTCAGAGACGGCAGTGAAATGGGAAATAATCTTTTTGTCACTTATTGTTTATTTCAAGAAATCAGAGAGTACCCTCTTGAAATAACTTAGGAAATAGGGGCTTCATGTCTTTACCCAGAATATACGACAAAGAAAAGATTTTAAAAAGTTAAGTACATTTGGAGATAAGAGTTTAGGACAATACATTATTTTTCAAAAATCTTCTTTCCCTCAAATAAAAAAAAATACAAACAAACAAACAAACCCCCAAGAAACCAAACAACAACCCCAAAAACTCCAACAACCATGCCAGTCAAAATCAAGAGTCTCCTACATTTCAAAGGCTAAGCAGGGGTGGAAACATCCGAGCTTTAAGGTACCTTTTCTTAAAAGGCAAAGTGTAGTTTTCTGTTCTATTTCTGCTTGTTTTCACCTGCTTGTAGGGCAGTACTGCCTTTGTAGGACACTCAGTTACACTCTGTAGACATTCTCTGGCTGTTTTAGCCCAAATTTTAGTGGCTTTTGTTTAATGTGTTGTAGGGTTTCAGTGTCCTAGCACCTCCTTTTGTAGGTGTTTAGGGGTGGCAAGGATGCTTAGCATCCAGTAGAGCTACGTGTAGAAAATTTCTCTGGAATGCTCCAGCAAGGAGATTAATAGGCATGAACATTGCAGCCTCCTAACCTTGGGGGAAAGAAAAAAAAATCACCCAGGCAGAATCAATGGCAATGTGATATGGATGGGCAGGAATAAGATCAGAATATTTATGAAAGCTCACAGCCATGTGGATTTTGTTTATTCCTGACACAATACAACATCATTCCCATTTTTACTGTGTACAGTTACGGTTTTGATAAAATTTTCTACCTCCCACCCAACAATCCAAAGAAAATGTATCTTACTTATTGAACATTGGCATGTCAAAATCCATTTAATTTATGAGTTATAAAACATGGATGTAAATTAGTAGTTCAGAAACATCTCACATTCCCAGGACGCTTTCTAGTTCCCCATCTGCAATATAAAGTCAGACTGATCTCTCTAAATCAAAATTGGATTTTTCTGACACTTCATCTCTTTGTCATGTTTTCTCCTCACAATATCTGTTCTACAAAACTCCCTTTCTTTATCCATTTATAGCATCATAGGACACACATCAATTTTACAGGCAACAAGACTAATGTATATGAAAAAAATCTTATAAATCACATTGTAGAGAGGAAAACTCTGTTAAACACCAAAGTCATTTAAAGAAAACCAATTTATTGTGCAATTTTTTTCAGTTGATGTGTAACATTTTAAAATCAGACTCTATTGGACATATTTATTGTGATGCTGTATATGATGTGCAATGCACATAAAGCTGTGATAGGCTGTATTTTTCCCCATGAAGGAAATCAGCCTGGCTATTCTCAAGTGCTGTAATACTTCTAACTTCTCTTTTCTTCTCTCTCATAATAAATTTTGTTACATGTTCAGCAACTCATTTGTCCCCTTTGACAAGAGACAGAAGGGTGAATATCTTGTAATTCTGACACTTACTTTCCTCCTCCAGTTACCCTCTGTGAATTTGCATCCCCACAATCTTCCTAACTGAGCATAACGCCATGAGTGAATGGATAACTCCAAACACTGATCTCTTCCTGCTTTCTGCTGTACAAACATGCAAAAGGAACTTTCAGTGTTAGTTATCTCTAGTGAATTTTAATGATCGAAAGGCAATAGTTTCAAACAATTCTTTTGAAACCTAGTCATTCAGAAAAGTTCTCACTCTTCAGACGCATTCGCTTTTGTCTTTATCATAAACAAATACCCTAAAATAGATGGTAGGAAAAAATGGCTGGGGGTAAAATTAAACAAAAATGGAAAGTTTTTTATAGTTATAATAGTACAGAAATTGTAGTGGGAAATGTGGCTGCTACTCCCTGGATGGAAAGTGGCCAGCATGCCCAACTTCCCCTCAACTCACATGCTAAGGGGGGTGATGAAGCAGAGGGGAGGAGCAGAGTGAAGACACCATTGAAATCCATGCAGAGGAGCAAACTCCAGGCTACCTTTTAGCTGATGAGCCACAGAGCAGCTGTGAATGAAGGCAGATAAAAGAAGATCAACAACTGTGGTGAAATCCCTTTCCTGGGATGTAACACTGATGCACATCTCCATCCCAAGGTTACCCATCTTCACCTTGCAACCACACCTCACTGAGCATTATGTGTGACTAGAGTCACTCAAGCTGCATGTGATCATAAAGAAACAGTATAAAAGTAAGTTAGGAACGGGTGGGAGTCAGACTAGACTCCATCATAACTTCTGGGATCAAGCTGAATTTTTCTTCTCCCTCATAGAATTGCCTGCTGAGTAAGAACCATCCTCTAGGAGCACTGAATGATTACCTGGAGTGAGCTTTTGTCAGGAATTAGAGCCGTTCAAAGCTGTGTATTGCTTTGAATACATTTTTGCAATCAGATACTGTCACCAGCAATTCTCAAACCTCAAACTGTCACAGTGTTATTAATAATGAGCGCTTCATGAGCCATCAGTGTGAGTCCTTCAAGGGAGTTTAGCAGTTGTTGGCAGAGGGAACAAACTCAAATAAAAGCATGGAGACCTGGGGAGGGGGGATCTCTTATGTTCTATGTGTGTCTCTGAACAAGTCAGTCAAACTGCTCTCCTCTTCAGGGGGCTGCTCACTGAAGGGTCCCCAAAAGAGGATGATGACAGACTGGCTGGGCACAAGGAACTTGGCTTACCTGGGGTGATGACAGACTGATCAAACACAAAAGGTTTGGAGAAATCTCCCTTTTCACATGACATGGATCAAAATGTGCACTGTCTCTCCTTTTCTTGCAATGCTTAACTAAGTCCGCAGAGATAACTGTGAGGTAGAGTTAGCATATAAAACAATCCATCCTTATTTTCGGAATATTTCAATTAGCTAAACTGTTTCGTGTACCCTACTGGTAGTTCCATCTGGATAATTATTCAACAGAATTAAATATATTTTAGAGAAGTCCCTGGATTAATAAAAATGGGGAGTAAAAACAACCCTTGACTTTAAGCAGCCCATCCCAGATGAGAAAAGACAGTTCTGTCCCTTTACATTTCAACAAAACCTGATAAATTTGCATCTTGAAGCACTTCATTATTCTTTTCAGAAGAAGCAATATCTTTGATTCCTTATTCAGTTTGACACTCAGCCTTTCATCCCTTATTCCCCAAGGCTTGCCTCAGAAACATTAAGAGAATACTTTCCCATTGTAGTAATGACCAGCATAGCATTAGAGAAAATTCTCAGCCACAATTAAAGGAATATCAGGCTGGGGCTTGGGGTCTAGTAAATTTACCTTTTTCATTCCAGTTTTTCTGTGACCTAAGGTACCTCCTGTTTCTACTCCTGCTTCTTTAACAACATTACTTTACATGAATCATGGAATTTATAGGGTTGAGAGGAACCTTTGGAGATCATCTGGTCTAAGCCCTCTGCCAAGGCAGGGTCACTCAGAGCAGGTGGAATGTGTCCAGGTGGGTTCAAATGTCTGCAGAGAGGGAGAATCCATGACCTCCCTGGGCAGCCTCTTCCAGAGGTCTGCCACCCTTTATGTAAAAAAGTTCTATCTCTTGTGGTGGTGGAACTTCTGGTGTTTTATTTCATGCCATTGCCCCTCATCCTGTTTTTGGGCATGAATGAAAAGAGTCTGGCACCACCCTCTTGACAATCACCTTTGAGACATTCATATGCATTGATGAGATCCACTCTCAATCTTCTCTTCTATAAACTAAAAAAAAAAAAAAGTATATAATGAAAGCATATATGGTTTTTTAATCCCTGTTATTGCACCTTGGAAATCCTAGGCTGATGTCAATCAGTAAAATGCACAATAAATTCTGTTATTAAGTCATTTCAGGAGGTGAGGATCCAGCTTTCTGAGGTGAGGCTGGTGCTTGTCTGGAGGTTTAACAAAAGGTTGCAATAACATGCAAGAAGTATGTAAGAACACTAATTTTTAAATGATGAAAATCCATAAAGGCTATTGAAAATGGAAATTTTATTCACACTCAAAGTCAATTTATGCTCTGAGTTAATAATGAAATCCAAAATCTGAAGAGTCTTCTGATGTTATAAGTATCCTTTAGATATTTTTGTGTAGCTGTTACATCCTGTGGAGAGGAAATCAATTTATTTTAATATAGGTGCTCAGCAAAATAACACAGTTAAATAACAGAGCTGCAGTGGCACAGGGCCTTCTGAGCTATTCTCTACTCCTCTCATACCAGTCTAACTCTATTGACATGCAAGTCATTAAAGCAAAAATCACACCCCTGCTCTTGGCCTATCATCACTTAAGTGCCACTTAAACTCCCAAGACTGGGCTTTAGAAGGATTTATGAGGTGTGCAGCCTTATGAACCTTCTGGACTGGCAGGTGAATGGCACCACTAATTTGCTTTCCTCTGCAAAACTTTCAGCAAAGTTTCAGTAACTTCAGTTGTTGTCTTCTTTGAAACAGGTTCAGCAAGGCTTGGAAGGACTCTTGTGCTTCTGTCTGTGCTTGGTCATATTTCCAGAGTCTGCTATGAAACACCACTTTAAGCTTTATAAATATAAACCTTCATAAAAATTAAGACCAAAAAGAGCTACAGGTCATTTTTAAACTTAGTTAAATAGAATATGAATAAAATGTCATTTGTGGGTACTTCTTTTACTACCATGCTCTTCAGCTTCCAAAGAAAAAATTATTCTAAATATTTTTAATATGGCTAATTAGATTGTACACCATCATGCTTCTGTATTGTTTAATCAGAATTTGTGAAACATAGTATCTTATTCAGTCTTTGCCAGTAGATGATAATTTCATCCTTCCTTTCCATCTGCAAAGGTTGCAGTCTTTCAAACTCATTTTATTGTGCTTTTCAAATTTTATATTTATCTAAGTTATGTTTTGTTTAAATACATCATTATCCTTGGATTCTGTCTTCCTTTTTTCCTACAAGACATGAGCAGTCTGATGGGTACTTATATCCTGATTTGCAAGGGTAGGATAAACAAATATTTTTGAAATCTGCCTTGCCTAATTTAATTTGTCTCATCTTGAATGTGATCTGACCCTATGCAACTAAATACCAATATTTAATATATTTTTACTCTTAGATATTGCGATTTAGTCGCATAGGGTGTTTTTGGATTGCAAAATCCAAACCCTAGTTGCATGGTGGTTTTGGATCGTGCAATTTTGAACTGACATATTTTGATCTGGCAAGCTGTGAACATTTTATCCACAAGATTTTTCAATCAACTTTTCCCTTTAGCAAATGACTAAATAATAATAAAAAAAGTCCAAATAGTTATTTCATAGGAAAAGTTAAAAAAAAAATAAAAATTAACCATTAGAGTGTCAGGTCAGATTATGACCCTTTATGGTAAGGAGATGTTCTGCACCTTAGGTAATTCCTTGGGGTCATTAGATCAATATGTCAATGCATTTGTTATCAGTAACACGAATCAGAACCTGGAACTATCTAAGTGTGTCTGTCTTTCTACAGGGTATTTTTTGTGGACCTCTCTGCAGAGAATCAACCTCCACTGATAACTAAGTTTCCTCTCTTTTCAGTATTCAGTCTTTCAAGAGTATGTGTGATGCCACTAATCACTGGTTTCCAAACAAACCTAATGTCAAACCACTCTACTATTTACTTTCACTTCTTTCTAATGAAATGACAACAAGAAAGAGGATATTTCAGATCCCCTTCTCTGAAAATATGATATTTATTGAGAGAGATTAAAAAAGTTAATTTAATTCCTTCTTTTTTAATCACTGCTACTGGGACTTGACCATATCAAGAGGGATTCTGACAGTTTAGTATTAGTGGGAGAAGGAAGGAGAAAAATCTATCAGTAGTGAATGATTGTATTTAAGGTTGACAATGATGAAATAGGAGAGGCCGTGCTACAATTTCTGCTCCTTCATTTGTCTTTGCTGATAAACTGAGCACTGTCAGAGGCTCAAGCTCACAACAAATTTAACGTGGCTCTGTTTATTCCTGCCCTAAACAAGGTGTTCACATGATCAGGTGATAAATGCAAAGTTCTGGGATAACCCTTCCTTCTGTTTAACAGAGACATGCAATTTTCCCACTTTATTGAAAAATGAAGATGGAAAATAGCTAAAATTTTTTCAGCAAGATATTTCATACAATAGTATGAACTCTCCAAAAGTGATACAAAGGTATAATATAACCAGTCTTTGAACAACTTTTTTTTTCCAGAATAGTCTTCTGCCCTTGTTAAAAAATATATATTCACCATTATTTCCCACTGTTTGACAGATTTCTCTCCTTGTCATTCAAAGGTGCCTCTTCAAACTAAAGGTTGAAAGAAGTTTGCTGAGAAAAATGAAAAAGATAAATCGAGACGGACCTGAAATTAGGCATGCCTGTTGAAACCACTTACAGGATTGAACTCAGGACAGCTTCCTCATCATACAATCAGATTTTGTTCTGTGCGAAACTGATTTGCCAAATATAATTCTACACAAAAATACATCATGGCTAAAAGATAGACTCCGAAAGGGCTGAAACACCAAACTACGTTCTATAAAACACATATATAAGAGCACATAGGGGATGCTATCCAGCTTCATTTTAAAAATAAGGATCTAAAATTACAATCCTCATCAGATCTCCATGATATTCTGCAAGACTTCCTTGCTTTATGCTGATCAAACCACAGCACAAAGCTGACATGACTGACTATTCAATAACCCCAAACTCATATTTCATGCACTCAGTGTTGTTTTTTCCCAGCATTTTTCAATGCCAGAACATGATAAGAATATCACAGGTATTCTGCAGAACTTTGCAACTGCCCCTCAGGTGATTTCAGGATATTATTTTAGTCAGGAACTGATTTCCACGTAGTAGTAGTAGTAGTAGAAGGAGGAGTAGTAGTAGTAGAAGGAGGAGTAGTAGTACTACTAGTAGTTCATTCATTGAAAATTCCCTGAACTCAAAGCCTCCTTTCTGCCGTTCCAGAGAAGTGTGATGACATAGAATTTAAAGAATTTGAAGTTTAAAAGTTCCTTGATAAAAATTATATACTATAGATGATCACTATTTATGATCAAAATTCCATTATATAAATTATTTACTTTCACAGTTTCTTTCTGGGTGGGATTTCTGTAGGAAATTCTAACTAAACGCGTAACAGAGGTAGAAGTGAGAAAAGAAGAATGAGAAAAAGTGCACTATTTTCTTTCTTTTTTTATCACATTACATTGATTTTAGGAGCCAAGGAATGAGTAGTTAGGGAATAAAATTTGTATTTTCAGAAACTTTACTGTTTCTCACACACAATAAACTTTATTTTAATATTTAAAAGCAAACATAATAAAATCTGTGCTGTGCATCATTTACCCTTTGTGGGAAGTCTAATTTTATTTTCAATGATTAATAATGCCCATTCTGTTTGCCACTGATGACATGACATATTTTTTGTTTTTATATCTGATTATCTATTTCTTAGAAATATTTTCAAGTGTCTTCTAAGAGATTTAACTTTGTCTTAAGCAGGAAGACAGTCCCTTTTGAACAGCAGTTTTCTAGCTGTGTTTTCTATCCCCACAACGACACTCATACAATACCTCAGGTTAAATTAGTCTCTCATTACCTTTTCTTTTTAGCTGGTTTGTGGGCCCATCCCTTTTCCCATCTGGATTACTTGCTGTGACATTCACCCAATTCATTTGAGAGGTATTAAATTAGATACCAAATCTGACTAATCTGTATCTTTTTAAAAAATATCCAGTACAAGTAGTTCATAAAGGAATCTTCATAACTCTCTCTTAGAAAGTAAAAAAGAGCAATATTAAATCAAAAGAAATCAGATAAGTAGTGTTTACATGATGAGGTGGAAACCAAACTAACCAAATAAAGAAATACCACTAAACAAACAAACAAACCACCATTTTATTAATTTTATTTAATAAAATAAATTTAATTAATGTTAATTAAATCTATTAATCTTATTAGTTCTACTACCGTCTCACAATAATATTATTCTTTATGCAAGAAATACAATTCTTGTACTGTTTAGCTGGAGAAGCTTAACGGGAGATGAAAGTTCTAACAGAATAAAACTGTATACCCAACCACTGTGCTTCAGTTCTATCTACCAGTTTGGGCGGTGTGAACCACCTCCCACAACCCAGCCCAGTTGAACAGGTCTTTCATTGTGGGCAGCTGGTCTGTGCTAAGTCAGGTTTACTTCAACACTGAACTGAGATACAGCAATAATGAAGTCTACTCATGTTCTTCAGAAGCCAAAAGCTGTTTCAACTTTCATTCACTGTTTATTTCATGGTAAAAAACACAATTAGTTGTGTGTGAGTGTGCTTATAATGACATATAGCAATATTCCTTTGATTTGTACAGGCACCTCTGCAGAAGGAGATGAATCAAAGGACAGATACATAAACTGTGTATATATATATAACTGTATATATATATATATATAAAATACAGATATACATATGTATATAAAGATATACATGTACATATATATATACATATATATATAAATTCATTATATATATATATATACATATATACATATATATGTATATATATGTATATACATACATACATATACATATATAATGAATTTATAAGAGAAAACA
>JAWWMN010000001.1:8198737-8211972 GCA_035047745.1 Catamblyrhynchus diadema | reverse complement strand
ATGTAACATAGTGTAATATAATATAGAATAATATAGTATAATAAAGTAATTAATTAGCCTTCTGATAAGATGGAGTCTTCCTCATCATTCCTCTCTTTCGTTGGGAGCAAAAATATCTACTATACTCCAGAGGCACCCAGCTTGAGCTGATCTGCTGGCTGGCACCGCTTTGAAACAGTTGTAGCTGGCTGGAATCAGTTTGAACCAGTCAGAACTGGTTGGAACTGGCTTGGTCTGATTTAATTCTGCGCTGAGCCAAGGACAGGTAGCAGAGACACAAGCACTCTCAGCAAAGGTGAGTGCACAAGCAGCAGAATGTGTATCTGATGTGTGCAGCACACCTGGGGAGAGGGGAAGAAGTCAGAGAGACCTTGACAAATTAGAGGGCTGCTGTGGCCCTGGGGGTTGGCCACAGTGAAAGATCAATTTTGGCAGGCCCTAAGACTCTGTGTGAGAAGGACTGCCCAGCAGAGGTAAAGAGGCAATGGGAAAAGTGGGAGGCAATTCAACGTAGTCATGGAATATGAATGGTTGGGGGAAAACCAATTCTGCCAAAGAGTATTTAACAGCTTATGCCGCCAAAAAAGGAATCATAAACTGTTGCCTGGCATGCCAGAAGTTCCTAAATATCAGACTGATCTCAGAGTTAGGAGGATGGTTGTGGACCTATTTCCATTTTCAGTAGCTGCTCACAAACTCTGCAGACGTGCCATCAATGGCTGGGTACAAACATTTCCTGGTGATAGTAGAGCGGCTGTCAGACTGACTGAAGCCTTTCTAACAAGGAGGGCTGACACAGGAGCAGTAGTAAAAGCCTTGCTAAAGGAATTTATACCTAGATATGTGATTCCAGAGTCAAGTGATTCAAACAGAGGCACTCATTTTAGAGTGAATGTAATTGATTAGCTGTATCAGTTTTTGGGGTCAGAAAGCCACTTTAGGAGGCACCTACCAGGAACTTACATCCCAGCTAAGGCCAGCGTGTTGGATGGAGTTGAATACTTGACCCTGTATAAGTAGTGAATAACCAATCAGTTCATAGTTACTGATTTGAGAATCCTTTGTGATGTTACATTAATAATGATAATAATTTCCACCCCATGACAATCTTATTATCCTTCATTCTGGAATAGTTATTTGTAATTATGTAAGGGAAGAGGTCAAATGCCTTGAAAAGTTTCTGTTTTCCCTTTTAGTACGTTAGCAGGTGTGCTCAGTTAAAGGGAGAACTGTAAAGGAGCATATTCTGTGCAGGTGGCTGGGATAGCTGCAGGTCAGGCTGTGGATGGTGGCCTGAGAAAAGAATCTGTGAACTGCCTACACTTTGCATAAGAAAGAGTCCAGGTACAGGGGAACAGAGGGACACTAAGAGGCACAGCTGAAGCTGACTGCCCCCAAACTTTTGCACACTTAGACTGTGAGGCAGTAAAAGCCCAGAGGTTCCTTGGTTCAGGGTCCCTTTTTAGTGTCACCCGGCTCAGGTGGTGTGGGTGTGACTGCCAGAGTGTCTCCTGCATGGTCAGATAGGGAAGTTTCCATAATATAAAAAAAAGATAAAAAATCTTTGAGTGTGTTATCCCCTACCTGTTATTCATCCAGTTTCACTTAATCATCCAGCCTCTGTAGGTGTCCAAGGCAACACTTCAAAATTTGATTTATTTTTGATCTCATTTAGAGGTTGTCATACAGTTGAAATGTGTTACTTCCAAATAACTACAGTTCCAGAAATGAACAGAACAGAACATATCAATTCAGTTGCTCTCTAATGGAAGAATAAAATACCCTAAAATGTGTGATATGTTTGAAACATGAAAGGCTGCACATGCTGGAAATAAATTAAATTTTTTAAAATATTCTTACTGTTCCACTTCTCCAGCTCTTTTCTGATTCGGTTCATTTAGTCTTGTTAGGCATGAATGAGAATTCTTACAATACCATAGAATTTTAGTTCACTAAAGAAAGAGGTGTTTTTCCCCTTCATTGCTAAACTCTATCCAAAATAATACATTCAAACTTTTCCTCAAATGGAACAGCAACCCCATTTCAATGATACATAGAGGTTTTCTTTAGTTTTTTCTCCCTTCTATCATCTCCACAACCTTTCATGCCACACTCATTAGCTGGAGTCATAGACCTGAGACAAGTAATTTAGGAAATGCAGAGGGTCAGGATGTAGCTATTGGACTCAAAGAAGTCAGTCTACTAGGTGCACATTTCCTTAAGCAACAAGGTCAGCAGATCTGATTTTTTTCCTGGGTTTTGGGGTTTGGTTTTTTTGTTGTTGCTGTTTAGTTGGTTTTGGGTGTTTTTTTTTGGGGGGGGGTTTGTTTTGTTTTTATTTTTCTTTTTCTTGGTGATTTATTTTCCCTTTGGGAGTTTTTCTGAATTCCAGATTTTGTCTTTTCCTCTGGGTTTATATACAGGCTGTATCCCTGATGGAGTTCCAGAAATCTCAGTCCAGTACTCAACATGTAAAGATAATATGGCTGTGCAAGTGCAGCTCTGTTCCCTAGGCTTTTGCTCTTGTGCAGTGGCTCCAATCTATCTGGGAAACCATGAGCAAATTGCACATGTATCACACAGCTGACTTGCACATGAGCTACAGCCCTGATGTGTTTGGAATGGATCAGACAATTCATTAGCACATTGAATTCAGTAGAAAAATATGGAAAATATCAATTACATTCCTTCTTTTCCTTCAGTAGATTAAACTCATATATTCAGTTTCCAGGAAAACCCCTTTACCCTGCAGTCTTGTATTGGAAAGGAGGGCAGAGAGCAACCCTTTCATCTAGTCTGCTATATTTTTTAATTGTTTTGCTAATGGATTATGTGCAGGATGTAGAGCTGCAGAGAGATGAAGCTTGCCTGAAATGAGTATTTTCCCCCCAAAGACAGTGGAATGATAGCATTAATCTAAGGGGGTGAAGGCTTTTATACTCAATGAAAGGGCTTTGCTTTTCAACAGGAGGCTGAAACTTGTACCCTGCACAGTCCCCAGCCAGAACTGCTTTGTGCTGCATAATTTACTCCATCACTTACTCCAGTGAGCAGGATATTCACTTGAGAAGTAAGTTAAAATTACAAGTTGCAGGGGATTCTAGTTTATGTTTCCTGGGAACACTTGTGCTACAGAGCAAACCAGTGTCAGCTGGAGAAATTTATGTTGGCTGGCTGAGAGTAGCTGGGATGTCAGTGGCTAAGGGAGCAGCCTCAGGCAGCGGTGGGAGAAGAGGCCTGTTTAAAACCTCTCAGGCAGAAGGTGGATGCTACTTTCACTTCCAGGGCAGGTATGGAGAGGCCACGGTCCTTTTTGTCTCTTTCGTGCTTTAGAGTCCAGAGGGAGGGAGGAAAAAGAAAGGAATTTCCCTTCTCAGAAAAGGTCTAAAATTATTCTTTTCTATGTAGAAAAAAAACCCCAAAAAACAACACTTTAGGTTTTTGTTTAGGGGGAGAAGGAGAAGAGATAAAATCTATTTATGTTAAACCATACTGGACTGTTTTTCCAGCATCTGAGTTCAGCTGCCCCCCAGTTAGACTTAGGACTAAAGAAACTGTGTGAAAACTGAACATGGAATCATTCCACTAGCAGCATGGAATATTGCAGCTTCGACTTCTTTTATGGCTCAGCCACAAATGTTTCAAAACAGGTACTGATACTTGATGAGAATAGAACATACACCTGACTAAATAATGAAAAAGGGTGTAAATCTGACAAACTGTAAGCTATAGCTTTTAGCACGACAAACAGAACTATAAACTATTGGGAGATCAGATCCAATAAACTGAAAAAGCTGCTCTTACTGCTGCTTAATGTGACGTGCATAAGGTCCCTGAGGAAGCTAGGCATGGTTGCAAAAATCTTACACTAGGGACTTTAAGTACTGGAAATCATCTTCTGTGAACTTAGCTTGTCTGGCTGCAAGAAAAGGGGTTTAAAATGTTTTTTATCATTCATGAAAGAGCCAGCATAGCTGGTAAAGTGAAAGCAGACCCCTGGTAACTCAGCCCAGTCCCACTGCCTCAAACCAGGAGTCTGATTCTCAGCTAAACCTCCTGGCCTTGCTTATGGCACCTCAAACTTGCAGAAGTAATTTTACACTCAGTTTGTATCAGCATCAATAGCTGCAGAAACTTTCCCCATGGCATATCCCAGATGCATCAGCTCACAGTGTGAGGTAACAAAAAAAAACTCAAATAAATGAGATATGTTTACATGGTGGTCGGTAGGAATTAATTTCAGAGCTGAATTTCATGCCTCTTCAGGCAAGGGGAAACAAATTGTGAAGCCACTTGTTGGCCAAACCAAGCCTCTTTTGAGGCTTGACCATCTGCAGCAAGAGTGGAGATCTGGAACAAAGTATATTTTAGAATGTGGATAAAAGCCAGTAGAGAATCAATTTGACAGTCTGGCCCATAAAATATGTACTTTAAATTAATTTTCAGAAAGCAGCATGTGTGTTTTTGACAGTGGCAATTTGCCCATACGTATTAACATTTTGGTGCCACCAAAGCAACTTGAAAAGTTTGGACTACTTGCAAAAACTTCAGCAAATTTCTCTCCCTCTCACTGGACCTTAATTTTTGAAAGATAAGATTTAAGTTGTTCTTCTTTTCTTCAGTTTGAGAAAATGCATGACACTTGGTTTCAAGATATGGAAACATGTCAGAAAAAAAATGGCTGATGTAATGATGTGCTTTCAAGTAATTTCAGTTATTTCTTAACAAAGAAAATGCCTTTTTTGGGAAGGAGCTGAAAAGGAGTCTAAAAAAGGAACACATCCTTCTCACCCTAGTACTGAGAATTTTTGCCCTTTTCATATTTTGGGTGTTTCAGAGCAGAAATATGCCCAACTAGACCTGCCACAGTAAATTTTCTAAAACTGTTAAGTTAAAACCAGGCTTGCTACACTCATATGTATTCTGTAACATTGTGCCTTAGGGACAGTGGCATAGAGTTTTATCTGCAATATTATTTTTTTGGCATTTGTGACAAACCATAAACTACAGGACTGAATTTTTAAATGGAGATATTTTCCGTTATTAATCTAGTGAAAGTAGGATTCTGCTATTGTAAACTAGCAGCAAACTTGCTCTCAAACCATATTTCCAGTAGCTCTCATTTTGCTGCAGATGTAAATTCAGAGAGATATATGTTTCTCTCATCCTACTGCTACTGCTGAATTAAAACATCAGCAATATCTATGAATTAAATGGTCCTCATCAACACTTTTTACAGCAGCTGAGATAGCATTTCATATTTTTTGTTTACAAACACCAATAAATATAGTCATGTCTATTGATCTTTATTATCGTTAAGATTTATCAAGCAGCTCTTACGCTCCTGGCCTTACACAAAAGGAATAACAAGAAAAAAAATCTATGAACCCCCTACATGCAGTTTCTAAAATGCCACCAACATATTTAAGAAGTTGGAGTCCTGCTTTTGAGCGAGGTATGTATCCAACTATGCTTCTGTTCATTGGCAGGAGTATGTCCGAGGACAAATTCAGCAGTGAGTACCACATTGCACATTTTCCTAGTGCCAAAAATCCTAAAGGATGCTTTTTACCTCTCTCCCTGGAAGCTGCCTTCATCCATCACACGTATGTGTGGCCTCCCAGTACCTGAAGAGAGCCAACAGAAAAGATAGGGGGAGATTATTTACAAGGGCCTGGAGTGACAGGGCAAGGAGGAATGGATTCAAACTGACTAAGAGCAGATTTAGATTGGATATTAAGAAAAAATTATTACCATGAGGGTGAGGAGGCACTGAAATGGGGAAGAAGCTGCGGCTGTTCCATCCCTGGCAGTGTTAAAGGCTGAGTTGGATGGGACAGCCTGGTCTAGAGGAAGCCTGCCCATAGCTGGGATGTTGGGGGTAGATGACCTTTAATGTCCTTTCCAACAGAAACCATTCTATGATTGTAGGATTCTTCATATACATCTTTTCAGAGTAGACACCAGACTACTGTGAAGTGGCCTACCCTTAGGCAGGAGCAAGCAAGTAAGTTTCCCCCTCTACTCTTTTGTGGTTAGAAGAAAATAACAGAATTTGAAGGGCTCTGTTCTAAGCCAGGATGGGCTTAGACCTCAGGTCTCTTCTAAAGAAGATGAGAAGAAGCTTCAGTGAATTCATCCCAAGAGGAGGGTGCTCACAGAATGGCACAGCACAGAGTGCTGGTTGTTACCTCAGAGCTGCATCCTCCACACTGAAGTGGAGGCTGTATAACACCTGTCTGTGCATGGATGCATTCTTCAGGATAGATCATAGTAAAAAAAAGGACATTCAGGATCACTGTAGTACTTCTGAGATACCAAATAGATTACCTAATAAATTATTGAAGGAAGAGTCAAGAAATCAGCCCCAATCAGAATTTTAACATGTAGCCCATCATTATATTTTATTTCCCTCTTTCACCCCTTCCTCACCCCTTCCTCACCATCATGTGGAATTTACTCACATCCACCTAGAAGTCTGGGAGCATTAAACTGAAGATCTATCTGCACAAAAAAAATTAAAGCGTTGACCCATCACCTGTCATCTGGATGAAGTAATACCTCAAAAAGAGCTGTGCTTTTCAAAAAGGCAAAGCTTTGGCTAAAGGTTGTTTTCCCAGATGTAGCACAATCCTACTAATTTTAATGGAGCATGACAAGTAACCAAAGGCAGAGTCTGATCATTAAGTTGCAATTAGAACCACTTTATTTCTACATTTAAGCATTTTATTCAGTGTTTCCTGTCCAAAACATTATACCAAGCCAAATTAAATTGGTTCAAGATTGATTTAGTTAAAGTGGTGCGAAACTCCCATGTAGACACTCTTAAATTGTTCTAAACCTGAAACATCAGCCTAGGTTAAATTGATTCCTCACAAGATTAGCAAAATCAATATATTATCCATTTTTAACCTGTTTAGTGGCATCCACTAAGTAAATTAGTTTAAAAACCTAATAATTTAACAACACATGCTGAGACTAGTGTTTATCATGATGATCACTATTGTTTTCTTGTTTCCTTTGAAGCTGGTAACCCAGATCTTGTACCCAATCTGGCACAGTGAGTGTGCAGACACTGAGACACTCGTGGGTATAACCACGGGGATTTTAACACTGGAACGGTGCAAGTCTGCATGAAAGTGTGGCCTTACTTTCAATTAACAGCCCTAAGTAGTGGATTGCTAGCATTTGGGATTTTCTGTGTGTAAATGCTAAACTTGTGTTTTTCATTAAAAAGGCCCATTTAGATCAAACACTGTTTTCAAGTGGAAGCAGTAAAAGCATTGACTGGGGAAAAGGAGGTTGGGGAGGGAGGGAGGAAGACATTGTTGCTCTCTACCTGAAAGGAGATTGTAGCCAGGTAGAATTGGTTTCTTCTCCCAGGTAATCAGCAATAGGATGAGAGGAAACAGCCTCAAGCTACACAAGGGGAGATTTAGCTTGGGCAAATTCTTGTCAAAATTATTTTTAAATTGTCCCTAAGGTACTAATCCATGTATGGTGAAATGACAAAGAAAAAAAAAGTATACAAGAATTAAGATGAAGGCTTGAGCTTTTAATGGATTAAAACATTCTACAAAATTAGGAAAAGTACAAATTTCACCAATAACATGCCTCATATGTGGAGATAATGAAATTTGAACTAAGTAGCTGATACACAGCTTCAAACAGAGTAGCATCTTTCCAGTGAGGTACAGGAAAATATGCTGTTTCTTTCAGTTGGTTTTCAAGGTCTGATCCCTTGGCAAGTGCAAAGCCACACCGCACCAGACAGCTCCTGTGGAAAGGAACCATGTGAGTTTGACAGCTCCACTAAGGAAAGAGAAAATATCTTTCTGGGTACCATGTTATAAACCATATATGTCACAAGCTTGGGAAGGGGAAAAGTAATTAAATTCTTATGATAAAATCTTAATTTGATTTTACTGTGGGATAGGCTGTGATATAATTGATCCAGTCTTTAAAATACTACTGTAAGCAATGATTATATCTTACTTCATATTTTTGCAATCAAGAAGCCTTTTGAAGATATGCACCTATAATTTTTAATATTGAATTGAGAAGCTCTTGTCTTTGATAGCCACCTAATAAATGAAGGATAGTGAATCCTTTTCCAAGTTTTATTCCAGTAAAACCTACCAGTCACTAAGGAATTCATACCATCAGAGGTTTATTTTGTGTTAAGATTTGAAAATGACCAGAAACTTTAAGGAAAATGGCAGGATATTAAAATAGGAGGAGGAAAAGAGGATTTCCCAGTCAAGCAAATCCGTATTTATTGTAAGCATGACGCAGACTTTAAGGTGTCTCCTATCCTAGCGCAGTATGATTGATAAGAATGATCAAGGGTCCAGACAGAAGAGCACAGAGTGAAAAAACACCGGGGTGGGGGACAGGCAGAGGGCAGGAATCCTTTTAGATTGACCTTTAGCTGATAAATTGGTGATGTCCTCATTAGCAGCAACCCTGCTACTTGCCCTCAATAAAAGATAATGTCCTGTTGTTAACACTGTTCCCGTTTGTGTGATTTAATGCTACTATTACAGTGCAGATTCTATTTAAATGGATTAAGGTTTAAATGAAGACAAAATATTTTTGGGTCTGCAGTGTTTGTCTCTGAACCAAGCAGTTCACTTTCATTGCCTGTGACTGGAAATTGGCAGGCTGTAGGGGAATTGACCACATCACATTAGAACCAAGGTTTTTACAAGGTATTACCTGTAAAAAACCCAATTTGGTTAATATGCTCTCAGTAATATTTCACAGGTAGTCTGCTTATGATAAATTTTTTGATGCACAGTTACACACATCATCATCATCTCTCAGGAAAAAAAAAAAAAAACCAAAAACAATGAAAAAACCCCTTTTCTAGAATTCCAGTATTATCTTAGGATGCAAAGTTTGTGAGGTTCAGAATGTATCAAGATAATGAATCACATTAACTACTACAGGCAAGAGATACATGATTCTAAAAATACAGAAAGAGATGCCATTACTGATCGGTGACTTGACTGGGCAAGTCTTTTTTTGCTTTCTGAAGAATTGTTTTAAACAAAGAAGCTTAAGCCTTTCAGTTTGCTCCCCAAAGGTGCTTACATTTCAATACTGTACCCTGGGAGTCAATTTGTATTTTCAAGACAAATGACCAAAGTTCTACAGAACAAAGATGTTTAGCAATCTGTCTCATCAAATGTAATTATAGATTTATTTTAAATACACACAGAGATAGATTAATAGGGTCCTTATTAACAACAGCTCAGCATAACAAAATCCTTCATGCTGGTTGAAATCTCCTCATAAATGATGTAGGAAATATCATGACACAACAGAAAACAATGCTGTCACAGGAAAAAGCAGATGATTTTAAAAATCTGATCTATTACTTCTGTGTTCTTTGCTCTTTTCACTTGTATTTATGATCCACCACACAATCCTGCACTCAGCTTTGTTCAAATGCACACCGGCTGAAGCCATCCCAAAACCAGCCTTCCATAAAAATGTATTTCCAACTCATGAAAATAAATATGAAAACATTTTTGCTTCCAGATATGTGGAAGCAAATGGATGTTTTCCCGATCTGGTGAGATGCAGTAGCATGGTCTGTGAGGATGCCCATCATCAGAGTGATCCTTTGGAACTGCTGAGAGCTGGGACCACCTGTGGGAATTGCACTGGCGGCAGGCAGGAGGCAGATTTCCCCTTTTCACAGCCTGGAGGTGGGAGAAGGGAGAAGGGGTTGAAGCAGAACAACTCCAGCATCTCCCCTCCCTCTTTTGAGCAGGGCTGCACACAGGCAGCAGCACCAGCTGCCCAGAATGTGCAGAGCTGTGAGAGAACAGATCAACCACCTCCAACATTTGGTCTTGCACAGGCTCCTCAAATCCCAAATCCCTCAAATGGGGAACTCCCATTTCTCTCAGCTTTCTTCATCTTCCAGAGGATAGAGCAAGTGATCTCCACTCTCTCTTCAGGCATATTTTCTGCAGCTTTTGAGCTCTCAGTCCCCCAGGTAATCAGCTCTCACATGTGCCATTTCTCTTTCACTATGCTAAACAGGGCTTTAATTAAAAGGTTTGCTGTTTCATCCTGGATTTTTTTCAGGAAAAAAAAAATCACACAATTGCAAGAAGCAGCTGTCACTCTACAGAAAGATATGCAAGCAACAGAAGGGCTGACTTGAATAACAATATCCAAAAGACTTGAATAATGTGAAATTATTCAAAGCGACTTGCAATTGGAACTTGTTTCCTTTGAGAAATTTGGTTGGAGGGATGTGGGTGAGGAAGGGTTACCTTGACATAAATTATTTTAAATAATGCCTGTGCTTTCTTCACTTGGTTTGTATGTGACAGTAGGAAAAAAAACCAAACCATTCCTGTTATCCTGGCAAGAGCACAACCTGGATTTGTTGTCCCAAGTATGGGCTGTTTTGCCTGCTGTGCAAGAAGCCAATCCACACACAGAGTTGAGCTATTTATTTCAAGTCTGTATTGAGCTGGGTGCTAGGTGGCAAATCCACACATCTAGCACAGCCTCAGTGTGCCAGCTGCTTGCTTTTGTACACTTCCAACAGGAAGGATCAACTTTTCCCACACATGAAACAAGCTAAAGCTCTAAGCAATGGCTACAGCTTCCTTTGTTTCCATTTCATTATACTGATTATGAAATCATTAGTATAATAATTGGGTTTTACATTTAAACTGCATTTTAGGAGAATAAGTGTAGTTAGTGATCACAGGTAAATACAGAAGCCAGCAGAACACCAGAAACTGCCTTTTGCCCTCTCTGGAAGAGTCTCAGAGGGACCCTTCCTCACCCCCGCCCCTCCAACAAAATTTTTTTCCTGTGCATCTTCTATGGGGAAGGAGTTTATGTGAGATGGGGGCTTCTACAGGTGGGGATTTCATTGTATTAATGACTAAATGTTAGCACAAAGTTCAAGTAAAACTTTTCTTTGGCTCTCTCAGCAGTTTTTTATGGCATTATCTCCTTTCTTGATTGGATTTATGATGCTTCCTATTATTGCTTTTCAGGTCTTGGCTCCTAGTTCCTGCTTGCAGAGATAAAACATGTTATGTATTGCAATAGATTTGCCAGAAGCTTTTCACAAGATTTTACAGGATTCCTACTCTCATAACCAGAATTTCTGGAACTTTGTTAAACTCCATTTTGCCACTGTCTTGGGAGTTTCATATCCACATTAAATGGTCCAGCACTGCCATGAGATGTAGGATAAATTTGTCATTGTCTGTCCCTTGGTGCTGAAAACCTGAAACTCAGAATCTGCACAATTTTAATTGTCAAAATCATCATTGAATAGTCCTGGCTTAGTTTTGCAATTGTTTTTATGAACTTTAAGTATATTTAGATGGGGACAGAATTTTGTCTTTATGTATGATATTTATTTTTTAAAAATATTATTTCATTATAGTCACAGCTCTTACCATGACATATTTGCTGTCATGTATATTCACACATAAAGATAAAAATATTTCTGCTTGTGACATCCCACCCTTAAGGGAGAGGGGAGCATCCAAGATTCATAAATGCTTATTGTTGAAAGGAATAGCAGAAGCAGGAGGGTCCACCAAAAAATCGCAACGTTCTATTAGTAAATTGCATATTGGGTATGAAAATTTTATAGTAGTCCCTCACCCACTCTGTAAGCACATGGCAGTGGATTTTGTATAAGAGTGAAGAGAGAAAGGAAGAGATTAATGAGAGAAAGAGATTTATTTTTTAATTTCCCCTCCAAACATTAAAGATCACTGTTTGATAAGCTGCCCTTTGAAGACATAATTCAGTAGATTAAAGAGGCACTTACAATTATTCATTTAGATACACATGATTTCTTTCTCACACTATTTGACAGTAGGAGGTTACTTTATAATTTTATGAACTTAGTAGGAGTGAGAAAAAATCTCTTTATATTAATAATGTAATTCTACTGTCCTGTTCCTGTATTTACCATTTTTTTTTAATTACAAAAAATAGCTTTAAAAATGCAAATGTTTTGAAGTTACATCTTCATAGAAGCAACACAACTGTATGGACAAAAGAACTGAAATGCAATATAAATGTCAAATGCTATCAAAAGTTAGAAGTTTTAAAAGGCTTTGTAAAACAAGTTTTCAGTGCAACCTAAAAGGCATATTTTAGGATTGGATTTTTGTTTTTTTTTTTAAAGTTAGTGGTAATTTTGAAAGGTTCCATTCAAAATCAACCAGTGTCAGTTAAATCAATAATAATTTCTATTTTGCTTGCCTTTTCAGGAATTATTGCTGTCTCCAGCATGTTCAGGAGTTAAAGATTGCCTAAACTTTTTATGATGATCAGAGGTATGTTCTGGCTCTACAGAAACCACTGGCAATGCTCCACTTCCTCTAACTGTGTTTTGCTTTATTTCCCCAATTGTTCTGGTGTTGGCAGTTTTTCAGTGAAAGCATTACTCCTCTTTCAAGAAGAGTTGGATGTAATCTAGACTACTCTTAATATTTGGTTAGCAGTGTCATCTACACACACTGAAAATCTAAAAGGTATTAGTAGGACTAGAGCACAAAGCAGAATTATGAGCTGGGAACACAGCAGCAAGGATACTGAAAGTCTTCAAATGCTGTGATGTACTTTTTGTCAATCAGAGTCTAAAACATAATGTCAGATAATTTGGAGACTGAGACCATAGTGGCTGTTTTTACTGCTAAGTGACATAGAAAAGTATCAAGGGCAGGCAAAGTCATTCCTACTAACATCTGACACCTTGCCCCCAAATTATTATGGCACATCCTTGGCACTGCCTGCACGCAGAAAAAGACAGAACCACACTGCAAAACCATCTCAACAGAGCAAAATGCTAACAAAAAAACCAAGCAAACTCCCCCAAATAAACCAAACCCCAAACCAAACCCCATACAAAAAAGCAACTCCTATCCAAAAATTATATAGTTCTTTCAAATATATATTTCTCCCTCAACCACTTTGCCAATAAATGGCTTTATAATTACCAGCTTAACTTCAACAAACCAGATTTTTACAATGGGTAAAGAGTAAATAATATTTCTTTTCAGGCAATTGGTCTTAGTTTAGACCACAGGCTCGATTTTTCTTTCTTCTTCTTCTCCAACTATTTGCTGCTGATATGCAAGATGAATTATGCAACTTAGTGGTTTTTCCCTTTTTTTTTTTTTTTTCATTTCTTTTAAAGAAATTTTGGATATGACAGTTAGTGTTGGCTTCTT
>JAWWMN010000001.1:8159232-8198637 GCA_035047745.1 Catamblyrhynchus diadema | reverse complement strand
CAGTTTAGGCCACAGGCTCGATTTTTCTTTCTTCTTCTTCTCCTCCAACTATTTGCTGCTGATATGCAAGATGAATTATGCAACTTAGTGGTTTTTCCCTTTTTTTTTTTTTTTTAATTTCTTTTAAAGAAATTTTGGATATGACAGTTAGTGTTGGATTCTTTTGACCTTCCTCTGAAAATAAATATCTTGAATTTTTCTGGATTTCTCCAGTGGCAATAGTCTAGTAATTGAAGCACTTGAGGTTTTATTGTGATGAATCTTTAAAAAATCAGTTTTACATGTATGCAAGTATTTCAATTGCGGTATTATTAGTATAGACAATATATAGAAAAGCAGCAGTGTAATACAGCTGGAAAACAGAAGCTTAGTCTTTGGACTAAGAAAAAAAATAAAGTGGAAAAGTGGAAAGGATCTTCTAAGAGGTAGGCAAGCAACAGGAACATGAAAGAGCAAGCATTTTTGGAGGTGTAAAGGTGTTTGATTCTTTGTTTTAAGTTAGCCTTGAAGGTTTAATTTTGAAGTGTTTCAAAGGTGGCAACGCTGAAAGCAAAAGCAGCAATCCACATGCAGCTTTTCCCTAGCAGTTGCAGTGAAAGTCTAAGCTATGATTCCCACAGGCTTGTGAACACTTATGGGAAACCCCTTGCCTCGTGTGTGAGCAGCTCCTGAGGGAGAATTAGTCATTGCACACAGCTCTAATGATAGCTTGCCAGTGTTAAATTAATGGCATCCTTGGGGAAAAAGGTAATAACATTTTTTCTTATTAACCTAACTGGCTGCAGGACTCTGCTTTAGTTCTGTTCAAATTCATCAGCAAAACCATTTTTTTGTACATTGCATTGAGTTGGAAATTTTGATTCTCAGAGCTGAGAGGGTAAAAAGCAGTTTCTGGTGTTCTGCTGGCTTCTGTAATTACCTGTGATCACAAACTGCATTTATTCTCCTAAGATGCAGCTTAAATGTAAAACCCAATGATATTCCATAAATCCTCAAAATAAATTTTTCCATCAACAAATCATTCACTTAACCTTTTTAAGTCAATCACTCATCCCCATTATGAAATACACCATAGAAACTAAAGCTGAGTTAGGAAACTGAAACATAAAGGAGAATCTACAGGTTAGAACAACACAGTTTTCCAGATAAAGACCTTATAGACTTACTAATTTAATTTGCACTGCTTTATCAGCCATGGAGAACAATACTTTGCCTCAAAAGATTGAGTCCTGTGAGAAGAATTTGAATTGAATAGAAAAGAAAATCAAAGCGTGGACATTTTCTTTCAGAAAACTTTGTTCATTATAGAGTACTATGCTACATTCACACTCTTAAAAAGGAGAAGGAAAAACGTTCCTGAGAAATTCTGTGCAATATGATGTCAAAATTCAGTGGAATGGAAAGAAGATTTTGCTACCAAAAAAGCACCTAGGTTTTCAGAATAAAGGACACATTTAGTCTTCCTTCTTCTAAAGCATCTCTGTAGTACAGTTCTTTAACACTATCAACTAAACTTTGACTTGTTACTAATAAACTTGCCTCAAGTGTTGAAGTTTATTATCTGTAGCATTCTGAAATTGTTGCATCATATGAAACATGAATTTCACCAACAAACAGTAATGCTACCTGCCAGACAAGGGAAGGGAAGGTGAGTTTTATACAAGAGTTGAATCCTGCTTATTTTTCTCCTGAGGTTGGATCCTCTGGGCCAAATCCTGACTCTTTTTATTCATGTTTCAGAATGTAAGATTTTTCGTATGTAAAGGTAAAATAGGAAGCCTCAGCAGTCAGCCCACTTGTTTCAGTAATTGCTGTAATTGAACTAAGATGAGCAATGCTTGGTCCCCACTTAAAAGCTCAGGGAAAATTTACTTTGGAGAATTGCAGCACCACTAACTCAGGCTGCAATGTGATGATAAGAGTGTCATGAGGGTAGGACTGTCAGCTCTCTAGAGCAACATCAACTGTGAGAACAGAAATTAGACTAGAATGTTATTGCAAACTAACTCTGGAGAGGTATATTTAGAAAATTAATTCTCTTATTAAGCTAATTCTCTGCTAAAGCACCTTGCATTTTTCTTTATAAGTCAATACAAGTCACTTCACATCCTATTACCCATGAGAACTTTAGAAAACTCCATTTAAAATTTATGGGAGACTTATCTAATGATTCATTTCATTAATAACTCATCTCCCTGGTTTCTAGGCCACAAATGCTCCAGACTCTGCAGGCTTATGCCACTGGTTCACAAGAACATTTTAATTGCCTCGTTTTTGGCAAACGTGGGAGGCTGGATCAGTCTATGCAATGCATGACAGTAGTGCCAGAGAAAGCTTTAAGCACATAAAAAGGGAATCCACATGTAATGATGATGTAGGATTGCTCCTGCTGCTATCCACAGGAAAGGAACCTCTGTTTTAATCATCTCACTTTTTAAATATATAGTAAGAAAGCTAGCAACAAAAAAATTATAGCTACTACTATGAGAAACTATTGATAGCTATTTTAAGGATGATAAAAAAAAGAAAATTGAAGACAAACTGAAGAAAACCTTAACCAAAAATTCTCAGATTTCTCTTAGGTATGTACTTCTAAAAGCAGAGCTCTTAAATGTATCAAGAACTGGGTGTTAATTACAAATGTTCTGACTAAAATCTCATGGAAGGGGTTTATACATGATGGCCTCTGCACTCACTTAGTACTTTCATCAAGAAAGCTCCAAGTGTTCAACAATGCCTTCTCCTGCAGGTGGATAATCCCATAAAACACACTGTGCTCTTCAGACCCCTCCTCAGGGAGTTCTGCATGTAGCAGGAGTGGCTCCCAGCTGCAGAACTGGTTGGGGTCTGCAAATACTTCCTACCTGGCTGAGGTCAAGGTAAGGACATTGTTTTATTAGTGGGTGTTTAAATAATCAAGTCAGATTTAACTGCATGTTTCACATCTGAATTAGCACTAAAACTGGGCTTAATGGGACAATTTATCCTGCTCTTTCTAATCCAATGGTAGTTCTGCTTTCTCTGCCAGGAAGCACAACATTCAAAGGTTTTCTTAAAAGATAAAGGTACAGGAAGCAAAGTTCAGTCGTACTGATACAATCTTATTTGAGCTTCCAAATTTGATAGCTGGATATGGAATTGCTTTCCCCTTGAACACACACACTTTAGGGAACCCCAATCTCTTTTGAGATCATCCAGGGACTGCTGCAGCCCATTTAACATCTCATCACCCCCAGTCTGCCAAGCTGCCAGAAGAACAGACAGATCTGGGGGCACCCAATGGATGCTCAGATACAGATGAGGAACACAGAGCTGGTACACAAGCCCTCCTTCCCATGCTTGTACTCATTTTAAAGAGGAGACAACATCCATTTGATACTTCATCCATTGAAGCTTTATATCTTAGAAACTGATTGAACAAGGAGTGCTGTAATTTTTTTCAAGATTTTCATTGGCATTGAACTGAGCCTCCAGCACTTTTATGTTTGGGTTTGGTCAGGAGTTAGATGTGCTCTGCAGACTCCTCCTCCTGTCTCATCCCACTTGAGTTTCTCCAGAAAATTATCCAACTCAATATGAACATTGTTGTTCCAGGAAAAGCAGAAAAGTTGTTACATTTCTGTTCTGAAAACAGCCTGAATAAAAAGATTTACATGGTAAATGCCTCTGAATAACCTGGAAACAGCATGAGGGGCATTCAGTCCCATCTTACATATTTAATTGAAGCATCTCATAGTGCTTTGGACCCCTATAGTAATTCAAAAATGAGCTAAACCCAAGGAATTACTGTATTTCTAAACAAATCATTTTGAGGTAGACAGTCTCGTAACCAGAGGAAAGTCATTAAATTGGAAATCCATGCTGAGCTGTAAAGTGCATTATATATTCCTTGATGTATTACCAGAAGAATACTTATTAAAGCAAAGCATGGTAAGAATATTCAATTAACTCTACATCCATACAAATTAATTTTCTTCTGATATTGAATGTTTAGAGGCTTTTCCATTTCTGTAATGGGCTTAACATCAAAAATAAGCCACCAACCCCACCCCCCCAAAAAAACCCAAACCAAACCCCACAAAAATGAAAACAAAGCACAAAAAGTAATTGTATATTTTTAAACGCAATACAGGCTTTGTTAGGTTCCCCAGATCTCACAAAGAAAATAGAAAACATTGGTTTCTAGTAGTACTTCACAGAAACTGGTGGACTATTTAACAGGAGGATCTTATTATTTGTTGGTTTTTCATTTAATTTATGAATTTAGTTAAAAACCAAGTGATTTAGGTAAAATAAAGAAAAAAGAGAAAAAAAAATGTATTCTGGCTTCCATAGTTCTCATCTCAAATATATTCTTCATAAATTAATCGTAAGAGTCCCAGTGCAATGTTACCTCACCTGAAACTGTTGAAATATGAATAAAAACCTTTGTATTGTCATCTGCTGGAAAGAAGAAAATTTCTTTAATTTTTCACCCTGTTAAGATGTGCGCACCTATTTATTGAAACACTAAAAGATACAAGTATCAGGTGTGTGTTTCTTGTAAAATTAATAGCAGTTACAAAATTACACTTGAGGTTAATACTTTCCCTAAGCCAAGGAAGTATTGATCATTAAAGCCTTTCCTGTAGGAAGAATCCAGTGGTCTTTGCAATCCTCAATGACCATTTGGGATTTTAAATAGTTTTAAATGATGCTTTAGAAACCACATGCTTCAGAAAGCATAATTTGTTTTAGGTTTTATTCCAATTTTTGAAAACTTGTTTCCAAATCTTAATCAAAGACCTAAGATGTTATTTCATTGAACTGATCTTTTATTTATTATGCTGTTGAAGATTTTATCAGATCTGGCTACTGAATCCAAAGCTCAGTTATGTGTGCTTTACAATTTCAATTGCACCATTGGATGATATAACCTTCCTTCAGACTAAAGTGCTGAAAGTGTATAAACTGGAAGATAAATATTTATATTTTAATATATATATATATATATATATATAT
Source organism: Catamblyrhynchus diadema (assembly GCA_035047745.1). Lineage (NCBI taxonomy): Eukaryota > Metazoa > Chordata > Aves > Passeriformes > Thraupidae > Catamblyrhynchus > Catamblyrhynchus diadema. The sequence goes on along the minus strand of JAWWMN010000001.1, from coordinate 8,193,636 downwards.
ATATATATAATGAATTAAAGAAGTGTCAGAAAGCCAAACCCAAGTGTTTAAACATTATTTAAAGATATTACATTTTAGTTATTTTACATTTATTAAAAAAAAAAAAAAAAAGGAAACCTGCCTAACTTTGCCATCAAAGCTTGTGAGATAACTACCTACATAAGTAAATCCAAATGGTAATTTAGAAACTTGGAATTCAGGGGTTATTTTTGATATAGAGGATGAAGAATAAAATTAATAAATATGTGCATTTTGGAAAGTTGACATGGATTTGTAGAGGTGAATTTTCTACAAGCAATCCCTAGCTCAATCCTTGGTCACCTGGATAGGTATTGTTATAAACAATAATCACAAACAGTCAATTATCTGAGGCTCTAACAAAAGGAATTGGTGAAAATATTTATAAAAATATCATATGTTACCTTATATTTATATATTTATTATATATTATATTAAAAAGACTACATTTTTATTTTCATGGGGCAGAAGGTAAAGTCTGAATTTACTTTTGAATATAAGATTATAAATAAGTGGCAAATAGACATCCAAATTGTAACGCAATTCACCAAAAAATTTCAAATCATCTAAGCTCTTCAGAATAAGTTTTACCTGGGGAATTTTTTCCCTGTTAAACAAAGTAAAATTTCTCCATCAGTTCCAGCATTACCTAGTCTTATGTCAAATTCTACCTAGTGTTATGGCAGAATTTGTGCTGAGATGCTCCCTGGATACTATCTGAGGGAGGAAAACTCAGGGTCCACCTTTCAAGTTTTAGCAGCCAACAGAATTATAAAAATTGCAAGTTTGCCTGTATCTCACCCTGGTTCATTCACTGTATCACATTTCTTCAGTGCTCACGTCTGGAGCTGATAAGGATTAAGCAGTAAAGGTGAAAAATCCTTGGACTCAGATAAAAAACCGTTTAGTGACACTCTGAGCACACCTCATCTATAAGTCTGTATAAATCAAACAATATTTTTCCATCCATGCCCACTTCTGACTAATTAAAGAAAATCTCACCTTGTTCAAGTGCAGTGAGGAAGAACTTAGAATTGTTTGCTTGTTTGAAGTCCCAAGCTACCACAGGTATGTAACAAATCCCACTTTTGAACTGTGTTGGATTGCAAAAACTAATCACAAGATTCTGCCTCCTTTTATTGTCAGTGTTAATAAAGGGCACAGGGAAAAACAAAATAAAGAAAGACAGTTAAAAAGCCAGAGAAAATATAAAGGGTTTGCGCACAACTCTTCTTTACCATTTGCAATAAACCTGCAGATATTGGTGTTACCCAGGACTTTAATGCTAAGGATAAGACAGATAATAAAGCAAAAAGACTTTAACACAATAGAATTTAATATTGTAATTTTGTGTGTGTGTGTGTTCATATGTTGTAAAGACCTTGGAGAAAATCTAATGGAGGCTACAAAATGGCTGCTTTCTACTGAGAAATAAATACTCCTGTTCCCCATCAAATGTGACAAAAGATATTCATGTTATTTGTAAAGGATGTAGAGAGGATCTTTATGGAGCTAAGGGAGACAGAGCAATTGAAAGCAACTGAGATAATTAGATTTCACCTCTCTACAGAGGTTGAATAGAAAGGAAACATTAATTCCCTACAAACAGGTAGTACAAACATGTCCCACAGCTGCAAAATTCGGATGGTTTATTTGGATTGAAGAGTCTTCAAATCACCAGGTGGTTTAAAAGATGATGTAAAAGCTGCCTATGATAAAACATTTTTCTTCATTTTCCCAAGCTACAGAATAAGTTACCAGCAAAATTCGTGACAACAGAACAAATAGATATTCCAAATAAATATTGCAAATAAACATTCTCTTCTCTTCTCTTCTCTTCTCTTCTCTTCTCTTCTCTTCTCTTCGCTTCTCTTTTCTCTTCTCTTCTCTTGATATAATTTCAGGGATGTCACTATCAAAAAATAAATAAAATTCCAGAAATCCCTTCTGTCAGCTCTGTGCTAGGACTGGTGTTCAGTGTTTAGGGTTATAAATACCTGTGCTCAGGTTCCATCATGGAGGAGCTAGCTGCATTAAAAAAAGGCTCTTTATCAGTAAGTAAGAGGAAAACAAATAAATCTTTATTCTTTCCACAGAAAGTGAATAGTAATTTCACTGAACATCAGAGTTATAGAAAATATAATAAAAATGAAAGAAAATAAATTAATATCATATGTATTCCAGTTCCAGCCAAGCCCTGAAGAGAATAGGTAATTATTTTCAGATTGTGTAGCTGATGTGGAAAATTTAAAATGCAATTGTTTATTTATTAGTTATGTGTAATACCAAGGAACTGGAACTTCATCTGGTTTAGGAAGAAAATCTACCTTCATTATCAGGTTTTTCTTTTAGTAAAATTTTTCTGACATAATGCATATTTATATTCATCACATTTGTATTGATGCCTTTATTTGTAAAGGAGAGTAATGAAATTTTTTAATGCATTCTTCTCTTATATATTGAATGCAACATGTTTAAATTGTTGTGCTTCTAAAGAATATCTTATTATACATATTAATTTCAGTAATGTCTTCATGCAAAACCCACTTAATTTTATCATAAATTAAAATAACAACAAAACTTATTCAAGGCTAAAAAGGTTAAAGCTGTTCTGGAAAGAGCAATGATTATTAGTTTCAAACATATGATTTCCATCATGAGATTAAACCTAAGCAAAAGACCTGAAAATATGCTTCAGCTGCCAATAAATAGCAAATCAATCAAAAAAACAATATAAGTAATGAAGCTGTAAAAAAAAGTCCAAACCACGGGAATGTGGATGCCACTTTGTCTAACTAATTTTTTTAAAAAATAATTTATTAAATGGAAGAACTATTTTATGTATTTTTTTGCTGTAACTGGGGAGGTTTGACTATTAGAACCTTTTGTTCAATAACACCCTTGAGATGAGACAGTGCTTTAATGTTCTCTTAATATATTTGCCTAAGAGAAACACCATAATGGGATCTGAAACAATCACTATAAAATATAAATAGATATTCTTAGGGAAGAACAAACCCAACTGTCCAAGAACATATTTCAAAGGGCTAAAAGACTTGTCCACACTAAAATCTGCTAAGGAGTGTGAAGGTGTATTATGAAGTGTGAGGGAGAATTGATTTTCCTTTTTGTAGCTGTATAACACAGAAGGCCGGTCATTTAATTTGTTACCATAAAGTCAATAAGCCCTAGTTTTGAACCAAGAGTAATGCTGGGTAATACACAAACAGCTGCAGAGGAATGAGGCAGCAGGGGAGAATATTTCTGGTGAAAAAACTCTACTTTAAATAGAATCAATGTCTTTTGTCTTTTAATTTATAGGTTGGGGTTTCTTTTTTGTTTTTTAATAAAGGCTCATGGTGGTAGTAGCACTGGTAGCTTCAGAAGGTTCCATCAAGCCTTTGCTGTACTTTATTCTTATTTCATGCCAAAAGAAGGAGAATATTTATAGGAATTTGCTAGGCATTGTGCTAAGCAGTCTTGTTTAATCATTTGATTAAGATTTCCTGTTCCTACTAAAGTTGTGAGATTTTTAGACGAGTAGAAAATTGTTGAAGAATGTGCAGGCAATTGCTGAAGTAAAGAGGAAGCAGGAAGAGGTTAATCCCCCATCTTAGGGCAAAATTAGTTAAATTAGAAAAGTAAAATTGTGTGTATTAAAAAATGTAGTAAAATATAAGTTTGGAATTTAAGTGCCCCTAGTGAAATTAAGACATCGCCAGCGCTCAAGGGGCTCAAAATACCTTTCAAAGCAAAACAAAGTAAGCTTTATATTTTCATTCAGGAGTTCCTAATCAATGCTTTGACAGGTCCTTTTGCAATAGCATGAAGAAAGAAGATTAGAATTGAATGGTAACTTTTTTCAAAAAATCCAAACCCTGCTATAAGCATTTGAAAAGGTGCTAAATTGATAAGGAATAACCTCAGCAGTCTCCAAGGATCCAGAGATTACAAAAGAGCTGAGTTTTTTTTTTCCTTAAGGACTTGCCCTAATGACACAAATTATCTAATTATCTCTTTTAAAACCAGAGGGTAAAAACAAGAGTGCTTTGTATTGTTTACACAATAGCTGTGGAAAGACCAATGAAAAATCCAATATATAGTCTTCTGACAAAGAAAATTAATGATTTGCAGCATTTACTATTGATGACACCCACTGCTTGCCAGGGCAACCAAAGTCACAATTATTTGACCCTTTAGTTTTATAATACTGTCTTCTCTTGCCTGTTTTTCCTCATCAACCTTTTTCTTCTAAGTCAAAGAGCAGAAAATATTGTGTATAGTGTGTTAGCACAAATGAAATTAGCTAAAAAATCCCAATTATGAGAGGTTTTCCATTGATTCTCAGACATCAGAGATTAACTACAAGGTTCATAGGTCATTTCAATCACTTCCAAATGTGTCATGGCTTTAATCCTCTCCCCCAGTGTCCTGAGGAGGAGGGTGAGGGATGTATAATGATATAGCAAGGGATTAGCTTGTTGCTCAGTTTTTGCTTCAAATTGTATGACTGGATTCCCAGTGTCACAGACTGGGTCAGCAATAATTAGCAGTATTTTCATAATGCTCACTAACAAAAAAGAAAAAAAATGGTTCTTGGAGCATTGCCCTGATGGAGGCACAAAGGGCATGTGCTCTGGTTATGCATTTGGTGACAGGTCATGTGTACTGCAGACAGCAGAGACATTTTTTTGTTTTAGGGAAAACAAGATAATAATTTATCAGGCAGGAATATATTAACTGCAATATAACAAGAAAATTATATTTTCCACCTTTATATTTAATTGGAATAATGTAAAACCTGGACTAGACTATAAGAGCCATTGAATCTGTTGTCATATAAAAAATAAAAACCAAAAAAAAAAAAATCAAAACCGGATTTTGAGAGAAAAAAGTCAAATTAAATTTACACAAAGGAAAAACAGCAAAATAACCAAGTATTTTTAAATACTGAATACACCAGAAATCACTTTTAAAGAGAAACTGCCTAGATAAACTGAGAGGCAAGAAAAATATAAAAAAAAATAAATTGATGTTCCAATAAGAATTTTCACAGATTTTCATATCAATAACGTAGTTATTCAGTGGTTGTTTTCTCCTTATAGTTGTTTTGCTTGAACACTCAAGCAAATTAGTTTACTCACAAGAATTCCAAGAAAACTTTATTGCATTCATCAAGCAATTTTCAGTCTGTTTTAAACGTCTTATTGTGAGTATTTTTATCAGAGAGCTATCTGCTTATAAGGAAAGAAAAAATACAGTTCCTTGCACATAATTCATCCAGCAGCACATCTCAGAGTCTGATTTTCAGACAAAGAGCTTGAAGTGCTGTTGGTATGATTAGACATTGTCGTGCCAATTACTCACATAGGGAGTTCAGCATAAAAACATTGAAAAGCAAGAATTCTACTGCACTTTCTCAGTTTTATCACCATCTCAACTTTGCCTCACCACACCAAAGTAATTCCTGCTACTGTTTTTTCCTACTGCACGCCTCAGTCTTCCTCTGGGAGCACTCTGGGCAGGGATAATTCCTGTGCAGCAGGATAAGGGATAAGCCCTGTGCAGCACAGGGCTTTTTCTACTTCTGGACTTTTCTTTAGCACAGCAGAGCCCTGAAGTCTTCCATAAGCCAATGTAGAGAAGAAAAATGGCAAAAATTAGACATATGAAAAGCATAAAAAACAAATAAACAAACAGAAACCTGTCTGCTTCGGAAATATTCAGTATTATATTATAAATTTATTTTATCTTTCAAAGGTGCACTAGGGGAATAAAATATTTCTTCCTGGTTCCCTGTGTTTTGTCCAGCTACCTTGAATCTCTTTATTTTGTGAATCCTTTCAGTGTAACTTGAATTTGCAGCAAACCATTTTATGAGAACTCTGGATTTTCTCATCACTGAGCGTAGGTTTGGAGGTTTTCTCTTTCCTGGGGTATTGCATTCTTGGCAAATTGGACCAGGGAATATATTCTGTGTTCCTTCCAGACCTCCTCACCTTCTTGCCCCCAGCAGATCTCTGGTGGCACTGAGTCCCACTGAAAAAAAAAAACAAAAAAAAAACCACAATCTAAGAGTGTGGAAACTTTCAGGGCATTTGAACAAAAGAAAAAGGAAAGATCATGCTTTGGGGACTTTCTAAACCTTCAAGCAAACAAACACCACAACTTTGGTTTTTCAAAAATTTCTCAATTACGCTTTGCTTCCAATTCTACCAACATAACCTCCTACCCCCTGAGATTATCCTAAATTTTGAATTAATCATTGATTACTGTTGACCTAAGAAAATAAAGGCTAAATTTTATTTGCAGTACCAAAAATTGTCAAAAAATAATATTTGCCAAAAACCAAAAGGCATTTAAGCTGCTGTTGATCTTGTCATAGATTAATGAACAATGACAGTCTAAAAAGCAAAAAAGGTAACATTAGAAAAAAAGTCAGATTATTCCATGGACTTTCTTTCATGCTCCATTGCTAATGGATATTGTGGGTGTCAAAGGACACTCAAACCTTATGTAAAAATGTTTCATTAAGTCTAAACTATCTTTATGGTATGTTTTCTGCAGGTTTGATTTTTGAGTTTTTTTGGTTTTTTTGTCTTGCCTTTTTTTTTTTTTTTTGTGACTCAGTTATATTTTTTAAAATAGTTTCAAGGCAAGAAATGGATATTAAAGAATAGCTGTGACAAAGTGATCATCTGTTGGAAGGGACCACAACAGATTAAAGTAACAGAATTGTTAAAGCACACATTTAGAGGGTCTAAAGACCACTTAGGTCTTTGCATGCAGGAGTATTTTATATAGCAACTATGAATAAATTATTCTGGTTGAAAGGACAGAACATCCTACACTTGAATCTCTGTGGGATTTACTGAAGAACTTTAAAATGGCAATGGTAGAAAACCTGAAAATAAAGTTTCCTCAAGATCACATGGCTGCTCATTTTCCTTTTTCCATTAATGGTCAGCTACAGTGTTTTCTTCAATGGTAATGCTATCAGCAATGCATGAAAATATGTTATGGAAGAGAATCTCGGGGAATACCATAAAATTTAGAGTGCAGTTCCATGTATTTACAGAATTAAATGAAATGAAAATAAAAATTAACCTTTTTTTTTGACATACAGAATTTTCTGAATTCTACCCCAGATCATGGTAATTCTAGTTCTATTTTGGTGTACCCTCTTTCACAAAATCTGTATTTCAGGGTTTTGGTCTTCCAGCATTTTATACAGAAAGATAAAATGGCTATGACTTACTTTTCATATTTCTTTCTGTAAAAGCAAAGTTACCCATGCAAAATTCAACAAAACAAATAATATTATTTAAAAAGAATGCAATGGATATTCTGCTTCATTACACTTGTAACAAATCATTATCATATAAAAATGAAGAAAATTAAATTGCATTAAAAAATCGGAAAGATGAAGACACCAGTGATTTTACTCAGCTTTATAACTTCTCATGTCACTTGTAGACAATTCAAACTGTCAAGCATACCCCAATAAAGAAAATCTAAAATGGCAAATTACCTTTTAAGATGAAAATTATTACTAAGAAACCATAATCACATAATATTAGATCACATAATATCTGTTATATTAAAAATTAATTGAGAAATTATTCATTTATTGCAAGAGTAACACATGCTCAAAATCCAAAATTAGATATAGCTTCAATTCATTACAGTTGAAATTAACTATTTAGGTTATGTGATAGAATAAATAATGCTGGTGAATTCTTAACTTATGAAATTATATGTTCAATTCTACACTGAAAGAGCTATGAGGAATCAAAATCTTCAATATTAATCCAGTTAAAAGTAATTAACTGATCACAGATTTTAGCTTAAATATCCCTGTTATGTATACACAGTTTAAGCCTGTGTACGAGCATACAGAAAACAGATATTCTTGCCTCTTTTACATATTTTGAGTTCTCCTTGCTGAAGGGAATTAGGCATAGGAGTCAGATGATTTTGATTATCCTTTAATGTATTTGCACAGCTCAGAACATCATTTGCTCTCCCAATGTTGCCCATGCTACACATATCCATGAGAAGTAGAAACTGAAATAATGTTCCAAGTCACACCTCCATTTAATGACTTCTTTTTTAGACTTCACTTATAAGTAGAGATTTATTTACCATGTAGAGAAACATCTCTGTTCACTAATTCCCATCACAACTGGAGGATTAAATTTTGTTTGCTAATTTGTATGGATACATGACAGAAAACTGTAGAGGTAATGTAGATGTTAATCTGATCATATCTTCAGCTTCCAGAACTTAGACTTGAATTCCCACAGAAAAAAACAAAAATACAAAAAACCAGCAAAACAAGAAAACCTAACAAACAAAACCAAAAACAAACAAACAAACAAACAAAAAACAAAAACAAACAAACAAAACAACAACAAAACCAAAAATAAAACAAAAATAAAACAAACAAAAAAAAAAAAAAACAAAAAAACCAAAAACACCCAAGCCCAAATAAACAAGCAAAAAGAACTGAGACATCACTGACACTGAACTGCACACAATGGAATTGTGTTTTATGAGCAATTGTTTCAATAAGTAATTAGAGTTTTCAATCAATAAATATCTATGGAAATGTTGAGGTCTTGAGATTGTCTAAGTTCTCCACAAATTTTATGTTCTTCTATTCCACAAACAAAGGAAAGAAAATTAATAGGAAGCATTTATAACTATATAAACTAGTTTACAGATTAAAAACTTAAAACTTATAAGATTTCTTACAGATTAAAAACTTATATCCTTATAAAGTATACTTAAAATAAGACATGAAGGGGTCAGCAGCTCTGTAATTGATTCAGTACTTACATCAGTTTAGTGAAATAGAAGTGTTTTAAAAACATTTGCCTAAAGTTAAATATTAAAACAGCAATGGGGAAACCAGATCATTTAGAATTTATATAAAGCACACAGTTCTGAGAGATATTTTTTCTGGCTAGCAGCAGTCTATTAAGGCTAATTTCCTTTACATAATACAAGAGGACTAAAACCCTAGAGAAACAGTTGCCAACACCTTTTAGTTGCTGCTATTTTCTCTCATGACCTTCTTATCGCCCCCTCATTGTGTCAGCAGAAGTGTCTTGGTGCCTGCAAGTTAAAACTAGCCCAGAAACAAATAAATATAAATAAATAAAAATTTAGAATTGCTCTTTGCAGTAGTGATTAGTACTAGCTAAAGGTTCCTGAAAGTTATCCAGTGTCCTTTACAGCTTCTCTATTATTTTTTCTTCCTAGGAGGATTTTATTTCTTCTTATTGTTCTGTTAAACGTTTAAATCCTGATTTAAGGAGCTAAGCTTAAGTCAGACAGACAGACAGACCTATAGTTTCTGAAGTTCTTCTTCTTCAGCATGACTTTAACCAGCTTCCACTCAGGTGGGACCTCTCTGGATGCTCAGGACTGCTCAAAAATCGTTGAGTCCTCAAAGATCCTCATCATCTTTCTGTCCCTGTATGTAGTACAACTGCTTATCTTCTTGGAGACAGCATAGACAAGAACAGATGGATTTGAGGATCAAATTTAGGCCCTGGTCTGGCCACAGAGGACCAGAAAGAGGCAATGGTTTGAAACCAGAGTCCTCTGTGCACACCCTGTGCTCCTCTTCTTCCAGAGAAATGAGGAATTCATGAGCTGTGAGAGGCTGAGATTGAGGGTGCTGAGTGAAAACTCAAGAGCTGTGGGTTCACAGCTCAGAATCAGCCCCCAAAAAAACTCTTACTTTCAATGACTTGATTTTGTAATCCTTGCGGAACCCTTTTGGAGGAGAAAGGCAGAAAAAGGTGCTTTCCATTTTCATCCCTGCAGAAAGCAGGCCCCAGAGGACAGGGATTGGCTGCTCATGGAAAGAGAATGAAGAGAATTTGATGATACATTTAACTAATGTTCTGAATTAAGGCTCCCGCAGGGACTCTGGGAAGGTCTCCAACTAGAACCTGCAAAGGTGAAAAAGGAATATTGCTAAGGGTGACAGGGGATTGTGAGGATTAATTCTGAAAAGCCTTTAAGAAGGACTTGAGTCTTTAATGAGTGCCTGGAAACCTCAAAAAACTGCTGAAATGAACAATGGAGAAAGGGGGCAGTTCTTTGGAGCTACAGATTCGCCTGGACACCTTCACCTAAAACCTTGCTTCAGGAGTGGGTCACACCCTGTCCCTTTTCACATCCTCATTTGCTGTGAGAAATACATTAAGGGCCACAAAACAGAGCCATCCCTGCTCCTCCCTTAAAATTTGATTTCTAAACTACTTAAGCAGTGACTAGGAAGTGGATTAATTACATCACTTTAAAAAGTTGTCTCCAAGAAAAGATAGACTTACTATCACAAATACCTTTCTCTTGTCTTTCTTTGTTTTTCTCCTAAAAACCCATGAAAAACAAATAAAAAAAAAATGAACAACAAACCCAATTTTATCATTTTCTGCCTTTCACTTAATAAACATGCCTGACATAGTTCTTATAGATTTTTTTCTCATTGAATAATTGCGCCAGTGTTTGTTGTTTTGTTTTGTTTTGCTTTTTTTTCACTTTCCTATAAATATTAAAACAAGCACACTCCTGTTACTGCAAGACAGCATCACTGTGAGGGGTTTCTGGAAGCACAACCTGCACTGAATTAACCTTGCAGGGGAATTTCAGCAGAAACAGGTTGCTCTCTAGAATTAATAAAAGCTCAGCCCCTATTTGTGTTATACAACAGTCTTTTTCATCAGCAGCTTTTTGAATTATTATTCACTTATTTTGAAGACTGAATCTAAGTTCATCTGACCCAAACTGAGCATTTCCTCAGAAATGAGAAGTTCCATTTCAACACTGAATTTCAGGCTCTCTTAATACATTTTCTCCAATACTAATGGTTTTGATACTTTCAAAAAAGATACAGCAGTTTCTTCTACTAAAGCTGCTCCAGCAGAAATGCCTTTGACATGCCATCTTAAAGAACATATTGTAAATAGAAGAATTGCTAAACAAAGCCACAGCACTTCTGTTTGAGACCATAAAATCTGCACTAAGCTGTACATTTCATACCAAGGGTTTTCGCTATAGGAGTAGCAGCTCCTCAACTAATTCAATTTGTGAGTATAATATTGAATATTAACACGAAGCTAAAACATTGTTCTGGTGCCTACTAGAGCTTTATAGCTCAAAACAGTTTTAAAATATTCAAGTGTAACCAAATCAAACTGTCATTTCAGAATGTATAGCTGAATAATATCCATAATGAAATGAACTGTATTAAATAAAGAGCACTCTTATTTCTCTATTGGCAACATACAAATTAACTTGAGGGAAGCAAGCTATAGTATTTATATGCAGCTGTAGTAGTGATTTTACTTCACATTTGCATATTAAAACCTGCATTCCAGCAAAGCAAATGACTTTGATAAATTGCCTTACACATAATTATTGAATATTCTTATGCATCTTAAAAGACTTCAGACACTTTTAAAATTAATCTGAAATTTCACACAAGGATAATTTTATATTTTATACCTTTTAGTTGTTTTTAAGCATTTCTCTTTTCTCAGAGAGATTTGTTAATGAATCTTGTCATATACTTTTAAATTAAAAAGTTTATGAAATGAAAATTTGTTTTAATTTTTTTCATTCTGTTGTTCATTTTAATTATTGACTGATAAGCCTTCAAAACTTGTTTAATTTTATACTTTTTCAAGAATGATGACTCCTGAAATGTTCTAATATAGCAGTATTTTGCAATCCTAGGTTTTTGGTACTTTTTCTTTCCTTGCACACTGGAAGCTTGTGTTCTATACTATTTTCTGACTAGCCATGTACAGAGCTATGTCATGAAAGTATTTCTGGTATTGTAACAGAAAATTTCTTCCTTATTATTTGTTACTTCTGAGAATATTTACAAAAAGCACTCTCTATCCTCATCCTAGGCAAGAAAAAAAAATACCTTCACCATTCATATCATGGTTTTTTAAACCAAAATGTCAAATATCTGCTTTCATGGGAATTATATGGACTTTTTAATCACATTTTATGTAATTTTCTTTTTTCCAGACAACACCATCCTAGTCAAAGCAGTCAGCCCTCCTGGAGAAGCTGCTCCCTATCTTTGACATTTCCTTTTGCCTTTTCTATTTTAGCAGCTCTGAATGAGGAAATCTGAGCTATGCAGCAAGGTCAAAATGCAGAACAACATTGATTTATATAGTGTGCTAATCATGTCCTAATTCATTACTTATTCCTTTACATCCTAAAAACTTTTCATTTATTGTGCTTTCTTGGCCCTTACTGAGGGTGGGCATTTATCCCCTGGTTTACCTGAGTGTTACTAAAGCCACTACACAGCTCCTCCATCATCCTTTCCTTGTCCCAATCCCATTTAGACAGTAGCCACAGCAGAACAGATATCAGCCAGGTCTAGACACAAAAATTAGGTGCTCTGCTGATATTGCTGAATAATCACTTGCCTTTCTGGGCAGAAATTTATACTAAAATGCACAGTTCCTTTGTATAAGGATCAGCCTTTGAAAAACTGGCTCTGCTGTGCCCAAATAAGACACACTTCCTGTGCCTCCATGAAGCTCAGCCAAAATTTCCTCAGCAGAAACCATTTGCTCTTTCATGTATCCTCTCTACATGATGGAAATGCACAATGTTGGGAAAACTTGGCAATAGTTTAAAACAGGACTTGGCCCTTTTTATATTCTTTCCCATGGAGTGACAGTGTCTCAAAACTGAGCCAATATCCCAAATCTGGTATTAATCACCATTGTAAAAAGTGAAACATTTATTCAGGGAGCAATTTAAGTCTGGTCAGTGTCATAGTTAGGGAGACTTTACTGTCGTATGTATTAGAAATCAAGGAAGGGATAATAATAATAACAATAATAATAATAATAATAATAATAATAATAATAATAATAATAATAATAATAATAAATCCCTTGAATGCTCTGGAGTGGTGATGGAGGCTTTGCACACACTGGCACTGCTTCTGATGAAAAGTCTGTAAGATAAACTTCCTGTTGTATATCACTGTAAATATCTTCCTTTTATTTATTTTTTTTTTTAATCCTTCTTTGTTCTCTGTCTCAGCTGATATTCTTTCCTGTGGCCTAAGGATGTCAAGAATTGTTGTTTTGTTTAGTTTTTTTTATCATTACTATATACCTTGTGTCTTAAATACACTGAGCATGAATGGATTCTATTGAGAGTCAAAACACAAGACAAATCTAAATGGGAATATAAATTAACACAAGGGAAGGAAATTTAGAGAAGTCTTTTAAAATAACAAATAATGTTTTGAAGTAAATGCCTTCATGCAACAGAATTATTTTTCTCCAAATGCAAACTAATCTCCAGAGGGCTTTTTCCTGTTGTTGTTGCTCTTTTGTTGTTTTTTGAAAATTAACTTTTCAACTTGATATTTATTTAAGCTTTCATTCTTTTTGTGTTTTGACTATGTAGTTAAAACTGCTGCCAGTAGTAATAGTTCCTCCTTCCTTAGAGATCCTCAAGAAATATATAACATCTTCTGTCTTTACTGAATGTTAAAAGGTTGCTGTCAATATGGTAATAGATTGGCATTTCAGATATCTATTTAAAAAAGTGACAAAAATACAAAATTTTACGTTGTCAAACCTATGATTTTCTGGCTCCTTTGTCCATAACAAGCTGAAACTCTTAGCCATTTTAGGATGGTATCATTTTCCTCTGAAGGTCGGGTATGTATTTATCTTCTAAAGGATGACTTTTAAACCTTGATTGTTGTAAAGGATTTTTTATTAAATTCCTTCATAGGCTTTGTCTAGCTGAATCTGACAAATGTCTCTAATGCAAAAACTACTACATTCTCACACAAACGTTTAGTCCTTCTTGAAACCAAAATCATGAAAGAAATTTCTTTTCCAATAATAAATAATAATTCTAGGGTATATTTTTTCATTAATAGAGGCATCTGTAGAAGGCTTTGTGCTTGAAGAATGATTTTTAAAGATAATAAAAGTGAAATAAATGGTGTCCATTTGTCAACTTTGCTGATTTAGTTCTTCTATTTCTCCCAGAAACTTCTTTTCATTCTTCTTGCAAACTCTCCCAAGTCCAAGAATAAGCTAATATGTATTTCTCATCAGACTTACCAACTTTCCCCACAGATAACTGGGAAAGTCCTCTCCCTCTTAGAAAATCCTCCTACTATCTAACACAATCAGTCAATCCAACAGACATTCTCTTCTCCTCTATCATCAAAACATATATTACTGTCTATAGTCTAAAAGTACATATCTGGTCCTATTTTTGGTAAACAAATCAGAGGAATGGTGAGAAGAATGAAAAAAAGGCAATGGATGTTGACTTCTGGTTTATAATAGAAGAATTTATTTTTGTTAATTTATATTAGTTAAGATTTCTCTTAAATATTCAGTGAAGCAATTTAGTGAAGTCCATGACTAATTTTAGCAATATTAATTTATTTTGAATAGAACTTGGTGCCGATTTCAAAATAGCAGAGAATTTGGAAGGAGATAGTCTTTATGGTCCCTCCCAACTCAAACCATTCCAAGATCCTGTGGTGTTGTTCCCTCTACTGAACTTTCCCACACCTGGGACATATGGACATGCTCCTAGGACACAGCTGTTACAGGACATATGCTGAATATCTACCCACGTCGGAATCCATCCTCTTCTAATAATGCAGGGGGATTTTCCTACACAAAGAATTTAATCCCTAATTTGTTGTAAGTGCTCTAGAAATTACAGGCTTTCACACGTGCTAATGAAGGCAGGTGTCCTGAAAATAAAAAGAAAGCTGAGTGTTATAAAAGAAAGAGAAAATTCACCATCATCTGCCATCCTTACCTCAGTCAAGCCCTGCTCCCCTGAAGCATCTCCAGTAAAGGCTTCTCATATTGGCTGTGCCACCATAGGGCAAGGTTTCCATGGCTTTGCAATTCTGTAGAAAGACTTTTCTTAATCAAAATGAAAACATGTTTGGGCAACACCCACCAGACAAGTCCATGATGCTGGAAGGGAAGGAGAGAGATGGTTTGCTTTCAGTGCTTTTGCTGTTTCTTGTGGAGCTGGGGACAGAGATATCAACAAGCCCTGGTGGTTCTGGGACAGACATCAAATCCAAGGGGAGCAGAGCACAGCACTGGAACAAAGCATTGGTTCCTCTCCACAGATGAGAAAATACCTCAGAATATGGAAGAAGACATCAATTAGTGGATCATCACTATTCCCAAAAAAGGGGTATTTTTCCTGATATTATGACGGTTCTCCCTCAGCATCCTGGGTGCCATTTTTCATGGTGGCCTTCCTAAGCAGCACAAATCTACAAACTCAAGTTTTTCAGCAAATATTTTGGCAAACTCCCCCTTCGAGAGATATAATACACCTTATCTATTAATTTCTTCCTTTGAATATGCATAATTCTTGCTTGCCTCCATCAGGATGACTCCTTCATAGTCAATGCTATTTATGCAATGTATATGTTTATGCAAATAAGAAGAAAGTGCTTTTTCACAGAAGAAAGTAGACTTAATGAAATGCAAATCAAACCCACAAAGGTAAGGCACAGTTCAAATCTCACTGCAGAAATACTGATGGCAGAGTGATCCCAGGCTTTATTGCTGTTTTTTTCTCTGGGGGCAACACCTTATTGTTGTAACATGAGGATGGGCTACAGTAGTGCAAAGAGTTCAACATTCAGTGTTTGCATTTGGAGTACAACATTAAAATGAGGGGGAAAAATCAAGTAGTTTATCAGCAGGATGAAGATTTGATGTGTTTTTCCTGCTCTGCTTTTGAGCCAGAAGGATGACGGTATGGCACCAGAGCTGGGGGGAGGGGATTGGGGAGGGAGAAGCTTATACTTACAGATGATATGTGACAACCAGATAATCACAGAATCATTCAGGTTGGAAAAGACCTTCGGGGTCATCGAGTCCAAGTGCAAACCCGGCACTGCCAAGCCCACCACTAAACCCTGTCCCTAAGCAGCACATCTACACATCTTTCAAATGCCTCCAGGGATGGGGACTCCACCACTTCCTTGGGCACTCTTTCCGTGAAGAATTTTTTCCTAATATCCAGTCTAAACCTCCTGTGGTATAACTTGAGGCCATGTCCTCTCGTGCTAAAATAACTCTGGGGTTTTTGGGAGGGGGGAGACTTCCTTTAAATTATGTAGTCTGACCCATTTATGGCACAGGAATTTTCTTTAGACCGTACTTTATGGAAACAGGGAAATGAACAACACAGCCTAAGTAATAAAATAAAAAAGAAAAAAAAAGCAGAACGTCACATTGGTGAGATCTTTATATTATTAACAAAATACATTACATGCAGCAGGTAGGCCGCAGCTTTACCTTCCACAAAGTTAAACATCCTATTGGAAAGACTTTTCTCCAGTTGTTGTTGATCAGACATTAAAGAGTGCATTCTGAAGGAATCTCTGATATTGCACTTCCTTTTAGTTTTAAAATCAGTAAGAAAAATAGAGGGTTTTCTTTTTTCAAATGAACCCAGTGATTCCCTGGATCTTTTCTAGGCTGTGGCATGACTGAACTCCAGTTCCCAAGATAACCCACAGAGTAATTATTTTCAAGAAAATGATGATTTTCTGGAAATCACGGTTTCCTTCAAAAGCCAATCTGACAAACTCAGCTTTTGATGGGCTTTAAGCACCATTTTTTCTTAGCCTAGTCTTTCTTTGTTCCTCCCTGCTGTCTGTTCTGTGAAATCATGCCTGAAAGCTGTAAGTGTAATACACTTACCAGTCATACAATTTTAAACAGAGCTGTGCTATCTAACAGCTTTGTGAGCTTGGAGTGTGTCCATGACTCCTGAGACACACAGACCAAGAGACCTAAACTGTATCCTTATCTTTGTATGACTGCTATTTCCTATTAAGGTACATATTTGAAAAGAATACTAATTTTGATGTTATTTCTGATACCTATTTCTGATTACTTCCGATAATAGTAACTCTTTTACACAATCATATTCTATAATTTTATTCTCTGGCATGTGAACAAATATTTATCTTCTTAAAAATTATAGTTTTTTCTCTTTTTTTAACAAGAACTGTAAGTCACCAAACCAGTCTTGCCAATCATAGTGCATTGGGCCTGTCACAGAGAGTGAATTTAATTGTGCTAATTAAAGCTGAAAATCAAACATAGATCTGACCATAAAGGCAAACAAGCCCATTCTTGTTAAAACAGACAAAACGTGAAGGTCACAACTTATATATTAATATATTCTTCCATGTGACCTTCAGTTGTAAACAAAGAATATTAAATGCTGTTATTCATCTTCTGCTAATGAACATATATTACTCTGGAGTCTAATGAATAGATAAAACATCTCCGTTCATCAAATATTTATAAAAGTAATATTTTCTGTGCTTACCAATTAAAGGGGTATTTTATTACAAATTTAGAGCACACCAGCTTCAAAATCCTTGGAGACCATGTGTTTGACAGTGCCAGGAAATGAAGACTGGTCATCAAGTTATCTTCACATGGCTATTTCCAATAAACAAATATGAAAATGTAATGATAAACATAGTGTTAAGCCAAGTTAAAATGGGTTAACCTATTCCTCTCTCAATCCCTGGTCTGACAGCAGCTGATGATTTCATTATTCTCTGAACGTGTCTAAATACTAACCTGCATCAGAGCTATTTGCAAAGAATTTGCCCCTACTCCCATCCCATTAGAGATATTCAGATCACCATCATCCAGATAAACACAATACAATCATTTTAAAGTATTTAAAATACATATGCATACATCTATAAGTAACATTTGATATCATGAAAACATAAATATAATATTTACATGGCAAAATTAAAAATATTCACGTTTACATGGCTTCCATCCCCCTATCCCACTCACCCCTTGTACCCAACAGAAGCTGAAACTCTCAGGGGCACGAGGTCTCCACAGCAAGCTGAAATACCTGTGGTAGGTGCTGTCTGTTCAAACAGGCATATTAATACAAAATAAATGCAATGAATAATCTGTGTGGATTTTACTGTTTGTAAACATGTCACCTTCAGTTTATGGATATAAAGTGTAAGTTCAGTAACTTTTGCGTAGATTTCCACTGCCTAATATTTTCTCTTCTGTTTCCACTAGTTTAGATGAAAATAACTGTCACACAAATCACGAATCTTTAAAACTTTTAAATTACTAATCTATAGGGCACAGAATATTTTCTATGAGTTTATTGGGAGGTGAAAGGCTAAAAATTCCCAAGCAACAAGTTTTACGAATAGATTACCTTCAGCAAATGTGTGAGCAATAGATTTTGATAAACAACAGTTTGGACATTTTTCTTGTTTCTGTCTGGCATCAGATGGTGGAAGCTGCCTTTCCGTCACAAGCATATCTGGAACACCCCAAAGAGTCAGGCCTGAGAATCTGTTAAAATTGACATATTGCTTTGGTTTTGTTGCATTAAGCTGGTAAGAACAAACAAGGATTTATTGGGCAATTTACAAGGGAAAGAAAAGGCCATTTTCCTCCAGTGCAGGCCACTGGTGCCCTCTGCTGTCACTCTGCCGATTATCACGGGTTCACTTTGTTTCTAGTCCCACTCAAATTTGCTTCCAAACTGCTGTTAGTGTTTCTCAATTACACTTGGAAGTTATGGTGGATATGTAAAAAATAAGGGGGTTTCTTTTTTCCCTTTCAGTTTGTGCTACTTTCAAAAAAAAAAAAAAAAAAAAGAAAAAAAAAATTTTTTCCCAACAAATACTTTGATAATTTCTCTGTCCTCTGTGGTTATGGAACATTGCATCTGCACACAGCAAATAGCTGAACATACAGTCTGGAGTTTTTCTCTGTGTCCTGAGGTTTCTCTGTAGCCTTAAGAAATTAGTTGGCATCCTGCTCAAAACTTTCTCAGTCTGCATTCCCAATAAGACAGCAAAAGCATTTTTTAATGACCTTTACATGCCCTGCAGCTGTCTCAAAAGCCACTGCTGTCCTGTGCTGCAATCTGTGTATTTGCACATCCATGGTTAAAACTAAAAGCTGTCAAATCTCACTGCAGCCCTGATGCTGGATAACTCCTTGGGAGGAAAGATGTGCACAGCAATGGGCAGCTTTATCTGGTTGTCTTCAACTTAAGAAGAAATTAAAGGGAACTCCCACATCCACATCAAAATGCAGAGGCGGCTACAGGCTGCAGCTGCCACCTCTGCAACAGCTTTTCTTTGATAACAAAGCTGATTTGTACCTGGTGCTCAGACATGATGATGATGGATGTGCCCAGGAATATATATTCAGGTCCCATTATCAGCAAGTTGTGAAGACTTAAGAAATAGGCACAAAAGTTTTGCTGCTGTTGTGAGAGCAGCATGGCACACCTGGTGATGTGCACTGCAGCTGCTTGTCTGTGGCTCTGAGTTTCTTAAAGATCTGAAAGCACAGCAAATTCCATTCTTGAAGAGAATTATGCAGGAGGGTGAGAATCAGCAGGATGATCTGAGCAGCTTTAAGTTTTAGCCCAATTGCATATTAAATGGAGATTTTTGAAAAATGGGAGAGATTAACAGAGGAGATGGCTCCCCTAAGAAATGCAAAACTGTATTATTGAAATGAGATTGTATTACTTCCTTTTTACTGGGTGGAGTTCTTCCATCCTTTGTTTGACTAGAAATAAGGACCATTGACCAGGAGCAGCATGTCAGAGGCGCTGAGGGTTCTGGCTTTCAGAATATATTCACAGTCTACAGGCAAAGAAATTAAAAATTAGTAACTTTTTGAGTCCTGAATATGTGCAACTCTTTTTGTGACAGTTATTTTTTATTTGCCTCAAAGAAGAACAAACTGGACCTTTTGCATAAATAGAGGTAAGTGAAAGGAAGAGCAAATACAGAAATAGACTTTTTTAAAGTTTTGAACATTTTTTATACATTTCTTTTGAAAGTAGCACTTAAAGTCTTTTCTGAGTTCATATTTATCCTGAGATATGTTTGCACAAGAACCTTTATTCTCAACTAAATTCAGTGTTCTTGTCATCCTTCATACTTCATTCCATTAATATTTTAATATATTTATGATTAGAAAGGTCTATTCAAGACAGAGTTTCTACCTTTAACCACCTTACCTCAGAATCCCCATTTTTTCTGCAGAGTGCAAACACCTGTAATTTGTGTCTCCACACAAAGAGGCAAGGATCTCCAATCCAAAACGCATGACATAAAGGACAAACTGAATAAAACCATTCTCCTGTCTCAACAAAACTAATTTAAATTTCCTAATATATCAAAGCAGCTGTGAATCTACTGCCTGGAGGCACAGGCACTGTGGCACACTTAACAAATGGCCAAGCAGATGCCCCTGGTATGGATCCTCAAGAGACAGGAGGTGTTGTTTTTGTGCAACACATTGGTACCTCAGAAAATTACTACTGAGATCCCCCTGCATAATAGCCAAAGCTGCTTAGGTATTCACACAAAGAGCAGCAAAGTTTTATGTATTCTAGTCTGGAGCACAGCTGCCTACTTTTCTTAGTGTTCACCCTTTTTGTGAGGTCTTAAATCACCCCAAAATTGCTGCTTACTTCAGGATTTGCCATTCTTAGGGCTTCAATCTAATTTCCTGCCAGTATCAGAAGAGACAGCCATTTGAAAATGGCTGTAACACTTGTTGGGCTGGCTGAAAATGCTTTCTCAGGTGTGATATTTCCTGCTCCAAAAGCTTAAAGCATCTTAATGATGGAGAAGTGTTGGGGGAGTTCTCACTGGCAACTCCCTGGTGCCATTTTGAAAAGGCCTCTGTGATCTATTCTCTAAGAAAAGTTGGTTCTTACTCACAGCATGAGAGTGACCATTTTTTACTGCCAGGTCAATAAGGGTAAGGTCCATTATCACATCTAAAAGAAAGGTTCAGGGAAACCTAGTGCAATACAATGAACTTCCTCTGTAAACTGGGTAGGAGCATTTTGTGTCCTGTTCGGTGAATTTATGAACAGTGTGACCAAATAAACCTGCAGGACACATTTATGACTCTCTCACTGATGTACTGTTTCCCCTCTCATATATACATATACATATATATATATATGTGTGTGTGTGTGTGTATGTATATATGTGTATATATACACCCTATCCAGTACTCTAGTCCATATTCCATGTTCTAGCAGAAATGTCAGACTTTTTTTTTCTGTTAGTAAATCACTGTCCACTTTTGTCTGCATTATTTTTCCACTCTTTTTCACAAAATGATCCTTATCTTAAATACACCTTCCAGGGCTATATATGCAGGTCACATTTGTTATTCAGAACCCTGCTTAACCATTATTGGACCTGTGGACTGAACCATTGTTCTTTTAGAGACTGAAATATATTTCTTTGCACTGTTGTTGCTCTTGAGAGCTACAGTTATTGGATGTGGGGCTTTGTGGTTTGGGCAAATTATTGACTATTTATTACTGCATCATAAAATCTGTAACTACACTTTCCTAAATGCTCTCACACTTCTCTCACTGCCCAATACATGGTAAAATACATGAGGCAATCTGTGATGACAGAAAAGGAGGCGTGTGAAGGACCAGAACTAGAAATCTCATTATCAATTTTGGGTCATTACAAGCAGAGAACCATTATGGACTTTTCTTTTGCAAGTAGGATTGCATTCTTGTCCCCTAGCTCATTAAAATGATGAAAAATTAAACTAGCCAAAGGAAAAAAAAAGAATAAAAACAAGAAAAAAGAAAAATTTCCTGCTGTACCAGCTCACATAGGTATTAGGTAATACCAGAATCAGTCTGAGGATGAGACCAGAGGGTAACATGTTCCCTGTTTTGTCAGTAAGCAGTTTAATCAGCTCATCTCAGCTGTGAAATCTCACCTGGGAAAAAATCCCACAACACAAACAGAAGTCCTTACAAAATAAAAATAAAATTAAAAAAAAAATTACAAAGAAGCAATGGAGCAATAGATAAGAAAGAAACAATATTTTAAACTTTTCATTTCAACCTTCCATGATCAGCAGCTTCTGATCATCTACATGTTAATAAATCTCCCTTAAGAGAGTAAGAGTCCTTTTGTAGGTCTTGCTATTCTGATAAAAAAAAAAAACAAAACCCAAAAAAACCACCAAAAAACAACCAAAAAAAAAGTGTAATTCTGTTCAGCAATTTATTTAGTTTTATTTCAATCATATTTCAAGA
Organism: Catamblyrhynchus diadema; assembly: GCA_035047745.1. Lineage (NCBI taxonomy): Eukaryota > Metazoa > Chordata > Aves > Passeriformes > Thraupidae > Catamblyrhynchus > Catamblyrhynchus diadema. The sequence continues at coordinate 8,171,427 of JAWWMN010000001.1, read as the reverse complement.
ATCATTTTTAGTGCCAAAGATTATTAGGAAATGGACACTGGAATTTTGTGGATGCTTACTCAAACAAGTTTGAGTAACAAGTATGGATGATTTATCCAGCCAGGTAAGCCACTCTGTGGAAGTTCCAAATGTGCATAATTCCAATCAGTGTCCTTCAGCATCCTCCAAATGAAATTATATTTTTTGAATTTAAAACAGCTAACATCTCTAAGAGGTAAGGTCCTGAGAAGGATCATGGCTTACTAGATCATGGATGAAAGTTTCTGGAACTGCAGATTTAGATTTGCGAGTGCTGAGCAGATGAGATCAACATACTGATGTAAAGGCATGGAGCACTTTGCAAGAAGCTAATTTAATTTGAATGATGTTTGGTACAACCACATCCATGTTTTAATATGCTAAACTTTATTTGTGTAGCAGAATGCCTCATCTTGGTAAGAAGTCCTTTTCTTGAATCCTCTCAGTTTTTGTCTGCTTCACATATTATGACAAACTTGAATTCTCCTTCTGCAAGAAAATAAAATGGAAGTGGAGCTGCAGTATTTCACCTAGTTAGTTGGTTCCCAAAAGTTTAAATCACCTTCAAAACTTTCTTAAAAGCAATTGTGTGGAATTTTCACCTATTCCTCTTCTGGCATGAATTTAATATAAAGAATTTCCTTTTTGCAGTGATGGGAAACTAAGCAATAACTAGTGATAACTTAAGCTAGCACAAAACAGAAAAGTTTATCTGGTAATATGAAGACTTCAGGGGAATAAAAAAGCTGTCAGGATATTCCTACAATTTACTGAATGGGCTTAGAGAAAAAAAAAAAAAATAAATGCAATGATCAAAATGTCTGTCAGATGTGAATTTTGAAGCAGAAGGAATATAAAACATGCCAGATATCAAGTTCAGACACCTGATCTTATTTACAGATCAAGTTTTGTAAACCCAGCATGAAATCTGTGGATAAAAATCAGTTTGGAGGAATTTGCTTTGGCACTCCACAGCTGGACTGATGATGCAAGTGGCAAGCACACACTGTATTGCATGACAAACAAAATTTGTCTTTTTTGAAGCACACAGTAAATTATGAATATTTTGAAGTACACACAATATTATGAAACATCCAAGGCCATACCTACTGAGATTTAAAGAGAGTGATACTTGCTATTATACTAATTTATACAAGCCTCAAACTGAACTTCAGAGGAACCTCTGTCTCAGAGGTAGCACAGCAGACTCTGTGTTTCCTTTTCAAATGCTTTTAGTTAACAATGGTGATTTAAAAATATCTAACTCCAGGTATGAACTGAAAAATAGCCTTCTTTTCAGAAGGAATATAAAAGTAATTGTACTCTGTGTGTTATACCTACGATAGTTTCTTTTAGAAGAAATTAGCTTTTCTTTAATTTTTCAGAGCTTAGCTAAACAAACCCTCCAGATAAAATTCCTCCTCTTCCTTAAGATTTCATTTCTTATGGAAAATTAAATTCTAATATAAGACTTAATGAGTATAAACCTAAATATACATTTTAGTATGAATGTTTTTAAGATTTGCCACAACTGCTGCTGACATTGCATGAAAGAAAATTGCCTGCATGTATCATAGCCTACCCCAGTTCATCTGATAATCACCTGCAAGCAAGTGACTGAACGTTTAATCCTAATAAACTGCTAGTGGTGAAATCTTTTGGCTTCACTGCTCACAAGTGTTCTCCAGGTAGTGAGGCTATTTCCAGCTATCCTGCTGTGAAATGCACTGCTATTAAATCTTTCACATGAAAATCAGGAAAACACAAAGAATTATGATTATTTTTCTTTGATATTTTTAAAGCTTTGAGCTAGCTTTTTCTTCTTTCTATTTTTCACTTACTGTAGCTATAAAAATGTTCATATTTATGAAACAAATTAAAGCACTTAGGTGCTTCTTTTGTCATAATCCTGAATGACCACAAACCACAGCCCTTGTTTATTCTCCTGTAAAATATTAATTATTTTACTTTTTGCTCTCAAAAAGCTGTTCCTTCACATTTTTGCAGATGAAGAATCCCAAAGCATAGACATGTGCCTTTTCCTTATTTCATTATCCATATCTCCCTCCTACTGAGTGAAATACACTTCCCATGAAAGAAGGTAACATTAACCAGTGCAACCTCAGAAGGAAAAACTTTGGGGGTTGTTTTGATGTTCTGGATAAAGAGTTTTAAATGGTACACTTTTATCCATACCACTCCAAACATCACTGAGAAAAGCTGCCAGGATTTAAGTATTTTATGATACGTCTACTTTAAACTAGGAAGTGAAAAAACATTGAAATTTATGACTATTTTCAAGCCTTCAGGTTTAGTTATTTTATGTCTCAGGTTTTAGAGTGTTCTGAAGTCTGCATCAGTTTAATCACTTGTCAAAATTTCTCCTGAAAGTTCTAAAAATGTGTAAGATACAGTACAGTTTGGCACTTTAGAAACTGTGCAACTTAGGCAATTTGACAATTTTTAGCTCGAGCTTTCTGCTGAAGACACAGATGAAACAGGCCCTTCAGAAGAAGAGGTCTTACCAAAAAAAAAAAAAAAGACTGATTTCCCACAAATAATAAATTTTGCTGAACTATTACACTTTGATTGTCTTCTTAGTTGCCTCACCATAAGTCAAAAGCAGCCCTCACAAAAGTCCTGTCTTTCAACAGAGAGAGGAGAATCAGGTCCCAACAGTAACACAAAATCAGTTGTTGAAGTAAATAATAAATTAATGAAAAACAAAACTACACAACACTTTCTGCAGACTATGGAATTTTTGCCATAATAAAGTTTGGACTAGGCAAAATTTGAACTTGTAAAAAAGTTGCAATGATGTTTTCTTACTTTTCATCTAATTGCTGAGTGCTTGGCTGTTTTGTTAGATTTTTTTTTTTTTTTTCTCAAGAAGTTTGCAGAACAAAGTCCATTACAGATATTAGGGAAAAAAATAATAAAAGCATCGTCTCACACAGATTTTCCATCCAGAAACATCCCTGTTTATAATTAGAAACTGAAATGAGGGAAGGAAGAGGAGAAAGAGGCACAGGGAAAGGACTGAAGTGGTGTTAGCCCTAGAACAAAGGACATGAAAGTTTGGAAAATACACATCAGAGTAATCCAGGAGATCCTAAAATCTAGAGTCTATTGCTAAAATAAAGCAGTGTTAATTTGAAATAAGGAAGAAGAAGAAGGCAACCAAACCTTCAGAGCCACTATTCAAAACAGCAAAAATGCTACTGCCAGAGACCAAGGGTGAGATTTGGAAGAACATTGTCAAATTAACTTTAATTATATAAATAGAGTAATGACTTAGTTTCACCAATTGTGGTGATTTTTGATTTGGTTTAGTTTGGGATTTTTGACATGTTTGTTATTTGGGTTTTTTTTGTTTGTTTGTTTTTCTTTTGTTTCGGTTTGGTTGGTTGTTTTTTTTTTATGGTTTTCGGTGGGTTTTTGGTGTTGTTTTGTTGTGTTTTTTGGGGGTTTTGTTTTTTTGGTTTTTTTTTTTTGTTGGGTTGGCTTTTTGATTTTTTGGGGTTTTGGGGGAGAATTCTCTAGTGAGAAATTTACTTAGTCTTAATGGCATGTGATGTTAAAGCAATGACTGTGTTTTACAGGCATTCATCTCACCAGGCCATTGGAGAAGAACTTGGATTTTGGCTGGAAGATTCCAGAGAGAAAATTTTGTGATCTGTATTTTAACGAACGCAGCGAGCTTCCACTGATACTTGTGATTTACCGTCCTTAGGACATGAGCATCTTTTCCGGTGCACTTTCAAAGAGAAGACATTAGATGGATTTTGCTGTGGGTACAGTAAAAAGAGAAGAGCTCTCTATGTCACAGATGATGCAGAAGTCATTCCCAGCTGAGTAACTCTCTTCTCATGTGGGCACAAATATTGCTATACTGTACACATGAGTAGGCCTATTTAACTTAATACAAATATTGCATGCAGTGTACTCAGCCATTTCAATTTTTCATTTTCAGGCTCTGGCAGAATCATTTCAGTTGGGAAAAACCTCTAAGACCACTGAGTCCAAAATTTGAGCAATAAATGCTTATCTAATTAGCAAGATATTTTTAAATAAGTATTTATGCTCCATTAAAATAAAGCTAATTTATAAGTATATGAAGAATTATTTTTTTTCCTGGAAACATGTGCACTTAAAAAAGGAACATTTCCAGTTTGGACATCAGAATGCTGAATAGATATTGTTTAATGAAAGAAGGCATTATCCTAAAACAGCATAATAATTATTGTGTTAGGAAATCTACCAGTACCAGTACTAAAAGTGAAAGTCAGAATTTCATGTAGATTCTGTGAAACAGATGCCTGAAACCCAGGCTAAAAAAGATACTATGAAAGGAGAAGATCTCAAGATTTTGCTAAATTGTTTTTTTTCTTCCAGTTGTATATGAACCAGTTCTGATACTTTTGGAAACTGATGAGCACCTCCTACAATGAAGATGCTCAAAAACCTCATTTTCTCTACTACTTCATGAGACACTGAGTTCTGTCTGTCTGGAACTGGCAGGTAAACACAAATGAAGCCATCACACCCAGTCTGTGAGCTTGGCCACATTAAAATCAATTTGAATGTAAAGGTGAACTAAGGTTAATATTGATTGTAATGGGAGAAAAGCACAAAAATAATAAAAAAAAGGAAAGGATAATCCTATTTGGCTCCCATGTTACAGGTCATATGTTTTATCCTGTATGTGTATTTTATTCTTTAAAGATGAAGAAGGAGGAAAGAATGTAGGAAGTAGATAACAAATTGCAAATTAAAAAAGGAAATACACCTGAATATAGATGAAAGATATCTGTAAAAACAAAGTGATAGGATCCAAACCTCATTACTTTGGAAAACACTCAGACATTTGGATCCTGAATATTACCTAAGCTGTTTATTAGAATGTATATCTCCTTTCTGGAGCTTGCTTTATCAAAATATTTTATATACTGTATTCTGGAGCAATTTATGGTTAGATATGTTTTGACTTCTTATTACTAGCAAAACAGGAAGGAGAAATAATTGTCAGAGTATTCAGAAAGTAGTTTCTATTCTTATTGCAATACATACGGAATTCTCAGGTTAAAAATAAAAAGATGAAGAACAGACAATTTTTAAGCTGATAAACGGTCTATATGATTCTCCAATTGTTTTTCTATCATGCAGTGTTTTGACAAATTATGATGCTTCAGACCAGTACAATGCAATTAATGGAAACTTGGGTATAAAAAAGGTGCAAGTACTCAATGTATCACTTAAAATGATAGCATTTCTTCAAACAACTTGTAATGGAGGCTCAGTTGCTGGTTTTGATATGTTACTAATGAACACATAGATGTATTCACATAATGCTTGCTCTGCTGCTGACATTTGTAATAATGCCTATTATTCTTCAAGTACATTTTTAAAAGCACCTCTTTGCATTTTGGAGCTTGCCAAAGACTGTGGTGTTTGTTTCCCCCGACCCAGGACAGAATCTTTTACTTGAAACAAGATTTTGGTTCAAACAAACATAATGCTCTGTTCTAGGATTTATTTTCATAGCAACTCAATAACCACATACCATATGCAGTCTCTCTGTGTGTCTGGAGACTATATTATTCCTACCTAAATTGATTTAAAATTATTTCTTAGTCATTGTTTAGCTTGCCAGTGGTAAATAAAGAGCAAAGAAATTACCATGGAAATTGTGACATCAGTTTTTGTATAAAGTGTCTTGTTCTCTTGCACGGCAAAGAACGGGTTGATTTGTCTCATTTTTAGGAGGAACAAGAACTAAGAGCTAAGTGAGAGTGACACAAACACCATGAGGGGCTGGGACAGTCAACTTGTACCTCACTGCCAACTATCCTGCTCGATTACAGCTTGGCAGCCTTTAATAAAATTGGGATCTTGCTATATGGGTCTTAGCAGGTTCAAAGAAGTTGTGCAATTCTTTCTTGACAATGGCATTATAGGCATTTGTCTTTCCTACTGCTGTGCCCCACACTGTTTGATGTTACCTCTACCTGTGTCAAGCTATAAAATAGCTCTCCCAGAGCTACAGTCACCTAATTCATCATCCTGGGTTTCATGTGCATTGTCTTAGTAGAATTTAATTGACAGTATTCTTTTAAAGAATAGTTCTCCTAATGTATTTATACAGTGATTATAATCTAGTAGATTATTCCATTAAAAAAAAAAAAACAAAACAAAAAAACAACCCACCCACAAACAAGCAAACCCACTCAATGTGAAAGATAATTCCCATGCTTTCCAAATATTTCTTTCCAGTTCTAGTGAGGAAAACTACTGAAACTCATTATTTTGCAAGACAGGAAAAACTGTCAAGGAAACATCTTGGTAGTTGCAAAAGAAAGCTGCGGTCCTCTATCAGCAATTACAACCACCAAACAATGGTTTTGATAAAAAAAAATAAAGAAAATAAAAGGGATTACTTTAAAATTAAAATTAATTTACTTGACCCAGGCTGAGTTAGGCACCTACCATGACTTTTGTGCATCCAGCTTCACAAAAACTGGATGCAATTGCTGACACTTACACCTAGCAAATTTCTACCAAGGGAACTCAAAAAAAAGACATGAAGATGGGTTATGAAACTGTCATGAGCAAGCTCACATGTTACAGAAAACATGTTTTTCAGGTAAGTTGAATATATATAAAGCAATTCTGAATTCTTCAAAGTTGAATTTTTAAAACATCTTGTTTTTGTATTGCCTCTGGCTGATGCAGTTTTACCTTTGTAAAATCCTATCCCCAAAACAACATCACATCTGACTTGCAAGAGCATGAAAATAACAACCTTGGCAACTAGCTTGGAGACTGAAACCCTTCACAGCCTAATCCTCACTTAAACAAATGTTTCTTAGGGGTGTGCTCTCTGAAACAAAACTGTTGCTATTCAAGCTGCCTTTCCTCTTTTATCAGTTCAAAACTAAAAAATAATTTACTTCCAAAGATTTGTGCTTTGTACAATTCTATATCCAAGTTATATCACTTTGAAAACTTACATAAGAAAGCTGAAGTTATTGTCTACTGAAAATCCAAAACTCTTCTTTACAAGTTAGAAAACCATTATCAGACATCAATCAGTGAAACATCAGTCATATAAAATACGTATCATAAAAGTCAAGAAAGGTTCACAAATACCATCACTTGCTTTTTCTGTTCCTTTTCATAGCTCATAACATCCCTTCAGCTCAGCAAGGTGCATGACTTTTGCTGCATTTTCTCTCTCTGGTGCAGCTGAGGAGTGGTGACAGAGCAGCTTTGGTGGGCACCAAGGCATTCAGCCAGATCAACCCAACCCAACATTCCCTGCTCTTGGTAATCTCTTTTCTTCCCCAGGGAAAACAGAGACTTTTCTGAGGGGGAGAGAGTGAAGGATGCAAAAAGAAAGGTAAAAATTTCTTTATTTCTTTTCATGTACTCAGACACACACTTAAAATATGTCACTGAGTGTCAGAGGCACACTGGTCTGTCATAACCACTTTTTTTTATTATTTTTCCCTCCAAATGCAAAATTATTTGGCTGTTGAGTTTTGCTCTCTCTTAAATCATAGGCTGGAGCAAAGTTTGTTTTAACTCTTTAACCATGAGAACCCTGAAGCACTTCTAGCAATATCAGTAATAATTATTGATTTTTTTTTTCTGAATTGATCAATAAAGAAATAGTCAACCATGTTCAGATCAACAGATCTAATATCAAACTAACTGGTTGCTATTGGCAAGGTATTCTTGCAGGTTTTATTTCTAGTTCAAGATAAGACTCAAATATCTGATCTCTATTTACATACATTTCATAGTGAGAAAGAAGGCTCATAAAAATAATAAGGAAAAAAATTAATGGTTGCTTTGTTTTTGAAGGGAGAAGTCTTAAATCTGAAGGACAATTATACAGCTCATAGAGCTGAATGATCACACCACACAAAATGCATTATGTATTTTGCTCTGATGCCTTTCTTTCAGAGCAAAAACTAAATTTGTTTCTCTGATGCCTTGTGATTTAAGAGGGATGAAATCACAGAGTATGACAGTTTGCTAGGCACCAGGCGAAATCTTCTTGGACAATGCAAAAACTTACCAGTTTGAAAAGAACAAAGAGATTGTGCTTGCACAGGAAATACAATAAAACATTTCTATTTCTCTCAAAGCAGGATAGATTTTTTTTTTCCCCACCATGCTACAGTTTAAAATCCAAACAATCTTTGGTTTACTTATGGAGAAGGTCCAAAGAGAAGGATATTATCCATAAAACATCAACCTGCTGCCCCTTTTCTGTGCCACGTTTACTGCCTTGCATGTGCTCTTACCTTTTGGTAAAAGCAAAGTCTATAATCATTGCTCCGAGCTATAGTTTTATATATTTGCATTGTATTTCCAAAAACAACAGCGACCTGCATATTGCTGGCAAATATTTATTTTCTGATGTATACTTAGCATAAGGTCTAGTAACAAATAATCGACTGAAACTTTCAAATTGCTGGGAGTTGAGAACAAGGATAGTTTTCTTCCTTGTTTAGGGAAATACCTGGTAGGATTACAAGTCACTGCTTGAGGGTATTATTCACAGTAGCGAACTTTATACACCGTTGAGCAGACTTCATTTTAGTATCTGTTTTAAGCCCTGGAAATATAACAATAAGCCAAGTGTTTTAAAATACAATTATTTTTGTTATTATTTCAGATGATTTGTCATCATTTGTGCTGAAGCTCTTCTAAAATTGGGCAAGAAAAGTAACTGAAATAGGTCATTTATAGTGGTTGCAGGAAAAGCTACACAGGGCTTATTTTGATTTGCTTGGGTTGGTTAGCTGATGGCAAAGTTCCTTGGGAATGAAAAAAAGGAAAGAAAGAGAAAACAAGAGAGAACACCAGAAAAATGCTGATTTTAAAGCCAAAGACAAAACATTTAAGTACTATTCAGTTTGTAGATATGGATTATAGCTTTAGTACACAGCCAGTTATCATGCAAACTCGAGCTTTAGAGCATACATTTTGAGCTGAGATATCCAGAAAATAGCTGAATATAATCAGTATCAAACTGAACACATGAAATTATGACACTAATTACTTCTTCATGTGGGCTTAATTTATCATTTGTGTCTGGTCATGTCAGGCTGCACCAGTTTGACTGCTGGGATGCACAGAATTGTGTGGAGTTCATGTGCCACTCACACCAAACAGGCACCTACTGAAGTGTGTTTTTCTGGAAGGGAACCACAGGTTCATCTCCAAAGAAATCAGGCAAGAGGATAAAAATTGAGGGTGATGATGATGAGTAACCAAATCTCAATCCCAAACTGGAATTAGAAGGGAGGCACAACTGTTAATACAGATCTACATCTTCTTTTGAGGATGGATGGATTGATGGATGGATGGATGGATGGATGGATGGATGGATGGATGGATGGATGGATAGCAGTTGAGAGATGATTTACCAATTTTCAGTTGACTCTGAACAGCAGATTTTGTACTTTCCCTTAATAACCAAATGGATTAGTATTCATTCTTAAAGCAATCTTTTGTTTCAGTTAATAATGTACAGATAATAATAAATACTGCAAAGCTCAGCCTCCATAGGGTGTTACCACATCCATATGTCAGTTTTGTATTAAAATTAATATTTTAATGTCATAATCGATTTAAAATCTCTTGGACACCTAGAGTAAGTACAAAGTGTTTAAAAGAAAGGGCCAAGGAACAAGTCTGAGGACTGAACTCATGACTGTCTGTCTTGTTTGCTTTTAGCTCAATTTCTCACACATTTTTAAACTCCTCTAACTCTTAAGACCAATTCCCTACAGACAAAACTAGCCATAACTTTCTAGAGCAAAATAACCTATTTAACTAGCTTCAAAACCAGTGACTGCTACTTGGAGCCTCCTGTCCAAAAAAATGACTTAAACCAAGCCAGAAACCACAAAACCCCAGCTTTGCACCATGCATGTGTTTAGACGGATATAGTGCATATATATATATATATATGTATACATAAATACACATATATGTATATATATATATATACACACATAAGCATTTTCCTCTTTATATATTCATATTTTATATTTAAAATAAAATAATAACTGCCAGATTTACGTCTCTTTTATTCAACAATAATCAGACATGACAACTGACTAACACTATAAAATTTTAATTGTTTTTAAAGCCTTTCTCTTCTTCTTATTGAGGTTAAATAAATAAAATTAAAATATGACACATCTTGGAAAGGAAAGGAAAAATACTAGGATGATTTTTTTTTCCCATTATTCCCCTACTTATTTTTTTCTTTCAATGTGCTTTTTCTTTTCTCCATTTCTTATTTGCAATAAATGCCAAACACTAATGCCTGTAGCACTCATATTTGTGTGCCACTACTCCTAAGCACTTCAGGAGGGTGACATGTTCTGCATGCTGTCACATCAGTTGGTTCTGTTAATTTTCAGAGGGGCTAAATAGACTAATGGTTAAAGGGATAAATATGAGACATATTTGCAGGACTGATGCCTCAACAAGCAAGCTTTAGAAAAACTGCAGAGCCATGCAATACACTAATAAGAGGCCACCTGCCTGACTCCTGTGGGCCAGCTGCATGCTCCAGTGATTTTCCAGGGTGGGTATGATGTTAACTACATGGCAGAGAGCAGGCTGGGGCCATCACACAGAGGCCACTGATCCATGCAGCAGGAGGAAAAACAAAATAAGAAAAATGACATTTCAAGTCTGTGAGCACCCGTTCTCACCCTTGACACAATGCTTGGTGCACTGCTCTAAATAGCATTTTGGAGCTAATGGAGTTCTCTGAATCCTATTTGCAAATTTACTTTAAGAAAGAAAAATTGCAGCAGCCTGGTCATAGTTGGATGAGTGGGACAAACCAATACAGCATTCAGACTGCATTTTAATGCTTGAATTTCATGCTTTTGAAGGTGCTAGACATCTGCTGCTGCATCAATGTTTTAAAATGCAAAGAAGGGGAAATAGCATATTTTACTCTGTTAAGTGGCTACTGATGTTGTTCACATTAGTAACAATTTCTCCATTTGCATCAGTAGATAATTATTTGGGGAATGATCTTTTTTATAATTCTCACATTTGAAAGTAAAACCAAGGCATTTACTTTCCAAATGAAACACAAAATGTTTTGCCATGTAGTTTGGCTGCAAAGTCTTACAGAGGAAGTAATTAGTGTTAGAAGCAGGTTATTCAAGGCAGTTTTTTGTTGGAATAAACTTTGGAAAATAGCCGTACTATACTTCAGGGGATCTGCTTCGGATTGATGGAAGGACTGTGTTTTGATGTTTCTCCTAGCAGTGATGGAGGTAGTGGAAATGTCCCGGAGCCAGAGGCCTACATGAGAAGTGTCCCTAATGACAGCAGCTGGGAGAACCTCTGGAGGCTCTCCTCTCACCTCTGATTCTGGCTAATTGTTATAATCCTTTAAAATCCCTCCTTACAATTTCCCCCTAACAGCAGAAGACAATAGGGGAGAATATTCCAGTATCTAAAGTAGTTGTATTGGATCAGCAAAAATTAGGTTTTACAGAACTCTGAGCAACTCTTCCTTTTATGAGAATGCTTGCAGACCATCCTTGAATCCCTCTGGCAGGTGGGGCCTTTATGCAGCTTGAAAATCCAGTACTAATTCCAGTCCAGTATTTATTCATCTGGTAATCAGGTGATTATTAAAATGTTAAATATCAGCAGGATTATGGAAGAACTGAGATAAATTCAGACATCTGTACAAGGGACAAACTGCGTGGAGAAGAGAACAATTCCCAGGGAGTTTTAGAGAGCCATAAGGTTTCCTCTGAGATTCTTTTTCTCCCCCTATCTCCCTCAGCTGCCCCTCATGCTCTAGACAATTCACCAGCTCTGTTTTCCTCTCTGGAGCTGCTCCAGCACCTCAATGTCTTTCCTGGATTGAGGGACCCAGAGCAGGACGCAGCACTTAAAAGTGTGGCCTCCTAGGTCCCAGCACAGGGGACAATCACTGCCCTGGTCCTGCTGTCCCCACCACTGCTGACCCAGGCCAGGTGCCATTGGCTTTCTTGGCCACCTGGGCACAGCTGGCTCATGTTCAGTCACTGCTGACCAGCACCCACATCAGCATGGCCTCATCCAAGAGGTCATTACACTATCCCCCCTCCTAAAAAAGAACACTCCAAACCAAATTGA
>JAWWMN010000001.1:8115848-8154628 GCA_035047745.1 Catamblyrhynchus diadema | reverse complement strand
GAGACCCCACCTGCAGGGCTGCATCCAGCTCTGGGCTCCCAGCACAGCAAGGACAGGGACCTGCTGGAGCCAGGCCACAAAGATGCTTAGAGGGTGGAGTACCCCTCCTATGAAGATAGGATAAAAGAGCAGGGGCTGCTTATCCTGGAGAAGAGAAGGTTCTGGAGCGACCTTACAGAAGCCTTTCAGTACCTATAGGGAACCTCCAAGAAAGTAAGAAGGGGACTTTTTATGAGAGCATGTAGTGATAGGACAAGGAGGAATGGTTTTAAATTGAAACAGTGTAGGTTTAGAGTAGACATAAGGAAGAATTTTTTTACTGTGAGGGTGATGAAGGTCTGTAACAGGTTACTCAGAGAAGCTGTGGATGCCCCAGCCCAAGGCCAGGTTTGGTGGGCTCTGAGCAGCCTGGTCTAGTGAAATATGTCTGTGCCATGGCAGGGGGTCTGGAATGAGATGATCTTTTAGGTCTCTTCAAACCCAGACCACTTTATGATTTATGATTATTATTGTGCTTCTTAGGTCCAACTCCAAACAGGCATTGCCCAGTTCCCAGACACATAGGTGCTCCCTGTGAACTGAAAGAGTAGGAAAAATATCATCTTTAGTTAACACACCTTAAAGTTAGCCAAGTAATGGTAATCATAAAATAACTGAATTTAGTGAAATCTTTTTGAACTTCTAAGTATGGTGTGGGAAGAAAAACAAAGAGAAAAGCCCTTTGTCCAAATATCTGCACTTATTCACAACAGAGGTGGTAATGAATTTTCTGTCACTATCAAACTGAAATAGATTTAAGTAGCTGAAAGGCACCATATTCCATTACCAAGTCTTCCAACCCATTGTAAAAAGCAATCTGCCATGTACTAAATTGAAAATACTGTCTGATTTGCTGAGACATCAAAACTTCACAATTCCAAAAAGTTCTCAGAGTGACAGCTGTGATGAGCTGTTTTCTGCAGTGATCTATTGCTGCAGAAAGGAGGGTGAGGAACAGGAAAAACATGACTAAAAGAAGGTCACTAAGCCAGGAGCTAAAGAAATGTTTAGAAAAACAAAAATTTCCTTTGATGCTTCAGCTTACTGACACCAACTGTGAGAGAAAATATTTAACAAGACATGCCCATAAGGCAGCTGGTCACTCGTTCTATGCCCAAGTAGTGTGTGCATGTTGCCCTAAGTTGTTACAGATAATTTCAGCTGAAAAATATGATTTTCTGACCATTTGCTGAAACAAACTAACATATCTAAATTGCTGAGTTTGAGAGATGCATTCAAAAGTCTCAGCTTTTTTTTTTTTTTCATAATCAGAGGTGGACATTTTAGAAAGTGAACATGTAAATAAATATAAGACAGGTGTACCTATTTGTATTTCCTATTTGTATTCTTTAAATTAGATAAGGAATTCCCAGGATATTTATTTTGTGAAACATCATCTTAGACACAAAACAGGAAAAGAATCCTTGAAGGGGATTTGGAGGCCTGTGGATCACACTGGGTGAAACAAAGATTGGTGCTTCAATCAGAAAGGTGGTGTGGGGTTTGTTTTAGGTTTTTTTTTTGGTTGGCTGTTTTTATTTGTTGGGTTTTGTTGGGCTTTTTCCCCTTTGATCTGAATAAGTAGAGTCATGAAATTAGCTGCAATATTTTAGATGATTTTGTCACAGAAACACGAAGAAAGCTGTTTGAGACATAAGAGGAAAAGATCTTCCTCAACATATAGGAAGATTTGCTGGTGAACAAGCAAACTGAGCAAAGGGGATTCTCTGTAAAGGGCAGGGGTAGACAACAGTATGGCTTTTAATGAGGTGTGTAAAAGTAAGGCATGAGCTTCAGGGAGCTGCAGGAAGCATTTTGTACAGGTACTTGAAAATTCCTAGGGATGAGATCAGGCTTAGCTCTACATCTTCAGGCTATATATTGCTGTCTCATTTCTTCCTTTTTTCCTTTTCTTCAGATTAGGAAGAAACTGAGGTTCCTACCCTTCATTAGCAGAATAAGAAACCCTAAAAATATATTAGGTTGTGTTTGTATTTAGTACATGGAAATATATGTCCATATATAATATGTCTATATCATATGTATATAAGAGTAAGAATCACTGCACTACTTAACTGGAAGGGACTTGCATTAAAGGACAATCCTTCTCCTCACTGTAGCTTTGATTTTAATGATGTAATGCTAAACTTCAGTTTTGCTACCTGCAAACTTCTGCAATATTACTGATATTCAATGTCATTGATACTGATTTTTGCTGTCCCAGCAAGGTGTCATGACAGTAACTTGTGATCTCTAGAATTGCCTGTTTCAGCCTGAGAGTGAGCTCAACAAAATATTATGCTGGAATAGTAATTACCTCTTACACTGTAAACAAGGCATAATTTTCCATTTTTCCTTCAGCTTCACAAAATCAAAAAATTACACATTCTCATAAAAATGCCTCTGGAGGGAGACACAGCCCAAAAAGTAGCTTATACCTGACATAAGAAGAACAGAATTAAAGTGTTCACAAAAATATGAGGATATCTACTTTAAAACGTACATCAAAATAGTCACAATAATCCATGCTGGCTGGGTCCGAATTCTGCAGAATTTCTTTAACTCTTTCTCTTACACTTCATAAAAAAAAAATTGATGTATTGAGTTAGTCAAATGCTACATTTAAAATCAGAATAATGATCAAAAGCTTTAGGTTGCTTTCCATCTACTTTTGTAGAAGTCTTTTGTAGTTTTCTCATAATGGGCTTTGGACATGTAAAAGATCCCTGTTTTGCTTATTACCTTCATTCCTTTGTACCCTGCCAATGATCATATAGAATCTGATATTCACTCTGTGTGAGACCAGCCCCTTACTGATGCAAAGTCACTGAAGATCAGTCTCTTTTGCTATATTCATTAGTGCATACATAATTCAAAATATAATAAGTCAGTACAGATTTTTGTAGGCACATGCAAATTACTGAATGTGCTTACAAACCTTATGTTGTGAAACAGATCACTGGATTTTGGGTTGGGTTTTTTTTGGGTTGTTTTCAAGATGATTTTTTAGAGTTTTCCTACTATAACTAGAACATTTTTGTCCTATACCATGAATTTATGCAATGACAATGCCAGGATTTTTCCTATCTTGTTAGGTACATTGTGTCCTTTCTTTCTGCATCAGTACAAATCATATATTGACTGAAAAAAGAAGAGAGATAATCTATAGACAGGCAACATTTCCTCAGTGAAAATAGCACGAAAAAGGAACAGTTTACTGAGTGATTCATTGGGTCTGGAAGAACTTATGTATTAACATTTTCACATATGTAATAATTATCCAAAGTAGATTTCACACTGAAGCCCTCCTTTTCCCCTCAAACAACCAAAATCATTTGGAAATAGTTCCCATGTCATCTGGGTGATTTGATACCACTGAAGCACAGTAATAGAATAACAAAGAACAGTTGCATTACCATGCAACTAAGGTGCATAAAGGTGTTCCCAAGACATCTCCCTTGTGGTAGGTTCACTTTATCTGGCTGCCAAACCACCCAGCTGCTTTCCTACTCCCCCTCCTCAAAGGACAGGGAGGAGAAAAATGAAGATTGAAAAGCTTGTGTTTGCAGCTGACTTGACTTGAAGGCTGTGGTCAGTCCATGGCAACTCCTATCTGCAGTTCCTTCATCCTCACACTTTTCCCCTACTCCAGTGTGATTACAGATGAGCCATGGCCACCCCTCACAGCCCCTACCAGACCAAGGGCACCTACAATCAATTTCCAGATTTCCAGATTTTTCTGACAGCCTTAAAAAAAACCAAGATCAATTTTATTTTTTTTAAGTGGCTTTCCTTTTTCAAGCCAAGACAATGGAAAAGATGGTACATTCCTAGACTAGAAAGATATATTTGCATTATAAGCAATAAAGACAAAACATTCCTGAGAAGTCAAGTCATTCACCCAAAAAGAAAAGGTGTTCTTGTCCAATGTAGCCAAATTTGTGCTTTCCTACAGAGGTGTCTTACAGAGCAAGAAGATGAGAGCACCATGGGTGAGGAATCACAGTGTGTACAAATCTCTCAGGACAAATACAGGATTCAGGATTCTTGTCCCACTGCCCTGCTCCTTTTTGTCAAAGTATTAAACATTTCCTTCCTCAGATGGCAAGGCACATCTGAGCACGTGTGAGCTGGAAACTCCTGGAAACTACAGTGATTTTCCCTCTTTGAAGAACCCTAAGAATGGGGACTGAGAGAACTGCCACAGTCCTCTGGACCAAACCATTCCACAAAAACAAACATTCTCCCTGTGGAGGTGATGCTGACATCCCATGGTATCCATACATCAGGATGAACTCCACCTACAGTTCCCAGTCAGTGTTCAGAGAGACCACAATCACAAAAGTGAGAAATAACTATAAATTTCTATTTAATATTTAACACATGGCACTGGGCTTCGTTGAGAGGGATTCATAGCTTGACTTCCTAAATGCAGAAATTATGCAGAACTAGTCAGTCCTGAAAAACAGAAACCAAGTGGGCACTTTTAGACAGCTATGGAATAGGCACTGCATGATTCCACACACTGCAAGGCAAAGAGCTGCTGATTATTATCATCATGCTTTGTAAAGCATGTGTAAAATGTTAATCCTTTATGTAATACCTCATTATACTTCCTTTGCAAAAAATGAAATAGCTTCATAGCACACAAAGTTCATCTCATTAAAAAAAAAAAACAAAACAAAAGAAGATCTAAGATCAAAGGGATCAATTCCTCACTATCTGTGTATAAATGTTTAATATGTTTGTAGTAAAAGTGGGAAAAAATAAACTATTTCAGACCCTAGAAATAATGCTTCACCGGTAGGCTGCACAAACTCAGAGTAAGAAAATTACAAGGCAACTCAGAGAAGCAAAATTACAAGGCAAAGGGCAGCAGAGCATCAAATGTATTCAAGAAAACAAAACCAAATGAATCAAACAATAAACCCCCAGCCAAAACAACAAAACCAAATAAAATCCAAGATACTTACCCTCCAAAGCCCCAACACAGAGGGAAATTGAATTTTGACCTTGTTTACAACTTTACACTAGTACATTTCAACAAAATTGCCTGGTATCAGACTTAAAAATTAAAGACATTTACTCCAAATGCTCTGTCTGGGGTGGTTTTGTTTTTGTTTTTGTTTTTGTTTTTGTTTTTGTTTTGTTTTTTTAATTGCAGCTATTACACAGGTCCCCACAGGAGCAGAAGTTCATGTGTAATATGTGGAAGGAGGTTCAGATATAAAACCTACTACAGAGAACAATGTCCTTTTTGTAATCCAAAGGGTGTTCCAGGCAAGGATAGCAGATTGAGTCTGTGAAAAATACTGTTTTTCAAGATGGTTGCATTCAGGAGAGGAAGGAGAAGGTAAATGTACAGTCAATATCCTCAAGTATCATATGGAAATTTTCCTAGTGCAGCAGAGCAGCAGCCCCCCTGTCCTGTACCATGGAGCACCCAGGATCACAGGGTTTGGAACTGAGCCCACTCATTAACTCAGCACTGCCAGGCCCACCACCAAACCTTATCTCTGTGTCTTTTTGAACACTTTGAGGGCCAGTGATGGCACCATTCCCTGTGCAGCCTGATCTAAAGCCTGACCACCTCTTCAGTGAAGCAATTTTCCTAATATCACATCTAAACTTCCCCTGGTGCAACCTAAGGCCATGTCCTCTTGTCCTGCTGTTTGTTAGCCAGTATAAGATACCAACCCCACCTGGCTACAAATTCAGATCTCCTCTGACCCACCTTTTCTCCAGGCTGAACATCCCCAGTTCCCTCAGCCACTTCTCCTCAGCCTTGTGCTCCAGACCCTTCCCCAGCTCTGCTGCCCTTTTCTGGACAAACTCCAGCCCCTCAGTGTCTTCTTGTGGTGAAAAGCCCAAAACTGAACACAGGGTGCAAGATGTGCCCTCAGCAGTGCCCAGCACTGGGCACAATCCCTGCCCTGGTCCTGCTGCCACATGACTACTGATCCAGGCCGGGTGCCACTGGCCTTCTTATCACCTGGGCACAGCTGGCTCATGTTCAGTCACTGCTGACCAGCACCCCCAGGTCCTTTCCTGCTGGGCAGGCTTCCAGCCACTCTGCCCCAGGCTGTAGCACTGCCTGGGGTGGCTGTGACCCAAGAGCAGGACCTGGCACCTGGCCTTGTTAGACCTCATGCCATATACAACACACCTCACCAAGCAGATTTTTTACCAGAACCAGGCCACTGGCTAAGAACCTGTTCTATTGACAAAATCTCTCTGCAAGTTTTCTGTAAACGTAGTAAATGAGGCTCTCACAACCTAATTTACATGGATTTCATATGATCTTGCTCTAATATGGATAAATGAGAAACAATTAACTGTGTGATGGAGCCAGAAGATTAAAATCAGCCAAGGAGGAAGGTTAGCACAGTGATACTTGTACTAACCAGCAGGGCTCCAGTTTGTTAAGCAGTGGGATATCTTTGTGAACATTTGCTCCAGATCAATTAGAAGGTGCTTGGAGGAGGCCCAGTGTGCATTCATCAGCTGCTGAATAGTCACATGAGGCTGTGCAGGTACATCCTTGATCCTGGCAGAAAAGCATTTGCAGCAAAGAGTTTTGCTGTGATCTGTGACACACACACCACTCCCCTCCCTACCCCCTCCTGCCACCTTCCCAATGAAACACCTGCAGGGTTTTTGTCACTTGGAATTATTAGGAATGAAGAGTAGAGGCCTTATTTAGAGAAGGATCCTGATGTACTGGAGATTCTGTGAGCTTATATTATATTAAACTCATAGCCTAATCATAGCATAGTCAAAATAAGGGGAGGAAGAGAGGAAGCCAGGAAGTGGGAAGATGGGAAAGGAACATGCAAGAGTCAGCAGTGCAACAGCTCTGTCAGGATCTGTACAGGAAATGCTGTTTCCTACTCTAAACCTCTACTTTTTAGGCTAAGAGAATTTCACCGGTGAGACTATAGCTCTGAGAAATTCACCAAACCTTTCAGAATTTGCATTAATTGTTTTATTCATTTGATCATCTCTGGAATACTTGCTATTGCAAATGACATGCTGAACTTTCTCACTCTAATATAATGCAGTATTTACTTTGCATGTATACACATTACCAAATGTGCCTGCAATAACTTCTGAAATAATTTTGTGTTTCCTAAATCTTTGTTTGCATTTCTTATTCAGTATATGAAATCCACCTTTTCTCTTCCTACTCTGACCTTATCTTATCCCCAAATATATCAGCTGACAGATGAAGCTCTCATACAAATTCCCTGTGCAGGAACAGAAGCCTGGCAGTTATTGTGAGAGGAATTCAATATCTACAGAGAGGAAGATTTCAAAAGGATGAATGAGAACTTATACCTCAAATTGCATTTTCTATTAAATACAGCAGCTCCCAAAAAATAGAATGGCTTCAAATACAAGACAATCTTTGATTTTTGCATGCATTTATTTTGCTGCATGGAGATTACTTCTCACCACACCCTACCATTCTCCTCTCTCATCTACCCCCTCACATTGACTCCTTAGCCAAGATTTCCATCTCAGATTTCTTGACCTTTCCTCCCTCCTATTGAACACCTCCACTCACCCCAGTTTTAGATGAAAAGTGTTCTGTCTCACACCTATCCCATGCCTTAAGCTGTGGAGTGTTAGATTCCCCACACTAATTTCTGACTGTGTTGTGGAGGAGGTGTTGGAATCATTATCACTGGCAAAAGCTTTGTCTGCTGGCTTTCCTGAGCATGAGCCATCATCTCCCAAATCACCTCTTCCTGACTCTTTCAGCAGAGTGGGATTTTTTTTACCATGTTCAAAATAGATGGGGCAGGAAAAAGGAAAACAGACTGAACCAATAAGTAAAGGAAGGACTGAAATCCACTGCTTCATTCATCATATGGCCATTTGATAAAAGAATCTCTTCTGCATCTCTCATTAATAATTTTGTAACATAATTTGAATGGAAGCAGAGAAGGAGTCCCATCTCAGACTGTTACTCGGTTGAATACTAGGAGATGTGAAGTAAATTCTTGGAAGGACAGTATTTGATAAATACAAATTAAACAGCAGCAGAGAACAGTGCCCCTTCTTGGAACCCCATTTTTCAAGAACCTAGGTCTGGCTGTAAGAGTTTCAGTCCCTCTGAACAGTTTTCTAGTGATTTTACCTTCCTCTTCTGTTGGACAGTTTTACTGGAGTGCAGTGAGGAGTTATCCTTTCTTAATCACTAAAATAACTTTCAGGTGACTGGGAAGAGAAGTTGGTTGTGGACCTACAACATCTCAGGCTACTTCTTGTAAAATCTAGCATTTACAGGCTTAAAGGTTTTGTAGAAGCTGCATTTGTCTCTGCAGATCTATGTCTATTCAGATTGATAATAATGAGAATGCTTAGGGTTATTACAATCTCTAAATAATGTATCTGCTGTGGCTAACAAATATCTTCAGTGTAGTCTAATAGCTATTTATTAACATAACTAAAATTAATTAGGAGGTGGCTTATTCATGCAATCAAAAAAAAACCAGTTAGGATGAGAAAGATGAATAGAATTTATGTTTTACCTATTTTTTTTAGAGATAAACAGATACATCATGACAATTAATGTGGATGTTGCTAATTAAAAAACAGTCTTTGCAATGGAAATTTCTGTTCTAATTTTACATTTGGGTGGCTTATACAAGACCAGGCAGGCTTTCATCTCTGCGAGCTAATTTCTGCTTACCTTGTTTTTCTCTCCTCCTCCTTTATGTTTATGATTCCTATCATCATCATTACCATGAGCTATTTGCCATGTAGCACTACTTTTTACCATAAAAAGACTTATTTTTAAAAAGCACTTTGCTGTATAATGGTCTATCCCACATTACTCTACAATGTAATTTCACTCAACAATACCAAAGCTACACAGCATGAAGGAAGGAAAACAGTGAATTACTGCATTTTCTGCATCTGACTGAAGAAGTAGAAAGATTAGGCTGGATGCTAGCAGGAAAAAGAAAAAAAAAAGTTAAAGCTACAGACTAAGGAGAAAAGGTTTGCTTTCTGATCCACTGCTGCATAGAAAGTCACACAAAAAAAAAAAAAGTAGGAATAAGTCTTTAACAATTTGCTGCACCCAAATTGGGGCAATTTAACACTACCTCCAAAAAGCCTTCAGTTTGCTCATTCAAAGGTTGATCTGCAGGTCTGAGATATCAAGAGACACTAAACTGGGGATTGGCAATCCTAGCCGGTGTGGAGTGGTTTATAAAATAATATTAATCCTACTTAGACTATATATTTTCTGGGTAGATGATGTCAGAAGCAAAAAAGAAAGAAAAGGATTAGGGCGAAATCTTCTGGGCAAAGGGGAATGCTATTGAACTCTCAAAGAAATACCAAGGAGGGTTGAAAGATTTAAGGAATTTTCCAGTCACAGATTTTTCTTCATAGAGATGGAGGCAGATGGATTTTTTCTAGGTCTGATTGTATGTAAGTTTAGCCTATGCAAAAAATTAATAACTTATAGAGGACTGATGTAAAGCATGTGAAAATGTTTAGGGAAGATTTCATTGACTTTAATTGGCTTGGATCAACTTTTAAAAGCTCAGCAGTATTTCCCAGCTGACAAGCAAATGGTACATTACCCTTTGCCAAACACAGTGTACCTCCCTGCCTGGCCTCTTCTCTTTTATTTCTATTTCATGGTAAAAGATATTTGCTGTCGAGACTCAGACCACAAAGCTTGCAGCACACCAGAGCTGGGAGGAAGGAAACTCCTCTGCAGAGCTCTGCCCTTCTATATCTTTAGTCCGACTCATGACAGCTTTGCTAACACTATGGGCAGAAATTTGGCAGAAACTTCACCATGGAAGATTGTAAAGGGAGTAATATAGTGCCTGAAATTGTATAAACCCAATTCTCAGAGACCACGTTCTGTATTATGTTTCCTTGGCAAATTGGCTGATTGTATATAATAGTAACACTTAAAAGATGGACCTGGACCCAGTTCAATCTTTTCCTACTTGCAAACCTTTTCAAGAGATGGGGCTGCACTGGGTGGCACAGCACATTAGATTCCATGATTCTATAAATATTGCTAGTGGTCAGTAAGGATGGCCAGTAATTCCTTTACCTTACTTGAAATTCAAGTTAAACTGGAGGAAACAAGGCCCTTCTCTTTCCCTGAAGAGGGAATATGACTATCCATCATACATTCCAAGAATCATGGAATGTTTTTTCTTGGAATGAACCTTAAAGATCATCTTGTTGCAAACCTCTTTCATTAGATCACATTGGTCAAAGCCCCATCCCACCTGCTGAACTCTTCCAGGGATGGGGCATCCACAATACCCCCAGGCAGCCCGTTCCAGTGTCTCACCAACATCTGTTAACTCTTCTATATTCATATTTTACACAAGAAATACTTTATATCAAGTCTGATAGCATATTTGAGCAGGAAGCCTAAAGCTAAAACTATGGCTCTTAGGTAGCACAAGCAATTTTTTTAACCTTCATTTTTAAAATTCCAAATAGTTTTCTCCAATAAAAAAAGGAATGGAGGACACTAAATCTCTCTGGAACAATGGTGAGTTTGAGATTCAAAAGAACATCAGCCCTGGGACTGCAGGCTGTCAGAAAAAAACATGAATATATAATCTCCTGAGAAATAGAATAACCTCAGCCTGCCATGGGTCTGACCTATTTTCTGGACCTTAGAACCCTTTCATTTTTTATTTAATTTTTTATAGTTATTTAAATCTCCCATGCTTCCCTTTCAAACATGTCTTTTAATAAAATTTTCCAGTTCTCTGAGTTTTTCAAATGCTCTCAACTTAGACTTAATATTAAAATGGAAGTACTGGCTGAACACTGAACTCCAGCAGTCTGAAGGGTGACGAGGATAAATATGGAACTTAATGGTGGATAACTGACTTTGATGCAGTTTCATCAATCAGAAAGAGATAAACTACTTTCTCCTCTTGCAATAACCCTTTTTAAGAAAAATGTATTGATTTCTTTTTTTTTCATCAGATAGACATATTAACCAGCAAGGCACACAATGCATTCTCCTGTCTTCAGGGGCATTTTGAGCAGAGATTGATTTTTTTTTGGCTCTATGGGAAAACAGTGACTATTGAGTGATAAACTCCAAAAAAAATTGTCCTTTCTCTTGCACTGGTGCCAGAGGCACAGAATTAACATTCACAAAATTTAATTTATGAAAGACAAGAAAAAGAATACTTCTCCCCCCCACACCCCTCCCAGTAAAACTTTGGATTTGTGGGCACAGGAATCCATGGTAGGAGACTAGATATGCTAGTAAAATTAAAGAGAAGCATATTTGATTGCTGTAATCTTCCATTAATGAGCCTATCTGTACAGTAATTGGGTGATACAGCCCACTCAGGCCCCTTTGTGACTGATCATTAAAGATCCCATGGCACTCTTCACAAGGGTAGACTTATCCTCCCTGTCCTTGCCAACTTCAATCACAAGTGATAATTTTGTTCTGCCTATCTATATTTTCCCTGCAGTTCTATCTGCATAAGACTTTGCTTTTCATTTCCCGTACAAAAACTGTTGTAAAATGTGTCTGTGTGCTATTAGAGAGCTGCAGTTTTCCATTCTGAAGATTACAATATCAGATGAAATTATTTCTCTATTATGGATATGACAAAATATTACAATGGTCTTTTGGAAGTCTATGCTGCTTACTTAGGTGAATAAGAATAGGTCTATTTAATTCTCAGCTGAAAAGTGGGGCTACAATAGGACAACTGCTTTTGATGTCTCCAATTTAGAAACTTTGCAGAAAAGAGCAGAATTTGACCTGTGGAATCAGCATAATTTGAGAATGTGTTTGAGCAGAGAGAAACAAAATTCAAAACCAAAACCAGCGGTTGCACAGGAAGTGCAGTGCTGCCAAGTGATCTGAGCACCATGGATGCATGATTTTTTAATGCACATGTAGTACTTGCAGAAAGACATACTTGATATATTGACTTCTATAAGTTTAATACATAATGAAAATGTTGTCTAAAAAACTTAATTATGTTGTATAATAAAATTGTAGTTGGTGCAATGGTAGTTCCTAATGCAAGCCATGTGGTTTTCCTGAAGGAAAGACTGGAAACTGGACTCTAGTCCTGACTCACAATAAAGTCTGGTTGTTGAAATCCTTGACTTCAGTACAACTTCATAAACCATGGTAGCTGTTCTGGTAGCAAGGTTGTAACTAATTAATGTGTTGGGATTTTTTTTCTTATGGCTACTCACACACTGAAGGAAGGCAGAAATTTAAGTTCAGCTTTTAAATAAAATAACCTCTGATAATCTCTCAAGTAGTATATCTATCACACTTTGTGGTGTGATAGGAAATCCTGTTTGTTTCTCTTTGCAAGGATTTTGCTAAAAGCATATGGTGAAAAATGAAACTGTTTAGAATTTATTTTTTCTCTGTGTTTTCAGGCAAGTTATCCCTTAACTTTCTATCTGGTCTTCTTTTCTTTATGAATATTCAATTCATATCATCTTATTACTGAAAATATCTCTGAAAAATTTGTTTTGAGCAATCACCATGGTGCTATAGAGATGTCTTAGATTTACATACCAAACCCTCATCCCAGTCAGGAAATGGCACCACTTGAACAGTTGTACAACACAGCTGTGAAGGCAATGCAGAAACTAAAAGCAGGAACAGCTTGTATTAACATTCCCACCAGAGAAATGCTGTCAAGTGGTGTAACAATTTAAGGGGCAGGTTATGAACAGCAGCCCTTGAAGCACAGGGAGATGTGGATGCCGAAGAGAAAGAACACAGCAAAGCAGAGGTGCTGTTGTGGCTTCTTTCTTCTTTTGGATTTTTGGGAAGGGAGGCAGGTCCAAATGCCAGGCTCCTAAGACTGTGTCACCCAAGGGACATGTGACAAGTTCCTCTGCATTATTAAAACTTCTTTTGCACTTTTTTTATCCCTTAACTTTCATCCTAATTCCATTTTCACATGAGCAGGCTCCAATAACAAACTTTGCCAGATACATTGGAATCAAGTAACAGAGGATGGAGAGGAAGAAGGAAGGGAGGATTTCTCAGAGACCCTTTAACCTGTTAGAAATATTTAGGGGACCATAGGTCCCTTCTTCATTAAATCTCCTTTACCACAAATCATTGCATAATAAGTCAAATATTTGTAGCACTGAGACACTTTCCAACCTAGATTTTTTAATAATTTAAGAGATAAGTGCTGAAAGTGCATTTTGGAAAAACAGAAAAATTGCTCAGTATCTTAGTGATCAAGCTGAGAAGCATTTTTGAAATTTCCAAATCACCTGTGAATAAATCCCAAATCAGAAAAAAAAGTAAGTTTTGAGAACAGCATTTTCTCATAGGTTTTTTGCTTCCTTTTACAGGCAGGATAACATAAGGGAAGCAAGTCTTTTGTAAGAACAAAATGTAGAGAGTTTTGAATAGAAAAGAAGTCTGCTGATATCTCAGTGGATTATTCGACTCTAATTAGGATATCATTTAAGTCATTAGCAAGACAAATGTTCAGATTGAAATGGAAAATAGCTTATGTTTATACAATGAAGTTTTAATATTAAAGGTTCTTAGAAATGAAATACTTGAATTCTCAGATGGGAAATATCTTTTCTTTGTTGTTGGACTGTGATCAGTTTTCTAATTTCTTAAAGATCATACAAGTTTAATCAACTCCTGACCTTATTAGAAAGCCATGAGATCATGACATTTCAAATCTGAAACTAAAACTGTACATTTGTTTGCAAATTAAACAAAGAATTCCCAGTCTCAAATATTAATCTCCAAACATGGATTTAAATCAAATGATGCCTAATTCCTTTGGTATTCAGCCCATAACAAATTGCTAAAATTTTAATAAGTGAGATTTAATGTCTGGGAGATTTTTTCATAGCAAACTGTATTAAAAAGTATAGCAGTAGTCATATACTTAGACTTTGAAATAGATATTTTCTGAAGTAAATATCCAAAGGTCTTTTCCTCTCCTATAATCTTCTACTCAGGGAAGAGTTTAGGGTTTCTTTACAGTCATACCTCTCTCTCAAGACCATATTTTCTGTACTTCAGCATTTTCTTAACTGTAGTTCAAGCTATAATTTTGTTTGAATGAAGCTCTATCACTTGTGCACAGTGTCTAAATGTGGTTTTTAGTTCCATCTCCTGTAAATATCCCAACACAGTCTATGGTGATAGTCTCAAACATTGAAGCCTGAAATTTTTTGAAACTGAGGGAAGCAGACTCTCACCTTGCATACACCATAAAGGAACCATGTTTAAGGTGAGCACTACAAAATTTTTTCTTGTTCTTCAGTAATAAAGTTACTTTCAGGAAAGAAGTTTTTTTAAAAATATCTACCAGGAATACTCACCCCCTCTCCTCCCTAATCCCTGATATTCTTCATGTCTAGAGAAAACAGAAAAGGAAAACAAAAAAACCCTCCCACAATAAACAAAAAAAAATAGATTTCTTAATTTTTCAGTAACTGGATTTCTTAATTTCTTAAGTCTTCCCAGGACCATAAGTGATAGGGATAAAGCTATAATTCAGTGATACATACCAGTTAATTATTTACATACAATTCTGTTGGCTACAAGTCAAGAACTCCTGTCCTGTCCCTTCTTCCCTTTATTTCCAAAGGGGACAATCCAGATGATCTCCCACACAGAGAAGAATCTCTTTATGATATGACAAAATTTGTGTCTGATTTTTTGCTTGAAGTGAAAGATGTATTTGAGCAAAAAAAAAAAAACCCATTGTGCATGGTTTTGGATGAAGGCAAATAATCCATAGGTAATAGAAAGAATCTGAATGAAAATCGTAGTCATATCAAAAAGCTGTAAATGCAGTCTAATAGGTGGTCTTTACTTTAGGATTTTCAGGGTCTGTTACAGATTCTAGGAAGTTCAGCCAGCATAACTTTCTCTGTAGAAATAAAGGGCCTGAGCTCCAGGCACAGAAGTGTTGGGCAGGGGCTGTGGTTTCACACTAAGCTTCCAGCAGGACCCATGCCTTGTGCAGAGGAAGTTCCTCTCCATGCACAGCTGCCCATACACTGCACTGGCGACGCTGGGATGTAATAATGAAATAAATGTTTTCTTGGAATTCCTCTCATAAACTGTTAACAATAATAACTTCTCACCTTTTTTTCACTCTTGTTAATAAGTGTGATAAAGAAAATTTAGGCTCTGAACTGTATTTCCCAGAGAAGGTCTTCAGTAAATTTGTCTTTATGGATTGATTAGGTTGAAGAAGGCTAAGGAGTCTCAGTTAAAGACATATTTGAGTTAAAGTTAAGCTTGGATATATACTGTGGGACCTTATAGGTCAAGGTCAGTCCTTGTTGGGATGTTTTTTGTTGGTTTGGTTTATTTGGTTGTGGTGTTTGTTGCCATTTTAAACTGTACACAGGATTATATAACTTCTCTTTATTTGCTGTTTCTTTGGCCCCTGCAGTAGCTTGATAAGTAGCATTAACATCTGAAGGTAAACAAGACAAATTTATGCACACAGATCTTCCTGGTTGCTCTGCAGTGCTTTGATATGCTGCACATACCAACAGAAAGGCATTGCATAGTTCACTCATTGAGTTTTCACTTAGATCATCATTGCTATTCACATGCTATCAGCAGTGGCTGGGAGAGCCTGCCTGTGGGGTCCATCCTGCAGTGTTGTGTGGCAGCACTTTGAATTTAAGCAGAGTCCAATAAATGATGCCAAAAGTGCATTTGCCCAGCTCCTTGCAAATGAGACCCACTTGGGGCTGTTATTTCTACCTTTTGTGCTCAGGGGCTGGTGTTTGAATTCCTTGAGATGTGGTTAACTCTCCAGTTCACTTTTGAAGACAGATATTGAATGAACTTTAAATGTTACCCTTGCTGCCGTGTGCACATTAAGAGGGGATTAATACTTGAAAATCGCCTGCTGACCTACAGAGGCAGCACCTACAATGGCACATGCAATGGCCTCTGCAGCTGGCCAACATCATTGGTACTTTGATATTCTAGCACAATTTCCCCTGGTTCTAATTTATAAGCTATACTAAGTGGTTTTAGATGTTAATAAAAAGAAGAAGCAGAAACAATAGAATAAGTTCCTTAAAAGGCCCTGTATTTCAAAACTGCTTTCCAAAAATCACTGAGGTTTGTATATATACACTTCAGTCGGAAAACAAATAGTCTGAGATAACTTCCCTGCTCTGGTGTGCAATTCTGACATTGTAGCCAGAGAAGACAAAATAAGTGAGACCTGAAAATCTTTTATTGTTATGTTACTCTGTAGGAGAAAAGAAGCATTGGATTTTTTTCCCCATCCTGGCTGAAATGCAATTCATCAGTCTAAAATCCAAACACTTGTCAGAAAGGATAGCTTTTGCATTTTTGTGTCTGGGAAGCACTGAAGCTATTGATTTTTAAATTTAAGAGTCTTGTCTTTTTGGGGACACATTTGGAAGGGTATCAAGGCTGCTGGAAATTACTATTTTCAGCTTAAGCAGAGAGGGGTTGTAGTATAATAATTTTATTTAATTTTGGAAAACAGCAATTTCAGAACCTGCTATGCAGAAATCACATTTCATAACTACAAGAGAAAAAAAAGCCTCTAATTCCCAAGGGTTTAATTCACCAGTTCCTCTGAGATTCCTCCTTAAATTATTAAAGTGCTCAACAGAGATAAGTTGAAGAAAGGAATTCAAATATTTTATTGCTTTGCAGAATCTTTTGGAAGGGGCAAATGCCTCTTTTGGAGATTCTTAAGATACTCAGGAAACCTTCCCTCACCCTGAAAGTCTGCTCTGTATCACTGGTGGTTTTTTCTCCAGCAAGCCCTGATTTCCACAGTCACAACTTTCCACTCCCAGCAGAGGGTTAACACCATGCAGACCCCGGTGCAACAATTGTGAAACATTTCCTGGTAATTACTACACGATTTTTGTGGTTCCACTTAAATAAGATCATCTTCAGAAGCTTTCCGCACAAGATCAAGCTCCCCGAGGAGCTTAACCTAAGATTAACATTCAGTCACAAATAGAAGGCATTAAACTAGGGCTGAGAAGATAAGATCAAATCTTCTGTTTGTAGTGAAAAGGAAGGCACTGAGAGGTCAGATTGGCACTACATGTTGGCTGGCTTGCCCCCTCAATCTATCATAAGAAAATAAATCAAGTGTCACTGAAAAAGATTCAATTTACATGATATTGTGCTTATAAAACAATAAATTTGCAAACTAATTATTTGGCTGGAAAGGGAAAATGTTGAATAAACTACAGCAGGCAGTTTTGCTACTCAGACCTAGATTTAACCCCCAAAGCAAGCATTTAACACAGCAAAGGCATCACTCCTGCACCTGTGCAAATCTGTGGCATAGAGACCTGCAGAATCAATCAGGAATCTGAATTCTTTCCTTGACACAACTTTGGAAAATGTTTCAAATGAGGAAGCATAACAGAATTGATTTGCTTGCCCACTAACAAAACGGAAAATTCCATTTCTTTTGTGCAGGAGTCAGCAGTGCCTGTCTAAAGTTCAAATCAACTTTAGAGGATAAGGATAATTTCCCCAGCACATCAGATTCCCTTGATTAGTCTAATTAGTTCCATCTGTAACTGACTCTAAACAATACCAATTTCTAACTGATTCAGACATGAAAATTAGACATCTGGCAATGAGGACTTAGGAGACATACATCACTCTTCTGCAGAAACATGTGAGAATCAGGAAAACAAGGGGGGAAAGGTTATTATTTCTTGTGTTTAAGGTTGTGTAATTGTTCAACGTGGGATAAATTAGAACATAGGAAGAAAACGTAAATCCTCATAATGCTGGAAGGGCTTGATGGTGGAATTCAATTTAGGACTTAACAGTTTGGAGGTTGAAAAATATGTTTATTAAATATGTGGCTCATGGTCAAAAATAACTTGTTAGTTTTATGGTGAATTAAGAAAATTATGAGAACATGAAAAATTAAAGTATTTTGGTTTGATGTTATTAAAGGCTATTTAAATATCAGAAAATCTACACCAGTTTGATGTACAAGAAGAAAGCAACAGTAACAAAAACATTTTCAAAATAAATGGTTTACATTAAATTATTTAGATAGAAAAAAAGGACTTTTTCCAATTTGAATAGTTACACATCCATTTCTTAATCTGTAGATTTTTCTGGCTAACAGCTAAAAATATCAACTCTTTGAATACCTCTTATCCCAATGCAGCTTTTAGACCAATAGATACTTTTCCCTTATTAAAGAGTCCCATGAGCAGCAACACTAATAAATCTGGGGGTATACTAACCTGATTATTAAATTTCTGTAAATTACTCCAGTCTAGCACACCCAGCTTTCCATTTCTTAATACTGGAAATTTCAACCCAATAGCATCATCAGCTACATACAAATCCTTGTTCCCCTCTTCCCTTTGTTAATTTTTTTCAAAAAGGGGATGGGGAAAAGAGCATTACACAAAGTCAGTGATTTCTGATACAAAAACATCTGCATTGTAAATTATTAGAGAACATCAGTTTGCAAAATATCACATAAGAAAACACATGGAGGATAAGAAAAAAATTAGAAATTAGAAATGAAATTAGAAATGAAATTAAACCAAAGCAATGCTCCACTTTCCAGAATACTTCCCAGAACTGACTGGCAGAATGAAATTTCCTTGTATAAGTTGTTCAACATGTGCTGCTGATCACTGTAAGATTGGCAATATACTGCTCAATTAATACCTGCAATACTTAATTCAGCCAACATACAGCTGCTGAACAGTGAAAAAGAATCCAAATGATTTCTAAATGTATTTTTAAATGAAATTCAGAATTATAATTCATAACATATTCAAAACATGCTGCCTGTGTGACAGTTGTGTGTGAGCTTGCTCTCCTATAGGTGCAGATATTTATTTCTATTCCAGATACCTACAGTTTTTGTTTCCTTAGTGGAATTCTCAGAAACCAACCTTCCATTTAACCAGTCATGTTAATTATTATCAAAAGAATCTAAATTTCAGTCCATTTTAAAACAAAGTCACAAAAACCCCACAACAAAGAATGTTCAAAAGCAAAGAACCCCACAACATCAACAATAACAAAAACCAACAGCAGCAACAAAACAAAACCAAAACCAAAGAAATTAAACCCCAAACAAAAACAAACATGCAAACAAACCCCCAAAACCCAAAAAAAGCTATGGAACACAAACCATAGAAGTGAAATGGAACTTTCTGACTGCTTTGGACATAGACAAATCACAACTGAGAAACCTTAATGTTGTGTAAGTGCTTTTAAGAATGGCCAAAACATTGGTGTGTTATCAACACTGCGATACCCAAAAATCCAGAGCAGCACAAGAACAAAAAGGGCTGCTTTGAGCAAAGTTGACTTGTGCTTAACCAAATTTATCCATTTGAATCCAGTTATCTCCTGATAAATGCTAAGGTTAGTGCAAAATCCAGGCTGACATGTTAAAACAAATATCACAACAACGAGAGGCAAATAACAAGGTTAAAATGCTCGTGGTCTGTTGACCTAACAGTTATGACTTTTAACAAACCTCCTGGATTTTGTAAAGCTCAGGACTGCAAAGAAAGCATTTGGAAGAATCAAACAGTATACAGAAAATCTGGAAAGGAAAAAAAAACCTAAAAAATCTTAAGACTTATGGTTTTCTTTCCACAAGACCCCTCCAGCCCTGCTTAGTCCTTACTTTGTTGTTTGAGCAGCAGGGACAAAATTAAGACTCATTCAAGCAGCCTGAACCCCCAGGTGATATCAGGACTTAGGTTACTGCTGCAAAGAAGCCTTTGAGCTGAGCACTACCTTGATGAGACAATTTCAATAATATTCTGACCTAAATGTAGTCCATGGGAGTTTTACCACTGATTTCAGCAGAGGCAGGATTTCATGCAGTGACTTACTGTAATTTAGATTAGTCTTGCAACTTGCTCAGAAGCTGATTCAAAATACAGTGAAGCCAAAGGGAGCTGTATTTAATCAAGTTTAATCCAATTAGTTAATTGAACTTAATAGTATTTAAAAATGTTAATCAAAGCTAAGCAGATTTCTAGGGTTTTTCTAGGGGGCAAAACCTGTTCCATTCCAAATAATGTATTATGCAAATGTTGATGAGTTTATGAGACACCTTTTAGCTTTTTAGTATATAAATTTACGGTAAGGAGCTAGGTTTGGGTTTTAAAAAAAATGCTTTTCATTTTTCCATGACTAAAAGGAGAAACAAGCCCATCAACTCTAATTATCAAGTCATAGAAACTTTGTTGGGTTAAATGGGTAAGATTTCCAAGACTTCTGTCTTCCCATATTGATTAAGGTAGCAGAACCAGAAACAGCTTTAAATAATGTTACAAGATATTTGCCCTTTATTAGAGTAGGGTGTCCCTTTCAGGTCTAATATCTATTTTATTAAAGTTCAGCAGTAATTAACTAGGTAGAAAATCTAGTTTTCAGTTACTGGACTTATATATTGTATTGTTCCACTTTCTGTATTGTATTCCTGTGCAAAGCAAGTTTTTTTTTCTTTTTTTTCTTTTCTTTTTTTTTATTTTTGAGACAGTGTAAGTTAAATCATTTGGCTAATCATGTCAGAAAGCAGACTATTCTAAAGGTTTTTTGAAAAATGTGCTTCCTCTAATTATGCTATAGAAGATATTATTATATAACATAACATATAATTATAAAGCAGATGTTATATGTTATATATGTTTTATATATATTATATATATTATATAATTATGTTATAGAAATCATGTCATAAAATAAAAATAAATGCAACTCATTTAAAACCACCTGATACTAAAATACTCTCAGCTAAAAAATAAAGATTGGAATCTCTGTTCCACAGAGAAGGCTCTGACTGGACAATATAACTGAACTCTTATTAACAATTTAGTAAGGGTATTTAAGATACTACAGCTCTGTATCACCATGGGTGTAGAGGAAGAACAGAACACTCCCATATCAGAAATACCCTTCTGCCTATTTGCCCCCTCCTGTGCATGCCCAGAATCTGATTTTTCCATTATTACTTCAGGACAGGGAACATCAAAGCACAAATCAAAATAGTTTTGTCTTGGTGTACAGACTTCTTCTTTCCTTCTTCCCTGTGTGCTTTAATGAGCTCAGCATCAGGGACATCAGTCATTTCTGGAGGCTTTGAGGCTCTGTTGCACTGTAAGCATTAAGCAGTCATAGAGATGATAATATCAGCTATGTACCCTGGATATCCACCATACAATTAATTCAGAAAGTAAATAAAGCCATATAAATTAAATAAGCTTTTATGATTAATAAAACAGGTGCATATGGCAATCTTATTAGTGTGGTGAAAGGCAGAATTTAAATTTCACAGGGAATGAAATCAGAGAGATTTATTTTCAGATTGAAAGTAAACAAATGGGTTTGATTTTCTTCTGCTCATCTAAATTGAAGTTGCTCTTCCTGAGCTGTTCAAAAATTAACTTAACATCTGAGTCAGCAAACTTCCAAATCAATTCTAGAACTTGCCGGTATCTTTCTGGCCCGGGAAATGTTATACCTGGAGTTCCTTGGGCATTTTTGCTTTTCTGCAGCACTCAAGGTGTTCTTCACTGCTTCAAGAGTTCATTCATCCCTCCTCAGAGACCTCCTCTGATCTTTGTCACTACAGGATTTTGCTTCCCATTTGAAGCCCAACTGGCCTAGGAAGCTGCTTTCAGAAGGAATAAAAGGATAAAGGATAAAAGTCTTGTGCAGTCTCATTTGGGGAGAGCTGTGTAGGGAGAATGGGAAGAAACTGAGCATCTCCTGGCATTGTTTTCTTCAAGTCTCAAAAATTAGCATCACTTAGTAGGAAGTAAAGTGTTCACTTCATCTGCCACTACAGCATAACCAATAAATGTACTTTTGTCCTGAGACACTAAATTCCTTGTACAGAAGCACTGAAAAATCAAACAGCTTCCAAACACAAAATGTTCTTGGATATCTTAGTAGAGAAAAATCACCAAAGCTGAATGGTTGCATTTTACAAAGCTTCGTTTGCATGACATTGAAAAGGGCAAAAAAGTGCCAAGTTTATCACTATTAAATAACAATTATAGTTATGAATTAAATTTTGCTATTTTACTTGCATTGACATAGGATGTCGTGTCTCTCTTCTGAGTTTAAAGATTATTACCCTTTTATTACATTTTTATTAATGTTTAAGAAATAATGCCTTTTTTAGCAAGTATCAAAATGCTATTTATTCTATAGAAAAATTAATTCTTCTTGTAAGGATGTAAATTCAGTAATGAATTTCTAATATTTCTGCATTCACATATTGACATTGATTCCAAGAATTTCCTCAGCTTTTCTAAAATAAAACAGGAAGATGGAGTAGGGGAGAGCACTTCTTAAAGCAAGACTGACTTTGAAGCTTGTTATGATTTGATAATTGAGGTAAATGATTTTATTCTGTCCATGTGAGTAGAAAAATGTGAGTTCAAATTAATATCCAAAAGAAATTATCTTAATATTGGTCAGGACATGTGGAAGCAGTACTTGCAGTATTATTATTAGTGTCATGCAGTACTATTATTATTGTCTTAATATGGTAAAATGGATGTAAAAGAACATGATCAAACCTGGTTAAAAGTGTAGAAAGTTAACTGCAACCATGTGACTAAGTTCTTTCCTAAATTAGTAACTAATATAACACATCTGCCTATGAACTTTAAGTAATTTGATAATGGTTTTCTCTTAATATTAATGAAAGATGGGTAGGAACGTCCGCATCAATAATAAAATAGAAAGTAAAACAATTTACATTGCCTAAAGTTTTAAAATCTATCATTTATATCTTAAAAACTTATTTATAAATGTTTCCATAAATTACAAGCTATAAATGCATTTTCCCATTATCATATCTCAGAAATGAAGCAGACATGGAAATATTATTGATATTATCCAAGAGAGGATGGAATGTTTCTTGAAAGATTTACTTTAGTAAGGTCAGCCACAGAATTCACATATGATCTTTACGCTGTAATTAGATCCAAATCTCAGAAATTACTCAGGCAGCTGGCGGTTGATAAAATCAATGTGAGACAGTTGCCTAAAAAAGGAGCTGAAAGTTTAAATACCATCATGTTTCTGACCCTTAATCTCTATGAGAATGTTCATCTAAAAATTACACATTCAGTTTAATCTAATTACCAAGGTTCCTTTTTTAGCTCAGAATAAAAAGGCAGATGAAGCAGCTCCCTCATTGGAATTTCTATCCATCCAACCCATGAATAAAAAAAAAAAAAATTGGTCCATTCTTTTAGAGTGCTTCTGGGGAAAGGCAGGATGGCCCTCACCCTCTGTGAATTCTTTTTCTGTCCTTAAGCTAGGAGAGTAAGGCAGGGGCTCTGTGCCTGGCAGTCAGGTGTGGCAGAATTCCTGTCTGAGCAGCAGAGGGATCAAGAGGTGGGAGTCCTGTCCCTACCCCACAGCAGCCTTCTTTACTGAAAATGGAGATGTGCTTGGAAAATTTGGGAGGTCCATATACTAAAAGCATGAAAAGTTTTAACCAGGATCTCCAAACTACTGCATCAACAAAATTTTCCAGGGTAGTCTGCTGTGGAGAACAGATTAAAACATTGGTCTCCAGAATATTAAATGAGGAAGACACAACTTCTCCCCTCACATCCTCTCTGGAACTGAGCTCGTGTTTTAGTGTCAGTGGGGCATGACCCCTATAAAAGCTGTGACTCCCCATAATGCTGTCCTTATGGGAACCAGGTGTTGTGATCATTTTTAGTGTATTCTGTGCCACTTATCATAAAAATGTAGCAGCTGTTTTCTGATAAGGAGCTCCTCCTCTCCATTTTATGACCAACTGGTCCTTCATGACTGTTTTCCTTAAAATTGTTTTTCTCCCAGGCAGGTCACCCAGGATGGTTATGGAACCTCCAACCTGGGAAAATTCATTTTTTAACTGTTTATGACTTGATACTTGCTTCTAAATTCAAAGCCAGCTCTGCCCTGAGTGGGAGCTGGAACCAGGTGACCTCCAGAAATACTTTCATTCGTTGCTGTTTTAGAGTTATATCTCTTTGACAATTGTTGATCTGTTACCCAACTCAGCTCCTATTTTTATTTATCAATTAAAAAGTGATCAGAGCTGTTGACATTTGAAATTGATCAAGAATAAAATAACATTAAAGCCATCACTGTCTGAACTCTAAAACACATAAACCTTAACTCATACACAGCTGCTGTGGCTGTTTCAGAAAGGAACACATGATTCTTTCTTTCTTTCTCCCAGTTCCTCCCCATTTATGCATTCAGTTGATCCCTGTGGTGACTTGCACAGGGGTTGTGCCAGTGAGTTCTTTCAGAATCTCTCAACCATATGGAGAAATTCAACAGTATTTTTTATTTAAAATGTATCAAAACAATTGGGTTTTTACTCCTTTACAAACCAAAGAATTCTCAGTAACTTAAACTCTTGCAGAATAAAGTCTGTGATTTGAAATGAAAACGCTTTGTTGGAATTTTTGCTGAGTTTTATCTTAATTTTTTTAAAGATAATTTTTTTTTTCCTGGATAGCAGAACATATAAAGTGAATGAAAGCTTAATTAGACTTCAGTTATCACAAAGGCAGAGGACTTGACTTTCAGGGATAACAATGACAAGTTTAAATCTGCTTTAGTCCTTCAGGTGTTTAGGAATTCTGAGTTTTTCTGAGGTTAGTGATTAGAAGTATTAATAGGCTTTAAAGAACTTTTTATTTCATATGAAATTGTTGCTAAATTGAAACAATAGGCAAGTCTCAAAGTAAAAAAAAAAAAAAAAATTTGAATCTTGTAAATTAAGTATAAAGCCAAAAACGAACTGAATTTAATCCAGAAAAAGATAGATCTCTTTTATTTTGAACATTGATTAAGCTTCCATTTAAAATATCAAGGAATTTTGTCTTGGTCATTAAATAATGACAAAGAAATGATAAATTTTGTGATTGTAATTTGAAGGTTACAAGGGCAAAATTATGATTCCAGAGACAAAATAGTTTGAAAGCAAGTTCTGATAGGCTTTTATCTGAAGAATTATATATTTTTCCTCTACAGAGCTCTTGAGATGCTACTGAGACTCACTACTGTAGGACTGAAAACCTATAAAATATGAGACTGAAGTTCTTTTAAAAGACCAAATTAGATTTCCATTAAGCTACAATTAAAAAAAATGATAGCAAGTCTAAAATTTCATCTTCATTTCACAGCAGAACTCATAAATGCAGTAACAGGAAAAAAGAAGAAGAAGAAAAAAAAGAAAGCAGTAGTTCCAAGCATTTTATTTATACTGATTTTTGCTTATGAAGTATCTAGTTAAGCTACAGATAGTCAAAAGCACAGAAAATACACCACTGGCAGAGTGAAGAGGATTTAAGGATGAGTTATTCTCACAATGGTATATTGTATGGAACCATAACTAGATAGAAATAAAAACCTGTTAATGTGTATACCAGAATGACATGAATTTTAGTCATATGTATTTTCTGTACTCTTCATCACTGATAATGATTTTATAATTTCCAATTCATTTTAAACCTCAGAGAATGTTAAATAATGCGTATAAGGGAAAAAAGTATGGTTTTGTATTCACAACCAGTCAATATAAAAGATTTTATCTCCAAAAATGTAAAGGTACTATCTAAGGTACCTATCTCTTTGACATATTAAGAGACATTTCTGAAAACTTGAACAATATCTTTAATGTTGTTCAAAAGAGAAAAGAAGGTATATTATCTTACTATAAGAGAAAACATTGATATTTGAATAATCTGATTAATTACAGACATGAACTTGAGATGATATTTTTATCTCGTAATTTCTGTCAAAGTTAATGAAGAATTATACTATCTTCTGTCCTTCCACTTCTTCTCACTGAATGCTTCCTTTTTATTTATTTAACCCCTTTTCCTTTCACTTGATTGTGAGGTCCCTGTGAATTCTACCATGTATATAGAGGAAGTTTAGAAATATTTCCAATTCGGTGGAAGCCAGCATGGCAAAAAAAAGCATAATCTCAATGTCACTTGATGCTCCATTTAGCAGTACCAAATGGATTAAAATAGCATTAAAGGCCATGTAAAAGATTTATGAATTGACCGACAGATCATGCAAAAAGCTTTTAAATGAAGAAATCAAAGAAACCTCCATTCCCACTCCACATTTTTAGTTGAGCTTTGTGGATCTAATATCTTTTTCTTCCTTTGGTGATCTGGATGAACAAGATTAATAACCAGTAAAAGCTGTCTGTAACAAAGGTAAATTGGGAATAATTGAGAGGATATGGCAGGTATATAAGATGTAGCTTCAAACAGAGATAGATGCTGTCCTGGGAAGCAATTACTCTGGGAAAGATTTAAGGGCTGGGAGGGGAGGCAGTAGCTAACACCAGTTCCCAGTGGAATAAGGCTGTACAAAGGGCCAGAGATGGATGGATATACAAACCAAGTAATGAGAGGGATGGAGGAATAATTTTACCTCAGTCTGTGGCATCAGTAAGACAGATGATGTAACACTACACACCAGTCTTTGATCCCCATAAATAGTGACTACTGAGTAATAACCATGAGAACAACTCAGGGCCAGGAGAAAAAAAGCTGTTTATTGAGAGGCTGAAAGACTGCAATCTGTATAATTTCTAACAAAAAAAAAAAAATTAATCTACCATTGTATAAGTGTCTGCACACATATTCACACAGAGAAAAAATTGATGGATATTAATGACCTTTTTAACCTACATAACAAACATAATTTATAAATTATGTGCTAAAATAAATGACAGTGCTAATAACTAACAAGTGAATGGTCTGGAGCCTTCATCCTTCAATAGTCTCATAATCAGACAGGACCTTCCTGAAATGTATGATTTAATAATACATATTCTATTGGATTTCAGATAAAGATGATTTTCAATGGCCTAAGCATATAAGAGAAAAATAGCTCAGGTCACCTCTTGTGCTTTTCTGTTCTTAGCCACTATGCAGTTGAATACCTTTACACATTCAGAACATTTAAACACTTGCCACAGACTTTGTTAGAAAAGCTCTGCCTTAAAAGAAATAAAAAAGGTAAAACATGGACCACAGGTAACTGAATAATGTGAGGTAGAGTGAGACTCTTAATAACAGACCTGACAGGTATTTTCTGGGGGAAAAGTAGGCATCACTGAAAAGTATGTATTAATAACCATGAAAAAACCTTCAGCATTGAGGCATGAGACCCACTAAGGAGGAAATTTCCTCCCCAGAGCTCCCTGAGGCCCCTGGAGGTTGGGATTGCATGGGCTCCATGCCTCCTCTAGCCAACATTAGGGAAGGATGATCCCTAGGATTTGTTCTTCTCCCATGCCACCTACCTGGCAACAGCACCCACACAGCACAGAAGTAAAACAAGAATTTAATGGGACATTTGTTTTGATTTCATACATATTGGAAGTCAAGTTCAAGGAACCTGCAAACACCAACATCATCCATCCTGGAAGGTAAAAGTTTCTTTGAACCATTGTTTAGGGAAAAATTCTCCATTTGCCCTTGTAATTCTTTTGTCTCTTTTCATAGAAGCTCAAAAGCCTCTCTGGTCTTACATGCTGAGACACAATCTGTTGTTTCCCCAATAAAGAGGCCTGACACAATGACTCATAGCTGAGCCAAGCAATGAACAGGACTCATGAACAACATTGATTTAAGAATAATTGCTACTTTTCTCCTTCTCTTTCTCTTTTTTTTTAGTCTTTTTTTTTTTCTCTGCACATTTTAAGTGATACCTTTCATTCAGATAATTTCCATGGTCTTGTTCTTGCTGCAATGAAGAGATGCAGAGGGCTTTCTAGGTCAGTCACTCTGCTGAAATTACCTACAAAGGAATGATTGCCTGGCAAGCAGAAAAAAAAAAGCAAATTAACTGATACCTGCTGTAAGGCTTATTTGAAAGGTCATGGCCTAGTGATTCTATTATTTTCCCAACAAAATCAAATGGGAGAAATGTAGCTAAGATGTTCACTGTGGAAACAATGCGGAGCTCCAGTCCTTGAAATAACAGAACAATTCATGAAAGGAGGCATAGTGTTAATGACTAAAGCCAAGAATCAAGGCATGTTCAAAGCATGCAGAAGAAAGGAATACATTACTATGTTTTATATATATATATATATATATATATATATATATTTCTCTGTCCTCTGTCTCAATATCTTTTTCCACAGTGATTTAGGATTTAGGATTTGCATCCTTAATCTACCTTTCCCTGAATTAGCATTAGTGTTGTGCTTCATAATTAGCACTGTCTTTATCTCCTTTTCTCTGACTATGCATCTTCTTCCTTCTGTTTCTTCCCAACAACTTGTACTAGAGGTTGCTCCCAGAATTCCTCTCCTCTATTAAATATTCAGCACTCATACAAATGTTTTATTTTCGTGGATCTACAGGAGGTCATTCAGCTTCAGGACAGAGGGAAACCAGAACAGAACAGAAAATGGTCTGCTAAATTCTGTGCAATGCTTTTCCCTTCTCCCTACCTATCCGGGGTCCTAGAATGTAAGTACAGATTTTTGTCCCTGAAAGATCAGTGTATCTGTCCCTACACAGAAGGCGTCAGACCCCTTTTTTAAGGAACAGCAAAACTGGAGTGAGTTAGGCAGTGCAGTTGGATTATCCAGTGTCCCTTTCCCGTCTGCACTGTATCCAGTCTCTTCACTGCAGCAGCCAAGAAGAATTACTGAGGAGCAGCAACACATCTTCTGCCTTGTTCCAGCTCTGACACTCTTAAGTCTTTCCTCACTGAGTCACTAACCAAGCAGAAATCTACCTAGTTGTACGAAGAAGTAATTATTGGCTCATTAAATTAGCTGATGGAGAGGTTCCATGGGCATAAGAACCAGTACAAAGTAATTGTCACCTGCCCATAGTTGGGATGAATGGTGGCCCAATCAGGATCCTCCCTTCCAGAGGAAAATTGCCACTCTGCATCTCAGTGAATTATATCTTAATTCAAATACAATTTCTATTTCCTTTATTTTTCTTTCTGCAATCTTAAGTAGTTGGTTTTTTTTTTTTTTTATTCAGTTCATTTAATTGATCTAAAACAATCACTGACTTATGGCAGTAGTCATGCAAGAAGATCTCATTCCCTGGTGCTCTTGCCTGTACCCTTGTCAACACCTTCTCATTTAAACAAATAAAACTGCTTTTTCAGCCACAAAATAAGAAACAGACCTGGATTAAAAAAATAATCTATCATAAATTTAGAAAATTGTTACCTCTTAATCATTCTTTTCTCTGTCAGGGAAGAGAAGTGTCACTGATAAAAGATCTGTAACAGAATGAAAACAAAGGTGGTTAAATTAATTTGTATCATTGCAGCCTTTTTAATATTGATTACACTGAAACTTGATTCTTACTGGACTGATCCCAGGAGTTTCAGAAGCACTGGAGGGGGTGGAGGTGGTAGGGAGGGTGGGAAAAAGAGGTAGAGGTGTCCAAAGCTCATGATTTTTTTTCAGTTTAACAGTGAGAAGATTAGAGCTTAAAGTAAAGGTTTTGATCCTGGTGTAGTATACAATAAAAGTTACCTTAAAGTTAGTTCTCTCCTGAAGTCATGGATGAAGACAAGAAACGTACCCAAATGATATTCCTTAAAATTAACACAACATTCATATCATATTTTGTTGATGTTAAAAAGTCTTTGTTGACTTCTGATAACCAGAGATTAATGACTAAATTAGGTTTCAGCATATCAGTCCATGATGAAAAGCCTTAGAATTGTAAACACTGTTTTAATTAATTCAGCATTTTTCCAGTTTCTGGTTCTAACTGGAGTATGTATACATCCATGTATGCATGTGGATGTGAGTATCTGTGTGTATGAGAAGGAAAATGGGAAACAGAGTCACTTTACACTGTCCTGTGAACTGTGGAAAG
Organism: Catamblyrhynchus diadema; assembly: GCA_035047745.1. Lineage (NCBI taxonomy): Eukaryota > Metazoa > Chordata > Aves > Passeriformes > Thraupidae > Catamblyrhynchus > Catamblyrhynchus diadema. Next base: position 8,124,661 of record JAWWMN010000001.1, on the reverse strand, counting down.
TTTCCTGCTGAGTTTCAGTGCCAACGGCAGACCTCCAAGAGCTCAGTATGCCAAAATGGCCATAACTGAGCAAAGCATGAATCTTATCATTCACCCATTTATTTTTCAACTTCGACTTACCACCTCCAATTGATTAAAAAAAAAAATCTACCATTTTATCTCCCTGTTAATTCTGTTAATTTACCTTTCTTAGAGAAGCAGGAACTAAAACTCCTGATGGTTGCATCTGTAGCCCCATGGTTTAGCTGATTGTCAAAGAAAAAAAAAAACCCAATGTATTTGCTTCATCTCAACAGTCAAAATAATGAAAGCCAGTTGTGAAGCCTCACAGATAAAAACAATAAATTGTGGAAGTAATAAAATTGTCACAAGGGAAAGACAAGGAGCAAGATTTAATGAGACAGAATAGACAAGTAAGTAAATTATTTATTTGAAGTCTCCATTCAGACACGACATGCTTCACTATCTTTCATTAACTCATGCATAGGTCTGACCTGCTGCACTGGATGTAGTCACTGTTCTGTCTTCTTTCCTAAATGTACAACATTTATTGCAGACTAACCATGAACAGTTGTTTCACTAATAATTTATTGTTTTCATAGTGTTGGCCAATACTGATAGAGTCAGCCTACACTCAACAGATTGAAAACCTATTCAACCTATTGAAAAACCACTCTATAAAAATGATAAAGGGATTTTTTTTTTGTCTGCATAGACACCTGAGGTCTTCAAACAGCATAGTTCAGCTGGTGGGCATACAGTTGGAAGATATACTAGATTTCAATTATTTTCACTAAAATTATTTATTCTTGGGTAAAAATATATCCACCTGGAGTTGATGAGTCAAAGGCATGCCAGCAGCTCCATGAGCATAGGGAAGCATACAAATAGTTTGTACTTGGGGTACTGAGAAGCCATGGAATAGATGTGTTCATGGACTTTTTGGCTATTAAGATAGATAGAGGTTGATACTTTAGATGTAATCAAAGCAGTAATCTTCAGCTTCTGTTTCCATTTCATTTGGTTCAGATACAGGATGGGCAACTTTTCATTAGCAAAAGGCTGGAGTGATGAGCTAAGCTTTAGTATGTTCTTTTAACTAAAGAATTCTTTCCCCATTTTAAATTCCCAAGCACTGCAATGTTTTTTCCATCTAGCCTACTGGAATGTGAGAGAGAAAACGTGGCAAATTATTTTACATGCAGGGAATAATTTAAATGAGCTATAACTTATTGCACGTTGGGTGTTCCAGCCACCAGGATTGAGGGGACAAGCCAGAGAGAAATTTGCTGCTTCATTTGATGATTGCCTCTCTCTTCTCTGTAGCTCCTGGAGCTACTCTGTGAGACAATTTCCCAGTGGTTTGAAGGAGAGCTGGCAGCATGAAATCTACTGAGTAGACTGAATCTTCATTTCAAGCACCTCATGGAAAACTAGTGACCATTTTATTTCTGCAGTGCTTCTTCTCACAATGACTTTGCTTTGCTTTTTCTCCTCACAGTGACTTTGCTTTTATGAATTAAAGCAATTCTAAGCAATTTCCTTAGCCTAGAAGCACAGTGAGCTGCCAACGCAGAATACATGACAAATTTTACATAGCACGTTGCTGGTCTTTAGTGAACCAACTCTCAAATCAATTACGTCTGCTGGCAAGGAAGCCTTAACACTCTAAATAATTTAAAGTGCAAACTGTGTGGCATGCAATTCCTTTCATCAGCAGCAAGATTGATTTCACCTTGTGGTATCTCTGCCCTACAGAAATGGCCTTTTTCAGTTAAGTTTTCAAAGTTATCACAATAAAGCAGTAAAGTCTGCAACGTGCTACACAAGTTACATCTGTTCTTCTCAGATCAGAGAGGCAGTCATTAGTCAAAGTAAAAAATTACTAAAAAGGCAGCATTGAACATTCTTTTCCATTCCCTGTTATAGTCTTGCAAGAAGAGTTTGTAGAAAATACCTTGTTTTAAGCATTGATAAAGTTTAGCACTTATTCAGGATAACATTCAGAAGGAAAAGTAGATTATTTCAAAATGCATGTAGAGTTTTGAGAAACTGTAAATTCATTCCATGTAATTTTGTTAATTTCTTGCCCAACTAACCTAAGCAAAGCTGATGTGCCAAACAGATCTGTATTGGTCAGCTACACAGATGTGCCCTTGAACCAAGGGAGGACTGTGAGCTCGATACCTGAACCCAGAAACCTCAGGATGTTTTTGCTTTCAATGGTTGTGAAAAATCCTCCACTCTCTTTCCCAGATCCATATATCAGAAAAGACCTTAAACCAAGAATCCCTTTGCCAGTGCTGTTTCCCCATGGCTTCACTTGGCACCCAAGTGTTAGGAAAGAAAACTTCCATGGCTACTATTTATTTATTTATTTAGAATATTATTTTAGATTAAAGTTAACTTTCTTTGGCTACTTTGACAAAATACTGCACTAGCAGGAAATCTGCTTCCTACAACAATCTAAACAGATTTAAGAAAAAAAAATCCCATTCTTTAACAAAAATGAAAAACTGCTGCTTCTTATTAAGCCTATAAAAATTAAACTACCTTTGCAGTAATAGAATATTCAATTGGTTTCAGCAAATAAAGTAAAAATTTAAAAAATGAAAAAGAGAAGAAAAAAGAAAAGATTAGTTTACCAGCTTAGCTTTAGGATTAGAGTAAAGGGCACTCTAATAAAGTACACATTTCTCTGCTTATGCAATAGCCTTTGAAAGCTGAATGATGAATATGTTTTACAAACATGATGTGTGAGTTCAGAAAGAAAAAGGTTTTGTACAATTGAATCTGCATTATTTCCCATTCCATTACTGACATTGTGTATGCACAGAGATGGTTGTTTTTTGTTTTTGTTTTTGTTTTTGTTTTTAATTAGGATTTTTGCAAACCTTGCAGATGTAAAAAAAAGTCCTTGGACAAAGTGAGACAGGAATTTAGGCAGAAAGAACCTTATCTGTGCTTTATAGAGTGGTCTTAATTTCTAGACCAGCTGGCCTGCAGAATATCATCATTACAATCAAATCTGAGTTTATCACATTTTAGAAGACCATTTCTCCATTGCCTTCAGTCTTTGAATTGGGACTTTTTTCAGTAACTTTAGAGTAGCTCTAAAGAATGAAAACCTGAATGCTTCACAAAACACTCCCAAATCAAAAAGGTTATTCAGTCACTTCTTCCAGGCATTCTGTGAATACCTGGGAATTACTCAAAACTCAAAGCTCAAGTACAAGCCAATGCTTCCATCCAACCATGTATACCAAAGCTGTGCTGCAAGATTTCCAGCCCTACTCACTGTCTCAGCTGAACTGTGTTGTCTGAAGATCCATGACCTGTACTTATTCACTAAAACCACACCGACATTCCCTTTATCATTCTGTGTAAAGGGACAAAAGAAAAATTGATAAATGATAGAAAATATGACACTGGACATACTCACAGTTTTAACCTTTGAATAGACAAACCACGTAGAGCAATGCTTTGCTATGCTGCCGCAGCAAACCAGAGCACAAGTTAGAAGGCAGCTTCATATTCAAACTTAAGTCATCTGTATCCTTGGGATTGCAGGAGGAAGACCTGTTCAAATTTGCTGAGAGCCTCATAAAATTCTTGTTACTGTCTTTTGATTTTCTGAGAAAAAAGGAGACAGCCAAAGCATAAAAGGATCTGACACATTCAAGAGATTATAAACCTTTTCAATTGCATTTTGGATTTTACTTAAATATATACTTACCAAGAAAAAATTAATGCCTTGTTCCAAGTACTCAATTGCTCTAAGGCAAAAGACAATATTTTTGACCAGTTTTATAAAAATACAGTAATTTTAAGAGATTCAATTTGATAATTTAGGTACAAATTTTCCTCTTCTTGCTGTGTATATAATTCTGCTGTGAAGAAACTGATTTAGCTAAATAGAATTTTTTAAAAGTCTATTTAAATTATCCAAGTGATAAGAGTAGATTATAGTCGATTTTTTTTTTTCCTTTTTCAGAATAAAAATGTTATCAGAAATCCCGTACTGGACAACAACTGCAGGGTAAAAATTAGTTCTATTTTTTATTTAGTTCTATTTTTTATTTCTTCACTATCTTAAGCAGTTTAAATTAACCTCTTTCAATCATTTCTGGCATATATATTTTCCATATCCATTCAAATGTTCTCTTTATGAGAACCTCCTTAAATTCTGTAATAAACTTTCTCTGCAGTAAATTTGACAGGCTAATTAAACATTTTGCACAATGGATCTTTTTTACAATTAGAATTGTTTTCTGTTTCAGTGTCATTGATTGTTCTCATGGTGTATAAAGCACCATTTGATTTATCTTATCTCACCCTCCATTAAATTTATCTTCATACAAAGCCTGACCTACCCTCCAGTTGCAGTAATTAGAAGGAACTGCATTTTAAAAATCCTATGGATTAAATTTGTTCACACAATGGATTTAGAAAGTCTTACATGCAGATTGTCTTATTTTGTTTCATACTCATGAGCATCTTCCTGGAGGTTTTAGCTCCTGTGACACTATCAGAGTCCTTAGGAATAAGATAGTGGATTGTGTCACCAACACTTACAAACAGACAGTTTCTCAAAATGCCAGTTTTCGGTCAAATCCTTCTGCTTGTTTGCATTCAGTGTAAACAGTATGCTCCTAAAATCATAACACACGACTCAATCAGTAAATACTGTTCTCCTCATTCACTCTTCTGCTAATTAAAAAAAAAAATCTATATTTATTTTAAAATTTATTACTTAAGCAAATGATACAGATATTACTGAGAGCCTTTTTCACACTTAACAATGCAGGACAAATGTCAGGTGCAGCAGCCAACAGGGGAAACAAGATTCTTATTTGAAGAGGCAAGACCAAATCAAAATAAACTCTCATGTCAATTATTAATCAATTTCTTTGGAGCTTTGCTGCTTTTACATTTATAGCCTGTGCTTTTCTCACTGGGGATTCACGTGAGGTTGTCAGAAGAAGGCTGTAAATGCAAACCGACCAAATACCTGTGGTCTGACCTCAGACATATTAGTAAAATTAGGTTTCACAGGAATAAGTTCCCCTCTAAATGGGAGCTCTCTGTATCTTTTGAGTCAATAAACTCCCTCAGGCTATCACCTCCTCTGCTCTCAGCCTTCAATTTTTGTCTTGAACTTCAGAGACCAGGGCTGTGAATTACTGCACCGATGAACAATGATTATTCACCACAACTGTCTTTCCTAAAACAAAACAAGTTGTCTCACTGGACAGGACATAGATATTAATAAAAGCCATCATTGCAGGAATCAGTGGCAAGATCAGAGAAGCGAGAAGTATCCACAAGCTCTGTAGCAGAACTTGCCTAAGGGGAAATGATACTACCGGGTCCTTGATGAATATATGTATCTACAATGAAGGTAGAAAGAGAATCTCAGAATTCAAAGAGGAATAATTTACAGAGGTTGTATAGTTTGCATGTGTGGGGCAACCATCTACCACCTCTTCCCTTAAAAAAGTAAAATGGAGTTTTGAACAAACAGAAAAATCAACAATCCTTTTGTTCAGTTTGTTGGAGTGGGAGAGGACTTCCACTCTGAAGGCCAGGGTGAGTTTAAATTTAGCACAAGACACACCTTGCAGTGTGCCCAGATTGCAACAGAAAGGGCATTACTGGGTGGCTCTCTGTTGCCTTTCATCTTCTCTCATCACATTCTCACCTCTCCTTCTCTAGGCTCGGGATCCTGGGAAATATTTGGAGCCTTCTCAAACTGCATTATGAGTGAGAAATTCCCTCAACTGCACCAAATATCTCCTCCATACCCCTCCTCATGAAAATGTTTAAGGATATGCTGGATACTCTTAGAAGTTTCCCCACAGGAAAAAAAAAAAAATAAAGAAAGAAACAAAACAACAAAATTCTTAGAAGGAGCCTCTACTGAATACTTAAAATCTGATTGATAAAGTATTCTTCAGGGAAGTGAAAGAACCAAGTTCATATCTTCTGTCTTTGTTGATCCAGGCACTGAATCCCAAACTTTGCAACCTGAATCAGTTCTGGTACTGAAACTTCCCTTCTCTTCAGCTGGACCTGTGTGATACAGTATATAACTGAAACAACTCTGGATAATTTTTGAAAAAAAAATTAAATACCAGTTACCAAAAGATTAAAAAAATTGCAGCTGGAATCACAGAAATAGGTTCATGCCATGTATTCAGGCTGTTGTGTAACTCCTTTAGGTCCACAAACTAATAATTTATTGGGAAAAAATCTCCACAAATGCCTGTCAGCATACAGCCACAGTAAAAAAGTAAGGTTTTTTTTTCCATTCACTGTTGAAATCTTTCCATAGACAGAATCAAAAGTTTTAGGTTTTTGGACCCATAGTTTGCCAACATTTCATTTATGAGAATTTTCTCTAATTGCCTTTTAGAGACCAAGACAGCAAAACCTGTTAGAAGAAAAATGGTACAATGAGACATAACACCTAGTATTGAGAAGACAGGTTGGAACAGATGAATTACTAAAGTTAATCTGAGGGACATTTCTAAACATGAGACAAGTTTTAGTGACAGTGGAACAAAAAGGGCTTGAGAAGAAATTGTATTAAAAATCTATTTCTTTTTGGAAGAGTTTTGAAAGGGTTTAAAGTAAGGAAAATGGGAGCAAAACAGCATCAAGGCATGAAATAATAATATTTTTCTGAGGTGTTTTATCATTACCTATTGTTTTTTCCTTTCAGTTGTCTTTATGTTTTCCTGTGAAATGTTGGATGCTGTGTAGACAATTAACTTTTTTGATGGATCTCTAATTTTGTAGTTCAATTTAGTTCTACATTTCCACATTCAAAATAGTTAATATCACTTTTTTTTTCTGCTCATTTTTGTTATATTTTATATGAAACTGTAGTCGACTTAGTGTACCAGAAGCCCTTTAATTTCCACAATATTTTTTCAGATGCTGATGCCAGGTATAATGTAAACTAAAATATAGATTCAATTCATGTGTATGGATCTGCTATCTACTCTTTATTTATTTATATATCTACTCTTTATTTTCTTAGATGTGCATTTGCTGTGAGGATAAAAGAGAGATTGATCCAAATGTTTTGGTTTTGTGTTGAATTTTCCATATATTCATTCACACAACTACTCCCTCTGACTTACATGAATTTATTTCTTGGTAATCCATGGTTACTATTTCTTAACCTGTTTACTATTTAAAATGAGGAAACATTATTAGGGTTGCTTGTAGTTCTTGTCTCCTAGCAACAGAATTTCTTCTTAAATTGACCCTTGCATTTTCTGTGGGTTGTGTAAAGCTCACATAGGCTTTTTACAGAATTCAGATATATCTTAGCACTAACTCAATTTGTGTGTTTGAATTTTTATCAAAAGATTAATTTAGTTCCTGAATTGGCCAAGCAGCCATAGCATTAGGTTTAATAAAAAACTTAGCTCTTTACTATATTAACGTTTTAAAAATCTATTTTAATCAAGAAATGAGGAAGAAAAAAGGTATTCCTTTGAAACATTACTAAAATATAATTTTTTTTCATGTGTTTTTAAGCACGCTTCCAAGTACCTATTTACAGGAGGGTGGAAATTATTTTTTCCCTCCAATTTCCCATAACATCAGGTCAGCTTAATTTAAGGCCCTCATTCTTGGTCTGGAATAACATCTTGCTAATAAATCAACATATGTACAACTAATGAGTATAAATGGTGTAAGGAACACACTGTTTCCAGAAAAAAGAGCCTTGACAGACCCTGCTGGCAGCCATTGCACAGGAAATTCACAGGAATCTTCATCTGGAACCATCCCAAGGTGCACAGTGCAGGCTAAGTAGAGCTCTCCTTCCTTGCAGCATAAAATCTTACATTTTATTGAAATAAAATTACAGAAAATTAAGAGTTTCAGCCTCTGATATTAATATATAATTTTGATAAATGGAAATTTTTAATCTATGCTATGGTACAGTGAATTCCAACAGGTATTCATTGACAGCAAGAGGTTGAAGAGACACAAGGTGTTAGTGAGTTCAGGTTACATGTTATACTAGACAATGTCTCCACCTTACATGAAAAACACTGAGACATGAAACTCAAATTTTCTTTTTTAACTGACAGTTCTGTAAAAAAAATTAAGTGACACTTGAGCTAAATGCATTCAAGTCTTTCCATTCCTAACTGAATTTCTCTCAAAATATGTGTTTTGGTTTATGTGTTTGCTTTTCTCCCATTGTTGCTCTCTGGTCTGATAGAACACATTATTGCTATCTAATTTGACTGTATTTTAACTGTGCTTAGCATGAATGCTTCTTTTCTTTAAACATATCCTTTGAACATAAGTAAGCTTAGACCTCTTCTGACAAATTCTATCCAATAACTCACAAAACCCTAACTGACTACCAATCTTCTTACTCAGTTTCGTGCTATTGTACCACAATAAGTTTGAAGAAGTCTCAGCCCATAAAATATAGTAAACATTTTTCAGGATGGGTCTGATATACAAAAAAAAGCCCAGGTGCCATTCCAGAAGACAAATATGTTGGTACTCCTCTCCCTGTCATTTTATCTTGGCGGGGTCTCTCAGTACAAAGATAAGTACCTGTAAAAGTGCTTTTGGTGACCTGGGTAATTTTTCCCATTGCATATATATCTATCTATATCTATATCTATCTATATCTATATCTATATCTATATCTATATCTATATCTATATCTATATCTATCTATATCTATATCTATATCTAATCTATATCTATATCTAATCTATCTATATCTATATCTATATCTATATCTATATCTATATCTATATCTATATCTATAT
>JAWWMN010000001.1:8103120-8115800 GCA_035047745.1 Catamblyrhynchus diadema | reverse complement strand
AGGGAAAGGGAAAGGGAAAGGGAAAGGGAAAGGGAAAGGGAAAGGGAAAGGGAAAGGGAAAGGGAAAGGGAAAGAAAGGGAAAGGGAAAGAAAGGGAAAGGGAAAGGAAGGCAAGGCAAGTAGTTGGATTACAAATAATGTATGAGAATATCTGTCTTTCACATGACTCCACTATTTCTTCCATAGAGCTCTAAAGGCAAACCCAAACCAATGACAAGCACTAAAGATCATGTTGGCTGGAAAGCTCCTGATAGCTGGATAGTTAAAAACAACAAGCTGCTAAATGCCTCCAACCTGAGGAATAGAATGACTGGAGGTTCCAGTTTGACATACAGCTGTGTTTACAAATGGACTTACAAGTGTAGGAATGGAAGAGAAAATTCAAGTGGTGTTCCTGGTCTCTTGCTCCTTATGTGACCAGTTTTTTCATCCACATATTCTGAGCATCTGTCTCATTCTCTGTCTCCTTGAAAGGAAACATTAAGAATTTTGACAGAAAAAAATGAATAGAATGGGATAAAAGAAAATAGAGCAGATTTCTTAAAATATAATTTAGGTGTTGACCAATGCCCTCTGCTCTCATTTTTCTTCTACCTTCAGTACTAATAAACACACACACATGCAATGTAATATAGATATTTATCCATGTTACAGCTGGATGAGTTTGCATCAGTGTGATCCTCCAACTTGTGGTGAAAACAACTGGAAAACATTAATTCAAATCTATTTCAATTCACAGGATTTATTGCCATCATACACAAGCAACAAAATTTCTACATAAGCTGTCAGCCTGAAATATGGTGTGGTGATTAGACTTCATGGAGTATACGTGTGTTACATGTCACGTGTCACGGTTTGTTTGATTTTGCCCATTTTCCTCTCTAATAGGCAATACAGATAATTTATGCACAGGTGTAGCATAACCCATGGAGTCACAAGGCAAGGAAAATAAAGAAGCAGACATGCTTTCTTTGGCCCTGACTGCAGATAACTGGTAATAGAGCCAATATGGGAAAGTAAGTGCTTTAAAACTTTAATTTGACAACATGATCACTATTATTACTTATCTTATATTCTCTTAGTCATATCTTCCATATTTTCAGGGGTGGGTCAATATTTCGTGCTTTCAGTTCACAGTGGTCTTTACTCTCAATTTATTCTCAATTTAGGGACTGAAGGGCATTTCTTTAGGTTACATATTTTCTAATAAACCTAAATGGCATGGTTCTATTCTTAGTAGATGAGAAAAATGGTGAGCACAGAAAGGATTTCTCATGAATAATCCTATGATTAAAAACCTAAATAAACAAGACTGTTTGCTTGAAATTTATTCATAACCCACTTGCATACTAAGCTTTCTGCAGCATATGCTTTTCTGAACTACTGTGCACAGAATACATCAAAGATTCAGTTCAATTGATTTCTGGAGTTTGAAAAAGCCCAGACAAATGATATCCTTTGTAAAACTTCTTTTGAATCTAAAACAGTAGGGAGTTGGATAGCACTGTTCTGAGGGACCAGACAAGGGTGGCCTACTTAAAAATTCCATAGAAATGAACAGCCTTGGATCTTTTCTCAAACACTCTTTTCTTCCAGATCATAAACAAAGGAGCCTGGGCTGGGGTTTTCCTTGTTTGTTTTGTTATGTTGGTTGGGTTTGGCTTTGCTTTGTTTTGTTTTCAAATTCACTATAAAGTGCTCTATCAATAACTACTGGTGCTTCTGGAAAGGCTTTATGTTGGTTGTGGATGAACAGCCTGACCAGTGGGACAGAAAGATCGTGGAATTGTGGGATAGTTTCTGCAGGAAGGGACCTTTAAAGGTCATCAAGTTCAACCCTGTAAAAATGAGCAAGGACATTTTCAACATGAACATGTTCATCTTCAAGCTGAATGAACTGGGGAGGGTCCAGTCAACAGCCACAGCCACAGGCTCTGAGGCACATGCTGGAAATGTTGACTTTGCTTTATGTGAGGAAGGAAAAGCCAACAGCGTGTCTCAACAGCCCCTCACCACCCAAGGGGTGGCTGTCAGAGAGGAGATGGAGCCAGACTCTTCTCAAGGGTGCACAGCAAAGTAACAGGCCCAACTCTGCACTGATACTATATAAAAAGACAATTTTCCTTATGGCCTCCAGCAGAGCAGAAGAACAGGATGGCTGGAGACTCTGTGTGCTCTCAACCCTTGGAGATTTTCACAACTCAACTGGACAAGGCTTGGACCACTCTCTCTAACTTCAGTGTGAAGTTTCAGTTTGAAATTGGCCGTGGTCTGCGGAGGGGGATTGATAAAATGACCCCCAGTGGCCACCTACAAACTCAATTATGCAATGATTCTGTTGAAGCTGTTTAAATTTAGAGCACAATCTTTTGGTATATGATAAGTTAGACAGATCAGGGATTTGAATTTCATTTCACATATGCTAGATAACAACCTTGTACCACTGAGAACAGAGTTGCTCAAGGTAATTATATGTAAATGAATTTTTAAGCAGCCTGAATTACCTTCTTTAACTGCTCAGCCTGGAAAAAGCCAACAAGAGAGATTAGCCTATTTTTAAAAATTTTTCTGCTCCCACAGCAAATTGAGATAGGTTTTTATTTTTATAAGAAGACTAACTGAAGTCGTCATAAAGTTCATCTCTTTTGACTCTGAGAGGAACTCCAAAGTCCAGCTGTATTAGGACTTGACCTTTTAGACCTTTCCACTTGTGAGAAAAGCAGTATTTACACCTTGATGGCAATGCCTGAGAACACAGCTGTTCATATTTTTAGTGTGGACATAACCTGAATGATAGGTGAAGAGGGAGAAGCCATTGGAGCTTAATGATCATTAGATCAAATACATAAACACTTCAGGTCATGATTAGACTTTCTGAAATGGAAGCAGCCTCTTAGTATTCCTGACCCAGATGTTGGAGTAAATGCCCATGCACTGGACCTCAGGGGGCAGCCTTTAAGAGTGACTAATTGCCCCTTTGGCAACCAAAGTTCCTCATTCATCAAAACTGTGATGTCAAAAAAAGGAGGCAGGAAAGTGAATTAATAAAGTTTCACATTCCAAAAGGTAAAAAATATTTGGTTTATATATTTACACTATTATAAATGATTTATAAATATTGGTCATATGGCTAGACATCATTAAAATAGCATACATAATTAGATAACTATTGCTATAATATTTATAAAGGCGTATATATTTTTGTCATGTAACACTGTTGAATTAATTGGGGTGACTCTATTTTCAACACTTGCACTTCCAGCAAAGATAATAAAGGGAAGATAGGAAGTGCACTTGCAAATGCTATTTGCCATGCCCAATTTACAGGAGGATTTTGTATTCTCCTTGTTAACTGTGACTAAAAATAGGAATGCTGCTGCCTTTCCACTGTGTGGATTTCAAAAGAGGTTTGAATTTTTCTTTTATTGTCTTTGTATGAAAGGAACATGTAATGGATAACAGAGACTAGGATCAAAAGGGGAGCTGTGGGTTTCTTTCTCAGCAATAATAATCACAACTGCAAAGCAGATGACTGCTGTAGAATTCTTTCACCTGTTAAAAACTTGGTTATGGCAGCAAGGCTCTGTTTCTAAGCCTCGTTTTTGCTAGTTCATTTCACCATAGCACATTTCAGGAAAAACAGGGAAAATAAAATCTATTAAAACAGGAGACACTGCTATTTTTTTGTTGTTGTTGTTGAAAATTGCATTTGTAGCTCAGGTTGATGTTATTCTGAGAAATTACAGGCAAACAAAACCCATGCATACTGAAGTAATCATAAAATGGTTTGGGTCGGAAAGGTCATCACCACCCACAAAGGAAAGAATTTCTTCTTAACATATAATCTAAATATCCCCTCTTTTAGTTTAAAACCATTCTCCCTTGTCCTAACACTACATGCCCATGTAAAAAGTCACTCTCCTTTTTTTATAACCCCTCTTGATGTACAGGAAAGCTGCTATAAGATCCCAAGACAGAGCCCTGAGGAGCATCACCAGCCTCTGCCTGGGCAGAGGGCCACTAACCACAACTCTGGCTGTGTCCCTCCAGCCAATTCCTTATCCAATGATCAGCCCACCTCCCGAATCTGTGACTCTGAATTGGAGATAAGTGTATATAATATACCAAAAACGTTTGATTAAAGAGTATCTAATGTTTCTCCACTATTCTTCCTGTTTAACTATTAGACTGGCTGAGAAACTGATGCCTGATCTCAAAGCATCAGCAATAAAGGAAGAGATGGAGAGGCACACTAGGCTAGATTTTGTTGAAAATATGATATTCAGTCTGAATTTATTACAAGCTGCTCTACTTCCAAGAGTCTCTTAATTTAATATTTTCTTTTCATGATGATGAATTTTCTGCATATGTCTCATTAGGACCCTATGTGTTTGTTTCCTAGCCCTGCAGTAATTTAGTAATTCTCTAGTAAAGGGCCATTCTTATCTTTGGTAGATTGTCCACAAAAGAAAATCCGTTGGTTCTATTTTCCTAGAATTTCTATTTTCTAAATAAACCTATTTTTTTGTTAACAGGCAAGCAAAATACTTTTTTTTTTTTTTTTTGGTCATTATTTTGCCTTGGTTTCCACTTCAAGGTTTGCTCAGCCTACTTTGAGATATCAGCCTACTCAATTTTCCTCATTTCCTCCCTTCTCTTGTCCCTTTCTATGAACTTTCACACATTACTGCACCTGGAATATGCTGAGTTTAGCTGTAATATATCCTGAAGAAGAGCTTCAGCCACCCTTAGTTCTGACAAGGACCATTCACTTACAGGAGAACTTGGGGGAATATATGGTGTGAGTAACTGTGAGCACTTCAGCCCCTCTGGTAAGAAATCTAGTCCTTTATCTGCTTGCTAATTCCCTTAGTTATCACTACAGATTCCTTGGTTTTACAGACATCTCAGAGTGCTGCAATCTCATGTACCATAGATACAGAAATATGGTTTTGTAATCTCTGAGATATGAATTTAATAGTGCCTTCCCCACTAGATGCAAGAGGCTGATAATTCTTGCAAGGTTTAAATCTATTTCAGAGGCAATTTATTTCAGTAGACTTTATTTCTTTTTTTATTAGTCCGCAGCAGTTTAATTTAAGATTTAGAAACCAAAAGAGCACTTTTTGTAAAAATAGAAAACATATAACTACTATATATCACAACATAGCCATTAATAAAATAAATGCATATTCACACGTAGGAATCCTACTCTAAATTTTATTTATTTTTTATTCACAAATTATACATGTGCACAGGACTGTTATACTGCTATGGAAGACTGTCACAAGAGTGTAAACTCAGTATCAATATGGTATATTCAAGTAGATAATGGTTATCTACTGAATTTAGCTGTGCCTGGTTAAAGTCAAATCACACACTTTCTTTGGCTTAAATTTATGTTATTGTTAGCCTTGAAAATTATAGAAATATTCACACAATATTCCTTTGTAAGGAAAGATTTCACAAAACAGGGAGTATATAAATTAACCATAAAGGACAGTTCTGTCTCCTCTAACATCCTGTCTTTGTATGGAAGAGGGGAGAGCCTGCATCAGTGCTTTGCGTATCTGGGGGAAAGCTGCTCCAAGGCTAAAATACAAACCAAAAATGTAGGATTTATATAATAGAAAACTAATGACACTTCACACAATTTTTAAGCGAAATATAATGACAGGCTTTATCTACTGCAACTTCTTTTTTGTTCTGTTTGAGTGGGTTGGGTAAACATTGTTCAATTGTACTTCTATAAACTAGAGTTTCTCTCCTTACACGTTTAAGTAATTTTCACCTGCAAGCATTTCCTTTGTTTCATGGTTTGAAAACTGTCTGTATTATTGCTGTGATTTTTAAATAATATTTTTTCTTGCAATTTTCAAAGCTAAAGTTCAAATACTTAGGCAATGTGTCTGAAAAAAAAGACAGACAAAATCACCTAAACCATACTCACAAACATCCCATTTGAAACTAGTTACTCATGAAAATTTCAATAACCAGCCATGTGTTGGTACAAATGCTTTTCCTAAGTATAGACCTGCAAGACTGATCACCCTTCTCTAAACCAGAAATGTTTATTCAGAATGAAGGGATCCATTTGTTTGTTCTGTTTAGATAACATATATGGAAATAATAGGTAATAAGAATGCTTCTCTAATTCTTGTATTATGACACTTTTATTACTTCAAGCTGGGTCCAGATAGAAGCTATCAGCTGAAATACCAGACTGCTTCAGCTGTCACTAGAGGAATCACTAGGACATCTTCAAACCAAAGAATCTGGAACGTTCTGGTACACAAAAAGGAAAAACTCATAATAATAGAGCACTGAAACCATAGATATATCCCTGTTCCAGCACTGAGCTTTTTTCTAGACTGATTTGGGGTGCAATATGAGGGCAACATCTCTTGAAGAAGCTATAGCAGTACTTAAGATTATATAATTTGTGAAATTATTGAATTGTTCATAGATTTCCATTTTCAAATACTTGACTTTTGAAGTTGCTGTAAAGCTTCTTCATGGCTATATTTCTTTTCAAAGGGTCTGAAGTCTGCCAACTCATTTACTGATGCCATCTGGATTTTCATCAAGCAAGGACACTGACACAAACTTTCACATGTAATTATTCAATCCTTACACCATAGTTTTCTATATACTGTATAAAAACCCACAGTGGGACCTGATTTCTTTCAGAGGATTTTAATTGTCTGTCTTCCAATAGCCAATATACACCAGAAATCCCAAAATTGAGGCAAATAAATCTCTTATTTCTTTATGTGAAGCCTAGAGAGTCCTTGTGTCTCTAAACTTCATACTTGCAGTCTATCCAAATACACAACCAAGTTTCAAACTGAATATGGTTTTCTACTTCAACACCTTAATTGAATAACTCCTGTATAACACTGGCTGAAAGTGAAGTTATGCACTACTTTTCTCTGCTTTGCAAACTTTTTCTGCAATTTAAAGTTTTAAAGGATTTTGAACCAGTCAGTTCAAAGGTGGCATAGAAGAACAAACAGTATTCCCAGACTGCAGGTATTAACATCTGCTGAAAAAGAGTGAGGAAAAATTTTACATTTCTCTACAAAAATGCTTGTGTAGGAGAATATAACTGAAGGGCTTGGGGATAAAATCCCAACAGGCCAAAATAGAATTTTTGTTGTGTCTAAGGAAGGAGTTCAGTTTCCAATGGGAAAATATCTTTCTAAATGTAGCTTGGAAAAAAACTGTAAAGCCCAAAGAGAAATCTACTCTTTTCACTGATTTCTTTAACTGTAAATCAGGTGAGAAAGGGAAGAACCAGTGCTTTGTGTATACTGAATATATGAGAAATTTGGCCTAAAATTTTCAAGTTAACTTAAAATAGAAAATTCTTTTTATACACAAACTTACCTTTCATCTAATTTATTTGTATAATACCTCTTCTGGTCACTGTCTACTATAATGGGGAAAATCAGGAATAGAGTATCTTGAGAGACTGATGATCCTCACATAATTGTTGCCTTTTTCTTCCCTAAAGAGACATAAGATTTTTAGTTTAACAAGGAATTTTTTGTTGTTGTTGTTATTGTTGTTACTGAGATTTTTATTTTTGTAGATCCAATTTATGTAGCATGAACATGTATACAACTAAAATAACAGATTCCTGGATCATCTGGTGGCTTGCTCAGTTCAGTTATTTTCTCCCGTTTTGACTGACTGGGAAAATGAAAACAAATGGAGCGCTTCTTTAGAGATGATGAAAAATACAATGATTCACACTTGTTTCTTCTTTACAGAAAGAGTTGTATGTATCTCAGCTCTTGTAAATGCTCTTGTGTACAACCCAAACTAGATTTATTAAAATAAAAAATGAAACCACATGCAGTATTTTTTGAGCCTAACCACAACACAAATGTATGGTATATTTCAGCAATTTAATATTAAGAAACTACTGACCTTCCAGCCTCATTCTTTGGGTGCCATTTTGGTAGAAGAGGCCACCAGAAAAAGAGTTATGAAAGGCTTTCTCTGTTATCAAATAACTTATTCTGAAAATACCATTAAGTTTAATGAGAGGCAACAACTTTTCTACCAGATGGACTGGAATGTTAGAGAGGGAAATCTGGACCACTTTGTTGGCCTCAGAACGAACATTTCCGGAAGCACCATTATATGTAATTTCTGATAAAAGGTTGCAATAGCAGGCTAAAGTCTGATTGCATTTATGCTGCCACCTTTATCTCTAAAAAGTCAGAATCAAAGAGATTCATTCTTTAAATGTCATTAGATTTATAAATAATCTTACCTGGGTTTTCTTCTTTGTAACTTACACTGCAAATATGAAACTGCAAATGTCTCATTTTTAAAGCGCTTCAGGTGCTGTGAAGTAATGAAATCAATGCATTGCTCTGGATTCAAAATGCAGATTTTTTTTATTCACTTATCAACAAACTCTTACTTAAGAAGTGTGAAGAAAATTTTAATCAAAAAATACTGAAAAAAAATACTTAAAACTTTATAATAAAAACTCTGGTAGTTTTCATAGAAACCTTGATTGTTTATTAATATAGAAATTGTAGTTTTCACAATATAGTAGTTTTCATAGAAACCTTAATAGTACTCATCTTATTTTTCATCATAAAATAATACTTTACAAAGTTCTCTCCATTCAATAATTTCAACATAACACAAATGATTTTCTTCATACAATCCAATAAATTACAGGTCAAATTATTCCATCAATACTTAACAAAATATATTTTTGTTAAAAATTATTCTCACATAATTCTTATTAATGTACATTTAGTAGTATGTAACATATTATGAAACTCAAATGTGACTGATTGCTTACATATCTCTGAAGACAAAGCAGATGTTTAGCTGTGGTAAATTATTCCTTTAAGTCCTGATAACCTTCCACTGACTTTCATGGGCAATGCATCAGCCCTTAAAAGAGTGAAAAGAGAAAAATTTATGGCTCCCACAACAATAACTGCAAGGTTAGGTGAGATTATTTCTCCTGAACATACTTATTATGAGCAATGGTCCTTTAATTCTTTTCCTCTCTTCAAAAACAGAAAACAAGCAGTTTTTTTTTTTTTTTTTTACTTTAACAATTAGCTTTAAAGTATTGTTTAGGCCATTGTTTAACTGTCAACTTGTTATCCTGATCCAAAAAAAAAAAAAAAAATTCAGTATTGTGGCCTTAGGCCACCAATTGGATTTACAATAAAGGATGATCCTTATGGACAGACACATCTGTACAGAACAAGTGTAAGAGATATAGATCTTTGAGCAAAACTATTTGCCTGTAAGGGTGCACTTCCTTGGTTTTCTCTTTAAATAATAATTTCTTTTCTGTCAGAAATTTATGTATTCTTTTCACAGAGTGAAGCTTTATATAGATATGTTGCCTGATACTACTTCCACCCTGGGAAATTGTTTCCTTTGGTCTTTTTGGTGTAGTATTTAATAAGAGAAATAACACTTTAGTTGGTTTATTTGGGACTTAAAATGTATCTGTAAAACTCCCTTCTAGTTTTATAGCTATTATTTTCACTATGCAGGTGTTGAACTCAAACTCTTTATTTCTGAGAGGTTTCCCCTTGTAATGAGATATTTTCACTGTCTCCTAAGTCCCTACAAACTTAAGGTTTGGTCATCTACTAAAAATTCAAGAACTGTTAGCCAATGGTCCATGTTATTTGCTTTAATTAAAATTCCTGACAATGTTTATTGGAGAAATAGATTGTTAAGGCAAAGGAAAAAGGCAGTGGTGGAACAGTGACCCAACTTGTTAAATCACAGTGTAAGACTCTCCTGATACTGTAGGAGGGTAAATACATATGTGGCAGTCCTTTACCAGTGTTTGTGTTTCAGCTGGCAAATTAAGCAAATGTTACTGAATTTCTGCTTTCTAAAGTGTTCTGTTTAGTGATAGGAGAATGGCAGTTTAATATGATTTTTCTGCAACCCCTACCCAATATTCTTCAAATGTGGGGGTTCATTTCAATGTAAGCAAATGTAGAATTTGGAAGAAAAGTCAGGCACTTTAGAAACTACAAATACAAAGGACAATAGGTCATTGAGACACTCTCATCCTGAAGGGGTACAGGACCATCCATATAAAAAAGTTATGTGATTTCCATGGCAGGACAAGGAATTCACAGCTGAAGTAGTTGTCCTTGATGATGGCCAAGTATTACCATCTTCTTACTTAACACTAACAACCACTCCCAAGCTCCTGCCCAGTTACTTGTACTGATGCTTCCAAAATAATTTCCATCAAAATTACTGAAGTTAAGTTTAAATAGATGATATTTGCAACCCCAATATGTTTTGCTTACCCTTGGCCTGAAAGGGTCCTCAATGAAGTTATTAACTCATATTAGACAAGGTGCTGACTGTCTTCATTCAGCATAGAAAGATCTAGAAGAAAAATTAGGGTCAGAATAATGTAAGAGTCAATGTCAGAGAGCGAAAAGTGTTTTTTAGTAAGAGAGCTACATCACACAAGCAGTAAAAGACACTCTCCGCCTAGGAGGCAGGAATCTGATTCAGGCTTCACTTTTTTTTTTTTTTTTTCTCATTTGACAAACAAAACTACCCTTAATCATGATTTTAACTTTTTCTTATGGAAATTGTCTTTAAGTGGAAAAAAAGTGGAGAAAAACCACCAAAATTCTCTTTTTTTTGTTGTTTTATAGTTCAAAACCACAGAATAAGTATGGAGTGAACACCCATAAAATAATGGAACTCACTCAAAGGAATGCAAGGGATTTCCTGTCTTTGGCTCTCCACTACTACTGTAAAATACACTAACTCTTAGAATCTGTCTTATTTATGAAAGATCTTCAAAATCAATAAAGATTTTATCTAAAGTACCTTTGTATCAAAGATTTAGCCTGTGTTCTGCAAGCTTTAAATCAGAGAGATATCAATCCTAATATATTTAGGTGTCTTTATGGAAAATTTCCTAAGCAATTTTCATTATCTTCAAGTAAATATATAATGAAAAGTATTTCATACCATTCATTCAGGAATCATTTCCATGAGATTAAAAGGTATGCAGTTACGAATGAACTTTTTAAATGAAAGGATCAAATGATGTCATGCTTAGCAGAATCTGAGTTTGGGGGAGTACTAGTTTTGCTTCAAGATGGATGCAAAGGAAAAAAAAGTCATATATAAATAGGATGTACTATTATTTTTCTGTATCACTGTTTTGTATTCTGTCCCTCTTGCTGACAAGCTGCAAGATCCCCTGAGTAGCATGAGGTGCACAAATCTTTTATTAGGCTGTTCAAGACCTAGAGAGGACAGTATGGCAGCACCAGAAACAAAACATGCCAGGAAGGGTGTTTTGCAACAGAAAACCTAAAGAATATTTTAGAAATTGAAGATATACAGGGACATTATTGATAAGTTTATATATATTTGCGTTCAAACAAAGGAAATTCTGTCAATTACAGTGCCTTGAAAGTTGCCTTGCAGAAAATACTTTCTTGAAAGTGACTATACAGAAAATCCCTGAGCACCTCAAATTGAATCACTACAGCAGTTCTAGGGAAAGAACCCTCAGAATTTACAGGTGTGAAGTCCTGAGACTAAGGCCACAGGATATTATTCATTTAGCTTAAAAGGCCCTAGAAGGCACTTTCAGCTGCCTTCAAAACAAAAAATTCATCATTTTCAGGTTTACCTGATTACTTCAGTTTTATGCATAAAGGCATTTCCCAAATAAAGTAAATAAAGTATAAAAAATAAAAGAAAATTAAAGTAAATGAATAAAGTGTGTTCTTACTGTCTCTCTTCTGCTGAAATCTGTAGGAATTGCAGGTATCCAAGTCTTTTTCAGTGGCAAATTAAACCCAGCATTAGTCACTAATGATCATTAAAAAGCACATAACTACTGCAGGTCCATCTCACTAAAATGATTTTCCTGAGAAGCAGTTTTACAGCAGCCAAGATGTGAATGCTAACTGGGTGCAATGCAAACTGCCAGCAGAGTGGATCTGTTTGTAAATACACATTCCAGAGGGGCCAGTCTGCTGCTTGAGCATGGAAAATATACACATGTTAACTACCCTTTATGGTAAATCTTACATATATTAAGACTGATCTTCAGTTTAATGGTATTTTTGAAATGGTAGAAGCAGCACAGTGTAGCAATAATGCAATAAAATGCTTCAGCAATATTCATTTGTTGCCTACAAGAGGGGATCTGTGCAGTGATTCATCTTTCCACGGGTTAAATGCAAAGATAACTTTTAATTCCCAAAGCAAAGCAAATACATCAAAGAGGAAAGTAGCTGCTTGCAAAACAACTCTGCCCTAACAGTTCTTTATAATGATGTGAAATTTCAGCTCTTAACATCATTAAGTGAGCAATTTCCCATCATGACCCTTATGGGTTTTTATGTTGCTGTGACTGAGGAAATGACTAACTTCAGGTGTAAAGGCAGATGGTTATCTTTCATAGCTCGGAACAAATATGAACCCAGAGAAGAATAATTTATAAGATACAGCAGGAAGATATGTCACCTAGAGAGATTATGTTTTGTGTGAAGTGAGGAAGAGAGCTTTCAAAATCAAATCTCTGGCAAATCTTGGTATTTAAAACTGAGATTTCCTTAAAAAAAAAAAAAAAAAAAAACAAAAAAAAAAAAAAAAAAAAAAAAAAAAAAAAAAAAAAAAAAAAA
>JAWWMN010000001.1:8060795-8103020 GCA_035047745.1 Catamblyrhynchus diadema | reverse complement strand
TTTCTGGCAAATCTTGGGGTTTAAAACTGAGATTTCCTGAAAAAAAAAAAAAAAAAAAAACAAAAAAAAAAAAAAAAAAAAAAAAACACACAAAAAAGAAATAAAAACAAAAACCCACCCAAATAAAACCCCAGAAACAACAGAACAACAGCAACAACAAAAACCCTTCACAAACACACAAAACAATTAAGAATTTTTTCAACAAACTCCCATTCTCACATGACCTCTAATCCTTCAGAGCAGACAGGTTGATGAGCAGATGATTTTTACTATTACCCGAGATCAGTGTTTTTCAGCAGATTTTCTTACACATAGGTTAACTGGAGAGATCCTAAAATTTTCTCAGGATTGCAAAGCAACATCACCCAGGTTTATGACATTCTTGGGCAAACTCAGTTTCTTCAGTTAATCTGGAAATTATTCCTTAAGCAGAAAGATGAACTATACTACATTCAAATTGAATGCTCTGCTTGTTGTATTTCACAAGGGTTTTGAAAAACCTTTTTAGGGAACAACCAGGAAATCATATAATCCATTTTCTAATAACTTCTTACATTTGACAGAGATGTGTGGGAGAAAGGTGGGGTGGTGGACTCTACTTAGATGTTGCTTTTAGGTTAAATATCATTTGAATATTAATTACTGGTGCTTAAGGTGGAATATTAATGGCATTCAGACCATTAGGATAATGTGTAACATTATGTGTTATACATCAATACCACCTAGGCTTGTGAGGCCATTATGTATTAAGGGGAAACCCACTCACTCAAGGGCTTATTGGTGACCACTTTATTCCTCTTGCCTTTGACTATGGTCTGTTGGAGACTGAAAACATTTAAAGTGAAGCAGCAGAGAAAGACTGTGCCTGTAAAAAACCATGTAGTCAAAAGCTAAATAACATGCAATGTCATTTGAAAGATTCTCCTAATCTAATTCCCTCGGTTTCCATACATCAAAAGTAGATTACAATTTTAAGTTTCATGCTACAATTACTCACAGGGCTTATCTGTAAATGAAATTCAAGAACATGACATGAACATAATGTGCTGGCAGAAGACACTGAGATGCAGCTAATCTGCCTCCTATCACACTTTATGTCACTGTCCCCATTCACAAGAGGGACTGCAGTTGCTGGAAGATTTGTTGTGAGCACAGTCATGCTTTCTTTGCAATCCTTGACAAGATCTCCCCCACCTCAGTGTAAAGCTGTACATTACCCATTATCTTCTCTGTTAGGAGTGAAATAACCCGAACAAAAGTCTGTCTGGAAAATATTTTTCTTCACAGCTTTTATCAGAAAGGCATTGACATGTAAATGAAGAAGGAAAAAAAAAGACCTCAGGTCTTGCAGGTCCTCAAGTCCTTTGTTAACTGCAAAAATACATTGTGAAAACATTAGTTCAAATCGCACTGGGTTTACTCCTCTTGTTTAAACACTACAAAAAGCACTAAAAAGAAAGTTTTCCAGATGCAATTTAACAGCAATCTGAAGATGAGAGCGCAGCCTGTGACAGCATACCCACATTTGCACACTAAACAGACATCATAAAGAACGGCAGGGACCTGAGTTTTACTATGTTTAGGAATCTAAAGTACTTTCAAAATTTTTGAGACTTTTTTTGTTCACTCTCTTGTTTACCAGTGCCTCCTGGAATACTTAACTCCATGTTCTTTAAATGATGTAATCAGAAACTTCTGGAACCAAATGGAGAAAAAGAGTGTTCAAATGAACTCCTTTCCAGCAATCCTAGTTTAAGAGGGTTCCAGCCACCCCAAGTATTCTGCTGGTGTCAGGGAAATGTTCTCTTCATATAAAATCCAGGAAAGTTTATTTAGGATATCAAAGAAATCTGCCACTACCAGAAGCTCCATTTAGAAGACGACTAGAAGCCAACCTTCATGTATGCAATGTATTCTCAACACACCAGCTGACAAGTTTTATTTCTATTTCTGGTACGTGTCAGGGGTGCAAGGGTTTAACAGCAGCAAAACCACAGCAGAAATAGCAAATTATAGAGATCTACCAACTTTTTAAAATTCCATGATGTACATTTATGCAATAAACATAAACCAACCAAAATAAACCAAGGTATTGTTGTTAAAACTTGTATTATGAGCTACTCATAGAATAAAGATATCTTGTTAAAAACACCCCAAACTATAAATTTCTATTTTTCCTAATGAAGATTTCACCATCAGTATCATAGCTTAGAACCTCTCAATCTCCGTTGCTGTCACATAATATTAAAGTGAGAAAATTGTGTTCTTGATATCTGGAGAAGTCAAGAAGTGTTAACTGGTTGGTTTTGGTTTTGTTTTTTTTTTTTTTTCTTTTTTTCCCCAAGGGAAATTGTGGTACAGAAGAGAACTGAATTTAAATCTTACAACAGTATTCATTAGACTAATCTTGCTCATTTAGTAGTGTCTTGCTATTCTCAGACATTGTAAAAAAGTTCAGAAAGTTTGAGGTTCGTTTAATTCATATTTCATTTGCATCAGGTTTCAGAAAATGAAATTATTAAAAAATACATTACTGTACCAGGTAAATACACAAATTTCCCCAGTTTACTGTATCAAACTGTATCCTTTTTTAAAAATTTTATTTTTGTTTTTTATTTTGCTTCCTGGTCTTCATTCTGGGCTTGAGTGTTATGTGCATTTGTGGTACTGCCGATATGTTACAGCAAAAAATTGTATATAAGTTGAAAAATTGCACTTATTCCCTTCAAGTAAAATACACAGCACTTGTGGCAGGAAAATTGGTAATTATTTTTTTGAAAACAGGGAAAAATTGTAAGATAAGCCTCCAGGAAATTGCCTTGCCTCTTCCAAATACAAGCATAACAACTGTCCCTCCACTAAAACTGAATTTTTTACCCTACCTTCTTCAAATTAACAATTTCTTCATTCTTTTTGTTCTCGGATTTTGCAACAGGACATTAAAAGGGAATTATTGCCTTCAGGATTGTGACCACCTCTGTCAAAGTGCCAGATCAGAGTATGTAAGTAGAAAATAGAAGAAATGCAGTATTTGCTTCACTGTTAGGGTTAGTGGTTATATGGGACACACAGCAGGCATAGATTGCATCAAAATGTACCATTCACAGTCTTTCCAAGTGAGAATTGCTCTTTAGTGATTGGAAATATGCTAGCGATGATGGCAGGCGGTTTTCTGATTTCCATTGTCTTTTCTGAGAAAAAAATGTCCTGTTTTTTGACTGAGGAATACAGGCTAAAACTGCTGGGCATAATGGTCCTTTCTGTACAGACAACAGTATTTTAGTTGCCTGGGCATTGAGGCACTTTGGTTTAGTACAGATGTGTATAATTCTTCTTGGCCAGTTCCTCAGTTATCCCCCTAAATTGCCTCTAATTTCCTGGAGTTAATTGTGCAGTGTACAATGTAAATTTGGTTGTTTTTGTCATAGCTCACCATTGCTGGAAAACCTCCAGTGGCTGACAAGTGGGTTTAATGAAGCACCTGACCTTTCACTGAGTCATCTCCAGGCTTGTTAGTGCTCATGTTAATGACAGAGTTGGAAGAATACTCAATGATGTGCTCAGGGGCACATGTGCACACTGTGCTACACGAGAAAAAACATCCCTGAGATAATCCTATAAAGCATTCCTTAGCTTGGAACTTGCAGGTTGCAAGGCAAAATTATTTATTGCACAGCTAGGAAAAGAGGTGAATGCAGTTTAATTGCTGTGTTGTTCTCCATTTTTACCTACAGGGGCCAAAGGTATTTGCTCATAAAAATATTTTTATTGTATCCCCCAGTTATTGTGTAGGACTCAACACATCACAAAGTGACTTACCCACAATGAGATGGGGAAAGAATTGGGAGGGCAAAAGAGAAAACTCATGGACTGAGGTAAAACTAGTTCAACATGCAAGAAAAGTAGAATAAAGAATTCATTCAGTGCTTGCCATGGCCAGGAAGGTGTCCAGCCTTGCCCAGCAGAGCAGGGCTCCATCACACATAACAGTGGCTTTTTCAATGCATTTTTTTCTGATCACATGCTGAGGAAAAGTTCAGTGATTTGCTATGTCCACATCAGACTTTTCAGGATGTGGGTCATTCTTTTTTTTCTGTCAAAATAGGAAGCAGGTAAAAAAATTGCATTCAAATATTCACTGAGTTCATTAGCATGCCTGTAGTTTGGCCTCCAAAGTGTTGAAATTCTGTTGGAATAAAAGAAACATCTATGACTCATCGATTATTTAGGAACTACAAAGAATTATGGTACATTTGTAGAAAGGCTCAGGTGAGTTAACTGGAAACATATAAAATATTTCCTTGTGTCAGTCTCTCCCTTAGCCACCTGGGACCCTCTCTCTGGCTCTGTAGAAGGTAATTGAGCCTTGCTTTTAGAAAGCCCTGAGCTCTTTTGGCTCAGGTAATCTTGGAAGGCTTCAGCCTGAGGCAGAGATCAGCTCAGGAAATTTTAAGATTTAACAAAGGGCTTGTATTTTCCAAACTGTTAGTGAGGCAGCATTACCAGCCACACACAATTAGAAGTCTGGGTTTTGTGTGTTTTTTTGCCTTTCTGTGTCTGATTGTTTCTCTTTTCTGTTCTGTAACAGAGAGCAGCCATTATCAACAGACAGATGATGGGATCTTTAAAACTACATTGTCTGCTTGAAAGGTCTATTAATTTCTTCTTACAAAAGCTATCAGCTTTTGGCTATTTTGTGTTGATTTTCACAGTATTGTTTCAATTCCCCTCTGTCAACCACATTAGTTGTAAAGCTAACATTAAAAGCAAGTGATAAAAGGTAATAAAAGTCAATCCAGGTAGTTAAACCTACTCTATTGAAAGGCTTTTATGTGCAATATTTCTATAATTTCAAGATTCAGCTATTAAAATGTTTTCCTTAACAAAAAAAAACTTACACAGATAGGAATTTACATAACAGAAAAAATGCTAGCCTTCCTCAATTGTACATTATGCTCTTTCAAAAGTAAAAATTAATTGCACAGAAATTTTAAATAGACCTTACTTTTAAATAGACTTTCAGTAGTCATTTTAAATGTACATTATACCAAGCAAAATAACATATCACATATAAAATATGACTACTTATTTCCTGTGGAGTTTCTTGTATACTCACTGAGGAAAGAGAAATTCCTGATTAAATAAAACCAAAATTAATTTGGTTCAGATATTTTTCAAATCAGGAGAACCAAATATTTATGTGTGATCATCCTGAAGTTGCCTAGGGAAACCAAATGGTGTTTAATGGAGTGAGAAGGAAAAAGTCTTTATATAACAAACACAAGACAATCTACTACACTTAAAAAAAGCAACAACCGAAAAAATACCAAAACTAAAACGGAAACAAAAAAAAAAAAAAAGGCAAAAAAAAAAGCATAAAAACCAAAACACAAACCCACAAAACCAAAAAAAAACTCACCAAGGACTAGAAAGATCGTTTTCACAATTATCATCCTGGTCAATATTAGTTTCAAAATTGTTCCTAAAATATCTCATTTTTAGTCAACCATCTATTTTTTAAATTTTGTTAACTTGTCCATTTACATTTGGCTTTAGATGTCAGGATCATAATGAAATTATCAGAGTAAGAAAATATCTAACATGAATGAGGGAGTTTTTAGCTCTCATCTGACAATTTCACTTTCCATGGGGTCAGGCAAATGGAAAGTTATATTCACAATCAATCAATACTCACATTTTGAAATAGACAAATAAATGGTGTGATCCTGATGAATGAGAAAAACCTGCCCCGATATTTCACAATTTACCAGGCTGTTATTGTCACTGACAAATGATAGCTTTAGTATTTGTAGTTCTTCTAAGGTAAACTCTCCAGAACAGATGGTTTTCCTCCTGATATGACAAGTATTCAAATGTCTAGAGAGCATCATGGTATTTTTAAGTTCTCCTAAACAAAATATGTCAGAAATAACATGGGCAGAAGGCCCTTAAATGGAAACAAAACAGGCAGCCACATCTGAGCAGGATCCAGATCTCAAGCTCACACTTGGCTGTGACACCAACTCGCTCTGGGACTTTGGGCAAGTCATCCCCAGCTCTTTTTTTTTTCACTGTGTAATTATTCTTGTCTACTTATACTATACAACTTCTGTGGCCTAGATGGTCTTTTACAACATTTCTACACTACTGAAATCAGAACACACATAAATACCTGTACTGCTGTCCAATACTGAAATGCATCTGACACCTCAGGAAATACATAACTCATTTATACAGTTTGCTGAATCACGAAATCTGAATGTGAATCACAAATCCACAAATTCAGCAGAATTATTTTTCCCAGTTTCATGCCATCATCCTCGAAGAAGGTATATCATGCATCCCCATAGTGGCCCTCTAAAATAGGGTTTTATTTCAGTAATTCTTAATGATCTTCTAAACTTGATTTATTACATAAGTATGTGACATGTCATTTGCAGAAGCAATATATTTCCCACTAAATTTTGTTAAACTTCTTTTGAATATAACAGAAACTGAGGGAACATGGCACCTTGTAATTATGCAGCCCTTTTCTAGACTGAAACCTGGAATAACCTTAGCAAGTCTCTCAGATTTTATCTGTTCTGCTGGGAGGGAAGTAACATTGTGAAATGGAAGTTTTTGAAGTCTGTCTTATTTTTTATGATGTTGCTTGAACCAGGCATACAAAATAGAAGTATATAACAGTAATCAGATTTAAAATCAGCAAAATATAATGTGTATATATATATATACCCCATGAGGTTAAAAACCCCCCATGATTTATACATTTACACACACGTATAAATATAAATAAAACATACAAGAGGTAAGCAGACAATTAATTTACATTTTCCCTCTCTTAACCATAGGGCTGCTCATCTCACAAATCATATTTCTGTGGGAAATGAAAGGTACACTGCTGCCAGCGTTTTGTAAGAAATAATGACACACTTTACTACCTGTAAGTGCTGACTGAGTGCTTCTGCTTTTCCTTCCCAAGGTGAATGTAACACAGATTGATGGAAGATTCAGTAGGACTGCAAAGGTTAAAGATGCAGATCTGGAGCTAGAAGGCAGCCCTGACACTGATGGAATACAGTACAATGAGAGTGGCCACATTATTGTCCCATCCTCCGATAACCAGTGTAATATGAAAACTGACTGGAGGAGAAGGGAACAAATTAAATCCATTAATCAAGCATATCTGTGCTAAACAGTTGCTCTGAAGAGAAGAACAAATGAAAAATTTACTGTTTGTTTCTTTGCTTGCAACCAGCAGAGAAAAAATTAATTATAAGGTTGTGGCTCAATTAAGTTTTTTTTTTGAGAAAACTATTTATTGCTTTGTCAAAGAACAAATGAACCTCATTAGTGAGATTAGTTTCAGCTGATCATTTTGCATTAGGACAGTCTAGCAATATATCCTTTAAAGATTCATCCAAGGAAATAACTTCAAAGAAACAGAGTCCATTCTGTTGTATTAGACTTAAATCAGAAATATATGATTTGTCATAGCTAAAAGTCAATTTTTTTTCTTATTGTCCTGGAAAAGTGTTTACTTTGTGGCTTGCAGTGAGCTGCTTGTCAGGTATTTACAATGGGGTCTCTCTAGTAGAGGGGTCTTAAAATTCTTTCAGAAAACTCTGCTCTTGCAATGCATCCTCTGAAATCTGTCTAGTTCCTGAAACAACTCAAAACCCCTAAGCAGGGAACTGCTACTACTTAGTAGTAGCATCTAAGTACTACTTAGTTATTACTACTAAGTAGTACTTAATAGTAGTACTAAGTGGGGAGAAAGTGCGTTCGTGTGTGTGTTTTTTTTTTTTTTTAATAAAATAAGATGAACCTCAACAGAATTCTTCCAAAAAATTCTATTTATACAGTGAAGGAAGATATATGAAAGTTCTCTAAGCTAAACAGAGCAAAGAGTACAGGCTGTTTTCATGTATTGCTCTGTCATCCTGCTGGAATCTTATGAAAGCAGTCCCTCTCCTTTGGAAAGAGGAGAAGCCAGCTCTGTATGAACTGGAAGCCTTCAAGGCAAATTATTACCTGGAGAAGGTCAGAGAAGTTGTGCATTTATTAGCAGAAGGGGATGAGGGTTTGAAGTGCAGAATTTCTGCCAGAGTTTTTAATCTCTGTTTCAAAAAGGAAGTTCTTCATGGTGAAAGCCTCTGGTTTGCAATGTGTTCTTCTGCAGTGCTGGGCTCCTCATGATGTAAATGACTCCTCTGGGGAATTGAACTGAAATTATGGAGATAAAACAACCAGATATCACACAATAATTAACTTGTCACTACTCAATTGACCTGATTCCCACTGGGAGTCTAGAGGCAAAGAAGCAATTGTCAGACATCACAGCTAAGGAAGTCTGCTTCCATTTTTTTTAGGTCTCATGAGTACCAGCCTTGATGGAAAAAACTGGGAAGAGCTTACAAAGTTCTTGGTGCATTTGAGAAATGCTTTCTTCCCCAGGGAAGTAGTCTCATACTGCAAAAACCACCTGCTATTATTTTTCACATTTCAACACTGATACTGTGTATTTTCTTGCCCAAAAATTTTTCAAAAACATTTAATAAAACTATATTTTGCCTGTGTCCTTTCCTGGAAGTGAACAAAGTATTAAAATGTTACTGAGGGGATGGAGAAGAAGGAGTTATAACAGCACATGGAAACACAGATATGCCAAGTTACACAGGACTGATTTTCTTAGACCAACTAAGAGTTACTCTATCCCATTATTAGTCAAGCAACATGGATTCTCACCTGCTGAAAAAACATTATTTAAAGCTGAATTTTTTTTTCAATTATGAATGGATTCATGGTTTAACACCAAACTCCACCCAAAACCAAAGGGCCCTCCAAAAAAAAAAAAATCCCATTAACAGGTTAAATAATTTTAAATATAGTTTGTTTAACTGTTGAAAAACATCTGGAACAGAACATAAAGTCTGAGCCAGTGTTTCCATTACCTTTGGCTGAAGTGGTTTAGCTGGCTTTCTTTTCCAGAGCATGGTGTAAAATGCAGTAGACATCAACCCAACACAAGCAGCTGCAAAGAGATCCCTGATAGTTCCTCTTGAAACTTACCTTCAATTGCAAAACTGCATTTTGTACAATAGGGACTGATGATTCCTGGGGGTAATGTTCAAAACTATCAAGATTTAAGTGCAGACCTCACACTCGTACTGAAGGTCAAGCCATTCTTGCAGTTTAAACAAGACGACCTTGTCTGTACATTGTTTTAACTCCCATTAACTCCATTTTGGAAACAAATCCATCCAGCCTTAAGCTATTTTAGCAGGAAAGATTATATTCAATAGAAGTCTCACATGGTGTTTCAGCACTTGCCTTTCATAATCCACCTCTGTGGTAAGTGTCCAGAGGTTATCTTTAACCATATTTCTCTTTTGGGTGCATGACAGGATAAAATCATTGACATTATGTCCTTAGCAGGAGATGACTGCATTAGCCTGTGCTCCCCATGGTGCCATTTGACAGATTGAAGTGTGAATGGTGATATCTGGAAGGTAATGTGTCATGGGCATAAAGGCCCATGATTCAAACCTCCCTTCTTATTTTTTTTTCCACTGCTGGAGAACTTAGATAGCCTTAGTAAGAATTCAAGTCATCCTTTTTGCAAACAGCACTTAAAAGGTTATCCTGAACAGCTTTCTCTTTTACAGTAGTAAATCTTCTGTGAATAACAGGCAACTGACTACCATAAAAGAGACAATATTTTCTGCAGTCCGTGCAGTCTCTGATGATCTGGCCTGTAGCTGCATTCATGATTTTGGATGATAAAAGCAGCTTCCACTTTCTGCATGAGGAACGTGCTGAAATGATGCAAATGGAGATGGCATGTAATAAAACTATCTGAACTATCTATTACTGGCAGAGAAGTTTGCAAGTCAAGGAAGGTGACTAGTGAAACATAATAATGGCAACAGTAAGTATTTGAGAAACAATAATTTGGACTACTGGTGCTTAGCCACAAATGGTAAAAAGCGTGTCCTCCAAAGATGGAGGATGTGTGTGTCTCTGAGTAAATGAACTAGAAAAAGGATAGTGGATGCTATTATATCTACAGCATTTCATAGAGCTGAATTGCAGCAAATCATGGATTCACAGAATATGTATTAATAAAATGGAAATAACGTGTTACTTACTCAGATGTCTTATTGGAAGTCAGAGATTAATGAACAATGAAGAAACAGTAAGTCTAGGATATTTGAATTATGAAGAATCACAATAGATTACCAAAATAACTTAAGGATGCTTTAAAATGAGCTCAAAAAAGACAAATTTCAAATTAACCTTCCACTGACAGCCCTGTTGGGTCTGATGTGAAAAGTTGGAGTTGGTAGACTGAAATAGGCAAATCTTGAAACTCAGTGTATCATTTTAGAAGGCAATTGTTTCTCTTTTTTTTTTGGTGTGTGTGTTTGGGATGAAGTATTTTCTTATGTTATTTTTCTATGAAATTATTTTACAAGTCTTTATTTTTCAAGACAAAATAGGCAGACAGATTTGGAGGGGGTATGGAATCAAAAATATTCATTGACAAGTTTTTTTAGGTTAGATCTACAGAGTCAGAGCGTGCTAGATTAACCTTTGGACTCATTGGAACATTTGAATTTTTGTCACCTATCTTATCAAAATAATCTACTGTAGTGTCATCTCAGAAAATTTTGTTGACACAAACTCTTTTTACAGGTTTGTTGATGGAAAACTCAAGTATTTATTTTAGATTTTTTCAGAAGGTAATTTGTTCTGGTACAATGACACCTCTTGAGGCTTTCTTCACAGCTTTCAAGATAATTTTGTATTTCTCAACAGGTTAAGCAGGTATTTAATGGATTTGACTGCCTGCAAGATTTGGAGTCTTCAAAAAATCATTTATGACTAAAGTTTTGAGACTATTATCTGAAAAATGTGCTTGTATTAGTATTTCATCAGAAAGGTCAAGTGATACCTAGAAGTATAATCCACCTGAATTCAGAGATGCACCTTATGGTAGCTTCACTGCTCTCTCCCCAGATATGCAAACCTAATAAATGTTTGAATCTTGAAGATTTTAGTTTGCAGTAATCAGTTAAAGGAGAAAAAGTTGAAACACTTCAGGCAGGTCTCTGGAGACTTCATCCTCCCTGAACAAGGAGATTTTATTGCAAAGGGCAGAGCAGTGTCTCCGGACACACTCCTGGCACTGCTGCAGGCATTTCCACAGACACGGTCACCAGATTTCTCCTCTTTCTGCTCTCAGAGCGGTCAAGAAACTCTGTGAGACATCAGAGTATATTATTATATATATAATAACTGAATTAATAACCTTAAACTGCAAACACACTGACTCCTGCCATAATCAAGTTCAAGCTTCTTCCCCAGTCAAGAAATCTGACCAATAAACTGTTCTTTCTTTGTTACAAACAAATTAAGTTTTCTGCCTTCAGGACTCATTACCTTTTCTTTCTTCAGAAACAGCTGATTGTTAATGGTGCTGACCTACAATATTTCTTACATTATTAAATTCATTTATCTCAGTGAGGGCTGAAAGCTGAATTCCTTCCAGGAATCATTCATGGTATTAATAACTGTCTCTTTCACATAAATAGTTTGTTTTATTAATTTATTTAATTCTAGCTTTGACCAGTGAAGGCATTTTGCCTTGCAGTGTTAAAACTAGAATAGAGAAAAACTTTAAGATACAAAAACCCAAAAATTAGTTTTCTGGGTCTGATAAATTTCTCTATTCTAGTTAGTTCAACAGTTTGAGAAAGTTTTTATCTAAGTTGTTTATTCTTTCAGTAATATAAGGAACTGTTTTTCATACATGAAAAGTTAATATCTAAGGAAAAGTAATGTTAATATATGCTAATGTTAATGCATGAAAATCTCTAATATTACAACATTTTAAAATGCAACTAATATTATTAAATATAATTTCAAAGAATTTCTTAAGATCCAAATTCTCCAGCTATTAAGCCAAAATCAAAATCAAGACATATGTCAAAAATGGTTTTGTCAAATAGATTCATTACATCTAAAGTAGATAACAGATTTTTTTTCCCCATAGAACTTCATGTTGGACAGTAGAATTCCATATTATATGAGAAAGGAATAGAATTCAAAAAGAAAAGTCAAATAAAATTTTTCTTAATATCTAAATATCACTATTTGTTACACTTTAAAGACTTTCTCATAGAAACAGAAGATTTGTTCTCTGGTTAAGCTAAATTATAAAGAACAAGAATTTTAAGAAATTTTGCAGCTGTTCACATGTGGAGTAATTCCACAGATTTTAGTGAGAATAATAGCAAAATCTAGGGTATTACAGTTTAGTCAACATCTCATGAGGATTTACACTGAAGAAACTTAAATCAAGATGCAGACACTGATGATTAAAAAAAAAAAAAACAAGAAAATCAAACAAGCAAAACCCTAAACTCAAACAACAAAACAAACTCATAAAATTAGTAAAAGGAATTTATTTTATTTAAAGTTACTTTTGTGCAATTTATATTCTCTTTAAGAAGCTTCAAATTAAAATTAGGAGAGATTTATTCACAAGGCCCACTTCTGTAATCTCTACTAATCTGTTGATTACTGATCTTACATTTAACAGCAGTATTAAAAATTAGGTGTAAGCAAAAGAGAGATGGTTGGGGGCTAAATTCTACATTCCATACAGGTCTTTATACTTGCTTCTCCTATGCATCACCTATTCATTTTTCAAAGTTGCATTGTTCTGTACTGAAATTGAGTGAATTGACACAAAATAAAAATAATTTTACCCATGTCTCCAAGGTGGATGGAATCTAGCAAGAGTTCAACATTTACAAATCTTGTGCAGGTGCCTAATTACAAGTATGAGCTTTTTTTTTTGAAAATCTTAATCACAGGATATATTTCTCTGCTGTAACATGTAATATAATAAATGAGATTATGAAAACCAGAAACTATTTCATTTTCACTTGGTTAAATTTCTAGACAGGTAAAATTAAGATAAATGTGCTCCAAGTCAGGCTTCTCATTTTGACATTCTTATTACAAATAGTACAAATTATAAGAAGCCCTCCCTCAGATCTGTGGGAAAGGCCTCTCACATAAGGATTTACAAATTTATCATCATCATCATCATGGCTTTTTTTTTTCTATTTGCAAGGCAAGTATTTCAAAGAATTCTTCTTATCCTGGAGATAAAGATCCTCTATTTCCCTATGGAAATTCTAATTCTTTTTCAAAGCCTACCACCCAGCACACCCCTATCAAGTGGATGTTATTCCATATGCAACTCTTAGCCTCATACTTGTGCAAACAAAGTTATTCCTAATTTTGACAGCTTTTCTACATTTCTTTTTATTATCTGCCATATTACTAATACTACATTATGAGTAGTACACTACACTATTGAGTGTTAGACCATGGTGGTCTTAGTTGGTTTAGGTACAGCATGGACAGAGCACATTTTGCTTATGTGCCCATCTCCTTATTCAAGGGATTCAACATCTTCATTAAGAACGTTGCATTCATAAGCACAGGAGAGGCCACTGAAAACTGATTATCCCTGCCAAAAGGGATCTACAGGGTTTGAGGGGACCTGCAGGCAAATTAAGCAAGAAAAATTACAGTGTGTTGTTCCTTGCACAGGTGAATATTGCAAACCCCTGCAGGAACTCTGCAGAAAAGTGAAGCGCTGACAAGTAATACAACATTAAAAAAAATGGTGTTTTGACATGGGAACTAAGATTTACTCCCTGCCCCCCACCACCTTTTTTTTTTTACTTTTTATGGAAAAACACCTGTCAAATTAGATTTGGGTTTGAAAAAGATTAAATGTTCAAAAAAAAGTGTGAAATAGAAACTCTAAAGCAAGTGGTTAAAATTATTTAAAAAAACACATTATTCCAATAATACATAGTGAGTAGACAAAAAAAGACAGAGCTTTTCATTCTGTCATTCAATGTATTATTAATAATTTTGATTGACAAAACTCTAAAATAACGCAATTCAAATTTTAGGTATTGAATAAAATAAAAATTTAAAATTACACTGCCCAATCCTAAAATAAAATGTACAAATAAGTACCCCACATTTGGAAGTAGTCATTTACCATTTTCACAACATGTTCAGCTTTGTCCTTTTACCAGCTGACAAACCCTTGGAGAAAACAAACCAAACCACAAAAAACTTCAATCCTTCAGCTGTGTTTACTGGAAAGAATTTGTCCATAATATGCAAATGCCTTTCTGGATCATTCCAGGAATAGAGATGTAGTAAATATAAGTATTCATACAGACCTTGGGACCTGTTTAGAATTCTGTATGAAGCCTTGAGAGGCTACCTAGAACAGAGGCTAGACAGAGTTAAAGGAATAAAGTAGGTTTTTATTAAAAGGCGTTCAAACGACACACCTTAGGAAGTGCAAGAGCCCAGCCATGGTTCCAACCAAGATGGATGGTGGGTCCTGACTTTTCAAACTTTTGTAAGTTCAATTTTTTGGTCCATTTCCATATTGGGATTAATTGTCCAATTACAGCTTCAGGTTAGGAAGTTCCATCCTCCCAGATTGCTCGCCTGAATTTGCTGGTTTTTATACTTTTTGGACCTGAAGCTGCAACAGTGTCCTTGGTTCTCCAGCTGGAAAAGGATTGTTTTGACTGACTAAACTGTGAGGAGAACTTGCTAACACTTTATATGTAGCTCAGAGTCACACACTAATGCAGTACAGAATCTGAAAATATGAAGCTAAAGCTTAAGGCATCAGTAAGACTGTTCCCCAAAGGCTTAGGCTGGCAAAGGAGATGCTCCCTTGAGTGCAGAGGAAGTGTGGGATGCCTGGCTGACACAGAAGGGCTGGAAGGGATCCAGTAATGAACTTGTCACAGCAGCGAGGAAGGAGGTGATATTGTGATCTGAGGAAAATACACAAATGTAAACAAAGAAATTTGACAGCTCCTTCCAAGGTTGTCCCTATTTGTTAGACAGAAGTAAAGGAGAAATATTACATACTTAAATACCTTATTATTCTAAGTTACTGTTTTCATGTAGAGCAAACAAACAATGACCCCAGAATTCATGTCAAATGAAGGAATGTCACATAGAGTTCTGCTGGGCACAAAAAAAAACCCAATACAAAACAAGGTATGTATGTATAAAACAAGGTGTGTATGGCATCGTTTGCTCTGAGGAATGATGAGCAATGCAGAAAAGTGTTGAAAAAGTTCTCTTGTTAGAGAAAACTTGAATCCTGAGGGATAACTGGGAACAGCAGGAACTTTTGCTCAAATTGTTTATTCTTTGAAATAGCAAGAAAATGCATATCAATCCACAAAACCTGACTGTATCTTGGTGCTCTTTAGGTTGAGTCCACAGTGGAAATGGCTGGTTGGTTAAGTCCCTTCATTCAGAATCTGGTGTGCAGAATTACCACTCTAATATCACCTAGCACTGTGTGTGTAAGCTGATTGTCAGTAAAGAAGAATATTATTTTTATTGCTGCTGTTTGATCTGATACTCTGCCCTCAATATTTGGTATTCACCAAATCATCTGTAGCCAGCAATACAAAATTGATTATTATTTCTGCCTCGTAGCAACAAAAGTTGGGAGGCTTTATCTCTAGTTTTCAATTCATAGAGACAAAAGTTGTTGTGAATTTAATAAGGCAGATGATGAAAACAGAGCAACACTGCACCAGTGCTGATTTTTGCTGGATGTTTTATTTCAATCTCTACTTCTTACACTTCTAAATTTTCAAACAAATTAAATCAGTTCTTCACTTTGGATGACAGTTGGATTTTGAGAAGTGAAAGATACGGTGATGTCCATATAGTGTGAATAACTCTAAAACCTTGCTGCTCCAAATATTATTTCTGTAACTACAATTCTTTGAAAAACCTAATTTTTGTTAGAAATAAGCAAATGTTTGTGTATGAGCATCCTAGATTAATGCTCATTAATGCTGGAAGGCAGGTATGACTACCTCATCTCTGATTTACATTGAGTCACTGCATCTTCTCCTGGTTTCAAAGTCAAAACCTCCCAGTCTAGATGTGAGATGTATTTAATCTTCAAACAAATCTCAGAACAGCCTGGCTCTCCTCTGTCTTTATCAGCATGAGCTGGGTGACACCAGGCTCCTCATCAACATTAACATTGTCTCCTGAGTGCACCTCTAGGAAGTAAAATGAAGGCAACAGAAAATAAAATATGCTTACCTTGGTAGGTGGCAAGAACACAAAGTTTAGGGCACAGCACGCTGCTTGGTTGGTGTCATCTAGTTTGGATTAGACAAAAAAGAACAGAGGGAAGTAATTTTTCTGAAGAACATTATGTAGACTCATGACAAGGCTGTAAGACCTTTGGTCTGGGTCCTGACACTAAACAACTCTTCTCCACTGCACATATCTCACCTTTTTAGCCCTAAGTAAAAAAAGACCCACAGGGAATTTTGTCATATCTTCTGCTAAGATTATCTTGTGTTTCAACATAAAGGAGCATTTTCCTCCTAACCACTTTAAACGAAATTCATTTCAGATGTTTCTGAACATTTCTTCTAATCCTAACTGCCTTTGGTGATATTTTTTTCTCTGAAAAAAGGGAGGAATATCTAAATATTTGAAAGTCAAATATGTTTAGTCAATATATCTAAATATTTGAAAGTCTATTGTTAATCAACTCAGAAACCTCCCATGGCTTTATTTTCTATTGTTTTCTAAAGTTAGCTCTACTTTTCAAATAAATTAATAAATATTTAAAGAGAGAAAATTATTTTGAATTGAAGGAGAAAAATAGGTGTTACAAAATAGCAGTTTTAGAACTGAAGTCCCTTCAATTCTCTGCTTTTGCCAGGAAACTCACATCCTATGCCACACAGAAATGTGTGAGGATGTCCTCCAGGTCCCAAGCTGGAGCATTCTCAGCCTCTGTTTTTACTTTTACCTCTGCATTAAAGTTAGCATGCGCTGGTACCAGAGAAAGATTAGGTTTTGTATAAATATTCCTCCTTTTTATACTATAGAAATTTATCAAGAAAGACCAAGTAAGGATGCGATTTTAGAAATCTTAATTTTGCCAGACCAAACTGCTTATCTGTTTTAAATCACAAACTTTTGCGATCAGCATAAGAAGGAAATAAAATGAGAATTTATTTTTACGTTGTTATTTTATAAATTTGAAACTAAACTAAAAACTGGAAAAAATGTAGGACTCTGCAAGGAGAGATGCAGCAAAGCCTTCAAACTTTGGGGTTTAAAACCCTTTATGAAAAGTTAGATAATCATTCCTTTCTTGAGCCTCAAAGAAAAGGTTTTTTTATTCAAGAAATAAGAAATGGAGCTAATCAGGGGTGAAAAACTACATATATCTTTCCTGCTGTCTTTCATTTCCTTCTGCTTTTAGTCTCATACATATACCTACATAGGTTTGCATAAAATCTTGGAGATCTGCAATGCTTGAGGTACAAAGCATGGCTAGAAGTGAAATATTCTCCCTTCTCATCTACCTAACAAACCAACCTGCTAAGCTTCATATTTGGAATGTAGGAGGAGAAAGAAGACACTTGCTGTCACTGTGGCTTAAATGTATTTTTAAATAAACCTTGTTTGGAACTGAGGTATGGGCTGCCATTCAAAATGGTAGTGTGTAATTATTTACTATGGTTTATTTTTCTACAATATAAAGACTAGAATTTTAATACTTTTAGATATAATATTGCTTGTGCAAAGAGGATATCGGTGCTCAGTATTACCTAAAATTCTGTCCTTTGCCAAATTTTATTTTTTTAATGAGTAAAGTAGAATTTGGCTGTCCTATCTGACCATAAGAAAATCAGTAATAATCCAACAAGCAAAACCCAGTGTTAGCATATGTAAAATCCTTTACACAAAAAAAGTACATAGAAGTATTATTACAAATTTTCTGAGCAAACACACAATGTCATAGTCCCAGAATATTGCAAATGGTATTTGAAGTACAACCATTAAATTAAACCTAACAGGTAATGAGGCTGCTTTATCCAAGGCTTTCTCACTCAGCTTTGTCCTGTTCTTTTAAACCTCAGATTAAAACATTAGGTGGCAATATGTAAGCTCTAAAATCTATCTGGAAAAACTCCTGTTTCTGTCAAAGAAATATTTTGATGGGCTGAATGGTATTTTAGTGATGGGCCTCAATAATGTCTCACACTACATCTGAAAGTGAGAAATACAGCACTTCATTTGAGGTGTTTGTCTTGGTCCTCTTGATGAAACCACACAACTTTTCAGAGGCAGGAGAGAAACATAATTGGGGGAAGGAGGCTGGTTGAATTGTTCTTACATTGTTCTTCTCTTTTCGACATTTTAAGAGCTTGGTAGGCATCTAATGTCACCAAGCACAAACTTCTTGTGCCTTCACTCAAGATTCTTTTCAACAGAACAAACAAGTGCTTATTGTAAAAATAAGCACTGTTTAGTAGCTTTATAATTTCAGAAGATACATGTGAAAAGTCATGATGGAATGCAAAATTTGACAGCAAAGTTTATCACTGTTGTCCTGAAACATTCTGGTTTTCAACATAAACATTACACTTTGTCATATTAGAAGAATTTAATGTACATGTTCACATTTTTTTTGTACTCTGTGTTGAGCACAGTTGTCATATTTTTGAAAGGGTTGAATGGTGAGGAAAGGGGCAAGAGGGGAAACAATGTGGTGGCT
Organism: Catamblyrhynchus diadema; assembly: GCA_035047745.1. NCBI lineage: Eukaryota > Metazoa > Chordata > Aves > Passeriformes > Thraupidae > Catamblyrhynchus > Catamblyrhynchus diadema. The sequence continues at coordinate 8,084,338 of JAWWMN010000001.1, read as the reverse complement.
GCTAAAAAGCTACACAACACCAAGGGAAAAGAGAACAAGTTCACGAAAAGTGGAAGACCACAATGAATTATTAATTATACACTTACTTACAGCCATCCCTGGGTCAGACACTCCCTGAGCAGCAAAATGGGAGACTGGAAGACCATTCTGGGACATATCACTGTGTCCCTGCTCTTTTTCTGCTCTTGTCCCTAGGCAGCCTACACTGGTCATTCTCCAAGGCAGGATGAAGCACTACCTGGATTCATACATTAGATATCAATATTACAGTTCAAAATCACTTATTTGTGGCCAGTTTTATTCCATATATATAGTTAGGCTTTTACAAAATGTTATACCATCTGTTTTAGGACCATGGGTAATTACATCTTGTACATCTTATGTGCAGCTTTATTCCCTTGAAACCTGCTTCAGGAAACAACAGGTAGGCAAAACCTGCCAGACCGTAAGCTTTAAGTAATTTAAAGAGCAAAGCTTTATCATTCCAACAAAGTTCTCAAGCAGAAGTAAAACAAAAACCATGATCAATGCCACAAAGCAAAGTTTTCTCCTTTCTCTGGAATAAAAAAAATATTTCCTGGTAGATCTGCTGCTATAATTCTATGGAGAGTTTTCTTTAAAATAATGAAAATTAAATAATTTTTAGACAACAGAGATTTGAACCTAATCCGCACAGATGATGTTCATGTGCCCATGAAATATCACTGCTAATTTTAAACACTGGGATATAAACATTTGATTTTCTCATTCTAATATCTTGTTTAATGTGTCTGCAGCACATCATTCCTAGTAAAAGTGAGTTCCAAAGTTATGTCTAGCTCAGTAGCCCATTCTTTGAGGATGACCAGCAGAGGATGCCTGGAGAAACACTCAGGGGCAGAGTACTCAAATTCTGCTGGATTCTCTGGCAGCTTCTAGTTTGTTATGTTTTATGGATTTTCTGAGTCAGAATAAATATTAAATACCAATAATGAATCTTTATTAATGCCTTTGTGCTTAAATTAGCTATATTTAATAGCTATTGCTTGATTTTCATCTCATCAATGTTTGTGATCATTTTAGAACTAGTCTAATGCCACAACATCCTACAGAAATGGGATTCACTCTTTATCTACCCATCATGTGAATAACCATCTACTTTGTTCCAGTTAACAATCACTCCCTTCTTTTTTATGAGACATTCTTCATTTCCTTTCTTGCAATCTTGATTTTACAGTCTTATGTCATATTCTCCCTTCAGTGCTCTCTCTTTCATTCTGAAGAGTCCTTGTCTATAAAATTATTCTTTATACAGAAACCTTTCCGTAGCTCCTTTGATTTCCCTTCTATCTTTTCCAGTTCTACTATTCAATTTTTAGATAAATGATCTTGACAGCAAAAGATAATCTCATGGATAAAGCATTAGAGTGTGGTCCTGGAAAAAGGAATGATATTTCTGCTTGTGTCACAGATCTTATGCATTATTCAGTCTTCTTGTCTGCTTAATTTTGAGTAACCATTCACTGCTAAGTGAAAATATTCTGCAGCAACACAGAATATTTCTGCTGCCAGCATGTAGAATATAACCACTACAGGATATTTTTATATGAAATTATTACTTAAATGACACTATGGCATGAGTTTACTTTGGGTATTTTTTAAACTAATTGAGAACCTCAGATATTTGGAACAGACCCCTAAAGAATCCCAGAGACCATGCAGTACCTTCAGAAGGAGCTCTACTTTAGTGTCTGTGCCTCTCTCTTGTTTTGAATAGCAGCTTTTCAGAAGTTGTTTCCAAACTATTAATAACTCCTAACTTTGAGTAAAATTGTGATAAAACTCCAATATTCTGGATGTCTATGTAAGTTAAAACAGACCCATCTCCCATTTAGGTCATATTAGATACTAAAAAGATGTAAAAACCAGATGAGCAAACAAACAGTTCTCAGTTTCCACACTGTGGGTGAATTGCTTTCATAAATGAGAACACACTGATTTCTCCTAATTGAAAAGCATTATTCATTTTATGCTCTAAAAATTGGTAATGCAGAGAAATCCAGAGAACATTGGATTTTTCTTTTGTGAATGTGTGGAAATTTCTCCAGTGCTATCCAATGATATCTGAATTCTATCATCCAAATGGCATCAACTGCATCACTTTTAATGGCAAACCTGCACTCATAAACAATATGAGGCTTTCTAGATTTATTTTTACCAAGAGAGAGAAGCTTCAGCAAAATCTGATGCCAGAAAGGCAAACAAGGAGGATGTCAAACCAAATGAAAGAGCAGTTGGACTCCAAGCCTCAAATTAAAACATTACTTTCTAATCAGTGGATAATATCTCAGAACCTCTGTGCCTTGACACAGAGCCTTAGGCATCTCAGCTGGAGTCCAGCAAGCCCTGAGGCTTTACACTCACAGCTCCAAACTTAATTTATGTACAAAAAAGAGACTAAGAAAAATACTCTGTAGGAGTCAAAAACTTTTTTTGTGGGGGATTTGACATATTTTCAAATGCACAGTGCTTGGTGTAGTTAGTAAAGATAAGGAAAAACTGTAAAGCTTATTTCTCTCTCTTCTTTAGACATTTATTACTGTGGACTTTCAAATATGCCGTGGCATAATATTGGAACATGTCCTAGGTATTTATCAGCTACTTATTTAATTGAGAAATGTTTCCAAATCACAAAAAAAAGAAAAAATTAAAAAAATCTATTATATAGATAAGGTGGAATTATATTCAGTTGGTTTCTCTAAGAATATACTAATTGAGAGTTTTTGTTCATCTCACTGAATGCACAGAACTTGTTTTCAGGACTCCATGTGCAAAGGAGCACCCTGAGCCAGAGGTCCTGATGTCGGGTTTGGTCCATTATTTACAGAGGACAAGACAACGAAACAGAAATTCCTTTTGCCTTAAATGCTTTCCTGGGTCACTGCCAGAAGACAGGACTGCCTTTCCCAGGTTTCAGTGTAATATTCCAGGTATTCTTTTTTGGCAGGAGGAAAGACACAACCAGGCTTTTTCCCCAGTACAATCAACAAGTCATCTGCATTCATGGCAGCAAGAGTTAAAGCATCAAGAGCTGTCCACATTTTTGTCAGATTACACAGACAAGAAAGGAAAGCAAAACTGGACTGTGACATCTTCCAAGGATGACTGCTCTCCTCACAAACCCACTCCAACCTCACAACAGAGTGCCACAGTTTAACCATTCTATTTTCCTGTCTTGCATTTAATTTGATTTTCCACTTAGGGAATGACTGCACTTAATTGATCCATGTAAGCCCATCTCAGTGGAAGTAGTGAAGTCTACAAAATTCATCAGGGAAAAGCTAATGAAATTATTAGACACAAGCATCTCCCAGACATGGTCCAGTAAATTTTTATTTCATTTTAAAATGAAAGATACTGAAGCAAGGACTATTGAGGGAAGGCATAAATAAATAAAATACTGTGGATGATTTGCTACAGAACTATTGAAAATTGAATAAAAAAAATGCTTGGGTGTAGTTCTAGATGAGGTAAAAGCTTGTGATGTAACATGCATTACAACTGATCGGCACTAGGAGAAGTATAATTGGTATCCCTTCAGTTTATGTAATGAAAAAAAAAAAGATACCTTGTAAATTAGCAACTACAGCCATAAATCAAATATTTTCCATTACTTACTCTAAGATGACCCAGGGAGTGAATCTTACAAGATATCTTCATTTTTGAGGGTTCAAACACCATTTATATTTTCAGGTACATTATTAACAAGCCCAAAAGTATCACTAACAGTCGTATCTGTTCTTAAATTCAATTTTTTCAGTCTTTTGACATTGAAAAAAAATGTGTTTAGGCATAAAAGAGGCACTTTTTAGAAGGTATTTTCCCAAAATTGTTTATGGTTTATATTGCTAAACATTATTTCTCATATTCCATCATATTCTGAAATTCTGCCTTAAGATAATCCTATTTAAATTAAACTTCATTTTTCTCCACACTATTTTTCCACATGTCCAGATATCAGGAGTGTTGGATTTTTTCTTCTTGCAAAATAAAATTTTGTGTATATCTTTCTTTGGCTATGACTACACTAACACAGAGGGTTTTTTAGCCATGTGAAACTTCGCCCTGCAAGATTTTGCACAAAGAACTGTGCATCACATCTTCCAACAACACCTTTTAACACAAAACTTAGTCAAAATCTCTTTGTTGGTTGCATTTTTACTGAACAGTACTAGTGGAGCTGCTTGGACTTTCTCCAGACCAAATTCAGGTAACATGAACCCTCTTTAAAGGACTTCAAGAATGCAAAGATAGTGTGATTAAAATCCAAACTGGAAAAATCTCTTGCCTTTCCTTGTGTTGCACAGGATTTCTTCCTTCACTATTTGCCAAACACTGATAACCAGACAAACTCATCTGCCTCTCGTCAAATCTTTGAGTCCTTACAGCCTACAAAATACAATTTACTTTGCAATAAACAAGACTCTAGGATTAGCTGCTGTCAGAATTTACTTTATGGGGTATCTTCAAATAAACCGAGCTACCATTTCAACTCTTTCATACATCTTTTAAATAATTTCTAGCCTTTTTTTTCCCATAAAACCAGAGAGTTGCCTCATAAAACAAAATTCTAGTTTTGGTATCTGTCTGGATGGCACAGCTGGAAATTGCCTTCCCTTCCTGCAGCTGAACCTCAGCATAATCTGTCAGGGCCCAACATCTGGGATTTCTAAAGCCACTCCCAGATCACCAGCTGCTAATTATCCATTATTATTCATTATCTATATTAACAGCAATATTACTTTTGAAATAAATAATAATATTAATAAAATAAGTTTAAATACAAAACATCACTTTGGTTCAGTACTTACCAGATGAAAGTCAGGCTTCCTTCTTTCCCCTTCTTTGTGTAAAGATGTTAAAATAAATACAAATGCATTTTGACTTTTACAATAACAACAGACAAGGATATTGTCATGAATGTGTCTTGTCTCTGCAGTTTCCAGGTAAATTATTTACTTATTCAGACTGTTAAATATATTTGTTTATACATTTAAATATTAGTTTGACATCTCTTATTTTAGCTTCCCAGGTTGGAGCTCTTCACAAAGTGCAAGGACTTTGTGCTTTTAATTGGCTCAGCCTCTGATTCAATATTTGCGTGTGCCCAGCTCTGTGGAAGGAAACAAGGCATTGCAATGCTTCACTTTCATCTGTAGAATTTATTTTTTTTTCTGTCACACTGTTGGTCCTTTCTAGGTTCTTCAAAGAAATTTCATTGTCTTTTGTTTTACAGTGCACAGGACCAAAATATCTATGGAAGATCTAATAATGAGATAAATTTGCTGTTATAACTATTTTTCACTGTGAAAGATGCATTGCCTGAAAGTACATTTCTGAGTAGGAAGCCCATGTGAATAAATTTATAGTGTCTTATTCCCCTTTAAGATGTGCTGACAGTCATGTATTATGTATGAAAATGCATCTATATATCAAGCACTTATATTTCTTTTTAGGTTCCACAGATTACCAGATTTAATCACCCCTAATCCAGCCTACATTTATTGTATTCAGGGTATTATAAATTTACTAACATTGGCACAGAAATCTGGTTTTGGCAACAAGAATTTTGTCCACATTGAGAGACCAAAACACCGGGCGCTGACTCTTCAAGTCTGTCCCTCCTTACAACATCACCTCTTAGACTAGATATTACATAAAACATACTAGATGTCTTCATTTAGGAAAGCCCATATGGCTTTGTTTTTACTGTTCTTCTCATGGACAAAAGCCCCCAAAATTGACTTTGGTTTTACTGTTACACAAACATGCACAACAAGCCGCAAGCTGAACTTCAGTAACTTTTGCTGTGTAACAAAAGGTCACCCAAATTTCACTGATGAATTGGTAATAGATACATTGATGATAAATTCTCATTTCTATCTCAAAATCCAGTTTATAAGCCATCCCAAAAGAAAAATTTGCTGTTTGGAATATTTAAGCATGATATCTAATGAGTGGTCTCCTAATTTTTGAAATACGTCCAGAAAACTAGATTAAAGCATACCAGAAAACCTTGCAGGAACTGGTGAAAATATGATAATTGATAGTAGAAATATTAAAAATCCAATCAAATACCCTTCTAAAAATATTCCCCTCAGGTCATTAACCTTGTCAATCATTCCTTTAAATTGATCCCTGTTTAAAAATAATAAAAAGAAGGAAATGTACAAGTATGTACTTCTGGAGCGACTTCATAAATTGATTAATTTTTGAAATATTTTATTCTGATTAATGAGAGCAAGACAGAGGAAATGTGCGAAATATATTAACTGAAGATACAAATACGCTCTACATTTTTATAATGCCATTTCTCAAGCAGTGTTTTATGAGCATTATTTTAATTTAAGTACCCAATACCATGCATGGAATCTGGCAACTCAAGGATTGTTTCTTAAAATCATTATGGCATGACCTTTCATTACTGCTGCTATGAAAATAAAGTAATATGTGAATTTTTGGCTCTGATGTACATCACCTCACTAATATGTGTAGATTTTGAACCTACAGAGGAGGATCCCTCCATCTCTACTCTAGGAGAGCTAAAATTGATTCAAAAATTCCACGGGGGCACCAAAAGAGCACAAAATTCCTTCATCCCAGCTCATTACAGCACCAGGGTATTAGTAAATTAGTTATTAGTTATCAGATATTAGTTAGTTATTAGTATAACTCCACATTTCTAGAATGTGATCATTGTGTGAGAGAATGACAGATTCCAAGAACCACATCAAAAGATGCAACAAGAAACTAGAATTTGCAGTTAAAAATGTAGAGGTGACTCAGTTTCGAGGGGTTTACTTTAAATGTCTAAACACTGTTCTGACTCTGGAAAATATTTAATATTTAAAAATTTAGAAGAAACCCCAAAACTCTGACTCTTGAGATTATTTTCTTTTTCTTTTCTTAATTTTGTTGTTCTGAAAGTGATATATCAGGACTATGCCTACAATTTGTATTAGATAAAACCTACAAATAAATTATCCTCACTGGCGACTCAGATGGCAAAAATAAGTCTATATTTGAGCTGATGATCTGTGTATGTGAAAGCGACAAGATATAGATGCTAATAATTAACATCTTTAGATCTGACTTCCTTTTCCATGTCTTTGTAAGGAATTCAAAGTCATCTGGAAGGTATTGGGTATGTAAATTCCAAGGGCTGCCCAAACCCATTAGCTGAAGCTGAAACTTGAGATGAAAAAAAGAAATAAAAGATTTTTCTGAGAGAGAAAAGTAGTTTGTGTTTCAGCCTGAAATGATCCCAATATCTGATACAATGGAAAAGCTGAAGAAGAGATTAGCCCTTTGAAAAATGGCCATTTCAGAGCTTTCATTGATTTCTTAAAGGCCTATTCACTAAAAATACATTTAAAGCAGAAATGGCCAAGATCCTACTGTTAGGTCATTGCTTGCATTCAAACTGCTGGTAGTCTGCTGCCTCAAAACAGTAAAAAAAATACTGCTGCCCTAGCAGTGAGTTAGTATTTGCTGTAATTGAGGGATGGCACATGCAGGCACACACAAAAGGATTCAGTACAGCTGTTTGTATAAACCTAAAAGTGTGTTACACTCTACAATCTCTTTAATATCACTAAGGATGCCTGGTGGACCACAGATCTTCATCCTACAGAGAGATAATGCCCTTTGGAAGGAGAGATGCACCCAAAGGTCCAGCAGTTAGGGCTATGTGGTCATAGCCAATGCTGGATTCAGTGGTGTGGGAAAGCAAATGCAGTAAAGAAGAGGAGATAACAATTTATTTGCAGCAAATTACTGACTTCTGATATATTTGGATTCCTACCTTATTGTATCAGTATCAGGTTATTATTTTCAGGTCAGCTGCTATTCAGAATACCTGATAATTTGAAGAGAGATAAGTCCCAAAATACAAGAAATAGAAAGTAAGGTGACATTCTTTGAGGATTAAAAAAAAAAAATCTGGGATGCATAAGCAAACAAAATATGTATTGCATGAAATATTACAAATAAACAAGTAGCAGCTGTCAAGAGCAAATAGTGATTAAAAAAATTAGATTTTTTTTTTAAAACAAGTTAAAAAACTTAAGGATACAATGGAAAAAAAAAAAAAAAACAAACAAAAAAAACCAACCAAAAAACATTAAACCAAACAGTGAAGATAAGATTCAGCTGCCTAAACAAAGTATTCTTTACCATGCAGGCATCCAAACAGCCTTACAAGGTTGCCAGATATGACTTTTGATCCAAGCGAGACCTGCTGTCCTCTAGGTGGGAGCTGGAGGCCAGGCAGGATATTTTATGTGGCTGAAAACAGATAAACCAGAGTGAATTTCTCAAAGCTTTGTGCTGTTTGCAAACATGCCAGGTGATGCTGGCCCTCTATTCAGCATGGTGAGGTCACACCTGGAGTGCCGTGTCCATGGCTGGGCTCACCAACATAAGAGATGGACAAACAGGAGAGAGTCCAGGGGAGGGCCACAAAAAAAGGCAAGAGATTGAAGCACCTCTCTTATGAGGAAAAGCTGAGTGTGGGACAGTTCAGCCTGGAGAAATCTCAGGGAAAATCTCATTTGTTGTGCCACTTGTACTGACCAAATGCCACCTTGCAAAGACTTTTGCTGTAAGCCATGAATGTAATGCATTATCCCTGAAATTACTGCTCAGCCTGTGAGAATGACTCATGTTTCTGTGAGATTACAAGGCAGTTAATTAATCTGAGTTAAAGTTAATTAAAATTTCACTCCCGTAAGAAAAGTGTTGGTCCATTTAGCGTATGTTGGTCTTTTTTTCAGCTAATGAGCTCTAAAAAGAAAATATTATGGGTTCTTGAAGTTTATTGGTGGAATCCCTGTATATAATCCTCTGCTCAAGAGGAAGAAAAGTGAAGTTTAGTATCTCTTTTTATACAGTTTTTTTTAGTTAACCACAGCAAGACTGGATATTGGTAGGTAATTGTGACATCAGAGCTAATGAGTCAATCAAATGTGCATGCAGAATTTCTGGTGTTTTGTAATATATCCAGAGTCTGAGGAAGACTGAGTAAAGGCATTAGAAATGGGATGTGGGGAGTACTCAGCTCCATTCTCATGGAATTTAAAAATGACTTGGCCACACACTAACTGCGCACAGTTCCTGAAAAGCTGTCTCTCACACCATTGCCTCTGCTGGGGAAGCAGCACCATAAAGAAAAAAAAATGTAATAATGCACATCCATAGAGCTTGTAGAAATTGTGACTCACACACTGAGCTCTCCCTCTTGCCCTCATACAGCATGCTGATGTCCGATATATTTTAAAATTAGGGTCTTATGTGTCATCAGCATTCTTTGACTATTTAGAGGTGAAACAGTCATAAAACCCAGCTCAGCTGGCTGGCATGCTCTACTTCCTTTAGCCTGTTGGTGAATCTGCTCTTAAAGTGGAAATAAATTATGATTCAGGATACTAAAAACAATCAGAACTCATACAAAAATATCTTATTTTTCCTGTGCATTATTAGTATTTAAGTTCTCAAATACTTTGTGAAGAATAAAACTAATAGGTAAACATTCTCCTTATACTATTTAGGATAGGAAGGAGCTCTTTAAGCATAAAAGCATCACAAGGATGTGATAATTCCCCCAGAATAATTGATATAAACTAAAAAAATATCTAAGCTTCACACAAAGAAATGTTAGCTCACATATATACTGCTACTGTGAAAAAATATTTTGAGGAAATTTGAAGATGTCAACAAATAAAATTAATTGTAGAACATTAAAAAAAATGGATAACTGGGAGATGCCAATTTTCTTGCATCATAACATATGTTAAAACTTCAGGAATGTAAAACTATTTTTGCAAATATTTATGTGCATAGAACACAGACTTATAAATATTATTTCTGAGAAATCTATGAATAAACATATTCTGGCATTTCCAATAAAGCCTTCAATACCCTTTCTTGTTTTATCTTAGGTCACCTTTATATTTTCTTATTCCATCAGTTTACTTAAAGTATTTGAATACACTGAAGGAAAAACTGTGATTTGATTTGCCCTATAAGGTGTGGAAATTTTAAGGTGGTTTTTTAGTTTGCTTTTTTGGTCAGTTTTTGGTTTTAGTTTACAGGACAGGAGTCCGTAGGGAAACTTGTCAGGAATATATGCTTATTTTATGTTTTATAATATGTGCTATTATACATTTTAGTTGGTGGTGGTTTTTTTTTTTTGTTTGGTTGTTTGTTTTTTTTTCAGAGTAAACAATTTTTATTTGAAATATGAAAGACAAAATTTACTAATTTCAGAGTGTAGCAGGTTGACAATGACTGGATGCCAGGCACCCACCAAAGCCTCTCCATCGCTCCCCTCCACAGCTGGACAGAGGAGCAAAAATTTAACAAAGGGTTCATGAGTTGAGAAAAGGACAGAGAGAGAGCATTTACCAAATACCATCATGAACAAAGCAGGCTCAACTCAGAGATATTAACTGAATTCATTGCTAACAAAATCAGAGCAGGATAATGAGAAGTAAAGCAAGACCTTAAAAACACCTTCCTCCCATCCCTCCCTCCTTCCCAGCTCCATCTCCACCCCCAGTGGCACAGGGAGACAGGGAATGGGGGTTATGCTCAGGTCATCACCCATGGTTTCCACCTCTGCTCAGTGACAGGATTTGTTCTCCTGATGCACCCTGGGGTCCCTTCCATGGGGACAGTTCTCCATGAACTTCTCCAGTGTGAGTCCATGCCATGGACAACACCCTCCCCAGCCTGCTGCAACTCTTCCAAGTGGTCAGTCCTTCAGACAGAGCCTGTTCCAGCCTGGGTTCCCTGCAGGGTCGCAGGTCCTACCAGGAACCCTGCTCCAGTGTGGGCTCCTCTCTCCATGGGTCTGCAGGTCCCTACCAGGACCCTGCTCCAGCAAAGGTCTCCCACAGGGTCACAGCCTCATCTCAGACATCCCCCTGCTTCAGGATGGGCTCCTCCATGGGCTGTGGGTGCATCTCTGCGTCCCCATGTGCTGCAGGGGCACAGCTGCCTCACCTTGGTGTCACCAGGGGCTGCAGGGGGATCTCAGCTCTGGTGCCTGGAGCATCTGCTGCCCCTCCTTCTGCACTGACCTTGGTGTCTGCAGGGCTGCACCTCTCATATGTCCTCACCCTGCTCTTCTCTGGCCACAATTACATCTGCACAATACATTTTGTTTCCTATTTAAATCTGTTATCAGGGGCCATAACTATCATTCCTGCTGGGCTGAGCCTTGGCCAGCTGCATGGCCATCCTGGCTCTGTTGGACATGGAGAAAGGTTCTGGCAGCTTCTTACAGCAGCCACCCCTGTAGCCCCCTGACACCCAAACCTGGCCAGGCAAACCCAGTACACAAAGATATTTGTGTAACTTAAGGGGGAAAATGTGACACCCACCAAAATTTAGGCCTATCATTTCCTCAAGTACTTCTAGTATTGTGCTGTGTTAGGTCTAGACATTAAAATGTTAAAATTATTTATAGTTTTGCCATTAAAAAAGGAGTGATAATGAACTGAATTAATGTAATTTCAAGTTATAACATAAGAACAATCTCAGATAATGATTATCCTTCATGAGAATGCAAAAACCACGGTGACATTTGAATTTTTTAGCTGAAATAGTCTTTTGAAGAAATAGGAAACTGAAACCAATTAGGGTTATTTACTGCAGACAAACACAACAGAATTGCTTAAAGTGTGCTTCTAGCTTCTCCAGCTCATGCCCCTGGCAACCTGCAATCCTGCCACCTCCAGGACATCCTGCCTGCTTTGGTGAAGGGACCACACTGTCCCAACCACCCCAGATCAACCTTTATGAACTGGAGTTTAGGGGTCTGAGTAAAAGTGTTAAATGAAAACTCCACTGTGATCTGATTTTAAAGAATTCCAAAGCGATGTAATTTATTTTTCTTTTAGGCAAAACATTACACAGAAGCTAATTACTATTGTTGATAATGATCTCTTATTCATTACAGCTGAATGTTGGTAATCCAAACTGAATTCCAAGGCTATAGGAGGAAACATAAACTAGTTAGGAAGGTTCAGTGTAAGCATCAGTTCAAGGTCTAAAGTGTTTATGACTTGAAACAAGCTTAGCTAATTGCTAATCAATGAGCTGCATTCTGAGAGACACGTTTTTAACCAGGCTACAGAGAATAGTAAACCCGAGGGTGAAAAAGAGAACTTAAAATATATAGCCTAAAATGATAAACCAGGTCTAAAAAGCACAAATATTTACAGCAAAAGATGCTTCTCTTCAACAGAGAGAAATATTTTCTTGAACACATCATCACAAAATGAATCTTTACCTTTCCCTGATAACAAAGCAGAAAAAAAAATTTAAAACTTGTGATTCACATTTAAGCTGTGCAAACTCAATCTCCAAAAAAATTAGTGATTTTCTGCTTGCTCTATTTAGTAATATGCTTGCAAATACATAACAATAACTTCATTACACTCAAGCTTCTTGAATGAAAGATTTTGAAACAGCTCACAAAATGCATATAAAGCTACAACAGTACAACTTATTATGGTTTCTACAGCAAAATTTGGTCGTTTGATCTTTTGATGGATGAAGTGGATAGAGCTAAAGCAAGGAATCAGGAGATAGGTATTTGAAATTAAACAGGCAAGGTGAATTTGCATATTAACTTGAGAATACAGATGGAAATGAAGGTGTATTTAATCAGCCACTTTACATTATTGATTACCTAAAGGCTTCTGGTTGTCACAGGAAATGTCAGATGCTCTAATTAGATTATGGTACAACTTGTATGTGAACTAATTTCACATGGGACTGCATATAAAACAAATGCAGTATTCATTTTACACACTTTTTTCCTCTTTTTTTACCCCTTCAACAGATTTTTTACATCTGCTGGACAATGACAGCATGAAATAGAGTTTCTGAATGCAGATTTGTTTTGGGATGTCCAACAACTTTTAGTATGCAGACAGTGTGATTCCTATCCCTGATTTACCAATGGGTCTGTAAAGCCTTGCAGAAAGATTAATTACAGCTCACATCAATTTTTGGCCTCTAGATGTCATGTAAAGTACATAACACCAAAGAGGAAGCATAAGAATTTCGATTATATCCATCAGGGAAAAAAGAGAGAATCACAGGAAGGTAATGGAATTTTTAAAAGGGTTGGTTTACTGTTTTCATCTTTTCAGATAACTAAAGTTCTTAAAATTAAGTGAGAAGTAGGAAGAAGGAAGAAATAAGTTCAAAGAAAAACGTTACTGATTGAAGATCTACTTCTATAACTCAGAACTACTTCTATAATCTAACATTTGAGAAAATAATAAACAACATTCAAGAACTCAAAGATGCCATACCACTGCTATTCAAGGTTAAAACTGGTACAGAAAATAAAATATCTGTCAAAGATGCAACAGAAATATAGTTATATAACTGACTTTTGCACTAAACTCTACCTGCAGCTCCAAGCTTTTCTCAAAATATTCCAATAATACCCATAAAACAATTTCACTCATAAAACAATTCCCCAAATATTTTAATTGCAGTTTTAAAATGCACAGTGCAAAGACCATAAAACCACTTTGCTCCATGGCAGCGTTTATCCAAGGATCTTAAAATGCATTAGTCATGCAAGTACCACATAAAGTAAATAATTAGAGTTATATTCATTTTTTTCAGGTCAGCGAGCAGGAAAAAGCTACTGGAATGCAAGTCCAAACTCTAATTCCAAATTGATAGCAAAGTCAGGAAAGGAAACTCAAAACCTTTTCCCACTGAATTAAACATTCATTATCAAACATAATATATGTGTCAGGAAATCAATTTAGATTCTATAAGGGATCCTGCATGTAGAGTTTCTGAGAAATGATGTTTTTCTATGTAGTAACATCCTCTGAAGAGCTGCAGGTGCCTGCAGACCCAGTTGTCAACATCAGACACCCTCTCATCTTTGTGGGCACTATGCATCCCAAAAACATCAAATTCCCACATTAACCTGAGGCCCAAAGTGTGCTCATCCTAAAGGGTGAGTCCTGCACAGAACATGCAGCACAAGCCAGCAGGGGAAATTTGACCTGATATTCTCCTGATCAGGCCAAAATCCTGATTTTTGTAAGCTGTGCAAGGCCAGGGCTCTCCATTGCTTCTCCCCTCTTTGGCGTTATCAGCCCTTTATCTCCTAAATGTCCAGCAGCTTGTGCCTTTTCCTGTCTTACACACTTCTTCTAAGGTTATCACCAGGACTATCAACCTGCCAACACCAAAATTTTATCTCCCAGCTTCTATTCTCAGTGACTGAAAATCACTTCCAAGCACAGAGTAGTTCAGGATCCACCTTGTGCCAGTTGTTTTCCTCCTGGTAAAGCTTATTTCAAAATGATACTACAATTTACTATGAAATGCTTCTTAGAGTATGGTAGCTCTTTCATACTACTCTAAGTGTTCATTTCTCAATTTTTCTCTCCTCCCAATAAAACATAATTTTTCTGTTTGAGAGAATAAATGCATTAATCAAAACTAGCTGCAACAGACTGACCATGCTGATCACACTTAATAGACCTAATCCTTTAAGTATGCCTTTTCCAGGACTTGAGGAATAATGAGATTATACTCCACTTGCAAACTAATACATTCTGCTTGAAATTTCCGAGTGCCTCAAATGCACAAATACACTCAGCCTTGATGCACAACATCGAGTATTTTTAATCAGTCTTAGGTATTTTTACACACTCATAGCTTTATTTCACTTCTGTTAATGATAAAAAGCAGAAGAGAAGCATTTCAAGACAAAGCAGTGCTTGCCTAATGCAGCAATTCACAAAATGGGACCCTGATCTTCACCTTGCCTTTTGCTATGCTATTTTCTGAGTCTGATGAACTCAGATGCTAAGTAAAATCCAGCTTTAAGTTAAATGCTAAGTAAAATCCACCTTTAAGAAAATTACCTCCAGTCTCAGCTTCTTGCAGTTGCACTCCAACCGGGTCAGCCACTTTCCATCACTTTGTGCAAACTCCCTGTAGGTGACATGTCACTGTGATATTTTCTGAAAAATCCCTTTGCCAGGATTTCTTCTCCTGGGAAATTGAGAAGCCTCAGAGAAAAATGTAAATAATAATTACCTGATTGTTTCTCCTTGTGTTTTGCTACTTTGGAATGTGGTAAGTGATTCTTTCATTGGTTCCATGTGAATTGTGTTTTCTTAATGACCAGTCACAGCCAGCTGTGTCAGACTCTCTGTCATGGGTTTTTATTATCATTTTTTTCTAGCCTTCTGTCTGTATCCTTTCTCTATTCTTTAGTATAGATTTAGTATATAATATCATATCATATCATATCATATCATAATATATCAGCCTTCTGAGAACTTGGAGTCAAATTCTCATCTCTCACCTTGTCCTGGGGGCCTTCACAACACCACAACAGTGACATGAGTCCAGTTCCAAGTTTTTCTTTTACCATGAAAAAAAAAAAAAAAAGTAGATGATTTTGTTCTCATGCAGATGACTTCTGCATCATAACAGAAATCTCATTTTTCAACTTCTTTTCTTTTCAACAAAACCAGGGTACAGTATGTGGTTGCATCAGCCCATTAAACAAAGATACGAACTAGATTCTAACAGCACGCAAAATGAAATTTTATATGACAATATGGTGACAATTTTGCAAAATTTTGGGCTAAATGTTAGCAGCTTGGGTCTTTTGTGGTCAAAACCATCTTCTCAGGTTGGCAGGTTGTACTCTGGGGAATCCCAGATTTCTGCTAAACCAGCCTTTGGCACATCAGGTCTTCGTATGGTGAGTTCAGAAGCTCCCCAATGAGTTTATGATAGCAACAGATTCTCCACAAACAGAAAAGGTATCGGGGGAAAAATGGAAGGAATAAGAAAGAAAAAATTTTTAAAGTGTGTTTTTTCTCCTGTAAAAGATTCTAAACTTGGAAAGGGAATAGTTTCTAGAAAATTAAACAGTAAAATATAAATGAATTTTTAAAACACCAGTTAATATTTTGTGTCTTGAAATTAATTAAATTAAAATATATTTCAGGCATAAAAAGTGCCTTTTACTCAATTTCATCACTGGTTAATTTGATCCTTCATTTAATTTGATCAAAAACCCAGGAATCAAATAAGCTGTATTAAAAATAGCAAAACTTTCACTCCTTATTTTGATTAATTTTGATAGCCTTAGGCAAGTAATATCACATAATTCAATCACTAGTTATAGTACATTGCCATTTTAATTAATTATGAAAATGAAAAAAATTGAGTGCGAACAGAGATAAGAGCCCAAGGAAGAAAGTGTATTTATAACAAAAGGACAATTACAACTCAATGTGGTGTTATTAAGACATTGCTACTAAAATTCACCATTTGTCATTGCAGCCCTCTTGCTTACTGCTCATGCCCAATGCAGAACTTCACACCGGACTGCACTGTGAGCAAAGGAAGATCAAAATTCAATAAAAAGAATGCCACCTCTTGAGATTTTTTCCACTGAGAAGAGAGGCCACTCGTACAATGATATGCAGCATTTTAACCTTCTGGAGAATTTCAGTCCTGCCTTGAGGCAAACCTCCTCAGACAGGCTGTTGTTGCTGCTTTCCCACCTCTTCAGGGAAAATTTACTACCAGAACTGGCTCAGGAATGAAATGAAATTATTTAAACAAGGCTGAGGAAAGAAGAGGGGGAAGTACCAAGCAGGTTTTTATCAGTTCCCATCCCTCTTGCTCCATTCCCCTTTCCTTTTCACTACCCCCAGTGTGTAGGTGGAGAAGAAAAAGAGATCATGTTGGTGACTCAGGAGACAAAGGCAGAATCCCTGAAGATGTGCTGGGGCTGGGAGCACCTACAATAAAGCAAAAGACGGGTGCCACAGTTAATTGCTGGTCAAGCAGATTAATATTATGTAGATAAGTGATTCTGAAACTTCTCTTCATAAATATGGCAGGAATATCAAAATGAGTGATGCATGTAAATAATTCCAGATCCAGGAAACCAAGAGAATAAGAATAACAACCACTACCACCACCAGAATGTAGAATAAAACCAAAGAAATTGTTAAAAAATAAATGTGAGGTCTTCTCAGCTTTTTGTTTCCACTTTTTTTTTTGTTGTTGTTTTGGTTTTGGTTTACTTTGTTTTCCTAGGGTTAATAACATTGACTCACCAGTCCATGAATATGAACCAATTTGTTCAAAACTGGTGGAAATCTGAGATAGAATTTATCATCTCCCTGTTATGCGCCAAGTAAAATTTTTAGAGTTCAACATTTTGCAAATTAAGATCTGTTGATAGCTGACCTTGAGAGAAAGTCTCCACAACACCCAACTGCTCCCAGATTTCCTTGATACATGTGATGCCAAGAAAAATGAAAATGTCCTGAGTTTATTAAGGCTCTGATCAGTACAAACATGCAAAGCCTTTTGAAATTAGTCATCAAAACATTGAAATATATTTTCGTCCCATCACACACAACTTTTTGACTCATAACCCCATTTTCTTCAAAAACCTGTATTATAACTCTGTGATGCAAAAGTGTAATGGTAGTAAAGTTTTTTTTAGGTATAACAAGATGCAGAGCAACAGAGAATAATACAGTTCCCATTGTCTTCCCCAAGAGAAGAAAATATTTTTTCAGACGCAATAGATCAGTCTAAACCTGTGACATTTCATAGCTATTTTTTCTTTACTTTTATTTAGTTCAATTCTGATTTTTTATTCTGTTGCTCAATTCACGTTGAAATGCAACAAAATTCTGACTCATTGGACTATCCCTCAGAATTCTGAACCATTTAAAGCCTTGGCCTGGCAGCAGTATAGGTAGTCTGGTACTGTATTCTGTGCTGCTGTATCATGTTCATTTTGAGAGTAACTGAAAAAAAAATACATTGAATACATCTATTTAACTTTTACCTAATTTCATTCTAGTTACCATAGTCACAACATGGTGTCTTTTCTTGTTAACTCCCCCAGATACTCTATGTCCATCTACAGAAAGCTGCTGCTTGTTGGGATTGTTCTCTTCCCCACACACTCTTTAGGTTTAAGACCATTTTTTTCAGCACAAACAATATTCTGATGACTGATTGTGATGGGTTTTATGTTGTTGACGTTTCTCATAACCTAAACAGGTTGCAAATGTTACTCATTGCTGGAACATTCCCACAAAGGAAACAATCTCAGTGCCCTTAGAAATTACTTCTGTGCATTCAGGTATTTTCAGTGAAAAGCTTTGATACTGGGGGGCAGAGAGAGAAATTCTCTCAAGAAGTCAAACATCCAATTGGATCTGTTCTGAGCTGTCCAACTTTACCTGTCTTTGTCCTGTACTTCCCTCAGGATAGAGCTGTTGTGCAGCACAACATACACTAAGTTTCATCTGGTACAATTAGTAATTGTTCATATAGTCAGGACAATATTTTTAAAGACAGTCTATATTAAAAGGCATTTTCAGATCCTAAATTTCTTTTTTAAACCCATAATTTATTTAGAATAACACATAAAAGAATTTACAAAGCTTTTGCAATATTCACTTTTTGCATTTCTTTTTTGGTTTGTTGGGTTTTTTTTTTGGTTTTTTTTTTTTACATGACATCTATAAAGACAATTAAGATGAGAGTCACTTAGTCTTTTTTTTTTTTTCCAGTAAATAGCCTTTCAAAAGTAGGAGAACATAGACTGCAATTAAGAGCAAGTTTGTGACTCTAAAAGACTGTCTAAGAAACAGAAACAACACTGGAACAAAACTTTGCAAGGCTTTGAAAAACAAAGGTAATGCATTTTTGCCAAAATTCTTTGCTCATTTCTGTATATTTTCTCCCACCATCAGATACTGTTTGAGCAAAAATGGAATAAACTTTTCACTCCTTGGAATGTGTCTTCCCTGTCTTAAGGACATGTGGTATTTTTAGTTTTCTATGTTTAAAACCAAACTGTTGAAATTGGTTATTTGGGGGAAACATAATTTTAAGTATTTTTAAAGGTATTGAAATGTAAAAAAAAATGGATTTAAATAATTTTTAAAAATACTTTTATCACTTTTCAAATTTAATTACTATAAGAACAGTATCACTATATTAAAACCTAATTACCTTATACTCTTTCTGGCTTCATGACAATGCTCATAAAATGCTTAATATTCATGTAACATGCTACCTCACCCTGTAATATCACCATATTTATGGAAAGAAATTGTAATCCTCTTTACTGGCTCAGGTTAATTCCAATAAAATATTAAATCCATTTTCTAATCTAAATGAGTTCATTAGGAGAGGCATGGTACTGAGAATACCAAACTCTCTACAGAGTTCAGCTTCATTACATTTCAGTACTGTGCATTTCCAGAGCTGTTGTACTACATTTATGAGGATTTATCTGTACTGTTCCAAAAACATTCATCCTAATTCTACTCCTTCTGTGCATGCTAATCATGAATATGTTAAGTGGAAATACTAAGCTAGCAGCCAATCTCATCCCCAGATGGGTTCAAGTTATGATTACAGAAGCAAATTTGCCATAAGCACTCATAAAACTGTGCCAGAGAGGAGGAAATGAAGGTTTGGAGATTCTTTTTATATTCCTTTTTTTCCTTTCACTCCCCATGCCACCTTTTTTTTTTTTTCATTTTAGTAGTGGGGGGAAAATCTTTGCCAAGGAGAAGAAATGCCATAGCACACTTAGAGGGTTATTTTCGCTCCCTGCAAACCGTTTGCATCATGTTAGGCAGTGAAATGGAATGCATGGAACAACTTTAAACAATATAAACCAAACTCCTTTGGACTGACACCCAGTATCTTCCTCAAGCTTAAGGGCACCTCTCCACAAAAATATCCCCACTGATCCCCAATACAGCTAGCTCAAACTTCAGAGCATAAGTGAAACAAATATCTTCATTAAGAGCAGTGGAAAACATTGTTTTTACCAGGTCCTCTACAGCATCACCGCCAGGAGTAACTCTCTCAGATAAAATTTTTAGTTTTAAGGAAGAAATCATAAACTAAGATGCAGACAACACAAGTCATTTTCAAATTCTTTATATTCAAGTGCTATGTGTATTATTTACATTCAAGTGAATACTATATGTATTAACTGCCAATCTGCAAAGGGTGACCTTTATCCTCAAACCTTTTCCCTTTCTCTTCAGGAGGATCAAACCACGATTTTCTCTGCACAGTTAATTTGATTTGATCTGTGTCATACACCACCAGCAAGGCAAGGAAACCTTTAATGGCCATAAATATGTAGATACACTACTGAAATATGGACAAAATGGGTCAGCAGGGACCTTTTTCATCTGTACCTGGCAGCTCTGTACAGAATTGTGAGAACCCATCTACTCTCCAGGACAGGAACTCTCCTTTAAACTCATCCCCAGAGTTAGGAAAAGTAAAAGGAAATAGATTAACTCTGTCCTTTACTTTTGAATTATAAAATCATTAATGCTGGAAAAGAATGGGTGTGAGTGGTTGGTTATCTGCAGGGATATCTGCAGCCACAAGGAATAACTCAGCCAGCTTCAGGTGAGTGGCCGCTGGTTGTCACTGTTGCTCCACAAACGGGAGCTGCAGAGGGGAACTTTCAAAAGTAATTCTGGCAGCCAAAAGTTGCCGACTTTTGGTTGATCCCTTTGAGTGGCCTAAGGTAAAGGCATCCACTGAATTTTAATGGTTTTCCAAGCTGGATTGGTGTGCTAAAAAAAAAAAAAAAAAAAAAGAGCAGCTTGTCAAACAAAAAGTGATCAGACAACTGGATTTTTTTTTTTTTTGATGTAACAAAAACCACAGCAGACCTGAATATACACAGAAAAAAAATTGTGTGCTAAAAAAGGGAAAAAAACAAACAAATCCAAACACATTTTAATCACAACTTTTGAATTCCCTTCAAAAGTCCATATGCAATTCAAAGTTGTTTTACTACACCAAATTAAAGCCCAAACATGCAAACTCTTCTAAATACAATGCTGCTTACCCCAAACCATTCTCACCTCATAGTAGCTGTTAGTCTCTTCCCATAGTCCCTGCATATCATGGAGCTGAACTCCTATGCAAATTTCAGGGCTTGTCTGAGTATTATTAAATTATAAATTTGCTTAGAGTATTAACATTTTCCAGCTACTGACACAAACTACTCAGTGGTGTTATTCTGAGTGGCAAGCACTGAGTCAATACAGTTCCCAAGGTCGCCTCATTAGTTTGTAGTCACCACAGAATCAGACAAAATTGGCTGTGAAGCTGGCCTGCCACTTAGTCCCTCTACTCTTCTGAGCAACCTCTCTGAAGATGAAGGGATGGCCAATTATTTGACTTAAATGGAAAATAACATTTTTTAAATCAATGGGAGAAGCTTGCAGGGTTTCTTGACAATTAAAGCTTGGACTTGATGATCTTAAAGGCCTTTTCCAAACTAAAAAATTCTATGATTCTGTTATGTAACACTCTATTCTGCTAAGGATTTCTATACAGGGATCTTATACCCCACAAATAGTTGAGTTTCACAACAATTTGCTTTGAATTTTCACTTTAACCCAGAAGGAAAAAAAAAGAAAATATTCAGATTAAAGAAAGGATACAAATTCCAGGTTGATTCTTCATGTTTGAATTTTCTTTACTTAAATGAAAATCAAGTTTTTAATAAAGGAACAAAATTTTATCACCTTTTGAAACATACATTCATGAAAATAGGAATCTAACATTTCACCAAAAAAAAAAGACCACTCATTTACACTCACTCTAATACCTCACTGCTAAATAAATAAAACATTCACTGCTAAATAGCAGCACATGTTAAAAAAAGGAATACATTTTAAAACAAGGAATACATTTTAAAACAAGGAATATACATTTTGCTGCTATATGTTTATTTTATTTGAGTAATAGCTAACAGATAACAGACCAAATATACTTCATGGATATTTCCAGAGTTGACCTGCAAAAAAACCTTCAGATAGCTCCTCCTTGCAGCCCATTCTGTCAATTTTTTTACACTTTTCTCTTACTTTCACTGCTTTAGTGAGCTATTTATTCATATGTCCTCAGTTAAGCAAAAACTCATTTACCACATTTATATTTTTGGAATAACCAGTGCTAAGTTCTCTCCCAGCCAGTGCCCCTGGGCCTGTACAACAGCCTCCGTGACTGCTGTTGTGGCTTGTGCTGGTGAGCACCAATTAACTGTACAAAACCTCCCAAGTTCATCATGCTCAAAGATGTGACTTTGAGTTCAATAGGTCACAAAGCACAAGATCAATTAAAAAAGCAGAAGGCTGAGAATAAGGCTGGTAAATGACGGAATCCCCACAATGATTGAGAAAAGGAAGACTAAGAGAGGCTGGGACCAAGCTTTCTGTCCCATCACACACAGATTTCTGCCCTAAGATAAAGATTCAGCTGCAGTTTGCCATAGGAGCAGGGCTCCCCAAGAAATCCCATTTTGGTGCATGAGTTATTGGCTTGTTAAAAAAACAAAACCAAACAAAACAACACCTTGATTGCATGACACTGTGGAATAATTTAGGAAGAGCTCAAAATCTGCCCAGCATACAGGATAAGGGATCCCATCCTAGCTTTCTATTCTGTGACCAGCCTAAACTTTACTACTTAATTCCTGTTGCTTGTGAGGCACAAAAGAGTCACTGGGGCTGCAGAGGAGTAAAATTTTGCAGTGGCTTTCAAAGGTGTCTGAGTACCCAACAGAGAGTGTATTAAGGAGATTATTCAATTATTGCATAAATTGGAGTAATCTTTTGCAGCCTGCTGTAATCTTAGAAACTCCATTCCTTAAATTAAAAAAAAAAAAAAAAAAAAAAACTTGAAAAAGTATTTTATGTGTAAGTATAATAATAGGGGCAAAATTGCTTCAACCCCAGAAAGCTATTTTAAAATCCTCTGTAAAGTATGTGAATTACAGGTTATTCACAACCTGATTACATTTCACTACATTGTACAGTAGTTAGCTTTCTTCTGACTGTAAGGGGTTTGTAGAAATCTCCTACTTTCACGTAGAGAGACTGAATTTCTATAATCAATCTTTTTACTGTGGTACTTTCAGTCAGCAAGGAGCTACTGCATATGGACAAAGACACTTCCACATGTTTATTTGGAGGGACTCTCAGCAGGGGTTTATAAATACCTTGCCCAGCAGCTCCCTGAGGAGAAGGTACATCAAAACCAAGCTGTGACATCAAATTGAGAGATAAATCCACAACGAGGAGGATTTCAGAGCTGCAGAGCTCCCTCCCAACAGGGAAGTGATGAGGGGCTGCAGAGTCCGGTCAGGCTCCAAATCTTGAAGTTATTCTGCCAGATTTGGGGGCAGACAAAGGAATTTCGCTTTGAAGCAGATGGCCTTGAGGCAAAAAAAGCTGTGGTAGCTATATTATTGTGGGTGTATGGATGCTTTTCTTTTGTGGTGTTTAAGGATTTCAGGGACATGAATGAGTGTTTGCGGTTTGGACTTGCCCTGTTTATCCTTTCCAAATTCAGAAAGGAAGAAAAAAAGAAAGAAAAGAGAAAAGAGGAAAGAGAGGGAAGGGGAA
>JAWWMN010000001.1:8043960-8060695 GCA_035047745.1 Catamblyrhynchus diadema | reverse complement strand
GAAAGGAAAGGAAAGGAAAGGAAAGGAAAGGAAAGGAAAGGAAAGGAAAGGAAAGGAAAGGAAAGGAAAGGAAAGATAAAAAAAACAAAACAAAGAAGCCCCTGGAACACTAAGTGGCACTTCAATTCAGGCTAGAACTTCTAGCATTTTTGTCCAAGGATATACAGACCATGATTTTACTAAATGTGGCTACAGATTTTCAGAGGCTGATTAATGACTTATTCTTTTGTAAGATCTTATTTTAAAAGAAACATGTAGCAAATCTTAAACCCTACTTTGTTGAAGCCATTAAGCAAACACATCTATTTCAGTGTACCAGCAGCAGAACTGGACAACTGATACATGTAAGTTAAAAACCAAATGAAAATTCAAGGATGGGGCCAAAATGAGCATAAAAGCTTTTCCTAGTAGGATATTTTTAAAGGAACTATTAAGAAATTATTGTCTGCTAGCAATAGTTTTGTAATTCTTTTAAAAGAAGAGTTACCAAATTATAGCTAGCAGACAATAATTTTTGTTAAGAAAGAAAAAAAATCTGCAGTCTAAAATAACAATTAAAGACATCTAAGAATAATCACTTCATTGTCTATTTAGTATTGACACTGGTTTCTAAAATTGCTGATTTCCCATCGCCCACAATGGAGAGCCATGAAGATGATGCTCAGAGGACTGGAATACCTCTCCTGTGAAGACAGAGTTGGGGTTGTCCATCCAAAAGAAGTTGAGCAGCCAAAATGTGAAGAAATCAGTGCAGCAGGGCAGTGAAGGAGGACAGAAGTAAGAGACTGCCTAGTACCTATATTTCAGCCTGGCAGGAGTGACTTTTAAGTAGGACTAATCAGTTAAGCTATCAATTAAAGATGAGGCTTGACTGCATCCACTAATGAGAAGGAAACAAGGCATCATTATGAGTTGTCAGTATATTACTATTTATTTTCTGTGGGGAAAAAAAAAAAAAAGATACATTGCTCCAAATAGCACAAGAGGGAACAAAGGAGAAATGACTTTATGGAGATGTAGGACTGAACAAGAGAGAAAAAAAGGTACTTTTGGCTGGCAGCCACTTGCATGTCTCATTATGTGCTTATTGTTATTTATAAAAGATGCTTCATTTTGCACTTTGAGAGCATTTCCCACTATTCAGGAACAGAAGCACTACTGCAAAATTCTAGAGGAAAAGAACCACGCAACCCAACAATAAATGCTGCATGATTTTCCTCATCAGTCTGTTTGGGGAGGTGGCAGTCAGGTTAACCACCACTCCTGCCTGATCTTCTCAGAGCTAAATTATGCATGAGCAGTGAAGGCACAGGAGAAACCATCACCAGGATGGTCACAGAACTACTCTTTGCAATGAATTCATTGATGTGAGAGGAAAAATACATAATCAGAGGAGGGGGGAGGGAACAGCACAAATAGTGTCAGACAAGTTGAATTCCAAGCAGCAGAAGACCTTAACTCTGTTTTATAGATTTAGACCCTTAATATTTTCTTGTAATTAAAAGCAATTTCTGAGATACAAATGTTAGATTTATGCCTATCCATCACATTTTTCATCAAATCCATTAGAGGCAGTCATCTAAAACAATGACAGTCAAACCAGTTGTGTGACTTCCTGGCTTCTCTGTTTTCCAAAACCAGCTGTTCTTCAAGACTTTCTTTACTTAGCAGGTATAAGACAAGCTATCACAACAAAACAGTTATAGAAAGTATTTTATTATTTAACTTCAGTAACATTGAAAATTTTGAATTTTTTGGTATCCTGTAGTTTACTTAAATTACCTGGTTGAGATATTTATGAAAATTTACCTGTTACTGTTGCCCCTTTGGGGGTTGGTTGTGGGTTGGGGTTTTTTTCCTTATCTACCAGGAAATGTCAAATACACTCAACTATGATTTTTAACAGTCACATGATATTGCATTTCTCTTATTAATAGATGTTTCCTTTTTTTTTTCAGGCCAAAATTATGTTATTCACATAATTGAAATTAAAATCTTTATAAACAGTACTTTATCATGAGGTGATTGTTCTCCACCAGGACCCTCCCAGATTCCACTGAAAGCTAATATTACTTTTGATATTGTCTAGAAAATCAGTATTTACCAGCCAGAGCATTAAAAAGAACTCTGAGGCAATATACTACCCCCACCAGCTGAGAATTGCACTCCTATCTTAAATTAAGTTCTTAATAATTCCCATCCACTTGGGATTAACTCTGAAAGAAATTCCAGAGGGAACCAGCCCAGAGGGCCAGAAATAAAAGGAAACTCTTAAGCAGGCAGAGCAGAAATTGAGGCTGCAGTGGTATTATGAGGGTCTTTCCTTGCAGAATTTACCTCAAAACTCTGCTGGCCCCAGGATGGCCCCAGTGTGTAAAGGCATGCACCAAGGTGGCATCATACAAAAGATGCATTGCTGTGATCAAATTGTATCCTTTAGAAAGGC
This sequence comes from Catamblyrhynchus diadema, assembly GCA_035047745.1. Taxonomy (NCBI): domain Eukaryota; kingdom Metazoa; phylum Chordata; class Aves; order Passeriformes; family Thraupidae; genus Catamblyrhynchus; species Catamblyrhynchus diadema. The sequence goes on along the minus strand of JAWWMN010000001.1, from coordinate 8,058,249 downwards.
ATGATCAAATAAAAATAATGACTCTATGATGTATGATAAAGTACTTAGTAAATAAGGTTTGAAGGTGAGAGGATTGGGAATATTAGCTAAACCTCTCAAGCATGAGAAATAAAGTAACATAAAAATGTAAAGCCTTTTCAACATACAGAAGGTGTAGATAAGAGAGAGGGAAGTGAGTGAAAATCCACACAGTAATTGTAAATTTTAAAACTGTCAGAGGAAATCAGAATCCAGTACTTTAATTACCCTTTATGACTCTATCTGGACTCAGGAGCAATATTTTTTCTAGAAATATTTTCTGTGGACTTATTTAAGGACAGCACTTCCAGTGGAACACAGAACTTAGTCTGGAAGTGGATCATGGTAAAGCTTCAGCCCATCCCTGGTCTTGGCAGGTCCCTGCACCTGGGAGCACCTCTGGCTCCAAATCCTTCTCTCCTTGCCATGCACAACGAGTTCTTCAGACACATAACAAGCACCAGGCACCAATCTCAGCTTCCTTTTCTAGCTGCTTCCACAGCTAAAGCCAAAAGCAACGGCAAAAAAAACAAATATTCTTTTCAGCTATTGCTCAGCAGCACTCTAAGGCTTAGCAGGTAAGAGTTGAGACTCAAAAAAGCAAAATAGTTTAGCAAAGCCTTCTAGTTTTTCATCTTTGGCAATTGTAGCTACATATTACTTTTGAAAACTGAATTATATAAACCCATCAGCTCACATTTATTATCATGATGATTTTTTAAAAATGTTAACTCTGTGGTAGGATTGATTTAAAACATTAACCTTCTCAAAATACTAGCTTCCTACAGGAAAAAAAAAAAAAAAACAACCTGTATATGATGTATTACATGTGCTTCACAGTGATATGTCTTACTATGCAAAAAGATACAACCCAGAAAAAACTAGAAAGAGCTAGACAAAAAATGTAACCTGAATATTTTTTCAGATGGAACTTGCAAGTTATTTGCTAAAAATCAGAAGCCAGACTTAGTGGCAAGCTTCTGAAAACTTGCACAGCTGTGATAAGAAAGGACATCTTTCATAAATATTCATTAAAAATTACCTTTTCTGGATCATGAATTTTTCAAGCAGACACTGGTTTGACCTCTGCAAGGAACAAAATCCAGCCCATAGCACAATGTCTCAATTTTCTCACCAAAAAAAAAAAAAAAAAAAATTAAAACAAATAAAACTGGCTTTTTTTGTTGAACATCTACTTTTTTTCCACTACATGAGGCCCAGGTCAATTAGCTTTGCAATCCAAGCATTAATATGAAATTCAAATTACAGCCTTTAAATTCCAAAGTGTTACCTTCTTATTTTCTTGAAAAATTGATTGTGAGGCAAGGCAATGGTTTGCATTTCAAACAATTTTCTAATCTACCATCACCATACCTCACACATCTTTCAGTTCAAACAAGACAGTTGTAATTGGTAATCTTAAAGCCCTTCATTGACATCTCCTGGGCTAGGAAGACTGGAATACATTTGTAAATCTTCTCAATCTGCTTTTTCCTGCAGGAAACTGGGGACTCTCTTTGCACAGGTGTTATCACACCAGGTAAAACATGCAGATTATTCAGTGCCAGCATCCATGGTTAGCAAGAGAGGTACAAATGGGTGCTGGGATAGCTGAACTCAAGTGCGCTGTGCTGAAGAGCCCCTGACTGGCTGTGTTCTCTCCCCAGGGACTGTTTCACAGGGGTGTTTCAATCTAATCAGCTAATTGATGGTAAAACTTGCTGTAATCTTTTTCAACAACTTTAATTTTAAATGATCATCATAACATTGGCAGCTTCAGCTCTTTTGCTGTTCACCTTTACCCTAACATCTTCTTGATGCACAGATCAAAACACCACCAGCCAATGCAGGCAGAAGCAGAGGGCTGCATACCTCAGTTCCATACCTAAACTGGTGCAGAAAAAGAGAATTATCCCTTGTAACAGTATTTCAACTTGGCTGGTCAAAAAAAGAGAGAAACATCATGCTTTGTGCATGCTGCTGCATAAGCATCATCACAATTTCTCCTTAAAATCTCATTATTTTAGGGTTACTTGAAAACTACGGATGGAAATGAGAGTTTTCCTTGCATGATTTCTCCTAGTCATAGGAATCTGAATAGGAGATGTGTTAAGCAACATATAACAGACACTTTCTTTTCAGATGCTCTATTCAATTCCTCCTCCCCCCAGCTTGTGTGCAGGCAAACCTTATGAGCACTGATCTAAATGTAATAGAACCATAGCTAACAGGGAAAAAATTGGGAAGCTGAAATCTTTAAATTTTGGCATGCTTTTATAAAATTCTGCTTACCACACCATTCTCAAACACCCTAATTCATTTAAGCAAAACCACATGATTTACTGCTTAAGATGAACATTAAATTCTTCCAGTGCACAAACTCATTGGGACATGCTAGCAGGGTTTAAGCTGTGTATTCATAGAGCTTCAGTAACAACAACAAAAAAAATTATATGGGGAGAGATTGAATTGTGTCTACCTCGAGTAGCAGGGTAGGAGCAGGCATATGGCTGTATCAGCACACCACAACCCAGGCACAGTAATAGCTACATGCTAAAAAATGATTGAAAAATGTTCAGCATTGGAGGGGACTTTTACAAACTTTAATCTTGCTTACTTAACTCTTTGTTTTTACATGCATTTCTTTAGTTTTCCATGACAAGAAAAAAAAAAAAAAATACAGTCTGAATTCCAAAAGAGAGTGGTTTGTTCAGTATAGAGGACAGAAATGTGTCAGGGGCTTTTATTACATTTTATATCTCGCTGCTTATGTGCAGAGAGAGCAAGAGAGAGAGAGGAAATGAAGCAACCCAGTTGCCAGAGAATCAAGATGTGGCAAATAATATATGCTCCCCCTTTCACAGGCAAGGTGCATATACACATATAGGCTATTCATTGTGAACAACAGAATTGCTATTTGCCTATTTCAAATGGAATCCAAATGTGCCAAGCACAGCAAGAATACTGAGAGCAAAGAGTGCTTAATATTCTAGCCCAGCTCACTGAAAAAAGCACTGAATTGACAGAGCAGTGTTCTGTAGAGCAACATGATGTGTCTGCTTTAAATGGAGAATAATGGATTTAAGTTTAGTGCAGAACTAAAGGGCTCAATTACTATTCATGAATTCTGAAATGTTCTACTACAGAAACTCCTTTTGCATGAAATGTTCATCAGAATCAATGTGTGGAACTACAAAAAGTAAACCTTGCCCCCTCGCACAATACAGTACTTACCTAGGTTTGTGCATTTACAAAGAGCATTGCTGCAGCATTTATCTAAAGCCACCTAGACTACAAAATAAACTATTTAAAATGTGCTTCAGAGGGTTGCTGTAGGGAAAGCTGCTCTACTAGCGCCATTTCTTGTTGCTTTTAGATAAGTGCTTCAGCGTCTGCCTGCCCTAAGATGGGGCCAGTCCTTCAGGAGAGCTGTTTTCATGAGATCTCAAGAGAACCTTTGGGGCAGCAATGTGAGAAGGCCAGTTTGCAAGCCCTTTGAAGGGTTTCTCTAACATAGCTGGATTTTTTTTACAAAGTACATTAACACTAGTAGTTTCAGAAATCTCTTCTTATTCTTTCTGTAAATATTCAAAAACTCAATCTTCATTCACCACAGAGTCAGAACCTGTGCAATTCAATATTTCTCTTGAAATACAGGGTTTAACCCATAATTCAAAAGCCTCATCATCTTCCACAGGTTTAGTCTGTAAAATTTTTTATGCAATAGGGGGTTTGATCAGTTGCTAAAATGCAGTCAGAGAATTGTCTCCTCGCTTGTGTTGCATATATTGATGTCTCATGGAATTATTCTTGAAATCTAAGCACATGACTCTTCAGATATGGTTGCCCTTTGCAGTTTGTAGTTCTCATTATAATTAGGGCTAATCACAAGGAAAAGTTTTGTTCAGAATGAGTAAAAAAGTAGTGCAACACGTCTTTCACATAAAATGTTGCTGGTATAGCCCTTCTAATTATGTTCAAGTAATAATCTCCCTTAAAAATTCATATATCTTTTGCTTCTTTGTAACAAAAGGCCAAATTAATCATCTCTCTGCTTGGAAAACATCTGCCATTTAATATCTATTAGCATATAAAGGATGACAATTCTTCAAACATTTGTGTATCCTGCATTATAATTGAGATTAGTGCAGGATTTTTTGTTTGTTTATTTTCCCAAAGCACTATTTTTTAAAGAGTGAAAAGTTTTGTGTGTTTTCTGAATGTACAGATGACTGTCAGTCCTGAAGGGCTTTCAGGGGCTTTGTATTAACAAGTTCCTTCTGTTTGCATATTCCATTCCTCAGAGCAGCACACGTGTAATTTTCTCATCATTGTGTGCCATCTGGAGTATGCTGCTCGAACTGCAGGTTGAAAATAAGGTCTGAGGAGTATTTTCATTGCTTAGATCTGGCAATCTTATCTATTTCAAGGCCTCTTTCTCATATAACACATCTGAAGTTTGGTTAGGATTCTGCCAGCATTTACAGTAGAGTAGGAACTTCATTTTGGAAATCCTTTTTTTACCCTGTCTGTTGAGAACAAATTGTGATTCCTACCCCTGAATTTTCATGATACCTTGACTAAGTAGCACAAGCTATGAACAAAACCAGCCATGATTGCTGATTTAAACTTCCAGTTCTGAAGAATTAAAGGGAAAGTGAAGTAAAAAAATCACCTACAAAGAAATTGCAAGAAACAGATGACCGCCATCCGGGGTCACTTGACAAAGAAACTTGAAAGCCAAGTTAGCTTTCTTTTAAGTTTTAAATCATGTTTTGAGGAAGAAGGCCAAGAGCAGGCCTGGAAATAACTACAGGAACAGAGATGTCTTTACTAATTGCAAGTTCATCTGAAGAAGGAAACTTCACAGGAGAAAAGGCTTCCGCTGCCAGGGAAATGCCACAGGGAATGAAACCCTGACTCTTAAGCAGCCGTAGCCTAAGGCCAAAGAACAGCAAAAGCAGACACATGATACACTCTCATCCCCCAAATGAGCTCTAGGTTTCCTTGCGCTAAGAAGGAGCTCTTTTCCTTCTTTTTTTTCCCCTCTTTTTTCTTTTACACACAAAAAAAATCTATGGGTGTCTTAATTTGGTTCAAAACCAGGTATTTCAAAAGGTGAAACTGCAATGCACCTGAATTTCTCTGGCACACCAGAAAAGATTGGGTTGGATCTATGGGAGCTGGATGCAAGATTCTGTTCTCTAAGAGTCTCACTGACCCCATGGTGTGGGAGCCAAGCTTAGAAATATTGTGAGGGTGTCTTTGTAGCTGAACTTCCACGAGGCTGTATGGCAAAGAGGTTCAACTAACATTTTAATGTTGAGAGAGGCAAAATTTCAAAATCTCAAAATGCATTTATCGCAGGGAATCAAACAAAAGGTAGAAAGTCAGTTTGGTATGACTTTGTTCCTTCACTAGCTAAGAAAATACAACCATATTTTCGTAGAGGAGGCAGCTTTTGTTCTCCACATTGCAGTTATGAATGGGGACTGCTGTGTTACCTTGAACTCTAATGCATCTTGGTTAAATGGTGACAAAGACTAGACTCAGACAATTTATTTTATGCAATCTAATGTCGCTGGGCTACAGCTGAGATTACTTTAGGTAGGAAAATTTAACAGGGCTCATCCAATTGAAACAGTATAGATTAACTCTGTTGCCATAGAAACATATGATTTTGGCATAGCAAACACAAGAACAGCGCATCTAGTCTGGTATTCCACTTCTACTAAGGATATCACCTGATTATTCAAGGGATGATTATAATAAAACACATATCAAATGCACCTCTTCATAAATTTGAGACTATTATAACAGCATTCTTGGAGTTATCAAAAAGTAGTGCAAAATTACCTCATATTATTATATGTATACTGAAAAGCACAAAATTTGCAATAATTAAATGTATACAAGTATATCAATTTTCTATATGTAAAACTTCTGTCAGATAATTATTTTAATTATTTGGACAACTTTCAGACATCTTCAAGCAGATTTTATAAATGTAAGTCAGCCTTCTTGCAAAAAACAAAGTTAAATTGTGTGTGAAATCATATTAGTAGCTCAAACATTTTTCTCTTATATGTCTTTAACACTTTGAGGGGTCTTTGAGTTTTCTATCTTCCTACAAATTAATGTATTTAATGTTATTTTTCCAATAGCTATGCATAAGAGAATTTTCTTTCTTGACTTTTTTCAACTAGCAAATTTCAGACAAGCATAATTTTGGGCATCTTCCTCATGGGTAACAGGTTAGGGAGTCAAAATAACTTTCTTATTAATTTTCTTTCAAATAAATTATTCAAATATATTATAAAGTATATGCAAAAAAATGAAACCAGTTCAGTTTTTCCCTTTCCAGATTGTCATTTTAAATTGGAAGTACAATATAGAGAAGTATACTCTAGAAAGAATGAGATACTGGTAACAATAACTCTGTGAGAGTTTAATTTTAATTCTGGAACACCTTCATATTAAAGAGACATTCATTCTAATAAGAAATGTAACTCAGAAACTGCAAAGTTTTGGGACAATCTTCACGGAACTAAACATATTTTTTTCACCCCATATTAGATGTCTCTTTGTTTTCTCTTTGGTAAACTACATCAGTATTAAACACAGATGAAAGCTCACAAGTGATCAGAATTACGCAATTTCTATATTTGTGTTCACAGCCTTTTATTACTGTTCTTACCTTGGAGCTGTGATTGGAAAGCTGTCTATGTTATGTATCCCCCACTGCAAGTACAGGAAACATCAGGCAGACAAACTATTTTAAAATGTGTTACACTTTTTAAGCAAGAATATTCATGTATATAAATACCCATACTTACACATGAACTCAATTACTCTAATGGAAAATATATTCTGTTTAATTCTATTGGTATTTGGCGCCTCAGCAAAGAAAATGCCAAAAGTCTTTAATTTATATTCTGCCTTAGTAGGAGACTGGAAATGTACATTATTTAGAAGGCTTTTTTCAGCAAGTGGCTTTTTGATAGAATAAAATATCTTTATTCTAAAAGGAAAAAAATATTATATTGAAAATTTTTCTTAACATTGTAGGCTGCCTATAAATTCATGCCCCAAAAATCTTTCCAAAATAATGAGAATTGTGATGGGATGACCTCATCCAAGTGCCAGATGCTCATCCAGCAGTTTTCATTTGCTCTCCTCAACAGGACAGTGGGAGAAATAAGACAGAAAACCTCATGGGGCAAGATAAACATCTTATCAGTATCCACTGCAGACAAAACAGATTTGACTTGGGGGATATTGATTTAACTTTATTATTAGTAATCAAAGTAACTTTGAGTTGTGAGGAACAAAGACAAAAAAATAAAGTAACGCCTTCAGAACCTTGCCCAGGCTCAACTTCACTCCATCATTCCCACCCCTCTACGTCTCCCAACACAAGCAGAGCAGGGAAAGGGAATGGGGACCACGGTCAGTCCATAATAACTTCTCTCTGCTGCTCCTCATTTCCTCTCTCTTTTCCCTTGCTCTGGCATGTGGACAGCCAGTAGCAATTTTTAACCATCTACTTTTTAGACACGCTCAAGATATATTAAAATTTAGACTGAATTTTGATGAATTTCAGATCTAGAAATAAGGTGGTGCCAGACAAATTTTAGAGCAGACCTGTCAGAACCCACACATATGTTTCTTCAGAGCCATGTTCTGCTTTCACAAGTTTTTCTGTCTCACAGTTGTCTGCCATCTGGGTGTGCTGCATCCTTCAATTCCCTGAGGGATCTTTTAAACTAGACCAAATTAAGTTCTTCAGAACCATTCTTTTGCCACTATCTCCAAGCATGCTATGCACTTAAATCCAAGCAGCAAACAGAGCTAAAATATATTTCACAATTTGACAAAAAGCAATTAACTCGCCAGATATAGTGGTACTCCAACCACAGGACAAGACTAATTGCTTTGATACAGGAAAGCGTTTCACCAAAAATAAGAAAGGACTGCTTAAAAAAAAAGACAAAGAACCTACAAAGTGGATCATATTACCATTTAGCTACTGAAAATGTGAGGAATTAAATTATTTGTACTTACAAAATATTCTCTTCTTGGAGACAGCTCAGTAGTCTGCAACAGGCATTGCTCTGGAGTTTGATTTTCACCCTGCTTGGAAGAGAATAGATCTGTTGTGCATCAGCAAAAACAATTACTTTTTCCTAAGAGTTTTTTACTATTTTGATATTATTTCATTATATCTAGTAAAGTACTAGAATCCATGGAAATATCTTATGGTTTTTTAAAAAATATTGCACCTTGTCATGGCAAGAGCCAATTACCATACTGAATAGATTATTTTGTAAATGTTTGAATTGATTTTTCAGTTCAGTCTGGAACATAAATACAGCTGATGGATGTACACAAGAATTACTGTAAATTATTTTTTTCCTTTTTTTCAAACCTGAAAGGAAACATTTTGTGTGATAATTCTACCATTTCATTTTACAAGAAACATCTGGGGAAATTACTTTTAATCTATGTGAAACCATACACCTAGTGTTGTGAAAATGTAAAAAAAAAAAAATATATAGTTCTTTATTTCCAAAGAAACCACTTTTGTTATTGACATGACAAAACTCTGGGAAACAACACACAATGGCAGATATTCACAGTCCCTTTATAAGCAAACACATATACATTCAACCTTGCAAGAAAGTCCTTTTACCCTTCCAACATCTCATTTTAGACATCAATACTTGTACACTTTCTTCACATTAGAGAAAGAAACCAAACCTTGCTTAGAAAATGTAACAGTCGTGGAATATTTAAGTGTCTAAGATTTGACCTTCTTCATGTGTCCTTCCCCATGAAGTATTTACTTTAAGTCTTGATTATGCAGGTCTGATTTTCCTGGTCAGATGGACAAAAAAGTATTCATAAAAGTAAATGTGACTTCTAATGTTGGCCCTGCAGCAGCCAAAGTATAAAATGCATTAGTCCTACATGACAAGCTCCATTTCTGGGTTTTTTTTTTTTGACAATTTCCTAACATCTTCGCCGGGAACTAGAGGGAAAAAAGCACACAATTTTTTTTTTTTTTCTTTGTAAGAATGAGAACACACTCAAGCTGAGAGTCTTGATGCTTCTGTACTTCTTCCCACAATAATATCTTTCCAATGGAGAAATCATAATAAGTGTTTTTAGACTAAAATCAGGATTTCATAAGATTTATGCTGAGGTGATTGCGGCTTTCTACACTTTTGGTTTCCTATAGCAGTATCCCAAGTGATTTTGGAGTGAAACTGAATTGTTGAATGACAAAAACATATTATTGAATGACCAAAGTGTAGCTAAGTCTGGGAGACTTTTGCGCTTTGCTGGAAATTTTGATGAAAATACAAATTTAGGGCCATTTTGGAGGTTCTCTCTTTTATTTCACACAGTATTTCTTTCAAAGGGTGCTTGTTAGAGCAGTGCTCCCTGTTCTGGCCCCAGGTCCCTGAGGAACTCATCAGTGGTCCTTCAGGGATCAATGGAAGACTCCTACTTAACTGTGAAGCTGAGCCACCATCTACAAACAGGGGTCCTTGCAGGACAGGAGAGGTCGTTTCCAGGGAGGTTTAAAGTGAAAAGAAGGAAATCAATATGTAGTTTTAAAAATAACTCTGTTCAGGGAAGAGAGGAAGCAATCATACAATGGGACATTTTTAAATTGTTGACTGTGTGTGTTACAGTGCCAGGCAGCAAGTACAGCATTTTCTATGCCACGCATGAAGCAGAAGGCATTTTCCCCAATGGAAAACAACACCAATAATTGACATAATAAATTGTGGCATCTTCCATAAAGAGCAATAATTTTAAAGAAAGGAAGAAATATATAAGAAAAATTGGAAATAAATGCTAAAAGCCATGAAAATTATCAGCTCCACTTTGTAAATTTACCCCTTTGAGTGAGTTATCTTATTTTGACTGTTTTTCATTGAACAGAGGAGAGTCTCACAAGTTTGTGTCAAATGGTTTGTATTTACCTGAACTGGTTTGTAGAGTCACACTATAACCAGATGTTCAGCCTGGGGGCATTGCGGGGGGAGCAGCAGTCAGAACCAGGTTTTCACAGGTTGGTCAGCTCTCACCTGGCTGCATGAATTCTGACAAGTTCAAAGAGATTCACAGCTCTCACTCTGGAAAATCAAGTCATCTCTCTTTCCATCTCCATATCCTCCTGAAATTTAAAAATCCACTGTTAAATGCCTAACTTATCCCCCTTCTCAAGTACTTTTGGGAATTTGCCCAGATTGTTGTTCAGATTATGGCACCATACCTGAAACCTGTGATACAGACATTAAAATGCAGAGCCTGTATTAAAAATCTAATTTACTTTTTGAGATCTTGGCATAAATTAGTGCTTTCAGGGAAGAGAGGATCCAAGATCCTTGCAATGACACCTTCAGTAAGGTCAGGCAGGACCCCCTGAACTGCTGCTCTGCTTGGCTCCAGTAATGCAGCTGGCACATGGTTTTAGCATGACCTCTCTGGCACATGCAGGATCCATTGCAACTGGATAATTTAAACTCCGTTAAAAACACCTCCTAAGTATCTTGCACACAGAAGACTGTTCTCCATGACCTTTCCTGCCTCTGCAGGAACACTTCTTATTGACTATTTACAGGTGTCTTATCTCTGTACAATTTAATCAGTTTTGCAGCAGAAACCCTGAGGCAGTGTTGAAAGGAGGGTTCAGATTCTCCAGCACAGATGCTGATCACCACAGTTAAGGACACAAATCAGTCTTTAACTGTGGTGAATTTTTGTTAAAAAAGAATTTTTGTTATTTGCCTGGATTTTTTTTTTCAGAAGTCTTCATTGAATTTATATAATTAAAGTAATTAAATTACTTTATATAATTATGTTACTTTATTTATTATATTATATAGATTATATATAGTCTATAATATATATAACTATATATGGTTTATATATTGTATTAATTTATATAATTAAAGTAATTAAAGTTTCAAAGCATCATCAAAGTACAGCTCTTAAAAAGCACCTGTACATGAGAAAACAAAATATTTCTGCAGCACATGCTCTTTCACAAAATACAGCAGTTACCCACAGAGCACAAGAGAAATTTTCTCCCATTGCCAACTTCATTTTATACTACTTGCTGTTTTTTCACTTTTTAAGAAGTTCTATCTTTATCACTGAAGAAAAAACATAAGGCCTGTAAAATAAAACCCCTGTAAAATAGCTTCAATGTTAATATTTAACAATAGTCACAAATTCCTGGTTGTAGAGTTTTCTTCAACAATCAGTAAAATTTTAGTTAAAACAAAACGAAAACAAGCAAAAAACACCCCCAAATCAACAATGAAACCAACTGAAAGAAATCCAAAATGGGAAAGAATGGGGGAAAAATATTGCTGCAATATAAACAACAAACACACACCTGAGTAAAGATTCCTAAAATACCAAAGGGTCAGAGAAGTCTCAACCCATTTTCAAAAAACAAAAAGGAGAAGCAGTAAGGACTCTGTGGATTTAGGGAAGCATACTTTTTACAAGGGCATGTTGTGGTAGAACAAGGTATTCAAACTGAAAGAAAATAGGTTTAGATTATTTTTTTAGATTTTAGATTTTTTTTTTTAGCTACTGCTACTTTTCCAATGCCAGAAAATGAGAAAGGAAATACACAGGAAAGGTTTTTCTTTCCCTCAGCAATCAAACTACAGAGTTGCCAAACAAATCTGTATTTTCAGCTCCTATGAAAACTGCCAGTATATCATGGTTAACTCAACTGTACGGATAATTGGCCTTAGGAGACTGGGAAGGCTGTTTTGAGAAGGCTGCTGCTCCCACTGATGGATTTTAGTAATATGACAGAGAGAAGCTTCTGCATCTTTCACACCTTTTCTGTCATCTGTGTGTTAAGTATTGCAATAATTGTCTCTGTTTTACCCATTCTTAACTTGTATGTACTGTTATTTTGAGGCAAAAACCCCAACTGATTCATGTGGACTTTGTGGTGGAAAGAAACCACTGAGCCTCTTTCAAGGGCTGAAAGAAGGAAGCAAACGCAGGGGCAAGAAGAATGATGTTGAAATTAAGAAAATATTGGGAGAACATGATGCAGAAAACCTACTGTTACTTGATCTCCCAGAGGGAGCTGTGTCAGGTGTCCTATAATTAAAAGTTGGCTAAAATTCATTCTGGAAACACAAGGACACAGAAGCTGGGGGGAAAGTGGGATGTAAAACCTTTACTAACCTTTGCTGCCTAACCTGGCTTGTCTGGCTTTCTCTCTTAAAAAAGTTAAGCCAACTAGTTTATAGTTTAAAGCCCAATGAATTTTCTTTAACTTAAAAATATTTTGATCTTCCTTGGGAAGCTCACTCTCAAAAAATAAAAAAAAAAAAAAAAGAAAAGAAAAACAAACAAAAAAATTGGTCTAGACAAGTGTATCTGCTGGTTTGGGTCATTCTCATAGTTATCTATCTTCCTTCCTGTAATATCTGGCACAGGACAGTTGTCAGTGGGGTCCCTCTGTCCCCACAGGCCCTGCCAGGGTACATCTGGTTCAAGACAGGAGCAGAAGCACCAGCCTGAAAACAGAAAAAAAGAGTAGAGTGAAAAAATAGAAAAAAAGGGGTAGAGTGAAAAAAATAAGGAGTGAAGGGAATATGGATCTGTGCAATCTAGAAGTGTAGCAGACATCTGGAAGAAATTAATGTAGGAGCTTTGTCTACTTATGCAATCAGGTAGAGATACACTAAAAAAACCTCTTTTCTCCTAACATAACCTTTCAGATAATCAAAAGTTGTTTAGCAGTCTATAGATGGATCAAAGAAGTGAAAACCAATTACCAGTTCAGCCCATAAAAATTTGAAATAAAAGCTCTCTAAAAGAATTATTTTAGAAAGTGAAGAATTTCATCTGAGAACTCCAGAAGAGGAAGAAACTTGCGTAGGAAACTTGTGAAAATTTTTCATGAAATCTGAAATCCAGTCAAAGCCCTGTTGAATTAGAGAGTTTATGGGAACATAAACTGAGGTCAGCTGGTAATGGTATTAGAAATCAAGATCTGAGAAAGACAGTGCTTTGAAATGTTCACTAATATTAATAAAATTATTAAGGAAATAATTAATTAATAAAAGAAAGCAGCACCATAAAGAATAGAATTAAAACAAATGGATATGAAATGATGGCCCTGGCTATTAAAAGTGAGGGCTTTTGGAACAGGAAAAGGAAAACAAAGATGAAGCCTAAAGAGAGAAACCTGCAAATTGCTACTGGAATGAGTTGATGTTAGTTAGCATGAAAGGTTACTCAAAATCTTGACAAGGAAATAAACCTGGAACAGTACTCTATGCTTGCCTGGAGTCATTATACTTGAAATGAAAACATTTTGCAGAAGTCTGCAGTCAAAGAACTGAAACTACATGAAGAGAAACAAAGTATGAATCATATGCACAGTGAACAAAACTAAAAATTCCTTTATGAGGACTGCTTAAGAGAAATCCATATTCATAGGGTGTGCTTATATCCTTAAATATGAAAAACCTTTGTGACTTGCAGCTCACACTGATAACAGAAGTTAATATGATAAAAGTAGTTCCTTAAAGAAATGGTTTTGACAGAAAAAAAAGATAATGCATAACACTCATGTATGTTGGAGTTGACACCTTGGTGGGGGTGAGAACAGACTGTGGCCTCCAACTTAATTATGGGTGTAAAACTTGTGTTAATTCATGTGATTTTTAATGTGTATGTTTAAACTCAAGATTAAATACATACATTTCACAAGCCTGTAAAATAATGTAGGGAGAATCATAAAACCATAGAACAGTTTCTATTAGACGTTAAAGATCATCTAGTTTCTGCTTTGGGCAGAGACACCTTCCCCTAGAACAGGCTGCTCAGAATCCCATCCAGACTGGCTTTGAACACTTCCAGGGATGGGACATCCACAGCTTCTCTGGGCAACCTGAGCCAGTGTCTCACCACCCTCATATCAAAGAAATTTTTCCTAATATCTAATCTAAACCTACTCTTTTTTTGAGTTTGAAGCCATTCCCCTTTGTCCTGTTGCTACATATTCCTGTGAATTATCTCTCTCTGCATCTTTCTTGTGGGCTCCCTTCAGGCACTGAAAGACCACAATTAATGAAGCCTTTTGTGTTCCAGACTGAGCAAACTCAGTTCTCTCAGTGTTTCCTAACAGAAGGAGTGCTCCATCCCTCTGATCCCCTTGGTGCCTCCTCTGGCCTGGCTCCAGCAGGTCCCTGTCCTTGCTGTGCTGGGAGC
>JAWWMN010000001.1:8013536-8040082 GCA_035047745.1 Catamblyrhynchus diadema | reverse complement strand
TAATATATATCATAAAATAATAAATCAAGCCTTCTGAAACATGGAGTCAGATCCTCATCTCTTCCCTCATCCTAAGAGCCCTGTGAAGGCCGTCACAATGGTAGAATTGCCTGACAAGCTTATGAAAATAGAAAAGCATTTGTCTTTTAGGCTCTCACCCTTGTGGTCCTGTCTGCAGGCTTACCTGCAGATGCCACAGTCAGAGGGGCTTTGTTCTCCCCTGTGTGAACTCCCACCTCTCCAAGACAGCAGAGGACAAATGCTCCTGGGCTTGGAACCCGTCCTAGGGAGTCCAGCAAGGTTGATTCACCCTTCCTGGTGAATTTATACTGAGATCTTTGGGAAGATGGGGAGAAAGGGAGTATGAGGGACTGCAATGAAGAACCATATCTTGTCCAGCTACCAGCACTGTTGAATTATTAATGTACTTTCTAACAAAGGCTGTACCAGGGATGACAACAGCCTTAGCAATTAGACATGTCACCACTACAAAAAATATTTTCCCCTATTCCTAAGACAGCTAGGACTTTCTTATAGTTGAATGTCTAAAGATCTCAACCTGTACTATTTCCTGATTAGCATCACACTCAAATTTATTCAGCATACAACTTTCTAATGCAATCTGAATTTTGTGTCCAAGATGCTGACTTGCATTTTCAGAAGCAGCAAAGCTCCAAATCACAGGGACAATACAGCAACCATTTTAGATTTCATTCAATACTGTATATTGCTGATGGTCCAGGTTTCTAGAGAGTTGAAAGTTTGTCTTTGAAGTGCAGGTAGGAAAACATATATTTTAAGAGTTTCAGATCCCAGCTTTACTTTTAATCATCCAAGACTCGTGTTTTTCCTTTAAATCTGTCCTCTGTCAGCTCTTTATGGGTAGCTTCTTTCAGAACTGATCAGAAATAAATGACAGAGAGCAGAAATTCTGGTGACATTCACAAGTATTCACAAAAATCAGAGGCTTAGAGCAGGGGTTTAATTCACACTCAAGTATTTGAAATGCTAGACATCCTGATATATAAATGAAAATGGGTTTGCGTCAAGGTTTTTTACAATACAAATTTTTTTGATGTAAAGCAATCACACAAAAATAAGTGTTAGAATCAGCTGGAATGCAAAAAAAAAGAAAAAAAAAGAAACAAACCCACTTTAACATTAAATAAATATATATGGAATTAAAAAGAGAAAATATTTGTTTGTACTTTATATAGAGATGTCTGTTTACCTTGACTATGGCGTGATTCCTGGGGTGTCCTGCACAGGATCAGGAGCTGGACTTGATGGTCTTGGTGGGTCCCCTCCAACTGAACACATCCTATGATTTTATGACCTATTCAAAGTTTTATCTTCTTCTTTGTTCAAAGAAGATAGGAAATAATTTGAATTGTTTTTTCCAAAATTTGAAGAAGTTTGGATTGTTTTTTCCAAAATTATCAGTATTAGTAAGCAGTATGATTTAATACACAATAATAGTTTTTCATGCAAACAAAGGCTCATTATTTCCTACAAAGTTGAAAAAAGGAAACATTTTTGTAGGGAGATACCATGAACACATTCACACAGAAAATGTTTCCTGTAAGAAAACCTGCTCATGTTGCAGAGGATGCTGTCCTCAAATTCTGCATCTTCAGGGCATCCTGAGAGTTGGGAGCTCCATCCTTAACACAGAATGGTTCCTCTTCTCTTAACAGGGAGGAAAGATGAGCCTGGTCTTTCCCACTCTGTGCAAACAGCAGCATTAATGTTGTGTTACCTCAGGCATAAATCCCACACAAGTCCTGTGGTCCATAATCACCAGAACCACAACCAAAATCATTCTCTATCTAAGCAAAATGAGGAAGGAAACAAGCAGAAGGCAAGCACATATTTCTAAGTATTTCATTGTAACCACAAATTATCAGAGGAAAAGTGTCAGGGCCGGAAGCAGAAGAGAAAAGCTGTTCATTTAGTAAACAACTGTAGATGGTAAAATGTAATTATCACAAAAGCAAACTTTACTAAGGGGATAAGTGTGAGGCTGTTACAGTAAAAGGTCTCTTTGCATTTCTAATCTGACAGGCTGAAAGTTCTCTGGAGAAAACAGTTCTTAATAAAACCACAGAGGCAAGAGGCTCTTTTCAGCTCTTGTTCTCCGCTGTGCCTCTGGTAATAAGCTTACAAAGCAAATTAAACTTGTTTGTTTGCAGTAGTGACCACGTGTGGAAGATAAACAAAAGCTTTGCTCAGTATTCACTGGCAAAGTAATATAAGCAGATTTTAGAAAATTAATCATTCTTGACTCACAAGCTGAACTAATAATCTGGATCCCAGTCCTTCTTTCAGCCTTTGAAAAATGTGATAACTCTTTAAAGTCGCTGTTAGGGATGAAGTGAATTGCTCAAGAGGAGTAATAAAAGCCAAACTCATTCCATGACCAACTCTCTAACCTTAAGCCTTGATACAGGAGATACCAGAAGCACCACCTCTTTAAGAGCAACCATACACAAACAGTTTTTCCTACATTTTCCCTTGAGAGTATCTTTAATACAGTGAATAAATTTATTGCACCAATTTAAATGAGAAACCCAGTCTCCAGTTTCTACATTTTTATTTAAATATAGCCAACCCTCTCTTTGCCATACTGTTTACAATTCTATAATTTTGAGCTTTATTGCTACTCAGTTGCCAAAAAATATGCATATGCAAAATTTGAATTGTGAAAAATCTATCCTAACATGGGACTGGTGAACAAAAATTCCTGCACAGGGTCCTCGTAGCTTCTGTCCCCTGAGTGGGCAGAGAGCTCTATTAAAAACAAAGGGGAGACTCCCACACAATGTCAACAATTAGAGCTGTAGATCTCAAAAGGACAAAAAAAAAGTAAAGTTGATAAGAAATATTAGATGCAAAACATTCCAAATGCAACCCTTCAGGACTACGAGGAGTTTTGGAGTAGCAATCTGTACTTCCACTTGCTTCCACTCCACAAAAATAATTCCATAAATCCCTGCTCTACAAAGTCCAGTCAGCCTTTGGAAGGCCCAAAAGGTCTTTTGAGAGAAAATTGTTTCATCAATTCAGGTTGTTCATTTGGGAACAGGCAGTTTGATGTTCTGAACATCATTTGTTTCTTGCTTTCCCAGTCCCCAAGGTCCAGAAGAGCTTCGAATCACAAAATCAGTTGCTTGTGTGATAAAACACCAACCTGCTCTTGAAGAGTTATCATAGCTCAGCAACAGGAGTTTGGTTGATAAATCTGATGACATTTCTTCTTTGATTCTACTGCTCTTTCTCAAAGATCCCACTGAAGTTAAATGGACCTATGGTCTGGTAAAGATTGTTGCTCCTAATTTAGCAGCTGTGCCTGTGTCTGTGGATTAGTGGTTTGTTTGTGGCATCCTAATCACATTTTTTGATATGATTAAGGAGCCAACATTGTCTTAAGTTTCAGGGCCATAATGCCCTATTGATTTTGAAGCAAACTCCCCATTGATTTCAGTAGGAAACTCTAATTTTAAAAGAAAGGAAAAAAAAAGAAAAAACAATCAATGGTATATTATGGCCCTTGGAAGGTAAACAGGACAGGAAAAATCATTTGAAGATGTTTCAGGCATTACAAAGGGATTTTGTTTCAAAACATGAAAAAAATAAAACTACTGCATTGTCTGAACTTTCTAATTGATTTCCAGGTCCATTGAAGTATAAAGTACAAACATGCAATGCTCACACCTGCCTGGGGGAAGGATAATAAAACCTGCTCAAGTTATGGTGCCAGGCATGTCCAGTGCACATCTATAACAACAGCTGTATGATGGTGAGGGCAGAGCAGGACTGTAGTTTATTTCAGATCAGTTATTCACTAGACTTGGTCAGAGAAAATATCTTTCCTCTAACACATAATTTAAAGTTTATCTGGGTTTGGCTTTGGGGTTTTCGTTTTCGGTTTTTTTTTTTTTTTTTTTGTTTTGTTTTGTTTTGTTTTGTTTTTTGTTGGGTTTTTTTTGTTTTGTTTTGTTTTTGGTTTTTTTTTTTGTTTATTTTTGTCTTTTTAACTAGAAATAAATTGCTATTAGTGCCCAACATTTAGGTTTAGAATAGATTTCTTTAAGCAAAACAAAATAAATATCAAACCCTAATAAAAATAGATAAAGCTTTTAATTGATATTACTGTAAGATGTTTCCAAAGGAAAGGAGAAAAAAAAAAAGTTGTTTTCTTAAAAAGAATCTTGCGTGTTTTACCTGCAAATTCCCTTCTCTTGGTCCGGTGAGAACACTATAATGAGGAGCTACCAGACCCCAGCAGAGACTAGTTCTCCTCTCCAAGAGCTTCTCTGAACCTCTCTCTTAAAGACCAGCAAAACTTTATGGTGCATTAGCCTGTCAAATAAAATCTCTAATATATGTTCTTCAATTCCTTGTTCATGTGATGCTTAGCTTTGCTGCACTGTGACTGTCCTCATCAGTTTATTCTTCACGCCAGTGCAGGCAATTTATTGTGATTACTAGTGCTGTAAAAGCATCAGAGCCAAAGGATGGAGCCGTCCATCCCGCCCAGGAGCAGCGAGATCATCCCTAACCAAGTGTGGAGAACAAGGAGAGGCAGCCTGGGCCAACCTGCAGCCAGCCATGTGTGCTCTATCAAATAACACACAGACTCTGGGGTGAGCCCCTGCTGACAGCTGCTCCCTCTTTTTGCTGCTGTTTCCACTCTCCCACAGGCTGGAAGAGGGGCTGGAGCACTGCCCAGGTCCCTCTTTGCAGCCTCTGCAGCCCCACGAGCACAGTTAATCCCCCGCGTACAGACTGGGGTCAGGACTGCCAGAGGACAGCTCTCTCTCTACAGCTGAGCATTTCAGCTGCTGCTGTCTGAAAAGAAGGATTGAGGTCTCTGGATGGGACTATAATAGACAAACTCTCTGGATGTTGACACAGGTAGGACTGCAACACGCTCAGCAGTAGGTTTCGTGTTACTTCTGACAGTGTCAAACGGCATTATTCCCTCCACTTGCCTTTCTTTATTTGTGCTTGGATAGAAGGTATTTGATCTTCCTTAGGAAACTCAAATTCACATTCAAATTACAGCAAGAGAGGAGGGATGTGTTCCTTTCCTTTCCTGGTATGGTAACAGCAGTGAAAACTTGGAAGAAAAGGAAGAGCTTTCTAAAGATCCCACATCTTTGCTTCCTCATCTTCCCCATCTACTGCATTTACAGGGATGCCCTGATGCAGGCAGGAATGATGCCTCTGATTCTATGTTCTCAGAAGGCTAATTTATTACTTTATTATACTATATTAAAGAATACTATATAAACTATACTAAAGAATACACAAAAGATACAGAATGCTAAAAAGATAATAATGAAAACTCGTGATTCTTTCCAGAGTCTCAACACAGCTTGGCCCCAATTGGCCAAAGAGTCAAAACAACTCATACTAGAATCTAACTAGGTAATCACCTTTGGGTAAACAGTCTCTAAACACATTTTTGATAAGCACAACACAGGAGAAGCAAATGAGACAAGAATTGTTTTTTTTTTTTCTCTGAGGCCTCTCAGCTTCCCAGGAGAAAAATCCTGGGTGAAAGAATTTTTTTAGAGAATGTGAAAGCTACACCCATCCACCACCCCTGAAATCAACAGCAAAACACTTTAAACTCTGCAAATCATACAAAGGGAATAAATAATAAATAGAGCTATTAGAAATTTGGTATGTTTTGCTTTCTTTTCTGTCAGATTTGAGAGTAAGTCAAGAAATATTTTTTTTTTAAATCCAAAAATGCAGTGAAAGAAGGAATGGATCTAAAAGAATAACTGATTGCTTAAAATGAAAGTTCTGTGCAATCGACTCCACCCTGTGAAAATACTTGAGCACTCCTGTGAGTCCCTCTGATGGTTTCTCTCCCTGCCCTGAGGGAAATAATCCCTGAATCCATCCTGGCACCTCCTCCCTCTTCTACCCAGCTGCTGTGGCTCTCCCAGCTGCCCAGAAAGGACCCTCCACCCTACATTTCCATGGGATAGCTTCCCTAAGAAAACACACAACCCTCAAAACAGGAAAGAAAAAAAATTACTTTTCTAACACAATAGTGATGAAGGAACCTTCACAGACCTTTCTTTAAATTCTCTGTGCTGAGTGTTCAAGGAGAAAATAAAAATTATTGAGATGTTATTTTGTCTCAAAGTGAGGCTGGGAATTCAGGAACGTCTCCAATAAAATGCTCAAGGGGGTTTTCAGCTTGCAGTCCTGGCACATATTCATGATCAATGAATAACCCATGGATTCCAAGGTCTGTAGAAATTCATGAACATGTTACCCTAGGACTGCTCAAAAAAAATAAAGAAGCTATCACAATCTTTTAGCTTACAGATGAGCTTTGGGTGAGTTTTTAATGACAGAGGTACACAACGGATTATAATAATTCTGAAAATGAAGGCTACTCAGTTAAGTAAAGTGAACTCACACAATACACATTTTAACAGTTTTGTATTTACCTGAGAGACTCAAATGGCTCCTACAGAACAATTATGTCAATCCAGAAACAGCACATTCCAGGACAATGGTGTTCTAAGAAAATAAAAGGAAAAGCACGTGTAAATATTCAGAATATTCCTCACACCACAAGAACCCAATTCAGAATTCAGACCGAAGCTGTGTCCTGAATGCATTGCCCCAGAGATTGGCCTTTCCTGTGGCTCTGAGATCAGCTGAAAGCCAATTATAATGTGCGATCCCAGGGAAAAAGTAAACTCTTTTTTGTTATTCAAAACAGAATTCCTCTGTAACTGTGGCTGTAAAGTGACTTCTTGAATTTCTTTACATTTCAAATGCATCTGCTTCCTTGACTAGTAGTGTTTAGTATTTAATAAGAGGAAGAAAAGGTGATTCCGCTTTTCAAAAGGCTCCTGTTATAGGTGAATTTCAAAGCACTCTACTTGTTTCTGCTGTTATTTTTGAGTGTGAATGTCACAGAATAATTCTGCTGTTATTTTTCCATGTTATTTCTTGAGTTAAAAGACCTGACTGCTATACATTCCAAGGTTGCTGATTTCCACTTCTTATGCGTTCAAGCTTACATTATTTATACTGCTTTGTCTGCTGCCTTCACACCTAGCTGTCTTCTTCCTAAACATTAAAGTAATATAAGGAACTTTTAGGTATGTTTTATACTTAAAACAATATCATATGGCACACAAAGTCCCTGTGTTGTCAAAGGACTACAACTCACAGACCAGCTTTGTTTTCTTATTTCAGTTTGGCTCTAAGCTGAAGCACCTAGGCATGTCTTCTATTGTACTGATTGCATTTGAAAATCATAGAGAAGCACTACCAAGTGCAATATGTGATTAGTCAAATGTCTCTGTAATCACACAAGGTGGTCTAACTGAAAGATCATGCAAGCTAGTGTCAGAAGCAAAGGACAGGTTAGTGAAACACAACAAAACAAATGAATAAGAAGAGCTACCCCATCACACAGAGTCTGTCACTGAACTGAGGTTACACAGCAACAACAAAACTGCCTTCAAATAACCCACCTCTGTAACATCATTGATTCTCCAGTTCAAAATGATGCTGCTCTTTGGGGACTGGTGCTCCGAGCATCAAAAATGCTGGCTTCAAAAAGGAGAACTCAGGTGGCTGAAACAATTCTGAGACCCCAAAAGACCTTTCAGCCTGGGGAGGAGCTGGATGGTATTTGCTGTGCAGTGCAGGGATTTCCAAAGGAGGCTCCCCTGGGGTTGAAACAGTGGCATAAGCTGCCCCTGGCCATGGGCTTGGCCACCTGGGTGCAGGGCAAAATAAGGAAGCTCTGCAGTGGAGGAGGTTGGCTGGCTCCAAAGACAGACAAGGCAACAAAGAGATGCTTGCAATAAGAAAAAAGTCGCCACAAACCAAGTCTCTGCGCTTTCAAGGGAGCACTGTCAGTTTTCTTGCTTTTCTCGAGGTTCTGGGCATTTTAAACAGGCTCTGGCAGAAGAATGACAGGTATTGGGTTAAGTCTTTTACTCTCCTTTATAATATATGACAGATTTCCCTGGAATGCACATATTCACAAGTAAAAAGCAAAGCTTACCACTGCTTGGGCCTTATATTGGAATCCCCCTGACCCTTCTAAAAGACAGAACAGTACAGCCATGGGAGATCACCTGGGTGGATTTTTGTTGTTTGTTATAGGAGAGGGTAGAGTTTTTTAAATCTCTAGATTTCATATTACCCAGAAAACAAAGTGTCAATCAGGTGATAGCTTATAGGTCAGTCTATTTATTTCTGGTTATTTCTTGCTATATTTTCTGCATATTTACCTGTTAATTAGGAAAACACACAGTCAAACATCACAAAACTTGTGAAGAACTGAGCATCCACCAAAAAGCCCCCCAATATTGAAAGTCTAAATAAAAGAAGTACCTTATCAAAAGCAATAACTTGTAAAGCATCTATCAGTATTAATAACTTGTAAAAGATGGAAAAAAATTACTTTCCATAGAGAAACTTCTACAGTAAGAATTAAAGGGAATTTTTGACAACTTCATTCCCCTTCCCTGGATGTACAGTGTATAGTCATTGCAGTGCACATAACAAGTAATAAAAATGTAGATGGATGATACAAACAAGATATTCTATAAGATATGAAATTATTCTTATTTGTCATTGATATTGAGACAGAATAAGCATTTCCTCATTGACAAAGGAAAATAATTTTTATGACAAAAGGAAGAAAAGATAGAGAAAAATGAATTAATTTGCTTCAGAAGGAAAGAATTTTTTACCTAGGATACCCATGTTCCATGATATCAAAGAATACTGAGTATTAAATCTGAAAGAGCATTCAGATTTTATTATGGCATAGATTCTAATAGGAAGGGATTTCATTCTGATCCTGCAAAGCTGTACATAAAATTATCCTCTTCTTTCAAAACAAGTTTTTAAAAAAGGGAAGAAAATTCCACATTTTTAAAGTTAGCTATGTTTTAAAAGAGAGGCTGCATAGAACTCTACCGTTGGGTAGAGTTGATTTGGTAAGGCTTATTTCTCAGTGTTATAAAGCAACGTGCAAACCCTTGGGGATACTGATTCTATTATATTTTATTGTTCCTGAGTTCAGTGAATTTTTTAAAGGGACCATTTTACCAATCAAGCTAACAGCAGTTCTGAAAATGTTGTAGTAATCTGTATTCTTTATTAAGCATATATTTGCTGACTAAACAAATGGCTCTTGTTTATTTCCACAGGATAATAGCTCTGGTGCTATATTTGTCTGCAAGTCTGTTGCATGATTTGCTGCCACAGAGAAATGAGAGTTTTGGCAATAAGATCCAACTGCAGAACCAAACCTCAATTCCACAGAACCCACCTGATCACTCCCATAAAATGATTGCGTTCTGCTGTTCTTCATTAACAACGCTGAACATTTAAGTCTATTAAGATGCATTTCAATGCCTCTGCCAAATGCAAATGCCTTTCAACCTTTTCAGAGTAGTAAGATTTATCACGGTGTTTAAAAAATGATTGCGCCTCCTTTCTTGTACAAACAGAATTTGTTTTCATTGGGTACCATTCCCAGCAATTTAGCAGCCATAATTCAGTGGGCTTGAGGTACTCCTGTAAATATTTGTGATGGAACTTGAGTAACAGCCCTGGTAGATCTACTTTGATTTACTGAGAGATACTTGCAGGAATGCAGCCACAAATCACAGCGCAGTTCCATTGTTAATTACAGAAGTAATTACACAGTTAAAACACCATACAGTGCAGAGAGCAGCTCCTGTCTGCATCTCCTGTTACCAATAAGGGTGTTTTTTTTATGGTAGCACATGGGGTGACAGTTATGGCAAAGGTAATCTTTATGAGCACATTTTCATCCCTGCTCTTCCATGATTCCATCACAGAAAATAGGTTGCAGAATTAATAAACTGATTGTGAGCATGCAAATGTGCCCTAGCATATGCAGATCTGAGAGGAAATGAACTTTCAAATCCATGTTCAGCTTGCATCAAAGTTTGTGTAGGCCTTTAAGCTTAGTGGATTTTTGCTAAATTTGAATAAAAATAGTCTCTGCTATTGAGGCATTAAAACCTCCCTCAAATCACAGCAAACAATACTGCAATCAATTCTTCTGTTTGTGACCACCCATTCCCTGTACCCACCAGCACCCCAATAATGTGGCAAACACTGCTACTCCATTTATTTTCCTTGCACCCTGAAAGAAATATGTCTCACAAATCTACAGGACAAGCTACATAATGTCATACCTACAACCCTGAAACCCTCCTGTAAGGCTTAAGCATGGGAAATACTTGAATCTAATTGGAAGAAGGAAAGATGCATTGGGTAATAAAATTAAGTTAGTGCACCAGGAAGACTATAATTACTCAGCAGTTCTTTGAGAAAAATCTCTGCCTTCATTTTCAACTTCTAACTTTCTAGAATTGTTGTGGCA
The DNA here is from genome assembly GCA_035047745.1 of Catamblyrhynchus diadema. NCBI lineage: Eukaryota > Metazoa > Chordata > Aves > Passeriformes > Thraupidae > Catamblyrhynchus > Catamblyrhynchus diadema. The sequence goes on along the minus strand of JAWWMN010000001.1, from coordinate 8,029,662 downwards.
AAATTACCCTTGAAGATAAATATGATTAGTCACTTAAAATATATTTTTGTATTAAGAAGGCTGCAGACTTGTAAGGTATATAAAATTTTAACACAGAGTTAGGTATATCACCAGCTAGTCAGAAATAATTTCCCTAAATGCCTCCAAGCCCCAGACTGGCTTCTCCATGAGAAAGATCCTCAGCTAATCCTCCTCACAGTTATGCTGTCTCTGGGACAAAAGCCTGTTTCTAATCTGGGATGTGTAGTGCCATTCTCAGGAGGATCCAGCAGTGCCAGGGCATCAAACAGGAGCCTGGCTGCCCTCCACCTAAACCAAGGATGAAGCTACTCCTTCTTCAAAGCCTTCCCACCCTCTCTGCCAGGTCCTCCACCCTTGGTATCTTTCTGGAGAGGTTGGTTGTGGCAGCAGCATTAAGCCAGGCTCCACAGAGGGGCACACAAGGACCTCACAGACCAGTTCAGAGCCTTCCTTCTGCTCTGCCTTGGGCATGCAGATAAAACCAGCGGCTGGCAGGCAATATTCCAAGCCCATGAGAAGGAAACAACTTCTCCTATCACTGACAGGAAAGGTCTCATGTGCTGAAATAATCCAATCTCCAGAGAGGTGAAAGCCCTCCTGGGGTGGCACTGGGTCTCCAGTAGCCTCTGTGAAGGTCACCAAGGCTTCCTGCAAACCTACTGCCACACCTGTCAGTGTGATTTGAAGCAGAGGCTTCAGGGCAGGCATCTGAAAAGCTCCTGCCAGAACAGAAACACATTTTACCTTGAGCCACTTGAGCTGTTCTGAAAATCCATATTGTTCTGCAAAGTCTTGTTTTGGAGAGCTGGTAAACAACACGATGCTTTTTACCTGTGTTTAGAATCTGTTAGCCCAAATAACTTCATCATTTTAGAAGCAAAATTCACTCACAACACTCCTTCTGTGAAGTTTTCCTTTACTGGATCAGAATGCAATAATTACAAGGTGCCTGATGTCTGGGAGCAATTTCAGGAACAGGTATTTTGGCTAAACATACGGAGGAAAATGCTTGCATTGGATGATTCCACACAAGAACATTAACTGCATGTGAAGCCATCATCCTCTGTGGTCTGGCTTTAACCTGAAAGTGAGATTTTTTTCCTGGATGTAGCTTGATTTCTTTTTTGCTAATGATGGGTGCCTCTGTTGTTTTTGTGGTCATTTTTCACACTTGGTATCTAAAGTGCTTTTTGCATAGTGGAATAAGCAAGAAACACAAAATGCACATTTTTACAACATGATATCCAAGGTTTTAGCCAAGCCTTACTCCTATTTTGCATGATTCCAGGACAACATGAATTTGAATGAAAGAACCATGCATTACTAAAAATGTAAAATTTAGATACAATTTGAAACTAGGCACTAATACATATAATGATCTTTTTCCCCTGGTAGTATTTGATGGACTCCTATTCTTGCCTTTCAAAATATTCTAGTTTTCTAACCCTATCTGCACATAATCTATAAATGTGTACAGGGCTATTTATAATAAAATTGTCTGTGGTCACTCAATACAGGAATACTATTTCAACTTGAAGTCTGTCTGCACTGCAAATGACCCAGAAAGGGAAGGGATCTGAATGAAAATTACAAGTTCATCACTTCACAAGGTTTCCTAAGTCATATAATTGCATCAGTGAACACCGAGCTAAAGCTACAGTAGCTGGTATTAACTCTGTCACAGAAACACTCAACTCAAGTGGGTCCTCTGCCCTGCAATCCCTTCCTAAATGTGTATTATTCAAGCTCAATAACTAATTTTGCTGGAATAGTGCAGAAGCCTTCTGATATCTGCTTAAAGTCATTACAGCTCTCCAGAGCAGACATCATATTATTATTATTTTTAAATAAAAATCATGGCCATGACCAAAGTGAAATAATACTATGACCCTAAAGGAAGATATAAGGGCTGACCCCAGATTGATATTATTCCCTGAGAATTTATCAACCTTTGTAAAAAGGAACTGTTAAAAACATGTTCAGCAAAGATTTTCAAATTCCACCCCACATACATTCCGACTGCAAAAAGTACCTGAGTTTAAAAATATTTTACATTGCATGATCTTCAGCCTCTTAATACAATATTTAAAATGCATTGGTTGACTCTGGTTATAGATTTTAAATTTCCAGCAACAGAACTGGCCAGTAGGTATCAGTACACACTACCAGATGGAGATTTTTTACATTTATGCATAGAGGCACTGGAAAGATTTGAAGTTTTCCTTGCAAGCTGTTCCACATGCTGACTGCAGCACAGAGTTTTACTGAGGCAAATGTAAGAGGTTATGAAAATGAGGTGTGCTTGAATCCCTTTAAGGATGCCTGAGCTGTTTTGCAGACCTGCACTCCGTCAGGGGCATAAAGTTTAACCCTCAGAAAAATGGGGCACAAATCCTTCCCTTACTGAACATCAGGAGGAAATTTGGCTGGATTATGATCAGAGTTTATTTGAAGTGCTGCAGGCTGAAAAATGACCAAGAAACCAAAGTAAAGTTTTGCAACCTGAAGCCTTGTTACATGCATTTGTTATTATGCTAAATTATCTCTTTTTATAATCATCACCTCACTGTAGCTAGGTCTCCATGAAAAATAAAAAAATAGAAAAAATCCCCTTTGTGAATTTTTCTTCGGCCATGATCTCTCTTTCCCTTCATTCAGCACAATAAAATTGCCAAAATGCAAACAGGCTACATGCAGTATTTCAAGTATTGTGTGGCAAATAAGGATGATTCTAAACCATTTTATTAATTCTTTATTAATTAAACCTTAATTCTCCTGATATACTAAACACAGAGAACTACCCACACCCTGTAATATCAGCTGCTGCTCAAAAATCTGCAAATGAGATACTGTTCTCTGAATCCAGTGAGCATATTTGCCACTCATTTAAATAACTGCACAACTGGTACTACAGTGGTGAATTTGGAGTGGCAAAACAAGTTTGTATCCTTTAAATAGTAAATGTATATACACGTATGTATATTTGAGCTTGGAAAACTTATCAGAATGCAAGAGGCACCTCACTAGATCCACTTTTGTGTGATGTGAGTGCCCATTTTGGCTGGGATAGAGTTCATTTTCTCCCTGGTAGTTGGTAGAGAGCTGAGTTTTGGATTCAGTGTGAGAATAATGTTGATCACACACTGATGGTTTGGTTGGTGCTGAGCAGTGCTTGCCCAAAGCCAAGAAGTGTTCAGTGTCTCAGGCTCTGCCTGTGAGGAGGAACACAAAGATTTGGGAAGGAACAGGACAGCTGAGCTGAACTGTTCCGTAGCCCAGAACAGCATTCCCAGTATAAACTGGGGGAGTTGGCTGGGGGTCACTGCTTGGGATGGGCTGGACATCAGTCAGCAGGTGGTGAGCAATTCTGCTGTGCACCACTTGTATTTCTTGGGCTTTATGCCTCTCTCTTTCTGTTATGCCCTTTTTCTTCTTCATTATTATTTTTACTAATTTTTTTTTCAATTATCAGACTGTTTTTATCTGAATCCTTGGGGTTTATCTTTTTTATCTTTTTTTTTTTTTTTTTTTGATTCTCCTTGCTCTCTGTACTTCCTACCTGGTGTTTAGTTGCCAACCATGGTTAAACCATGCCAGTGAGGTAGACATCCATTTGACTTAATCTGTTTTGCCCTTGACTAGATTACAGCCCCCTGCAGAATTAAATACTGTTAATGATCTTTGGTCTATATTCAGAAAGCCAGGCCTTGGAAAAAAAGGGAGATTCAGTTCAGGCAAACACTTCAGTACAAAGGTATATATTAAAATACAGATTGTGAGTGTATTTGGGGGAACAGAGTGATACCTACTGAGCCTCTTCAGGACCTACAGGCTCGACACCACAATGCCATGTTCATGCTCTTGGCAGCTAAAACATGCTCAACCAGGGACCAGAAGGGAGAGGAAGAAAGGGAAGGAGAAGGAAAGGGAAAAAGGGAAAATCAATTTTCAAAGGACAGATATTGCTATCTTGTACCTTCCTTGAATATAGGAAATAGGGCTTTTAGTTTGCAGCTGCTAAATTTAGTTCACTGCCATTTCACTATCAGAAGAGAAAAGAATTAAAACATGTTCCTGAAAATAATCATGAAGGACTTCTCATGGGTTTGCATGGTTTGGTTTTTGGTGTTTTTTTTTTTTTGGTTCTTTTTTGGGTTTTTTTGTTTGTTTGTTTTGGTTTTTTGTGGGGTTTTTGTTGTTGTTGTTGTTGGGGTTTTTTACACGAGCCAGTTAGCATCAATCCAGTCTTATAAGCCCATATGAAACAATAAATGAAACTCCTACCTTTTCCAGACCACTCCTCTCCAAGCCAATCATGTAGTTTAATCCAAAAATGCTAAAGGGAAAAAAGATCATGATCATGGTCTTTGTAGACATGATCTAATTGATGTATGCTTGCCCTCAAAGATTTTGTATTAAGATACCACACAAGCTAAAAACTTACAAGAATACACTGTACTAAAGAAAATTAGGAAAAAAAACGGGGTGAAATAGAATACAACAATCCCAGATCATTTAAATTTTTTCCTTAAGGCAGCAGTTACACTTTTTCCCTTGCCATATTCTGTTCTGTTTCTACTCACCCATTGGAGAGCTGCTGTCACAAGCCACCAATTCCTCCCAGTTGTGTGGTGTCTGGGAACCACCAACCCTGCCTGTGCCAGGCAAGGATGACACAATAATGGAACTTCATCATCTTCTGGAGCCTTGTGTTCCCTGTCTCATCCTTCCATTCTCAGATGGATAGTTCGGCTCTGCCCACATCAATGATACCATTACTGCCACACTCTCGCAAGATGTTGAAAGATGAAGTCATAAGATCCTTCTCTTTCCATGTTGTATTGCTCATGGACTTGCTTTTGAGGTGGGAGCCTCGTGGAAGCAAAGGGACACAGCTCTCCCCTTCATGAGCCTGTGTAGCAAATGGTTAGGGACTTATTTTCCAGTGAAGTTGTTCAAGGACTGTCTCAGACTCCCATAGGAGAGGTACAGCCTGATTTTCTGCCCCTCTCTTATCCAAAGGAATGCTGGGCTAGGCTGCCTTCATAATGAAAACACACATGCAAACAAACTCCAATGTTTTTAAAATTACAGTAAAATAGGCTGGGATGGCTTAAGAGAGAAGCTTATGGGTACCTGTTCGTGTTATTGATGTCCAAAACAAAGACCAACCAATTAAAAAGTGCTTTTCCTTTAAAATTTGTGGAATAAAGAGGCTGGTTTGCTTTATTCCTCTAGACAGCTTAAAGTACAGCTGTCCAGCTGGTGGCAAGAAAGCAGCTTAGCATATGGTGATTCTTATCCCAAAGAAGACTCCTTCCCTGCTGTTTGAGGATTCTTTTTCCTTCTCCCCCAAACCAAACATTTGATAGCTGCCTAATTCCTGACTGAGCTGCACAGGGCTGCCTCACTCCATGCAGTGTGTGACCCAGATATGTAGCTTACTGCTTTGCAAAGCACATTCCCCTGCACTGACAGATAAATCAGTTTCTTGTGGCTGCTTAAAAATAGCAGCTTTAGCTGTTGGAGAAGTTCTCAGCGAGTGCAGCCAAAACACGAAAGGGAGTAATCCACCATGCTCTCAACAAGCCAGAGGAGAGCCTGATGCACAGGCTATCACCCACACACAACCCCACTGGCTCAGCAACAGAGCTGCAAAATCCTCGAGGCACAGCAGAGGCTGTCAGCAGCACTAACATGATTAGCTAGGGGGATCTGCTTGTTTTCCTCTCACAGGCCTGGGAAGGGCGAACTCCATTCAGCAGGGGTGCTCCCCTTAGCTGGGTCATCTCTGCTCTAGGACATAATAGCCCTAAAAAATGTCAGCCCTGTCCACCCATGCTGATGCTGTCAGTGCTAGCCTGATAGTCTTGGCACTTCTTCTCAGGTGTCAGCAAAACTGGGCTTGGCTGAGAGGTAACTCGGCTACTTGTGTCTACACCATAGCTTTTGGCCAAGGGTGCTTGTTCCACTTCTCACTTATATCAGCTCCAAGCCCCTGAAACAGACCTGAAGAGTTTAAAAAAGCTTGCTCAAACTATAGTTTTTCCCTCACTGAAAACATTAGAAACTAAAAGACTGATAAATTAGTGAGAAGCGTCTCCTTCTACCCAACCTGACTTAATGCAACATTTCTTTTCAGACTCTCTCCCAAACTTTTTGGCACAGAAAGCTCTAAAATACAATGAACATTAATAAAAAAATAAAACCACAAAACCCTAGTAGTATAGAGGTAGCTTAAGAAACTAGCAGAGCAAGAGGATCTCAAGTGGAATCCTTCATCTAGACAGTACACCATCTCTATGATACCTAGATAAAATAAATACTACCTGCTTTTGGATGTGTTTGTTTGGTTCTGTTTTTGGTTTTTTGTTTTTTGTTTTTTGGGTTTTTTTTGCTTGTTTGTTTAATGTTTTATTTTGAGAAAACTAGGACTGTAATTGAGAAGTGGGAGCTGGCAATGGTGACTGAATAACATTTGTTATGTATCCTCCCTTCTGATGTGAGAATAATAATTTTTGGTTATGCATTTTGTGTACTAGAAGGCCCATGATGGGTGTCTTTAGAGCCCAATATGGGCCTCAACTGAATAATCTGAGCTGAGCAAGTAGAAAAAATCTTCAGAAAGACAAATACATCCACTGCAGTAATTAGGTCAGAAAGGTCTATGAGAGGTCAGCCATTCTCAGTGAGTGTTTAATCATTCAGGATGATTGGGGAGCAAGTGCACATACACATCCTGAAAAAAATAAAAATACTGTGGTGATTGATTCCCCTGAAAATTTCATATTAGAGCCAGACTACTTACCCATTTGATTTGATGTGTATGTTTTCTGGAATCCAGCATATTTTCCTTGAAGCCTGTCAAATCTTGAATATTCACAGTAAGCTAGGCAAGGTGAGCTAAAGGCAGAAAAACCAAAATGAAACTCCTCTGACAGGTTAAGTTTTGTGGCACATGGTGCAGACAGGAGGTCACACTCTTATCAGAATAATCCATTCTCACCTTAAAAACCTTTTGAACAATGTAAAAATCCTGGCATGCCAAGATTTTTCTCCACATTGCATACTGCCCAGAATTAAAATTTTACAATGGCTCTGAACCATTATGAGAAAGGTTTTTCTACCACTTTCCTGTCCCAGGTGTTTGTAAATAAAAAGCTAATTAAAAAATTAATAAATACAAGTAGATTCCCTATTTACTTCATACAACAGCAAAAAATAAATATTCTCTCAGTGAACATACTGACAGTATGACAAATGACAAACATACAACATACTGGGTGGTATGACAAATGACAAAAGAAAAATAATTTTCTCTTCTACTTTTTGTTGAAGACATAATTTAGTTTTTTAAATGGCTTTGTATCTTTACACACTGCATGAGGTTATCCCCACTTTACCATTCCCAGGGAGATCAGTCAGCAGAACATATTTCCCCACGGGTACTCATCCCAGTGGCTTCTCCTCCAAATCAACAAGAAGCGAGCCAGCCCTAGTTTGGAAGCCACAGTGGCATGGAGTTCAATCCAAATTGAAATGCAGTGTCTCTCATCCAGTTTATGGTAGGGCCAGCCCTGAATTCATGCACTTGAGAAGCTTCCAGATCCCAGCTGATCCTCTCTGAGTGTGGGCTGGACGGCAGCACGCCTGTCGCTGTCACAGGAATACCAACTCGCTGAAAAGGATGCTCAGCTTGCACAGAGGCTGCACATTTCTAGCCTGCTTGTGAGTCAGTTCTGCTTGCTGGGAGCTTGCATCCTCAGAGGGCTTCACAAATGCTCCTTTCAGCAGCTCTGGCCTTAAACTTTCTCCCTGCCTTGTACCTCCTATGTCATTCCTGCTCCCTTAGTTCTGCCTGTGTCAGCAATTAGTGGGGTTTGGGGGAGCTGGGCAGTAAACCTCCAAAAAAAATTGATACCACAATCACAACACTGCCCTTAGTGGTACCCAGGCAATAAACCAGAAAGGAGGAAGACTAATTGCTGAAATTAATTGCTGCTAAAAATAAAAAAGGGCGGGGGGGTGGATAAAATTGTGCTCACTCTGTTTTGCTGCAAATACACTGTTAGCACTGACTTTAGCCCTCTCAGAGCTGCTGCTGAACTGACTAAAAGCAGGTGCAGACCTTTTGAATGCAGGCTAATCACTTCCATGCTGAGGATCATCATTCCCAGTATCATTTTCAGGACAGTTAAGTGGAACACAATGGTTGCTAACACCTTTAACTTCATTTGTGGCAGCATCTGTGGCACAATGCTGCTGAAACTGGTTCCTCTCTCAGGCCAGTGCAGAAGGGCTATCTTCTCTCAGCTGGCAGATATATCTTAAAGTGCCCAATGAAACCAACTACCAGGCATTAAATCAGCTGCAGATTGTCCCTCTTTTAAAAGCAAACCCAAATAAAAATACCAAGTATTTAATTCAAGATTTCTCCCACGTGAAGTCGTCAAACTACAAGAATGTCTTTTGTTTCATATGTGGTATGCACAAAATCCAAGAGGACACCTGTAATTGAAATTTTCTGCTGCTGTTGATGAACTGCCAGAACCTACACACAGAAAGTAGAATGGGCAATAAGTAGCAGTAATTTCCACCCTGTAAGAATCTTATCACTTTGGAACCTACAATATGTTAATTACAAACCTCAGCATTTTTCCAAATGATATCAAAAATCCCTTCAATAAAATGTTCTGTCAATTTTGACTAAAAATCAACATCTAGCTTTTAGCCAGTACAAGCTTAATTGATAAGAATTACTTATATTCCTCTAAAAGACAATACTTATTTATGAAGCCTCACAATATGTTTTTGGAATCAGTAAGTATTCACATTATCCTTAGGACAGAAAAGCAAGTCACAGTTGCTGTAACTTACTCATTTGTCCTTTATTAACCCAAGGCATAGTTACAGGAACCCACACCACCATTGCATTTTACCAATAATCCTTGAATCCCTATTTTTCATGCAAATTTAGAGCTCTTCAAGAAAAGAGAGAGGAGACAGGATTAAAAAAAAAATCTTCAACACATGGCTGAAGTGCATGACTTAGTTTGGAACTACCTGCCTTGATACTCTCTGATGATTCAAAGTTGCCAGAATTTTAGAAAGGAGATAAGTTCTTGCACTTAAATAGGAGATACTTACATTTACATTATCCTAAAGGAAAGAACAAAAGAAAGAAAGGCAGTGTTGGCTCTGTGGTAGATGATTTGTATCTTAACTCATTATAGGTACATATAAATTCTCCAAATCTTAAAACATCTGACAATTTAGGGGAATTTTATCTTGGATTCATATCTAGCAGAAAACCTGTATCAGTCACTCCTAAAGAAGTGGTCATAATTTTTATTTTTCTGCAGTTCGGGAAATGCACAATGACTGCACAACCCCACTATTACTGCAAAGCTTTAATCACATTCGTATATTCTGGTTTTTCTCCAATGCCAAACATGCCTCTAGCAAAGCAGAGCTCAGCTTATTAGCACAGATTTTTAATCATTTCTCCCTCCCCTTTCTCCCTCATTTTATTTTTTTTGTTACCCCCTTTTTTTCTGTTATCCCCTTTTTTATGTCATCCCTTTTTTGTTAGCCATTAAATTTAAGATGATCCAGTACATAAAAAGCTAAATTATATCAACTGGCAATAAATACATTTAACTTAAAGATTTCTTTCTTTACTAGCTATGTGTTCTTCCCTAGTCACACTCCAAGGTCTATTGTAATACATCCAGCTAAACAATCTTGGTTTATTTTTCTGTAAAAATATGGATTCCTGCTGACAGCAAAATTTTATTGCAGAGGTATTGGAAAGTAATATCTGTTCACTGTAACAAGCTCTCCTGAATCCATGCTATCAACCAGAAACCTGTTGTGGGCCATTTGTTTTGTCTTTTTTCCCCCCTCTCTCTCTTTTTTAAACAAGTGGAATAGGAGCTGGAGCAAAAAGGCATCCTTGAAGGACAGATCTGGAATGGTCATCCCTCAAAAGTGCCAGGCAGTGCTCAGATGCCATCAGTCAGTGCCCCTCAATGTGAGACAGGAAAGGCTGCCTGTCTCACATTCCAAATGCATTTTGACAGACAGGTTTTCTTTCAGGTCTCTGAAAAGAGAATATTTCCTGACTTAATACACCTGCTCCCATTAAAAAAAAAAAAAAAAAAAAAAAGAAAAAAAAAAAAGAACCTACCCAAAACAACATATGAGCAAGCAAATTCTTCTATTCTTTTTCACTAAGATAACTCATCTTCAGGTCTGAAAATAGGGGTGCATCTTTTGAACAGGGAGCTGCATACAACTCCCTTGAAGTAAACACCCACTCTCAGAAATGCACTGGTCCAAATTCTTACTTATTTCTTACTTATCCACGTTGGGTTTTATGAGAGAAAGAGATTCATATTCCTTACTGAGAATAAATGAAATGGAAGAATACAAATTTAGCTGATCCAAACTGCCACTACGCAGGGACATTCACACACTGACTAATATAATTGTGATAGCAATTAAAAGAGCAAAGACAGCAGCAGAGGCATCTAATTTAATACACTGCTAGAAAGGAAAGTTTTATGTTATAAGCAATTGTTGTTTTGGATTTTTTGTTTTTGTTTGTTTGGTTTTTTTCTGTTTGTTTGTTTGTTTTTTTTTTTTTGCCATAGCTGCTTAACTTTCCCTAATATTGACAAGATAAATTTGCACTGAGATCCTTAAAAGGTTCAGTCTTTGCCCTTAATGACACCTTGTATTTGAGTTAGGTTTTTTTCCAACAGGAGATAAAGGTAGAAAAATTTGCTTTTAGGAAAATAAAACCATAGCATTTTCCTTTCTACAGTTCCTGATTTATATTAACATAAAGAAGAGAGGAACTCTTGTCATCAGTAACCAAACAAAATTTAAACATGTGTAAACATTTTTAATATGAAGGCTAAACATATTTTGAATCACTCCAAGCTCTCCTTTCTCTCTTATCTGCTTTTAGATTACTCATATGAATTTTTCCATATGAACAGTTTTTCTACTTGGGATAGTGATAGCATCCATATTTCTACTAAAAAAGAAGATGCCTGTGAGCATGTAAAGGGTGGTCAGGGAGAAATCTAAGAAGGTTCAAATAATTTTTTAGACTTTTAAATTTTTCTCATTGGTACTATTTTAAGCCTGCAAGACAAATCTGATTCTCTGTATTACTATTCCCCCTAGAACTCCTCTGCCCCATTGGCAAGGCTGATTGGAATATCATTACATTTCAACTGCTAGGACTTGGATTTTTCCAACATTGTTCTTTTTCTGGCACCTTGAAAAATTTTTATTCCCCTTGTATCTTTTAAATATATCAGAATACTATAATAAATGATAGCTGACCTTTATAGACATGCTGACACAGACCCATAAATCTTATTTGGTCACTTCCTAATGATTGTAAGAAAATGGGATTACTGAACTGGCTTGTTTAGCTTGTGGGTTGTTCCAAAATGACTGAATCTTCATGCACTGTCCACCAGCTACTGTAACTGAACTCCTCATTGTTGAGGTCTTCTGGTCACCATCTGAATACAAATCAAATAGCCACAGCTGGCAGAACAAGCTGCAGGTGTTGGGTTGGTTGCCACAGCTGGATCAGTTCTAGCCCTCCATAATTAGCAGCACTTGAGCTCACCACGCTGCTCAACCTTCTCCTCCTTGTGATGATCTCTTTTTGCTTTGCATCTCTTCTTGGGCTTCTTACTTGGGAGAGGTTTAGAAACACATATCAGAGGATGTTCCAGCAGTAGGGACTCAGATATTTTGGTCAGAGATGATTTATTCAAGTTCAAAAAGCTCAGCCATCCGTCCATTCCGCAAATAGATGCAGCAGTGCCTGGGGATGTGTTATATAATAATGATTTGAGGCATGTGTACATACTCATACAACACACATGCTCCTCTGTCACAGAGCTTCCTTCCAAGCAACAAAGCTGTGCCAAGTTTATCATGACAACTCAAGAGTCAGGGAGGAAAACAGGAAGCTCTAAAGAAGGAATTACCATCTGTCAAGTGGCTGTGTACCTTGCCTTGAAAATTATTGTAGCATAACTGATATGCATCTTTGTGTGTCTAGACACAGCATCTCTTCCTCCTCAGTTTCTGATATTGATCAGACAGACTATGAAAACAAATTTTCAGATGATCTTCATACATATGCATAAATTTGAATGCATGCTCAGTCAAAAGTTCCTTCACAAACACAGGGCTTCTCCTTTTATGTGTATGGCCTGTATAGCAAGGATAGGAATTAAATATGAAGCACATCCTATTTATCAATTTTTATGTCAGGAAAGATGATGAATCCAATGCAACACTGATGGATTTCTCAAAGCTGGCAGAAACATCAGTCATATAAAGACCATGACCTGGAGTAAAGTGGAAAAATAATAAAACATAAGCAGAAATCCTCTTTGAAGTTGACCTGTAAGTTCTGAATGACTTTAAGTTCAATTCCTATCTGTTCTCTTATGAGCAGCTATCCTCCACATGGGAAGGTTCGGCATCAGATTCTCTTGTGACTATTTCAAATGCAGTCTGTATGTATAGAAATTAAGTAATGTTTCAGTCAGAAAAATGTTTATGAGCACATTAGAAATAAAAGTGAAAGCAAGATAAATTTTTGATCTAAGGAATAATCAGTATGCCAAGAAAAAATGGTTCTGTTCATATCTGAAACTACAAGGAATTTCACCAGCTATTAACATGAAAAGTTACATGCATTGCAAATTCAAGTTATTTTGTCAGAAAATACGATGAAGGAAAAATGATTCACATATCACCCTGACTTGTGTGTCATGATCATTCTTGATACCTGAAAAAAATAAACTGTTTCCATTTCAGAAGTCTAAAAATTCGCGACCAATGTCACCTAACATCCTCAGCCCCATTTATGCAATTTTGCTTAGAAATCTCCTAATGAGCTCCTCATTCACATCAACCTGAAAAAGCTAAAATTCCAGAGATCTGGTTTAATGTGCATTTGAGCCTGGGCAAACCTGGAGGGCAAGTATGAAAGCATCAAAACAATCCAGCTAAACCCAGGATACCTCTTGCAGGGTGGCCAACACAGATGACACCTTTGGCCCTTTTCTCTCATGATGCTTTTTTCTCTAATCAAGAGAGCAGAGCACGAAAATGCAACTTTGGGCAGATTCAGAATGCTGGTGGATAAAGCACCACCATATTCAAGGAATCTGCCTGTAAGACAGCATCTGTTTATCAATACAAATAACCTACATTTTAAAATTGAAAGCATCTCAGACAAGCCTAGAAAGGGTCTGGCCTGCTATAATACACTTTGAGCAGCCACTCACTAACACAGAAAGAATTTAAGGCACTGGGATCATAGATCTTATCAATTGCTCTGGATCTACCTGTAAGAGAAAGGGAAATTTCCAAAACATCCTTGCAAATACAGCTTCAAAATCAAGCTGATAAATCTGTCTTGCATGAATACTAGCTCATATCATCAGGACAGCAAGCAATTAATTATTTTAAACTGAATCCTAACTGTTGTTGACTACATATGAACTCCTAAGGGGACTGTAAAAAGGGGTAATTTAAGCCACCTAAGAGATGCTGCGTTTCAGATACTAAAATAAAATTGCCTGAAAGTTTCTCGCTGATGCTGTACATATTCCAGAGTATGACAAAAAAAAAAGCCTCACCCTTATCAAGATTTGTTAAATTGAACATTGATCTATGCTCAGAAACTTGAGGGCATACCTTCATCCTCAGAAATTCTAGGAAAGCATTTGCATCTTTGTGTGTTTTAGCACAAAGCAGAGAATTCCTTCACCCCCAAACACCCCCAATCTGCAAATGTGTCAGTGAATTAATTCAAGCCATATGGAAAAAAGCTGTTTGTTTTTTAAGAGCAGAGTGTCTGTACAGAATGCAACAGGCTCTGTGACAGCAGAAATTTCTGTTTAGGTGAAATGCCAGGCAAAAGGATGCTCTTCATCCCAGCACAGAGGTGAAACATCCCACAGTGTCCATTCCCTTCCAAAGGCCGAATCCCTACTGCCCAAAGGCTCTTCTTAGGAGCAGCTCTCTTATTCCTTCATATCTCACATTTTTCAATACAAGTCTATTTAAAAGGCTCAAGGCTTGCAGTCCTGGCAGAGGCTAATTGACTACCTTCCAAAGTGGAGCAGAAAAACACTCAAACACTTTTAAAAACACCAAGGAGTGCTTCCTGAGGAAAAATGCATGTAAAAAATAATTTGCAACCTGTCTGCTCTCAGCATTCTTCTTCTAACTTTTCTCTTTAATCCAATAATAGCAACAATAGACTGACTCCAAAAAAGTAAAAAAAAATAGAACAACCCAAAACAAAACCAAAAAACCTAAACAAAAAATATTGGGTGTGGCTTGAATATCACAGTTGTTCTAAACATTCACTTTTCATAGATGACAAGGAGTGGATATTAGTAATTTTATGACATCATTAACACCTTATATTAAATTTGACCTGAGTGACTAAATCAATGCTCTTTAAAATCAGTGTTAGGACTTGATTTAACACTGGCAGACATGTACCTCATTTCACAGCAGGGAGTTGTCCCCTCTTGCTCAGTGAGGCTGTGTCCATAAAAAGCACAGCACTGGTACTTTAGGGACACCCAGGCTCATTTCAAGCACAGGATGGATGCACCTGGACTGCAAAAGCGCCCTGGCACTGTTCGGAAAGTATCACACCTTGCTGTCTGATATTCTATTTCCAGGTCTAAAATCAGGGTACTGAATGCTGCTGCAGGGATCTGCTGCAGTTTCTTGGGCTCTACACTAAGGCATCTAAATAGAAAAAAATAATCTGTTGTTCAAAACCACACAAAAAGGCCTTGTCTGCAGTGGAAAACTACAACATACTAGAATATGGCTTCAGGAATACTGGGAATTAGGAGAATTTAAATGCATCATAATGAGGATTGCTAAATTTAGCAGAAGTCAGCCAATGTTAATTCAAGGTTGGTTTTTTGCTAACACTGAGCATAATCTCTTTGAAGAGATTGGATTTTATTTTTTTTTTTTTTTCAAAAGAAAAGAGATTGCAAGTAACAAGTAATGGCTAATCCAAAATACATTCCCAGCAAAAATAAATGAGGAATTGTGTTACTGTTGGTCACTAGGTCAAGCACACTGTAGTCTTCCCTGTAGTATTTACCTGGACCTAAAACTAAAATTCCAGCCTTTACTAAGATTTTTATTGTGTTATTTAGTGCATTATGTAGTGCCTATAAAAGCTTTCTTTCTCCCTCCTGCTGTGAGTTTGCTCTGTGTGTGCAGCCACATCCAATACTGCCTTAATTTCCTGACCCTGGCGGGTTCCCCAGCACGATGGGATTTTTGTCAAAAAAAACCAGGCACACTCTGCCAGCTCCCCCAGCTCTCCCATGAACACAGGAAGAGAAGCCTCTGCAAAGGCAGGAAATTACAAAGCTACATAAAGCTCTGTGTGGCATTGTGCACTCCTGGGATTGTCCACTCCTTTCCATCCACAAGGCACAAGAAGCTGGCAAAAAGAATGATTGCAAGTAAGAAAGAGGAGACCAAGCTAACAAACCAAAAACATCCTTTGAAGTTTTAGACCCATTTAGTCATTCTGCACATAAGACCCTCTGTAGATCTGGCATCTATACTGTCACATTTAGGGGTATTTCATGTCCAGAGCATGGCAGTGTGCAGTGATTTATATGTAGATTCCACAGCAGTGAAAGTCAGGACAAAAGCAACTGTTCAGACTTCCAATGGAAGCCAGGCAAATGTAATTATAAATGGAATTATGAAGAGTTATCTCCTTCTACCCGACTATTCTAGAATTTTTTGGGGGCAAAAATGTTAAGGAAGATAACAAGCATGCTGAGAACCTGTATTAGGCATTTCATTAGACATCTTCTACTCTGCACTCAACTTTTTTTAAAAAAAGATTTTCTTTCAATGAATGAATGTTCTTTCTGCCTGCCTGAAAGAACATTTTTTCCCATCTTTCTTTAAAAAACAAAAAAAAACAAAAACAAAAAAAAAAAAAAAAAAAAAACAAAAAAAAAAAAAAAAAACAACACAAAGTGTATAGTTGGACCTT
>JAWWMN010000001.1:7993282-8013436 GCA_035047745.1 Catamblyrhynchus diadema | reverse complement strand
CTCTTCCGATCTAAAACAAAAAAAAAAACAAAAAAAAAAACCACAACAGTGTATAGTTAGATCTTAAAGGGCTAGAAAAGTGAAACCAGAAATTAGAGAAATTGAATGATTACTAGAATTTAATAATTAGATGGCTGAGGTTTCTCCTTGTTGCCACACCGTGCACATATGATGATCCCAAATGAACAGCCTATATTTTCAAATCACACAAAGGGAATTTCCAGCAGGGCTACAAAAAGATTGGGAAAAATCACTTTGCAAGTCAGTTCACTTTATTTTTAAAAGCTCGCCAAGGTCACAAGCCCAAGGAAAGCTTAATTAAAGTCGATGGAAGATGCAGAAGCGAGGCAGAAAGAATAAGATGGCAAGAAAAATCATTTTTTAAAACATATTAGATTATGTGAAGCCAGAGAGGCTTGACACCATCGATTTCAGAAATGGGTTAAAGATAAGGAACCAAGTATTGTAGGAATTACAATGAGGCAAAGCGGGCTGGAAGCAACTGCTACACACATTCACTTTCCAATTCCAAGGGATACAGTGAAGGCTAAGATTAAAAGGTGTCTAAACCCAGTAGGCTTTCATTAGGAGCCATATGCTTAACTCACAAGTCCACAATGAGGAGAAAACAGCCCAGACCAGTGGTGTTGCTGGGCAAACATTTTAATCTTTCCTCTCATTAATTGCTGGTAAAACCCATAATATTTTGCCCCATACAGCCTTGATTTCCACACCCTACTCTACCCACTGCATTAGTCCTGGAAAAGGTGTGAGACTTCCTGCCCAAGACAACAAGCAGTTTTTCATCAAGCTGAGAAGCTGTCTCAGAAAAGAGCAGAACATTAAAAAACCCACAACTCAACTAGAAATTATTATGCATAAAATTATTGCCAACACTTTATGATACTTTCATAAAGCTTCTCCTTCTCATCATTGTTTAACAACCAGGAAAACTCTCCACTGATAATGTGGAGTTACGCTTAAAGCAGTCTTTTATACAACTGCATCTTAAAGCGACTTGAATGGCATAAGGTCAGTGCTTGAAGGTGTAATCCCTGTCAACAGAGCAATTTTCATTATCTGGGTGAAGAGTTTGCATCTTGACCTCTAAGACACTCGACTCCTCTCAGCACTCCTTGTCCTCTGGTGCTCTCTGCTGCAGTCTGCAGCACCTCAGAGGGGAAAATGAGGGATGGGAGCTCCTCACATGCTGCATGCCAGCTACAGACCTACTAAAAACTTTGGAAACCAGTAGAAGGAAAAGCTTTCTGAGGGTTTGTGCAGAAATACAGAAGTGTTTCTTCTGGAGCATGCCACCAAACTTAATTGGTCAGGGGTATTTCTAGAATGAAGGTGGGGAAGGGTCTTCCTTCAAGGAACTCTACAAAATCTCCCAGGTAATTTTCAGATGAAAGATGAATAAGAATAATCCCTTGCTTTTTAAATAGAAAACAACCGATTGCTCTTTTTTGGCAAAGCATTTGAAAATACAGTTCAGTGTTCTATAATGGCTAGAGAGTCTTGGGGAAGCAGAAGAGCTGTTTGATTCTAATATGTTAAAAGATTTTTAGCTTGAGGCAACGCTGGCTAAGGGAATGTTAGATTTGTAATCAATTTTACTACCACTCTATTGTTTTCCAGATGTGCTTATTGATTATTAGTTTCAAAAAGTAATACTTAGTCTGAATAAAATATAAATAGTTAAGAATCACATTAATATTTATATATTTTTAAAAATTAATAAGTTAAAGGGGTCTGTGTATACCAACATCTACTACACCTTTTCTTAGCATGTTGCTTCCTTTCTGCAGAATGTGACACTTGCTCTATAATCAGACGAGAAAGAGAATAAAGAAATTACATCCACCTGAAAATTCTGGAGGACTTTGGAGTTACCTGATTATGCTTAGAATTACCTATCTGATTACTAGCCAAGGAGAGCATTTAACCAAATACAATATTGGAATAGGTTCAATGCTGCTAAATTTATGAACCCATTTTCACTGTTTGTGCACCATCAGTGAAAAACTTGCCATTGTCACTGAAGAAACCAATATCTCTTAGGTAGCATGTGGACTAGACATCTGCAGCTGCCACTTGTCTGTACATAAACTGTGGAGAGCAAATGAATAAATTGCTCAAAAAAAGATGCTTTTATTTTTCTCAATGTGGCTGCAGTCTGTAATTATTTGGAGATCTTATGTCAGCAGCACTTAGCCTATGACATGCTTGAAAATTGTGTTTAGAGAATTAATATTGCTGTTTGTAGTGGGTCACCTTGGGGTATATTTCAGCTCTTCCCTTTCTTGATGATACATTTTATTATATTTAAGTAAATTCCTGGAAGAGGCAGACTGAAGCAAAGGCAATTAAGGGAAGTCAAATTAAAAAGTTAAGGGGTCTGGGTTTTTCTTTTAAAAAGCTATTTTTTTTTCTGAGCAACTCTAAATATCTCTGGCCAGATAATTTGGATTAGGTTAAGAAAGTTAGCTACAATCCCTGATGGCCAGACTTCTCTCACTGCAAGGATATGTGGCTGTGTCACCTTGAATTCAGCCTACCTCAAAGATTTCTGGTCCAGCTGATGTGCTGGAGGTATCACAAGAATAACATCTCCTTGCTGAACCTTTGGAAGAGTGTTTCAGTGCAGAGTTTCTTGGTTCAGAGACGGACTTTCTCTCTTGATACATCTTATTCTTTGGCAGACATCACCTGCACAGAAGTAACAGGAAACAGTAAGGGCAAGGGGATATGCAGGAAGAGAGAGGGAATTTCTCAAATAAAATCCCTCCAAGTCTTGTTTAGATATTCAAGGACAAGATTGAATTTGTTATCAGCAGCCCATCCAGGTAGTTCTGACTGGGAAGAAGTGTATAATGGATGTGGAAGAAGAGTGTAATGCATAGACAGAAAGAAAGAAAGAGGAAAAAAACAATGAAGATAGATCAATAATCAACCAACCCAGGGTGAAGAAGAAAGAATTTTTATATTGGGATTGTCAAAGATCTGTTTGATCCAGAGTTTTCTATTATTATTCTATAAAGCAAACTCTTACGGAAGTCTCATTATTGGAGATATTGAATTGTTATACAGAGCGTTGAATTTGTATATGGAGATAGGTAATGGGGCAATTGGGACAGCAAGGAACTGGGTTATTCAGAATCACAGAATCATTTAGGTTGGAAAAGACCTCTAAGACCATGGAGCCAAACCATTAACTCATGACTGCCACGTTCACCATTAAACCTTGACCCTAAACATCCTGCCTACCTCCAGGGATGATGATTCCATCACTTCCCTTGTCAGCCTGTTCCAGTGCCTGACCCTCTTTTCAGTGAAGATTTTTTTTCTAATATCAGGGCTTATTTCTACTTGGAGTGTTACCTAGGGAAGAGAGAGGCAGTCAGGGAAGGGAGAGAAAAGAGCCTTCTGACAAATTTAATTGGAAAACCAGAAATCTATTACTTTCACATTCACCTGAAATGGATTTGATATAGTATGAAACTGATTTCAGCTTACAATCTAAAAGTCTATTCCTCAAACTTTTCTACAAATAAAATTTCACTCACATGAATACAAACATTTGTGAAGGGATGAACATAAAAGTCAATAAAACACGGCCAGCTGTTTCCCTTTCAAAATAATTCCAGCTATTTGTGATTTATTTTTCCTATTATTTTGCCCAGCCTTAAGTTGAACCTAAAGCCTAACTTCCACAGCCTTTAGGGGAAAATACAAGGATTTCTCTCCCAGGTAGGCCAAAGCAATGTTCTGTAAGGAAGAAAAGGTTTTATCATTTAGTTTGTTGAGCTCCATTATCTCTTGCTAGACTCCAAATATTACACATTCATTAAAAGACATATCCTTTTAAAAGCCACCTTAATTTTGCCTCTAAATATTCAGGGGGCAGAGTGAACAGAAACCCTTTTCTTTTTGTATTTTTCATGGGACAGTACTTAAAATCTCCTGTGCCAGGCTTAGGCAGTTCTCACAGTGAAAATTTGCCACTGGGCACTGCCCTTAAAACCATAGCTCTTAATGGTGGTGATTAAAGTGAGAGAGAAAAGCCACTTTTACTTGGTCTTTAGTTTTCACAGGATAATGGATACAGTGCAATCTTAGTGAAAACCAGAGATGCAAAGCATGGTTTGATCCTGAAAGTCATTTCAGTGCTGGAAATGGATGATTTTTGGAATAATGCCCAGCACACTGCAACTTTCAGAAAGCCAAGAGACTGCCCTATTAAATCTAAAAGGTTGGTTTGGCTGGTATACAATAGATACTAAACTCAAAGAACAAGAGTCAGATTGACTTACTTGAGACATTTATCTGCTAGAATGATAGCCCACCTTTCACTCTGCTCTGCTGAACTACCACACTCCTAATCAAATCTTTATGGCCCCAGAGGTGTATGGGTGACATAAGGCAAGAGTCAAGTGTCAACCCAGGGAACCTAAGGCCCATGGCAGAGTTATTAGCACTTATTTTGCCCCATTTAGGAACAAAAGGGGCATATAGTGTTTAAACACTTGACAGCAATATTCTTTTCTTTCCAGGATTGACTTTTGTGCTGTGTGACCTAATCTTTTCTCTGGGCTGAAGTTTCCTACTCTGTTTTCCATGGTGATTTATAGGGAAGAAGGCAGAGCGTGATCCAAATTTTACCATAACCCAAGATATACTTCCATAAAGAGAGGAAAGCAGTTTCTGTGAAATACCTATTTTTGAGCATTTGCACAGGACTGAGCCCGTTAGCAGAAACCCCATCAAGAATGCTGTTTCACTGCATCCTTAGGACTAAGTCTAAAGCACTCCCCTCCCTAGCCCTCCTGTTTCTGCAAAAAGAGAATCCAGCATGAGGGACAAGAGCCACAAAGCAGCTGAGCTGGTGACAGAAAGCTCAGGCTGTAATGGGAATGTGCTCAAAGGTTGCATTAAATAGAAATTATTTGACTTGGTCGTCTCCTGTCTTACATTACATAGTCATGTAATTCCTTCTCCTTGGCTACCATCTCACAGAGATTACAGCTTCAGAGCCATGTGTTGCCCTTACTTGCAGTTAGCACAGAATGCTGCTGTCTGATTTCACAGATATTGGAGGTGCCACTCAGCCATCCCCATCCTCATTTTCCTCCAGGCTCAGACTGGAAATGGGAATGAAACTGAAAGAGGAAATTAGCCCCTTGGTCACAAGTATGAACATGTGAATGGGATCAGTGCAAAAGGCTTATTTCTGCTCTTCCTTAAAAACAGAAAGAAAAGTAGTGTCAGATTCCTAAAGCTTGTTCTCAGTTTTAATGAGCACAAGGGAATAACACTGAAAAGATGTGTATGTTTCAAGCTGCAATACATCAGGCTGTCAAAAACACTGGAATTCCACATACTCTAATCTTTTTTCACTCACCATTGCACAGTCAGTACAATTATCTTGTTGCAGCAAATTGGGGAAAAAAGTATTAAGAGTAAATTAGTGTTTAAAAGCTATGAAATCTGCATTGTAGGTTGTCCCATTTCCTAAAGAGAGAAATATTATGAAAGCATTAAATAAGGATGTGAATTTTTAAGAAGCCTATTTCTCCTTTCCACAGCTCAGCAAATACTTCTGGTGCACAGCCATGGCATAATCTGTAATAGTATCGGTGACAAGGAAAAAAATTAAAACTGGATGAGACCTGTAATTTTAGAACCAATACATAACAGCAAACAAATCTGATGGAAAATGCCATGAATAGTAATTGCCTGTTTGCAAAAGATATGAAGGTCAGGAAAAACACTGGGTGAAATTCAAAATATGGGAATACATACTGGGAGAAAATAAAAAATTCCAATTCATGCGGATACCTTTCTCAGTCAGTGATAGATTTCCTTTGCATCTTTAAAATGCTAAGTGTACTCTTCACTAAAAGTAATTAATGGTAAATAATTTGAAAAGCCTTTTCTCTTTTCAGGTCTCTGCTGTTTATGACACTTCAAAACTGCCAGGATGATCACATCTACCTCTACCCATTCACAGAAGTTCAAGAGCCACATGCAGGGCTTGGATACTCCATCACCAAGATTTCCATACCATATCAGAGGTACTAATCTAAAGGACATGGACATACACAGATATAAATGAATAAGGCCCTAACTGGTTTTGCCATTATTATCAAGAAGAGGAAAGTAAGAAGAAAATATCAGAAAAGCAGGCTGAGATTACATATTTCAAAAATTTCCTAAAAAATTAGAATGTGAAAAAATAAATAAGATGTCTTCTGTCAATGGTGGAACATTATTTTGGAAACTGTGAGGTGTCATTTTCTGAAGTCCTAAAAATAATTAAGTTCACAGTTTCACAATTTGGCTCTTAGGGAGTGTTGCAATACATAAAGATTAGTACAGTCCAAAATGGTAGTTCACTCAAAATATTTAATTACATAAAGGTAGTAGAAGAATAGAATAAACTCAGTAGACCAGAGTTAATATCTCAGGTGAGTTTTGGATTTTGCTTCCATTTTGCTCCTGAAGGACTTGGCAGTGAGCAATGGATGCTGATCTGCTAATGATTCTCCATGGCTGGAGCCTGATGCAGCTGTGGCATAGATAAAACCTCTGCTGTGATCCAGTTAATACCTCCAAACATCTCAGTCTTCACTGTTGCTTTGCTTTAGAGACTGATTCTACTTTTAGTCAGTCCAGTAGACTGCCAGAGAATCCACAATAACTGATTCTGTTGTAAAAACTCACCTTCTGATGGTGCTATTTCAGCTGCAATACAGATGAAGATTTTAGGATTATCTTTTAATTTTGATCCCACTTGTTGTTTCCCAACTAGAGGGACAAGTTTATGTGGATAAGTTATGCACAGAGAGGCATTTCTCTCCTGTGGTAATGGAAGCCATAAAAAACTTAAACCCATTTGCTTCTGTAATTAAATCATCCATCTCAAGAGAATCAAGGAAAAGCTGCAAATGGAGACTTCTCAAATTAAGAAAAATTAGGCAGTAAATAAATGTTTAAAACCCACCCGGGTTAAATTAGTTTTCCTTTAATAAACTGAATTTCTTGCTCCTAAAAAGAAACAGCAACAAATCTGACCACCACAACAAACAACAAACTGAAAGCTGAAGTTACTCCCTTAGTAATGGTTCATTCTGACTTGGAATATGAAGCCTAGACATTTAAAAACTGATTTGAGTGGATTTTTAAAATTATTATTGATTGGTTGTCTTTCACCTTATGGAAGTCCACAAAGAGATGAATGATAATTAGCCATTTTGTCATTATAGTGGTTGGTACATAATTCACATGGGTAGAAATTCAGCAAGGGTTTGTTGTGGTTCCCGTCCTTTCGAAGTATAAAAGGGCTTTTGTTAATTCACTCTGGTACCCTCACATACTTGAAAATATATTTTCTATTTAGATAAGGCTGTTTTTTTTTTTTTCTTATATCTGTGCCATGCAGATTCTGGAAGACCTTTGATTATATTGGTGAACCCTGCACAAGGGTCTGCTTCCAGCATCAATGTTTAATTGATTTTATAGACACAAACAACCAAGCCCTTGAAAACCAAATTCATACTGAAGTGGCTGAGCCTTTTCTCTTCAGCCCTCTAACTCCATCATTCAATTCCAGCTAAGAAAGATCACATTCTTCAAGAAGTATTTTTCCCCACACTATTTTTGGTGATTAGCTATAGAATTCAGTAAAGTGCCTGATGTACCACATTAAGAAGGATGCTAAGCGGTTTACAAATCTCAGTAATTAATGACTATTTTTATCACAGAGAATATAGGCAACTTTCTTATATCTATCTGAAACTCAATATAAGCCTCTATAAGCCTCCAGGCTGCATAATTGGTGCAATAGAGCTGAAAATGAGATGGAGGATATAATACAGCTCAAGTAATCCTGCCTTTAGCTGAAATGGAACAGTGGAGGCTCTGAGAATCCAGAATGTTGTTTCCACTAAGATTTAAAGCCAGCCAGCTGTCGGCTGCTGCAGTGAAAATTGTAGTGTTATTTACTTTCTTTAGTATACTCCAAATACTTAGAGAGACACAACCATATTTAGGGACATTTTTTTATCTTTAACAACTTAAGCAATGTATGCGATCACATTTTTTCTTGTTAGGGGCCAAATGGGTGCATATCCTTCATAAAAGTTTCAATTCAAGCACTCTGGAAATTACCTCAGGTCACAACATCCTGGAAACGATGCAATTGGTTTTACCTTCTCTATGCAGGAGCTGTGAGAAATAAAATCTTTTTAAAATCATAATGGGTTTATAAAGGGCTCTGAGAACAGGAGGGAACAGTGAAGAGGTTTATACAGTGGTGACATTTTAAGATTGAAAGAGAGTGCTTGTTACACAGAGACCTGATGAAATCTGTCAGGTTGGGATTTACTGTTTAGCACATTTACCTCAGATCTAAAACCACAAAAAATTTAAAAAAAGTAAAATAAAAACCGCATCAATCTCACCTTTTCTTTTCTTTACAGTTTGCATCGCAGAGAAGAATTGAACTGATGAAAATAATGACAAAATCTTTAGGATAATTAATTTTAATTTTTTTGTAACTTATTAGCAAATGATAAACACAGTATATTGTATCTTACTTTTCTGTGAGAGCACTGGGAAAATTTCTCCAGTGATGTGGCTGAAATACAGTCAGATTAGGGTTTGGGATTTTTTCTCTCTAGGGAAATCTTGGTTACTTTAAAGTTATAACAGTCTATAACCTATGGTTTGGAGTAAGGATTATCTCTGTTTTTAATTGTGTGCAAGGAGCCTAGCAGAGAAGAGTCCAAGGGCAATGCTGTAAAACAATCATTAAATACTATTAAGCCTGTGGCAAGGGAGAAGGAATCAGTAGAATCATTGTACATCTTTCCTCCCGGATTCACCCTCAGCCTAGGGTCTAGCTCTTGGTCTGCTGGAATTGACATCTTTGGATTACACCAGAAAAACCCCATCAATGTTTCTGCCATTGCCACAGTCCTGCTGTGCTTGTCCTTGTGACAGATTCATTGCCCCGTTCTGCTCCATCATCTGCATGGCTGAAATGAGAACACCAATTCTCTGTCTCAGGGACACATTGTGGATTTTGACACTGCTGGACTGAAAACAAGGTGGAGCCAGAGAATATTGTCATTAATGTTTAATAATGAACAATACTGAGGAGCTCCTGAGCCTCACAAATCATGCTCAGAACACGCAGCCACCTCAGAAGGGAAGCAGTCTGTGTTCCACCCAAATGGACTGTGTAAATAATGTCCTGTGTAGATAAATGTCCTGTGGGAGCTGCTCTCATGCTGCAAACCATCCCCCATGATCCCTGACCCCACTGAACCTCAGTCCCTGGATAAACCCTGTGGGGCTGTGACCAGAGACTGCAAGGAGGAGAAGCTTCAAGGGCTGGTGGCACCTGGTCAGTCTCTGTCACCTCCCTGCAAGATAATGCACACATCCCTCAGTGCTCCTAACCCAGGCATGGATGGGGCAGTAAAAACTAATTTACCCCAGAGACCCTGAAATTCTGTATTCTGCTATTTGGCCCAGGCAAAACATTACTTATCTCAATTAGACATAAATTACCTTAGTTTCAAAAGTGCAAAGATGAGGCATCCTGACTTTTATGGATGGTCAGAATCTAAATTTCCTTTGTCTCACAACAAAGTTTGGACCTCAGAAGGAAATCTCTGCCCTGAGTACTGCATCTTTTATGTACTACTTCGCCTTTATGGATTATGCTGTCAAAGAGTTGCTAGGTATCATGCTAAGACATCATATAGAAGGCATTGCTAAAAACTGGTTTATCACACTTACATTCATGTGGTGTAATCAAATATGCTTTGGTATTCACTGGGGAGAAATGCTTCTCCTTTTTTATGTTAAATTTTAAAGTTTTAGCAGTATCAAATTTGAACGGTTTTTTTTCCTAACCAGGGTGAACTAGGAGAGAAAGGGAATACATTAAACTGAAGACATGAACCTCACATTATTTACTTTGATTCACAAAGCCCATTTTACCATATAAGCATTCACTCCAGGAATTTAAGACCACTCTTTCTGAGAGGCAACTCTCCTATCAAGAGACAGGCTTATGAGCTACAGAATGTTTTGATGATGTTTCTGGAGTTATACATGACCAATGCAACAGTGATTTGATTGAATAGAATGCAGTATTGCCTCAAAAATCCTTCAATTAAAAAAAAAGAAGTAAGGAAGCAGGACTGAACATTCACTCTCTAATAGAAAAAGTAATAGAGCTGTCCTTATGAGGACCATTTTCTCTATTCATGTCTTGAAATAACTAATCAAAATTTTGATTTTTCTATTCAGATCTCCTCTATTTTGTTCTATAGGTCTTCACATGCTTCAGATTTGCATATTCAAATACATTCCTTATCTTTCCACTATCATCTCTTTCTTGGGACTTCTCATCAACATTATCTTCTTGGTATCGCACAATTCATTTTTCTATTTCCTTCTCAATATTCTCCCTTTAATTCCTCACCATATTGACCTATTTTCAGGAACAGTTTCTCATATTGTCAGAAATTGAATCCAATGTATACATTAGAACTAAGTTCTGAAAAGCAATCTACAGGGGAAAGAGAGAAACAAAAACCTTTACCTGTTACACTCTCCATCCGCTGCAACATACCCCAAGAGGGCAATATTGCTGTCTGGATATGTACACACAGAGCTACTGCTTTTTGCTGTGTCCTACATCTTTAATTGGAGTTCTGGATGGCACACAGAGGGATTGCCCAAAGTTTAATAGACTTCTGCTGCAGGAAAAAAAAACTGTTAACAACCCATTTCAAAATTTACTTTATAGAATTTAGCCAGGGAGATAAATGCAGAATAGTTCCTAAGCCTCAATAGTGCAGAATCACATACTAAATCACCCATTCCTTAACATTAGAGGAACATTAATGTTGGAAATTGTGATGCCTGCCTGCAAGATAACATGTACCTGCAGATTTTGAAGCAGACTGTATTTGACACATCAGAGTAGAGCCAGGAAGAAGACAAAACCAGTTATCTGCAGCTGGGAAATAATTATGGGAGGATAGTTATGATATGTTCTATAATATATCAATAAAGCTGTAGAATTGCTATCTGCTGAGCCTGTGGGTGCATTAGATGCCATAGAAACTGTACAAGAGTAGAAGCCCAGGCAGAGTGTGAATAATCTGGCCAGGTAGGTGTGAGAAGCTGATTAAAGATGTTCAAGGACAAAGCCAGGATGTCTCTGTGTCCCTCCCCTGGCTGTGCCACAGCTGCCTGTGCCCTTTGCTGTGACAAGGGTGGCAGCTCACAGCCTCTTGTCTCAGGCTCCCACCCAGAGGTGAACCTGCAGCTCCATCTGCAGCTGCACCCTGAGCTCCCTGCACAGAATGTGTTCCTCAACACTGCCATCATATTGTCATGGCAATACCACCCCTGAGCCATCCCTACAGCCCACCACATTGCTCTGGAAGGATATCCCAGACATCTAGGCTGAGTTCTGATCCTGCTCGGTCCACCACATAGCAACAGGGCGCTGCACTTACCCACAGCAATTCAGGCATCGAGGTGCTATTTTGATTTTTGTGGTTTTGCCCAAGAAGAGCAATTCTGTGTAGCCTAGACATGGTCACCAGTACTTTGGAGTCTGCAGTTTTGGACAGAGGGAGACAGAGTTTTGATCAGGGATAGGGGTGAATTGGGAAGCAGGTAGTGAGTGATCCTTTCATGGAGGAAGAGCTTTGAGATCTCATCTCCTCTCCCAGCACGTGCCGTGAGGAATCTGGTCACATTCAGCCTAGCTGCTGAGCAGCAGGCCCAGAAACTGTCTGCACACTGACAGAAAAAGAAGTAAACTGAAAAAGTAAACAGCCAGTATTTATTTGTATAATTAAAGGAGACTAAAACATGATAGAAATATCTAATCACCACAAGAAATCCCGTAACCAATTTCCAACATGATTAAACTCGCATTGTTGCAAAATAAAACAATCTAATCAACAGCCTGTGTTCTAATTACATCTACCTGATCTCAAAATATTTCTCAGCTTGTTTATATCCCCAAGCCCTTTTATCTTGACGTACTGTAAAATCATTTCTAAAATGAATCAGGTAATGTGTTTTTCTTTCCGCGGCAGGTACGGCAGTGTGAGCACAGGGAGGTTCAGAGACCACTGCCACGAAGTGATGATTGAAAATCTCAGGCAAGGGGAGGGAGCAATGGAGAGGGAAATGAGAGTGCTCAAGGGGAAGAAATAGGCCTACTCCTGGAAAGGGAAGGAAAACACACCGTATGCAAATGGGGATATAACAGACTAACAGGGGGAGGAGAAAATATACAGCGCAGAAAAAGAAGGTAGAGCAGAGAGATGAAGGCAGGGCAATCAGAGGCACCTAGAAGCAGGATGGAGGTAGTGGAGAGTATTCAAGCCTCCCTTAAATTGCCAATAATCAAGTTTCAAAAGTTCACATGTCTAGCTCCTTCTCACACTGTACTGTTTTATTCATTTAAGCATTTCCTCAAACCTGATCTTTGCTTTCGTAGCTATAGAGTTCAAACAGCTAATGATGGTTGGTCAAGGAGGAGATGAGTGCATGAGAGGTGATATATGCACACAGCTGAATAGTTAATATTCTAAGTTATCTCCAAAAGAGAGGGAAGGACAGGGACTTTGGGGAGTGGAAAAATTATATCTTCCTGTTTCACTATACAGCAAAGTGAATTACAAGGTTTACACCATAATATTGGCTACAGTAAACATGTAGAATTAACAAGCATGGTGTGGCTGGGGGAAAGGCAACATGCTTCAAATTAGAAAGACCAGAAATTGGAACAACAGAGTAAGCACACAAATGATGAAGAGGGAAAAAGAAATGCAGACTTTCAAGGTTTTATTTTCTATTATAAATTCTCACATAAACCAAACTACTTAAAAAACTCCTTTCCCCACACACATACATATTTTACCTCCAGTGTTACAATTTAAATCAAGTTTGCCACCTGGAGTGCTGAAAATCAAAAGGACCTGTAGCACACAGGCAGAGTCCCAATTAGAAAGACTCCAGACAAAATGCTGCACAGTGCTGCCCCTCATTTCTCAGACAACAGGAACTTACCCCAGGTAAGAAAAGGATAAGTCACTTTCAATCAGTGTGACAACAGCAAGACTATTTGGACGGGGGGAAATACAGAGGAGATAACTTTCAACTGAAAAATGAGCAATATTCAGCACCTATAGTGGAGGCAAACATTACCACATTTTTTTTAACATTCATGAAGATTTCAGCTCTTTGCTGAAACCCTGTTTCTTCGTTTCTTTAAGCAACCAGAAGGGTATAAAAATTCAGAAGAATACTGCAGAAGATACAATAATTCATTGTTTAACATCCATGGAATAAATTTCACTGTATGACAGCTTTTTACTCCTCATCTATTTCATTTTAGATCTCTGGGATTTAATGCTTTTCCCATTGTTAGTCACTATTAATGGCAAGAACTCTCTTTTATTGAGATCAGTATCTGAGACAGTGGTCTGTCCTCACTGAAAAACAGCAGGGTTCTGAAATTTTGGCAGGCTTCCTCTGAAGCACATCTAGAGGCCCTTCAGTGCAAATAGGTATTCAAAGAGGCAGCAGCTGGAAAACTAAAGAGAGGAAAAAATGTTATTTTGACAATGACCTCCATTCCTAAATTAAAAAGAAGAAAAGAGGAAGAAATAGAAACCAAATAACAGTTCTATGAGCTGTTACCAGGAAATGCCATGGATGCAGCCTCAGAGCTAGAAGAGAGGAAAACCTTGGCTCAGATTTTCACATTTACTTTGTACAAGACAGGGCCATGCAGGAAGGTTAAACCAACTTTTTCTATGGACTAATTTGCTTTGTTTAGAACTCACTGTGACACATACCTGTCTCACAGGAGATTTTTCCCAATGTCTAAAGGGCTTTGGGTGCCTGATTCAAGGGCAAAGCCAGGATGGGCTTGGAGAAAAAAATTGTTGAGGGAGAATGCCAGCAGATCAGACTAAGATATTCTCCTCAACAAATAAGAGGCAGAAAGAAAATTCGAGCAAAACAAGAAATGTGACCAAAAAAAAATAAAAATTGCCTGGGTGAAAAAATAAACAAGCCACAGCTTTAGAAGAAGGCTAGCAATTCCCAGGAGTCCTTACAAAACCTACAGCACAGGTTTGGTTTTCATTCAAGTATACCAGTGGCTATATCACAAAACAGAGACATTCAGATCACCTTCCTACTAGGGCAGGCCTGATTATAGGCAAAAACGTAATGTTAGCTGCACAGAACTCAGCATCTAATAATTTATCTTTTTTTCCTCACCTCTTCTCCTCTGGCTGCAGTGCTTATATTACTTGAAGTGCTCAAATCTCATTTGTTTGTGTATATCCCCTCTAAAAAGGTCTCTGAGCTTCTGGGGCTTTCCTGTTTCTCCTAACACAGAGAGACAGAGAAACAGGACAATTACAAACTTCCAATTATGCAAAAAGTTGGTGTAGTTGCTGATGATTTATCTGTTGTTTGATCTTTTATAGGTCATCTTAAAAGTTAACATTTAAATTACTTGAGAAATTCTGACTCTTAAATTGGCTGTTTCAATAACGTTATTGCTGCTGACTCCCTCGAGTGCTTGTGCTCTCAGTTTCCTGATTTTAATTATTAATCCACCACCACATGTTGTGCTTCTCTATAGCAGCAGAAAGGTTAATATTCATAACCAGTTTTTTAGGTTATTTTTAAAGGTAGGTGAGGAGCAGTGCAGGGGAAGATGGAGGAGGGAATCGAGTTTTAATTACTTGTTAATATTGCTATCTAGGTTGTGGAGCTGATAGCAGCTCTGCTCCTTGCCAGGCTCTTTATGTGCACATCCACAAGCACAATTCCACCCAAGGCTGAACATCACTCCCTGTCTCTCTGAAATTACCTCTGTGCCAGCTGCTTTCAGGAGCCTCTGACCAGCAGCTTTTGCAATACTGATCTGCTGAGGTAATAACTGGGGGGAAATATTAAAGAATCATCCATAAAAAAAGAAAGCCTGTACACACATGGAATCTCATCTAATCTTGTGCTGCATTAAAATACAAATAAAACAGACCGGCTTCTTTCTCTGGTTGGGAGGGACCAAATCCAATTTCCATGCTGTGAAAGCACAGAGCCTGCTGGAGACCTGAGCTTCTCTCTGCCTTATTCTTTACTGTCTCAGACTGATCTTTCTCCTGACAAAAAATCTGGACTTAAATAACCAGCACAATTTATTCCCTTCTGCCTGAGTCTCCAGAAAGTGGAAAAGCTTTTTCTTTTTTTCCCCTCTACAAAGACACACTGAGAAATCTTCCTTTGTATCAGCAAGGATTTCCATCACAGACTCGACTGTACATTTATTATCAGAATGTAATATTTGGTCCTTTCTCCATAATGGGTGCACTCAACTACATCATTTATAGTGAAGTCAAAGTGAGAAAGAGGAGAGGAAATGAAGAAAATCCTTCCATGGGCAATCTTCACTCCATTTTTTTTCCTCAGGAAAAGGTAAAACCAGTGCACAATTAGGCACATCTAAAACTTAAATCAAAGCTCAGATTTGCCCAAGACAGATCTCTCTACATGTCCCTGCATAACCTCCCTGTATTCACGTGGGGAGGTTCCTGCTGGGACTACTTGCTTTCATTTTACCCTAAAAATAAAGTTGAAAGTGGACCAAATTGGTACCTTCCTGTCTTTTAAACATAAAAAGGAAATTGACACACACACACTTTTGTGCCATTTGAAGTTCTCAGCCCGTTCAAAATAAGAGCAGAGGCCACTTGCTTCCATTTCCCAGTCTCTCTCCTCCTTCTGCCCTCAGAAATGAACCACCAGGAGTTACAGGGTATAAAGTCAAGTCCTGCTCAGAATATTAAGATGAGAAAACTGCAATCTGAATGGTAACCCAGCAGGTATTTGTGGAAGACAGAGTAGGATACATACTACACTGTTAATTTTCCCCATTTTACCAAGAGGTTCAGGATCATCTTTTTAATATGGAAGCCCTGGATCACCAACATTACTCAATTCAAATTCAAAAATTAATGTTTACTTGGCACTCCTGCTGTATCTACTCATGCAAAATGCATTCCAAAGCCCATTTGCCCAGGTTCTAAGGGAGTGATATGACTACAGCCCTGTCACATACTCACATACACAAAATGCCAATTGCCATCCTGACAAGAAACCCACATATTTAACTGATGAAAAATTGGTGGAAAAAAAAAAAAAAAGGGATGTGGATATGTTTTTTGTTACCTTGTAGGATTGCTACAGAATTCCTCTCTACTGAATGAACCTCAGGGACACTATAATTGCCACTCCATTTTTTCCTTGGTTTATTTTTCCAAGCAAAATTTCTTTGCTTTCAGAATAATAAAGCTTTGTTTCACTGCCTGCTAAGACACAGGCAGCAGTAGAAAGAAAAATTATTCCTCATGTTTTCAACAGTTTCACTCACCTATATTCGCAAGAGGACATTTACCTATTATTCTCTACTGCAAGGATGATGCAAATATTTATTATGCAGCACCATTTGAAAAGTCTTTTTTATGTTCTACATCAAAAAGATGAAGTGAATGAAAACTGAAAGTCTTGCTGCATACACAGGAGATAAAAACTCTAACCTGCAAACTGCACTCTGTTTTAAATTGCTTTTTCAAATCAGAAAAATGATGAAAATAACCTCAGCTTATTCCCCGTCACCAGTCAAAACATGCATAGTTTCTTGCCCATGGCTTCATGCAGAAAGCTGAATTTTGACTAAGATTACATAAAGCAAAGACAAAATACCTACAGAGATACTACAGTGATGCTTCTCTGAAAACATTAAAATGCTCTTTCTGCACTCAAAGCCCTCTAGATGGCATTCTTTAGCAAACTTTGGTGATTGCACACATTTTTGGCCTCAGTGCAGTTTACAGTGTTTTCACTAATGTTTTTAAATTAATCCACTGTAATGACTGTCAGTTTAATGAGTTATTAAAAGATATTCATGCTTTTGTAGTGCAAAGTGTAACAAAAATAGAATAAATAACATTTTGTTTATTGCGAAAGTTCCTAGAATAAAATACATTTCTCTGTCTGAAGTGCATTGCAGGCTTTGGAGAAAAGAAAAGCAACAGTATTTGCAAGCAATTAAATATTTTCTGGAACAGGACACATGCCTGCAAAGATTATAGTAACCCATCTTCCTCCTGAAGTAAGGTCTTTATAAATGAGAACTTCACTGAGTTTGAATAAGTTTCTCTGGTAGGGATTCTCTGAATGGTTTTACAAGCAGAACAACTTGTAAACAAAAGGAAAACCTGCTGCTAGGACCCCTGCTTAGCCTTACATCAGAATGCTGCATTAATTTGTAGTAGGCCCACAAATGTCAGTCTCATTAGATGAACAAACACAAATTCCTGTAGAACTCAGGCTCTCTGTTACTGCTCCATGGAGCCCAATAACTTTGCAGAAGGAGATCCCAGCAGTGAGGCAAAGTGTCTGGAAAAGGGCAAGTCAGACAGATTCTGACTGTCACTGTCATCAAACAGGGTGGCAATCTCCAACATCAGTGCACACACAACACATAAACACACATGTATGGACTGGGACTCTTCTGTGCCAATTCAGCACCAAAACAAAGGGATTTCTGAGTTCCTGACCCACAAAGAGCTACCTGATAATAATCTGGGGCATGCCTCCAACCCTGCATGCTTTGCTAAAGAATGTAAATGTTTGAAGCAGACTTGAAAACCTAACACTCTAATCAGTAGTTTGTTTGATTCAGAAAGTACATAGGTGTTTCATTTAGTTTTTAAACCCCCAAATTAAGCCATGTATTCCCTCCTGTCTGTATTCTACCAGATGGATGCTACCTCATGCCTTATGCAGAATACCACAGGAATAAAGAAATGAACAAATGCTATATAAAAGAAGAACAAGCCAAAAATACCCCGGGGTTATTTCAAACTCCAGCAGTTTTTTGCAGGTGTTCTGGGCTTCAACAGCACAGTGAGACTTTTCCATTCATGTTCTGCCTGCTTCCTGGAAAACAACTCTGATGTGAATATCCAAGCTAAAGAAAACAAACCCCAATGTATATTTCAAAGGGAGAACTGGCTTTATATCCTATGGATTATTATATAGCTGTGCTCACAAACTGTGCCTAGGCATCTGAGGCATGTTGAACTATTCAAGCATAAACAGAGCCAAGAATATTTATAGTTCTATTCTGTCATAGTGGATGTTGCAATTGGACAAATAATAGGGCCCAAGGTGACATACTATAATATTAATGGAGGGGCAGAGTGAGAAATTAGCAAACTGAAGTGCTTAGAAATCTACAACCTACAGCAAGAACACCCAATGTCATAAGAAAGTCATTCCAGACTAAGAACACATGGATTCAGGTTCCTTTTAATCATTTTGTCTAGTTGTGTACTCTGTTTTATGATGGTTTAATTGTAGCTGCACTTCAAATGTGGTGCACTGATGGGGGACAGCAGGGGAGCATTAGGCGTAAAATTTAACTGCAAAGCTCAATGCAATCCTAATTATGGTGCTGCTATGACACCTCCATAATTACTCATTCTTATCCACTGGCTCTACTAAAATAATTCACAAGACAGAAAAGCAAGCTGAGAATGCCAGCATTGTCACTGCAGTCCAACACTATGCAGGACTAAAACATGGTGATGCTTGGCTTTTCGACACCCACATTCCTCCACAAAATGTACAGAAGCCCTATTTTAAGCTCTGAGTTCCTATATAATTCAAAGATCATCTAAACTAGCTAGAAGGAAATGTGGAAGAGAGAAGTGCTTAAAATTTCATCTTTCTCAGGCATCTCTGTGTGATCTGTGTTAGCTGTTTTTATTCAGTCAGGATCCACAGCCGTGCAGGACTTTTTGGGAACCTTTTTAACAAAGGCAGGCAACTTACACTTTCCTTTAAAAAACTACTAGAAATAGAAGTGGAAGTTGTGCTGCTATTTTTTTCTTTTCATAACAACCAAGGAGCAGCGCATTTCATTCATGGACAAAATAAATAAGCATCACCGTGCCTTTGTCCCTCTCTAGACCAGGCAAGCAGTGACAGGGCTGGCATTCTCAGCTTGCTTCTTGTCATGTGAAACACTCAGCAGAGATGGTGGATAGGCAAGAGTGATGATAAATGTGTCATAGCAGTGCAGTAATTAGGATTGCACTGGGTTTTGCACTTGATATGGGAAGCATGGATCAATCTTCAGTTCTCTCTTTGCCCAGGGAGTGCCCTTATCACGGGGCTGAGGAGACAATCCTTCACTTTTTTTTTTCAAAGGCTGGCCAATCTAGCCTCCAGCTTCACAATTAGGAGACTTTCATGGGAAAGGACAAGTAAGGGTCTGCCTTCCTCAGGCAATTAGGACTTTGACCTTCACATCATAATACAGGGATATGTATCAGGTCTGGGGAACCTTCTCCGTGCTTACTCTTCCTCCAGATACCTTTATCATGTGATGGAAGCTAAATCAAGCCTGGAGAAATAAATACTTGTTCATGAACATAGAAATCTTGGCTACAATATTGGAAAAAAAAAAGAATTCTAGCCACCTTGAGTCGTCCACTAAAATAATATAGGTATGTATTCACAGCTTTTCCAGAATCAAGACAGTTATTCTGCACTCCTGTACTTGTGTCTCATTTTACCTGGCTGATTGTTTTACAGTGTACGTCTCAAAAGATCATCAGAGTTGGAGGAGCTGCAAAACTCCTGATAACCTCTACCACACACTCTGGGGTGTGAAAAAGGGCAGCAGCCTCTTCTACCACAGAAAGGTTAAAGAGCACTTGTTTTGGCTGTGCAGAAAAGGTCAAGGACAATTACCAAAACTCTCATTGATGTATTTCAGTTCTTTCTGTCCTCCAATTTTAGAGCAGCTTAGGTAGGGTACAAAATCATTTATTGGATCATGACGCAAGAGATCTTTAAATTTTAACAACAGAGATACAGATTTCCTTTAGTACTGGCAACTCCAAGCTATACAAAATGTTCAAGCACTTGGTTTGAAATAAAAAGCTTTAAGAACTTTTAAAACAGTGAAATAAACCACAAAATTTTGAAGGTGTTTTTTTCCTTTTGAAAAGAAAA
>JAWWMN010000001.1:7754186-7993182 GCA_035047745.1 Catamblyrhynchus diadema | reverse complement strand
CCACAAAATTTTGAAGGTGTTTTTTCCTTTTGAAAAGAAAAGACTGTGGAATTAAAAAAAAAAAAAAAAGACCAAAAAAACCCACAAAAAACACCCTCCAAAACATACCTAAAACCAGATTCTGCAACAACAACAACAACATACAGGTGTGAATCTGAAATGAGACACCACTTACTGCAACATCAAATAAACAGTAAGTTTGCAACACTGTCCCTGTTCAGCTCATTCATTTACTGAGTGCAAGGTTGGTTGATAGGTACTGACAGCAAAGGTTAGATCAACTTCCCAATCTGCTGGAGGGTGCTTAAAGGATTAGTACCAAGGGACTTAATAATATTGAAAGTGCCTGATTCTCTCTGCTATTCTAGGTTATTGCAGGGACCTTCTTCCCTCTGCCTACACAACAGTAAAATATCAAATCAAAGGTAAAATCAGGTACACTCTTCATTTCCTGATGATTTCCTGGCTGATTTCTAAAAATTGTGACCCATTTCACATAATCAAACTTTTAAACCAACCTGGACTTGGAAGACACAGCCACAAATCCGTATATATCCAACAAAACCAGAATGTGCATGTTGACTGTAAAAATTGACTTTTTTTCCACAGTAATCATATTTAAAGTAACAAAAAAAAATTCTTATTAACCCAAATTTTTTTTTTCTTAAAAACAATCTAGATCCACACTTCATATATACATATATATATATGCCACTGCTGTTCCCTGAAGAGTTTTCTAAACATGATTTAAAACTATAATGTACAGGGTATGTGACAGCTGGTCAAATAGACTTTTATAGAAGCACAAAAGTGGAGATTTATTCAGAGTGTGCCTCATCTCAGCTGAATTTAGAGGTCTAAGATAGACTAGAGGTCTAAAAATCCAGTGAAAGAAATATTTCTCCAGCACATTTGCTGCTCCATCCCACAATATGAAAAATGACATCAGATTTCCATTAATTACAGAGAACAAGCAAAAATCAAATGTCTTCAGAATGCAAACCTACGAAATATTCTAGCTTCAAATCCGCCTTGCTTCTTTTGAAGATCTAAAATCCAATTATTGCATCATCCATTAAATTGCATATTTACAGCTCTCCTGATTCAAAATGTATGGAGAAATCCAAAGCTAACTAAATGTTCTTTACTCTCCAAAACAAAATTCCTGATCTGAAGCCAACCATGGAACACAGCAAACCAAAAGGGATCTGGCCAAAGGAGCTGTGGAAAATTGACATGAGAAAGGCTGATGAAACACAGGCCAAAACAGAGTCTTCTGCAGCAGTGAAATATTAATATTTCAAAAGCAAAGATATCACTAAGAAAGATTTTATAAATATGTACCTGAAATGGAAAAATCCTTGAAAAAGCATATTATCCATCAATTATTTTTTTCCCCTGTAACAGTGTGTAGAATACCAGACTTAACTTTTGAGGGAATATCAGACTAACTTAGTGCTTCCCTCTTATCCAGTCCTTCTTGATAGGTTTACAAGTGACCACACCTGTAAAAAAAGAAGATTGCAAGGGAGAGGTTATAGATTCATACAAACATCTTCAGGTAAACACAGCACAAAGAGAAGAGGAATTTAAAAGATGGGAAATGTTTTTTTATCTACAAAATGAACGACTTCCACATTTCATGTAAAGTTTTCTATTTCATTATTAGTGGTTCAGAGATAAAAGGTAAAGTCACATAAGAAAACTCTTAAATCTGAGTTGTTTTGTCAATACAGAAGAGAAACATGTCTAAATATTCCTTTAAGAAAAAAAATCTTCCTTCCTTGTGTTAAAATGTTCATCTGTATAGAAAAAATGGATAATCCCAGTTGCATCCTCTGCTATTTATTCAAGAATGAAAATTAGGTGCACTGTATGTAGGTAATTTTTGTCTCTTCTGTAGGAACAAACCATCCTTCTCACCCTTTAACAATCCATCACAACTTTTTTTTCCATCAGCCCAAACCACCAGCTGAGGGGATTTTGCTAATTAACTACAAGTTGCAAGGTGCAGAATTCAGCCATCAGGTTGTTTTTTCTTCTCCTAAATAATAACACAATCAGAACATTAAAATGCTCCTGTTGGCTTTATCTTACGTTCTTATGTAAAACAGTTATTTAAGAACAAGAGTAAATATTGAGAGCATTAACTAGTAAAGCTAATGGATGATAGAGGCCCCATGAAGCTAAAAGTGAATGCCAAAATGCTCCAGCAAACGAGGCCATTAGATTTTCCACCCACTACGCTGCCAATAAGGCAAATACAATGATTTCATTTATCTAAATAACTGCTGCTAGTCACAGATAATGGCAGCTTAAGCTACTCAGTGTGCAGCAGGCCACTTGGAGAAACAAAACAAAAACAAAGCCCACTGCAGAAGAATAAAACAATTGTGCAGTTGTGTGTCTGGGCTCTGGCAGAGAGTGCCCATTATTCCTGGTTAGCAGAAGGAGCACACAGGTGAACAGATACCTGCCTGGATAAACAAATGTTCATAACACAACTCGCACATTGAAAAACTGGCCCACAGACCAAACCTGCACAACCTTGAGCATAAGTAGGCTCTTTCTTTTATTTTTTTTCCTCCTTTTTCATGCCTGCATGTACCAGATAAAGTCACAGGAGTCCCAGCCAGCGACTAGAACAAATGAGCTGGTTCAAAGGGCTGTTGCGAGGAGCTCTCTCACCGTACACAGAGTGCCATTTTTCCTTTGCGTGCTCAGTGCCATCTCTAATCCAAAGCAATTGCCTTAAGGTGCCAGACACATGCAGAATGAGACAGCCAGAAACAGCAAGAAGCATCAATCTGCCTCCTCCAGATACTAAATGCTGCTGGACTGAAAACTCCTGCTTTATTCTGCCTGTGTCCCACCAATTCCAGAAGAACTCATAATAATCTCAGCTGCTGCTCCTCAAATCACCACAGTAATTCTGTAATGAATGTGTCACTAAGGAGAGAAAAGTCATCTAGATTTACTCAGCAAAGAATATAAAAAGGGGGCTTTAATTACAAACAAGATGTTTTATTTTCAGACAGTTCACAGTCAATTTTTTCACACTGCCACTGCAGAGAATATGTTTCAGCTGATCAGCAAGCAGACCTTGGGCCACATAGTTTACAGTGCAGAACTCCAGCATAAATGGAAGTAGCTGCTGATTTACACTCTGCAGCTGAGGGCAGTAACTTTCTCAGCCAAACTATGCAAGCTACCCATGCCCATGTACAAACCCAGGGGTTGGAGTGAAAAAAAGTGTGGAGATAAATGTTTCTAGCATTGTTTTCCAGAAGATGGTGGACCCCATGTCATGCTCTGAAGTGAGCAAAATAATGGAAAAAACAGCAAATGGATTGGGTGTTGGTTTCTCAGGCTGTTTGTCAAAGGGCTCTGAAACCTCACCGATACTTCCCCAAGATTAGAGAAATTAAATGAAATACTGAAAAACATCCAAACATGTTACAGCAAAAAATATTGTGGGGAACAAAATGGCTCAGCTGGTAGCTCATCTTTGATGGGCAGGTACTCTGGCATCCAGAAGGGCAGTGTAAGGTGAACCTTGAAAGCTCTCTCAAAGAGCTTTGGGTTGGCTCTTTTCTTCTCTCTGCCTGGGGGACTGACAGCTTCAGTGGTACAGCAAAAGAAATTAACATTAAGAAGCTTGTGAAGAAAGATTAGCATCTAGAATGTCAGTACCCACGTAAGATAAGGCTTAGAAGGACAAAGGTAAGACAAAATTATCAAACAACTGTTCTGTATCATTGAGGAAATACCATCTCACCAGAAGAAGCTACCACACAGGAGCAGTGAAGCATTTTCCACCCTCTGAAACAAGCTGGTTTTCTCCCAACAGTACCAGCATAAAGATAATTTACATTAAAATAACTGGGGAGTATTTTTTAATACAAAAACCATAAAGGAAGGACTGGCCATCTGCAGGCAGAGGTGCAGCTGAACAGGAGCACCAGGCACGGAGGAAGGCCAGGAAGGCCATCAGAGCAGGAAAAATATCTTTCAATGCTCAGCTTTAGGGCCCAAGTAACAGCTGGTGGGAAAAGACGTCAGTGCATCTTAGCTGATCGTTCTGAAGTTATCTCAGCAGAGATGCTCTTCTCAAATATTTGCCTTTTGAAATAGCAGAGGCTGTGACCAGACGTAAAGTTTAGAGAAGCAGCTGGGCTCACATGTACTTAACAAGGGAAGGACCAGAAATCAGCGTCAGTGCATGAGAGAGAGCAAAACACTTTTTGTTTTGTTTTGTTTTTTGTTCAAAGTGCCTGATTTCAGTCATGCATTTGCAGCACTGCCACCAGCCCTGACCATGAAAACATCACTTCCTCGCTCCACTCCTTTGCCTTCCCACCTGTACAGCACCTGGAAACTATTCTTTTAACCAGCAACCTGGTTCAATTTTGATTTAAAACTCCATATTTTATGTCTTTCACATATTCCAGTAGAAGCACAGCTCTTATATTTTAAAGGAACACTTGACTCCTTTGTTGTTAATTGTACAATGTGTATTTTTTTTCACTATTAATACCTCTATAATGCAGAATTTAATTTAGTTTCCACCATTATACTTTTAATTATTACCAGACTCATAAGCCATAAACAGAAGAAACATATTGATGGGACAAGCCTTTTAAATGATGGGACATAACAATTATTAATTACAACTTAAAAGTCCCTAGCAGCACTTTTTTGCTATAAATACTGGCTGACTTCAAAAGCTTCAAAAGGAAAAGACCAGTATTGTGCAACAGTCAATTAATTAGATATACTGCAGATACCTTTCTTAATGAATTTGATTATTAATAGCGCAACTGCCAGATTTAAATTCTGACTCAAGTGTTAGCATCCATATATCTTTTTCAAGGATGAATATATTAGACTGCATGGACCACCTAATTTAATTGCAAATTATTTTTCCTGCTGTCATGTGGTCTATTGTATGTTGAGTTCACCTTAGTGCACTTATTCAGACAGCAGTGCTAGGTGGCAAAACTTTAAATCATCCCTAAAAACAAACAATATTTTGCATTTCTTCTCTCTGTTCTCTGTTATTTTCTGTGGAACATGTCAGAGTTTTATTCCTAGTTTAAATAAAATGATTGTAAAATAGCATGCCTGTCACAAGTAAATCAAGAGTGTCCTTTTAAAGACATGAAAATGCTGAACAGCTTTCTGTTTTAATCCCAAGCATGTTTGGGAACTGGTAATTTCTTTTCAGAAGGAATGTCTCCACAGGTAGGGAAGTTGTTTTGTCAGTACAGTGAAAGAGCTTTTAATTACCTGCATTTAATTGAGTCTTGCACATAGACATTGGGAAACAATTTGTGAGGTTTTCTGAGTCGACAACACAGTTCACACAATAAATCATTCTTTCTCTCTGTACTTAACTCACATGCTGTCTTTGAGCCAGGCTTTGTTGGTATTCCAGGTTTTCTTTTCTTTTCTATGAATATGAAAAGTATAGAGAAACAATCTTCTGGTCCCAGTAATGTGGCATGGAGCAGGGTCAGAACAGCTCTGTTTTCTTCTCAGCTGCACCAGTGATGGAGACTGGACAAGCCATGTCACCCTCAGTTTGGCATTTGCATTGAAGTGGAGATAAGTGTTTCCCATTTCTGGTGCAGTTTTCTGAGAACTGAAGAAACAAAACCTGCACATGGGAGCAAAATAACCTTGTGACTGCTTTGCAGAAGTTCAAACACCAACTTAGGCTAACATGAAAATAAGCCTGTATTTTCCACTTTGCTTCTATTTGCAAATTGGATTAATTTCAGCAAAAAACACTGATTTCCAACTGTGGTCACGACTTCCTGTAAAGATAAAGGGAAGGGAAGACATGACTAAATGCTTGAGAAAAAATCCAAATATTTGGATTGCAGCAGAACCCAGAGGTCCCAGGTAAAACCAGCAGAAAACTGCCTCTGTTGTGATGTGCTCCTCTCAGGGACAGGATGTGAGCAAAGGAGTAGCTCTAGCACTATTTATCTAATTAGTGTTTTAGTTTGCTCTTTGTTTTACACAAGATGTGAAAGGTTTTCTGTGGACAAGTCAGAGCACAGAGTACACCAAGGAGAAAGTGCTAAACATTGCAAAGACCTGACTGCACTGGCTGCTACTGTGGGCTCCAATATCTTCATAAATTGGTAAGAGTGATCCTGAAGTGAGGAAGACTTTTGCTGTGTTGTTATTTCACTCAGTGTTTGCCAAGATAAATAAAATTCAGAAATATGTTGCAGAATGAAGTGGTGATGTGAATTTCTGCAAGCAAAGTCATGAAAATTATTGGCCACTCACCCTTGACAAATCCTTCCTCCTGATCCTTGGCTCTTGTCCGTGGGAAATTCTGCTACAAAGGGAGCTTAAAACAAACATATATCACTAATGACAGCAAAGATACTCACAAAGCTGACACAAGAGTGTGGTACTTGTGTACAGGTAATTCTGGTCTCCTGAAGAATTGCTTAAATTCCTTATGAATATTTTAAGGCACACTCCTTGGGAAAAAAATAAAACCTATTGAGACAGACAGAGACACTACTAATCTCATTTCTTCTCCCTAGCCCTAATTAGTAGGGAATATTTACCTTGAAACAATCTTTTTTTCTCCTTCATTCATTTGATCAACTGCTTATCCCTCACCTGGAGCCATAATCTCTTGTCTGTAGCTTCACAATCTTCTGCACTGCTAAAAGGATTAGGTGTCCAGGTGAAGCCTAAACAGCAGGAACAGATGATCACACAGGAAACAAACACCATCCTGATTTTTCAGATGCCACTTTTCCCCACAGTAATTAGATAACAAGAAACTCTAACCACCACTGCCTCTTAGAAAGCAAAGAAGGAACCCTGTAAACATATAGAAGAAAAAAAAAAAAAAAAAACAAAAAAACCCCAAAAAAAACCAAAAAAACCCAACACAAACCTTAAGACATAGCTTTTTAAATAATTCTCCCCCAAAGTAAAACTGCACAAAACCACAAAATGAGCAATATTAAAAGAGAATAAGAAGATTAAGAAAAAAAAGAGACAGAGATTATTCTAATGCTTTAACAAATTGCTGCAATCTTTACAATGCAAATATTTTCTATTCTGAAAACAGATGTCACTTTCTCTGGGCTAGGGCTTCTAAAAAACGGGTGAAGCTGAACT
This sequence comes from Catamblyrhynchus diadema, assembly GCA_035047745.1. Taxonomy (NCBI): domain Eukaryota; kingdom Metazoa; phylum Chordata; class Aves; order Passeriformes; family Thraupidae; genus Catamblyrhynchus; species Catamblyrhynchus diadema. The sequence goes on along the minus strand of JAWWMN010000001.1, from coordinate 7,986,024 downwards.
GGAGGTGGGAAAGTTACATTTTCTGTCTGTAGTTTTCACTGGGCAAGACTGAGCCTGCCACTGTACAATCAACAAACACATGCTCATTTCTTTTATAAATTTATAGGGCATTTCTTACATGTGACTTGTTTTAAAGCCAGGATATCTATTAAGGTTAAGCACTCTGATTGTATGTGATCATTAAAAATGGATGACATTTGTAAAATTGAAAACATTTGTAAAATTTAATATGCATTTAATTCAAAATTCAACATTTGTAAAAGTCAACATTTCAAAACACAAAACTGTAGGATCTAAATCCAGCCAGCTTACACCCTTTTGACACACATGATGTTGGAGACTTTTGTTGTTTACCATTCCACTCTTTTCCAACTAGACTTCTGATGTTAGGGTCAAATACAGCTCTCACTAACACACTGTACAACTGGAAAATTTTCAGTAATTGCTTTGGTTGTCTAAAATTGTGAGAAAAGAAAAAATATTTTGAAATGCATTCTTCTCTTTCATTAATCCTGGGTATACAATAAGTTTTACCAAAAAAAACCCAAACAAACAATGGCCGATGAATATGACTTTTTGGTTATTCACTAGTGCTTATATGTGGGAATTAGGTGAAGTGACAGCATCACCTGGAAAATGAAGCCACTAGAGGAGCAGAAAACAGTCAAAATTCAAAGCCAGATAATTCTTCATGCCTCCCCTCTTCAGTTCAAGTGACAAGGTGCTCCTAATTGCTAACCTACCAATATTGTCTGTGCCTAACAACGTGTGGATTCCTTCCCTGGCAGTTTAAGAAGCAATGGATCTGCTTGTCTCCATCAGGAGCCTATGGAGATTTACAGGAAGCCAGGCAAGGCAGCCCAAACCTGTTCCCAAGAAGTGTAGAGTCCCTTTCATTGATTAGGATAGATTTCAGTAAGTGAGTGGACATAATAGACTGCACGAAGTTGGAAAGGTTGTTAAAGATCTGCAGAAACTCCAGTCCAATGTAGATTGAGCTAACAGATTTTTGCTGGTGGAACCAGACCCTTCTGTGCTCCTGCCAGCAGCACAGGGGCAGCTTCTAGAGAGCAGTCAAAAGATTCTGTCCAAGCAGACAAAACCCAGCACCTGAGCCAGAGGAGCTGATATTTACCTACATGTACCTACATTTCTTCTGATGGGTTATTTAAAATCTGAGCATTTGGCAAAACTCACTGAAAAATAACAGCCACATAGATTCAAACTTCACCTGGCAGTCCTGTCTACTACACTGTTATAGACAACTACAATCCTGTGCTTTCAGGTAGAGATATCCATGGAAGTGGGAGCAAAAATTCAGCAGTGGCTTGGGCCAGACAGAAGATGTATGCTGATTCTGTGGCAAGGATTGTCTCTGGAGGTGTTACACACTTAATACTAAGCTGAATTTGAAAAATGCAACTCATTAACTTGAATTATGAAAATAATGCAAAAAGTCACATACTAGAGGATTTTTTTTTCTTCCCCCCCACCCCCTTGTTTCCCTTCTTTTTGCTTTGCTGTGAAACCACTACCACTCTTCCAGGAGATGTATACACTGGCTGGAGGTTCGCAGGAAAATTACCCTACCTAAGACATTTGTTGTGATCTGAAAAGCCCTCTCAGCTCCAGCTGTGGCCAGAGGCACAGGAGCAGCAGAGAACAGGGTTTGCCATGCAGGCAGGCACAGTGCTGGGCTCATTCCCCTCATTCCTCAGAGCAGCTTCGGGCCATTGACCTTCCAGAGTAAGCCGCAAAGCTCATCTCTCTCCTTCATGGAAGTGGAAAAATGACTTAAAAGGCAAAAGCCAAGACTGAAAAAGCTATGATATGGAACAGCCTGCTTTTTTTTTCCCCTCCTTCACATTTGTATTCATTATTCTAACCACAGCATATACTAGAAGAGCCTAGAATCTAGGGCAGGTGTTTTAAATGTCATACATAACTCCAATCCACTAAATAGCTCAGAAATTGGAACATCACTGGTGATTGCTCAGTTACTAATTAACAATGAAGGACAAAAAAATCACTTCAAATGTGTATTTGGCCAATAATTGACTAAAAGGTAAAGTGTGGCAAAGAAAGTGTGTGTATGTTAACGAAATATGCAACATTTGAGAGCTGCAAGCACCTGGGGAGGGTAAAAACTTATACTTTCTTAGACAACCTTAAATAAGAATGAAAGTCATACAAATTAGGGATAATTACTAGATAGCAACAAAAATCACTCTGTTTGAGTAGGAAAGCTTTAAAAAATATTTGTATGTAAACACCACAGAGTTAATATATCAGTTGCTTCAAAAGAACTGAAGTTGGACTTTATGTTAAATATTAGCCATTCAAAAACAAATTCACCATCTATAATGCTCAAAGAAGAAAATGTTAAAGATGGATATGCCATATATGTGAACTGTTGACCAAGAACTTTTAAGTTGATGAAAACAAGGATCTTTTAAATATTACAGCTTTTGATACACAGTTTGATAACTTATTGGTTCAAAGATAACAAGTGAGAAAGAAGTAGAATACATTAAAAAATAAATTATAGTAGGACAATGTGACTTTTATAGTCAATGCTTGCACAAGATAAATTTACTAAAAACTACCAGATTTATGTTTCTAGAGAGGGGATATTCAGTACTGTTGTACATCAAGTAATATTTCTTAGTAAAGAAGAAAGAAACAGTGTTCCTATTGAATCTCAATTGATTTGTGCTGTGTTGCTGCCAACACAGACAAACACAGGAGATTAGTAAAGGGGTGGAAAATGCTTATTTTATATATAACAGGATCAAATGTGATCCATCATCCATGAAGGCACAGACTGTGCATCTCAGCTAAAATTGCTCCTTGCAGCATCTGGTCTAGACCATCACCTGGCCAGTCTGGGCAGTTTGTGCCTGGGCAGGTGCTCTGGTGCCTCTCAGCTGCTGTTTGGGAATCACCTCGTATTGTTTTGGGGCACAGTCAGGGAATCAGGTGGATGAAAACAACAGAAGGAAGAACAAAACAGGCACTGGGGGAAAGTAGCAGGAAGTTCTCCAGGGTACAGAGCTATGATTTTCCCTCTTTCAATAACTCCAGCTGATCTGCCAAAGTCAATTTAACTCTCCTCCCTGTCTTCAGATGCTTTGGTTTTGGGTTTGGTATTTTGGTTTTGGTTTTTTTCTTATTTTCTTTTTTTTTTTAATAGTTTTTGGGGTTTTTTCTGTATTTTTTTTTGGTTAGTTGGTTTTTGGGTTTTTGTGTTTTTTTTCTTTTTTTTTTTGGTTGGTTTTTCAGGTCAAAGGGAGATTGGGGTGGTTTTTTGTCAGTTTGTTTTTTGATGTTTTTTTGTGGTATTTTGGGATTTTTTTTGGTTGTTTTTAAAATTTTGACAAAGGATATGATAGAAGATTTTTACCATTTGATTTAGGTAGGTTCAATTAATGACCTGTCACCTTCAGTCAACTAATTCAGAAAGTGTTCTCCTTTTCTTCTTCTGTTTCACCCACAGACCTAAGTACAGTTCATAATTTCATCAAATCTCTTGTTGTCCTGGTTAACTTCAATGCTTCCAATCACTCTATTTTTTCCTCATTTCATTTGCCTCTTTGTTTCTCCTTTCACTCTATTCTCTCTGTATTTGCTGTAAGCAGCTTAGGTCCTTAAAATCATTGCAGTAATGAAAATAATATCTGTAATCTCTATTAAATAACATAGCTGCCCTACAAGGACTGCTAAATTCTGACCAATTCTGACAAAATTCAGCCTAGTTCATTCTGAGAGCACATCAACAGGCTGCATATGAGATAAAAACACATGAGAATGTTGAGATTTAATAACACTGATAATGTTACACAGGCTAACATCTTCATGAGGATTTAGGGAGATGTACTGGGAACATTTGAGGAAAAAATGACACAACAAGGAAGAGGCCAAGCAGCTTCAGTTCATGTCTACTCTAGATGGAGTAGGAGAACTAAATAACCAAATTTCACCATCTTAAATCAAGGCACTGGAAAGCTGAATTTCTAGTTTATTACACGAAAGTTATATTGCTTGTTAGCTCAAGTGTTTAAGCTCTTTTCTTTTTTAGTTCAAAAACGTTAAATTTTGCAGTCCATCAATCCAACCATCTCAGAGCTGTTACTGGAGCTAAAAAAACTCATAAGGGAAAAAAATTAAAAACAAGTTAATGTGAGAAGATGAGATAAATCAAGTAGTGAAGTCAAGAGTAAATTATCAAAAAGATCTTTTATCAAAAATGAATAATTTTTTCTACTTCAAGAGTAACCCATTAATTTAATTCCCCTCACTCCATTCCTTAGCATGATTGTAGTTCAAGCAGCATAATATAAAAATAGGCTTATTAAGATATGAAATATGTTTAACTCTCATCATAAGCACCACAGTCCTTCAAAATTTAATTTAAAAATATATATAAATCAGGAGAGCATAAAAGCGTTTGCACTTTCCAATAATTAAGGGGAAAAACGCATTTATAATTGGCAAACAGTAAGCAAAAGGGAGCCAGAAAATAAATGTCCTGGGTTGGATTTGGAAACTCTGACAGTACTATGACTGCTTTCATTGACCTTAAATGAGCTTTTGCAGCATTTCCTACAGAGTAATTCCAGGGATTTTTTTCAAAAGGCACAATGTAGGAGGTGCAATGTGATTTGGTATCAGTCAGAGTGATTCCTTGCATATCTGTACATCATTTCTACATGACACTGAGCTCCCCAGTCCTGAAGGAAAAAGGGACACAAAATAAAAAGCATAAGATATATATTCCTCTTTAAGGCTTTTATCTCACTAGCATCCCTCAATCAAGCAAGCTCCTAAATTCCTGTCTGGAGCGGCCAAAGAGAAGAGAAGGGCCATGGCAGCCCCTCCCTGACACAGGTGTACAGGTGAATCCTTTTGCAGTGGTTTATACCATGTGCAGACTTGTTCATTTTTGCTTGTTCACAATCCTGTGCATCCCTATTCTCTCATGGGATACTTACCAGATGAGAAAGCACCAAAGGGCCCTTAGGCCAAGGCTTTGTGGTGCTAAAGGAGCATCCAAGAGCACTGCCAATCCCAAAAGCAAGGACCTGAGTGACAAATTCTGACCCTGGGGAGTCGGCTGCAGAGGTTATCAAACACTATGAGATAACTGGCACAACAGTTTCAGGGATTCTGGGAGCTCTATGAGAGAGCTTGCAATAAAATCACAAGGTAAATCACAGCAGAGCAGATTGGGGATGCAGCAAAAATACTGATGGTGAAGGCAAAGTAATAAAAAAGATGAAATAGTTTGCCAGTCATTATCAGCTCTTATTATATGATTATTATTTGGCTGAGATACCTATATCTATATCTCAGGAACTGTAGGAACCCAAATTCCATTTCATAATTCATAGGCAGCCTGAGAGGTAGGCAGAATTTTTGGGCAAATTTACAATATTAAAACACTTCTTCAAATTCAGTATACTGAGACTTGAATCCTGCTTTCCACTTCTTGTAATTCTGATGCTAATGTATCAGAGTCCTGGTGTCACAAAGACAAAACCACAGCTTGAAGGAGGAAATGTAATAGTTCCCACCAACCTAGAATTTGTGATCCCAGAACTTTCCCGACTGACTTCCTTAAGGGAACCCAGTTCAATGAAAGATTCAGTAGAATCTACTGAACAAACAAATAGCACTGAAACCACTTTAGCAAGAGCATTCAGGATTTCACAGACTCTATGGCTGCTTTAGCAAGTTGTCAGGGCAACAGTTTCACTTAATATTTAAATAAATATTCTTAATGTGAAAGACAAGCATATTTGCTTGTCTGTATATTTTCCTTAATGAATGTAGAGCCTATGAAAAAAGGCCCATTAGCAGAATTCCACAAGAGGGAGATCTGTCTTTTTATCCTGTTCCTAAAAAAAAATTTAAAAATTAAAAATCAAAATCTCTGTAAAAGAACAATCTGATGATGTGATAAGAAAGTTTTCATTGTTTATTGGCTATGCATATATGCCTAGGAATTTCATAATTAAACCAGAACTTTTGTGTTAGGTTTGTTCAGGCATACAAACAGGAGCTGTTCCTGACCCTAAAACAGATGGAATCTGGTGAGTATTGATGCAATCCTGCACTCAAAGAGAAGATGCAATCCTGCACTCAAAGAGAAGAATAAGAAATATATTTTGTGTGCACATGCACAGGGCACACACACATCAGAAATGTACGCATGTCCTTTTTATGGGGACAAAACAGCCTTAAAATGCAGAGACAGAACAGTCAGAGTGGACCAGGTATTCCTATAAGCAAAAAGTAGTGCTTTAGTACCATTTCCACTTAAGGTCATGGCAAAGATCTGGTCTGGCTTTTCCCCTAAGCAGGATCAAGGAGCTCATGTCCACCTTCCTCAGTTCCCCAGGCACATTAAGACCAAGATGTCAAAAAATGATGATTGCACCCAATTAAGTGTTTCAAGCATTACAGAACATTTTTTTACCTTGGCAGCAAAAAATAAGAACTGTTTATATGATTCTTAAATATTTGTACATTATCAGTGTGCTGAAAAAAGCAAAAAAAAAAAATCAATTATTCACTCAGAAAGACACTGACATCTGCTTAGGAGGAGAAACTAATTTAAAGCTATTGCTGGATTTTTATGGAAACTGAAGAAGGAATTTTCCTGGAGGACTGGAATCAGAGCAACAGTATCAAGGACAATGTTCATTCCATCCAGCTCACAGGTGGGCTTTTTTCATTACTGCAATTAAGGAATAATTTAGTAAGGGAAATGCACTGCAAGCTCTGAAAGCAGTGAATGAACATCCTGAAATGCATCCTCTTTGTGACAGATCTGTCAAGTGGGCCTGGATCACTTTTAGTTCTGAACTTCTGTTGAAGATGAAAATCATCCCCTACGATCCTTTATGTGAATATAATAATGGAATCATAGAATGGTTTGGGTTGGAAGGGACTTTAAAGATCATCTCATTCCAATCCCCCTGCCATGAACAGGGGACACCTTCCACTATCCCAGGTTGCTCAGAGCCCCATCAGACCTGGCCTTGGACACCTCTGTCCTGTGCCTTGGGCAGCCACAACCTCCCTGCACCTCACCACTCTCACAGTATAGATTTTTTTTCATGATATCTAATCCAAACCTGCTTTCATTCTGAAGCCATTCGCCCTCTCCCTGTCACTACATGCTTAATATTTCCTCTCCATCTTTCTTGTGGGTTCCCTTCAGGTGTTGTTTGTAGCACCAGAAAACACCGAACTCAAAGACTGAGAACCAACTCCCGATTTTAAATTTATGGCTGCATCAATGGGAATGGCAACCCTCAGGTGAAGCAGCCTAAGAATGAAGCAGGGAGTCTTCATTCTTAGGAGTGAGGGGAGCCAAGTGTTCCACTATGTGTTGCTATATAAATTAAACCCCTCCTCACATTAAAAAAAAAACAAAAAAAACCAAAAAAAACAACATAAAACTTGTTAGCTTTTAAAAATCTTCTGGCACACAAAGACAAATTAGTCCCAGCTAAAAAACCCTCCTAAGCCAAATTACAGTTGCCATCCCAACATCCTGTTGGTAATGATTTCGTTCACTGAAATGTTACATGCACTGCTTCAATTTATAAATCTGCATTTCAGATGAAAAAGTGCAAAATAAGGTCTAGTAAATGAGATATTAGAGATTTTGCCACTGACTGCAGTTTCTGTCGCATTAGACAAGCACATTATTTGCCATAGCAGGCAGAAAAACAATGACTAAAGGCTGTTATGCTGTAACAGCTACATTAAGATAACTGCAAAAATAATTGTAGATTCACAACATCAGCTCTGTGTAAACAGTTCCAGAAACATTTCTGTAACTTTAATTTAGTTTGCAGTGTTACATAAAGAGTAGGGTTTAAGCCAAGGAACAGGGATTGACAACAGCAAAGTCTTGCTGGCCTATTACTCTACATCTGTGTTAGCAAATATTTTAGGAAGAGATCAAAGTGGCTGCTGAGCTCCTCACACTGCTCTTCCATCTGGTTTGGGCAGTATGCTCTGGATTAGAGATAGCCTTACCTCCTATGCTGAAGCTTCCTGACAGGAAGATTTAGTCTGACATGGGAAGTCCTTGCAGTGGACAGAGGCAGCACATGGAAATATCGGAGGTCTAAGCAAAACACACCAAGGGACATCCAGAGTGCTTTTGGAGAGGAGGCTGTTGTTTATTTCCACCTCTAAAGAATCTACATTTTTCTGTCCCAAAATAGCTCTGGAAAATGAGTTAGCACATGGTAAGTGAAGACCATTCAGGGACTCACTTCAAAACTGCACATTACTGCTCTGATCTGAACCACTGCTGTCGACACAGGCTTGCAGGGCTACTAAACAATTTGCAGCACATTTATCTTTCTGAACTCAACTACCACTTTCCTGTTACCACTTTAAGAGGTTCAGGCCTTTTAGGTAACACTTCTAGAAAAATGTCACATAGCATTATTACACATCACTTGGTTAATTAAGCAGCATAATTTGCAGAAATATTGTGCAACAGTAGGTTGCTGTTGCTAATGATGTGACTTAGAGATGCAGAAGTGGGTAAAAAATATTACAGAATGTGTGCTCAAAAATAAGGCCAAATTACTCATGTTCCTGTGACAGAGAGATACATTAACAGAAGATTTCAAAGCAGGAGAAACAGCTTCACTGCAGTCACCTACCAGACATATCTGGATATCTGTGCTCCACATTGATTCCTCTATCATATGCTCTCAATCCCCAAACAAACCTGCCTTGCCCAGAAAGAGGATTATCAGACAGGTACCTGCTACTGGCTCCTTGTGTCTTTTGCCAGCAGCAGCCACAGTGAAAGATGAGGTGAACAGCTGATCAATTCCAATAAGAACTGGGAGTTAGAACCACTAAATTCTGCATGTACGTGCGGTTCACTCGGGGTTTCATGTCCTTGTTTACCTCGGTCATTCTGTCACCTGAGTTTGTGATATTGCATCTGTAATCCCTGGAGCACAGGCAGTACCTGCATACTGGCATGGACATGACTGGCTCCCCTAAAAGAGATGGGAAAAGGGTGAATTTGATTGTACCAATCCAGCAGTTGCAGAAGGATTCAAATCAACTCATTCCTGCTCATACACCAGGCATCAAAGCAACCTCAGCAGGTGATGTGTCATCACAAACCCTTCATGTCTTCATACCTTGGTTTGTTTTCCCCAGTGCAATAGGCTGTACCTGGTGAGTTTTGAAGTGATTCTCTCAAATTCTGGGCAAGTCATCTGCCACATATCAGCTTTGCAAAGTAAAGATGTGTCAGACAAAACTTTGAGATATATTTAAAGACATGCTCAGACTCACCATTTTTCCTCATGGAGAAAATTCCCAAGCTACAACATACAAGCATTGCTCAGCAGATGACATGGAGGAATAATTTTAAGAAGCTGAAGGTGGTTTATTTGCATACCTCTGATTGCAGCTCACCTCTGTGCTGTTCCAGTCATTGCTGTGAAGGCAACAGTTGAAACACTACTGCTGATCCTTTCAGGTCAGGAACAGCCCTGAGAAAGAGCCCCCAGACCAGAGTGACAGAGTCTGTAAAATCTGGGGGAGTTAGGAGGTAGAAACTGAACCTTAAAGGATGAAGTAAAACATGGGTCAACACATTGCGCTGCACTTCCCTGTGTCTCCAAGCTCCTGAGAGATTTGCCTTTAATAAATCTTTTGATGGGCCCAAACCCTTGTGAATACCTGCACATCAAGATCTCCACCTCCCTGGGATGGGAGACAGAAAAATAGGAAGGGATAGAGACACAAGGGCTGCTCAGAAGGATAGAAATAGAAAGAAAACAATTAGAGGCACACAGGGCTGAGTCCTGGGATGTGGCTGGGCACTGCAGGGAGCACCAGCCACCTGCTTATGTTGTCCAGAATAAACAGGAAGATTGACAAGCTCTGTTCAGGAAAAAGCACAGGAGACAAGACAGGTTGAAAGCTATGCTTCACATCAAAGCATACCATGACTTGAAACCCATCAAGGCTGTTAATACCGAAGGTCAGTGTATATAATCAGTCACAGGAATGTCTACCTGTGAGCTACAGCCAGTGAGGAATCAGCAATTATCTTTCATGTTTAAACAACCTTGCACAGTGTTTTACATAACAAGGTGTGTATCACCACCCAAGCTCAAATGGGACTATTACAATCAGCCACTGTAACAAGCAGTGCAAGGCAAGTGGTTCCTGGTGAGAGCTTCTATAGCAGCAGCAGATGCATAACTCCAGGACATTTGCTCCTTTCATGTTTTGTACCAGCTCTACCCAGTTGGGCAAATCATATTCAGCTTGTTTCTAAACACTTAGTCACATTATAGAATTCCTTGGGAATTTTTAAAATGGAGTTATTGTTATAAAGAACTGTCCACTGTGTTAATTCATGAGTATGTGGAATTGCATTGCACTTGTCTGATAAGCTTGAGGACCAGGGGCTGGTAGATCCAGAAGGTTATTGAAAAATAGAAGGAAGAGTTAGTTCTGTTAATAGCACAACTAGAGCAAACACAAGCATTGAATGCAGCCCTCACCCCCACTGACAGGCTGCAGGGAGACTGAGATGTCTATCTCAGAGTAAAGAGTCAATTTTCCAGCTTGAGCTACAGATCTCAGCAGCTTATGCCATTCTAGAGCTGCATTTCCACAATTTCCCCAGCCCAGCTCATCACTTGGCAGCACCAGCCTTTGTGCAAGGACCACAACCAGGACAGCCCGGCCCACCTGGGAAAAAAGATGCTGAGGGCAGCAGCTTGCCCAAACCACTGCCTGCCAAGCTCCCCAAAAAGCACCAGGCAGAAGCTACACAGGTGACTGGAATTTTTGAAGTCCAAAGAGGCCTATGAAAAGCCAACTCAATAGCCCTATCACTTTACATGATTATTAAAAATCTTTTTTTTTTTCCATAAAAATGGCACAGTAATTCAATTACACAATGAATTTAATGAAAACCCCCTTTAAGCAGCTGCATAAACTAACAGAGTTAAAGCTGTGAGTGCCTATGCTTTGCACATAATGGAAGCATTGATTTTGAACAGTATTTTTATAGAACTGTTCTGGAAGGGTTTTTTGACAAATCTCTTCCTATGAAAATGCTCACTTATCATAATCCAATATTTTTCATGAAAAAAACCCCAGAAACCTGTATTTCGAATACTGGAATATATTTTGCTTTGGGAAAATAGTTTTGTTTGTTTGTTAGGTTTTTTTTTGCACAAAAACCTGTTCTCTATGCCATACAGCTCATCTACTCCATTTCATGAAGTGATCAACACTAGGTCCCTTCAGATAAACAAAGCTGTTTAGAAAATAGAAAATAGAAAAATTCATTTCAGTTTTGGACAAGATGTGCTTGCATAATTTGCTTTCTCATGCCAGAAAAAGACGTGCATTTTTTTGATGCTGCATAGGGCTAGCTGTTTTCTGACAAGGACGTGCCACAGTCAAAGATTTAAAGTTATTAGTGGCATTGCAAAGGCAGGAATTTAAGTGGTATTTAACAACACCAGGAAGCATCTTCAGTCTCTCCTCTTATCCCCACCCTAGAAACTCCCAAAGCAAGGCTAACCCCACCTTTTGACTGATGACTGAAAACTGGGATTGCCTCAAACATTCATAGGTAGCAGTGACACAGGTTACAGAACATGGAAGGACTCAGTGTTGCCTTTGGTCTAACACCACTGCTATGAACAAAGAAAACAACAAAAACCCAGAAGCAGCAGTCAACAGCTGAAAGGAGCTTTGTGCAAAAGTAATGGTTAAAGCTCCATGCATTTTAAAGGTCAGGTTTGTATTTAATGTTTCAGTTAATTTTCCATATCTTCACTGAACCAGAAGGTAGTCTTCCACTAGCAGCTTCCCATCCTCCCCTTTAATAATGGATAGACGTTTATGAAAGATTTTACATTAGAACTTACTTCCATTTTGAAGTAGAAAAATATTTTTAAACTTTCCGACAGGGATAATCTTATGCTACTACTGCAAAAGAACAGGTCCAAGAACTTCTAGCATGAAATGGAGTGAATATATAGTCTGTCTGCTCCCTCATACAGGTGATACCTGAATAGAAGGAAAATTAACCTACTCCAGTTGTCTCACTCAACTCAAATAAACACAAGATACACTCAGTGTTTTGTGAAGGGCAGCTAAGGGATATATCTCCTCCTTTTTATTTCAAATTACTTTCAAATTACTTCAAGTGGCTTAACCTACTTTCCTCCTGCTAGCCAATTTCCTTCTGAGGTGGACAGCTCACTCAGTTTTTGCAGGAGGAGATGGTGGATTGATCCCAGCAAACAGCCAAACACCCTCATGGGGCGCTTGCTTAGCCCCCTCTCCTCCAGAAGGAAGGTGAAAATACTTCAACAGGGAGAGCAAAAGGTGCATGTGCCAGCAAAGCAGCAACAGGAATTCATTCACAACTTTCCACAAGCAGATGTCAAGGCACTCCCTAGCAAGGGGTGAGTGAGGACAGGGTAGGGAATAGAAGGGCTTCACACTGCAAACACCATTCAGCAACAGCCAAAACACTGATTTATCAACACTATTTTAGCATGAACCTGCCCCACCAGACCCAGTACCCCAGGACAGCTGGATGCCAGCCCCCAAGTCCTGCTGTGCTGGGTTTGGCTGGAGTAGAGCTGGATTTCTCACTAACTGGTATGGGGCTGTGTTTTGGATTTGTACCGAACACAGAGTTGATAATATAGAGATAGTTTTTGTTACTGATGAGCAGGGCTTACAAAGGGCCAAAGCCTTTTCTGTTTCTCATGCTGCCACAATGGTGAGGGATCTGGGGATGCCTGGGAGGCTGGGAGGAGACACAGCCAGGACAGGTGACCAAAGTGCCCAAAGGGAAATTCCAGACCACATGGCATCCTGCTCACTGTTTAAGGTAGAGGGAAGGAGGAAGAATGGGGGGATGTTTAGAGTGATGCCATTTGTCTTCCCAAGTCACTGTTATGTGTGATGGGGCCTTGATCTCCTGGAGATGGTTGAACACCTGCCCAACCACGGGAAGGAGGGAATGAATGCCTTGTTTTTCTCTGCTTGTGTACACAGCTTTTGCTTTTCCTATTAAGCTGACTATATCTCAACCCATGAGTTTTCCAGGTTTTACCCTTCTGATTGTCTCCCTGATCCCTCTGGTGGGCAGTAGGCAAGTGGCTGCCTCAGACTTGGCTGCTGCCTGGATTAAACCACGACACCCATTACAGCACTGGCAGCTTCGTTTGTAGACACACCTCTCTTCCTAAATGCACTCTACCTGTTCTGTCATAAACCTCATACCACCAGCAAAGAGAGGATGATGTGAATTTAATGCATTGAATATACAATAACAGACTGTCCTTGTTCTATGCATTTAAATTGTCATCTGTGAGGCACAATCAGAAGAAACAAGGAAGTTGAGAAAGCTCGCTCCTAGCTTTTAAGGATATGGAAAATTTGAAGTTAATTTGACGTGGAGTCAAATGGCATGGATGATTAGTGCTGCATCAATTTTAATACCCACCTAATATTGAGAAATTATTGTCTTTGTCTTAACTTCCTAAGATGGTTCTCAGACTTCAATTAAACTTCAATTAAACACTTAGATTTTGTTTTCAATGTTCAAAATAGCTTTGTAAATATGCAAAACCATCAGCTCAGCTCAGACTGATTTCTTCAATACCTACAAATTCTTATGTTTTGTCCTAATGTATTTTAGGCTTTAATTTACCATGAATAGCCAAGACTTATTTATATTTACAGGGTACAATATGTACTCACAGGCATGAAAAATATAATTTGTCTCATCTAATGAGTCATCATTAGCTTTTGTTTCTACCTTTCCATAAGCAGAATATTTTTAATGTATTCAACTGGAGTTATTTTTACCCAACAACTTATATAATTATTTTTAAGAAGAGCTGTCATATGTCAGCCCATCACTATTACTGCAGGCTATTTTCACATAAATCAAAAACTGAAAAAGCCTACTTAAAGGAAACATTCCATGAAGAAAAAAGAAAAAAAATTCTCTTTATATAAAAGCAAACATAACCAAAACTTTTGGATTTCCTTTTTTTTTTCTTAAATGCTCGTAACTTTCAGAAAGATGCTGCTTCTCTCCTCAAGAATTTGAAACCAACTCTAGATAATCTGGGAAACCAAACAGAATTAAGATTGGCATAAGAAACAGCTCTCCATCACAGCAAATTACATCCTCAACCCTTTCAAAACACTTGCACCACAAACTCTGAGTTGTGAAAACACACACATGTGCAGAGCCTTCCTTGGCAAAACACTTCAAATTAATTGTTTAAAAGATACCACTTACAGGCTCATTCTTCTGAAACTGGGATCCCAGATAAGAAAAGATACATGAAAATATGTAAAACACTGATTTATCTCTGTAGCAGTAGTTCAACATCAACATGCCCCGTTTGGAAACATCAGGTAGTGATAAAATACTTAAATGCAGAATACTTAAATTCCTAGAAAATTAAATTATGTAGCAGAAGACAGGCAAACCATACACCTCAATGTATCCTGAAGAGAATGTCCACGTCTATTTAAGGTAAAAGAAACAATTTCTGCTGTTCATTCAGTTAATTTTCACTCTTTACTACTTAACTACAGAGTTACTTTTAAGCTCTGAGAAATGAGATTCAAATATACAGGAAGTTCTTCCTTTAACCATTAATAGGCTGTTAGGAACCATGAAAAAAATGGGGAAGCTAAAACTACTTCAAGATGCTTAAAACATCATTTGAAAACAGAATTGTGACTGACAGATTAATACACAAAATTATCACCTTGCAGTATCTGCAAGTACCACAAAATTGCTTATCTGGTATCTTACTGTTCACACAGCTGCTCTCCCTTTTGGCAGAATATTACCAGCACCACATTCCTGTCTTAGAGAACATGGTTAAAAAAGTCTTTACAAAATTGAGTAGAATGAGCAAGAAAAGCTTCATAAGAAAAAAGCCCTGAAAGCTTGAAGAGTTTTTACCAATTAAATTTGTTTTCCAGAAGTACTCACCAATTTTAAATAATGGCTCCATTCTTCATCTTAAAAAAAAACACACAAAAAACCTAAGGATAGTAAAGCTTGAGTTGTGGGAGGAGGAGAAAACAGTGGGAAAATTAAAACTCACTGCTCATAGAACACACCAGTGTAGTGGATGACTGCCTGTTATCACAACAACCACCTGGTCTGGAGAGTAACTTGAATTATTAAGTGCAAAGAACCCTTCACACATACGGTGCAAGACAGAGGGAAGGTCAGCCTGACTCTTTAGATAAACTGGCAGGTGAAGGTGAGCTTGAGTTTTCATGATGTGTTAGAGAAACCGTGGAATAACAACTTCTGGGGCCAGGGATAGCAAGAATTCCCAGGTGACAGGGAAGTCTGCATTTCCAAACCTTGAAATAGAAATCCTTATCAGTCCTGTACACTAAGAGGTCATCTTTAAAGAGTTTATCCTTCACTGTGTCTGAATATCTGTGGAGAGCTTTGTGCCCTGGGATATATCACCACAGACCACTTTGTTTACTTCCCTGACAGAGCTGAGGAGTGCTGATTTGAGTTGTGGCCAAGCAAAAAAGCTCTGGAGCTCATCTGCTTCTCAGAATGTGCCAGGCTTCAACCAGACATGGTGACAACCTCAGTACATGACTCTAAGGAGGGGCCTTGATTGCAGAGTGTCACTAGAAGGAAGGTGAAAGATTAATTTCTCTTCATAATCCATCAATATTCAAAGAGCAGGAGGAAGAAATTGGCTTTCCATGGGTGTTGAAAGGGAAAATTTCCCAGTCTTGCAAGACAGGCAGTAGCACACTCACCATTAAAATGCAGAGGTGGGCTCCAAAAAGCCATAATTATTATGCTTTCTGTGTTTACATGTTCACCTTGCAAATTTTGTTGTTCACTTTTATTAATCTATCATTATGTTAAAGAAAATATGAATAGGTCAAATATTCTACCAATCTCATTATGAATGCTTCTGACCAAGACAAGTCCCTGATTTTAAGATGCAGCAAAATCTAATCTGTCTTTCAGTGTTAAGACTGCTGTAAAATCATTTTACAATGCAAGGAATGAAACCATATATGCATTTGTTTTCTCCTCCTCAGAGTTTATTTTGCATGTGATTTTACAGTTTATACTTCACATCATACATTTATTCCTTCACTTGAAGAAAGGTTTGACACAGACGTTTGCCATTACATTTTGAAACCTGGAATTGTGCCAGTAAAATAAAATTAAAAAAAAAAAAGAAACAAACCACCCTATAAAACATATTAGATCAATACAGTGTAAATATAACATGTTTTATAATTTGCTCTGTATTAGAAGGAAAACAATCTGGGGAAAAAAAAAAAGATAATCAGTTCCAGTTGCTAAAACAGTTCAGTATATTTTATTTAAAGTCATAGCATAACAGGAATGCTTTTATTAGCCCACAACCAAACAATGATCAAACTGGTGTAGAGGAAAATGAAGCATGATCCTGTGGTATTCAACTGCAATATAATATTCTCTGCCACACAGAACATATCAGACTGGGGATGTTCACAAAGCCCTTTCAGTGTGAACTCTGCAAAAGACTGTTTTCCATCATGCTGCATTATTCCATCCCTTATTTTGCTTAAGAAGTAAGCCACAAATAAGCATTCCAAGAACTGTGAATAGATTGTCAGTGTTGGCACCAACTATTCAGTAGTTTACACAATGGTTCACAAAGGAAACTGGGTAAAATTATGACTTGGAAATGGTCATGGACATCTTCCTCTTTGGCTACTTTAAAAGTTAGAAAATTCAGATTGGTACAAAAGACATTCATTTCAGAACCAATTCAAATATGTTTTTAAATAAATGGAACAAAATAAAGCATGTCTCATTAATTTGGTATTAATTTTCCAGAATACTCTGCAATACGTTTTCAAATATACAAAATCTTACTCTTTACAAAAAAGGTGTAGCTTGTGAATAAACTCACTTGAATTATGTTAGCAGCACTCCAATAATTAACTATCTTAATTTTAATCAAAAAGAACCACCTTAGTTTGATCACTGAATTTTGAGACTGCTTCTTCACAAGAAGCAATGTTTCAAAAGTTATAAAAGTGCAAGAACATCATCATGTTCCAAGCTGAAAGGCAGCTTCTGCAAGTAGTGAAATCAGTACTGCAAGGTCCTGATGTTAGTGAAATATATGCAGTGGGAAGAACTACACTTTAAGTACCTCTTCCAGTGTGGTATTGTTGCATTAAGACCAAAACATGCTTCTCACTGAACATTTTAGTGATCTAAATAAAATAGTTGTGTCATTTTTGTCCATCTCTAGCAAGTGAGATGCTCAGACTAAGTGATTTGGGTGGGAGCAGACAACCAGCACACACAATAGCATCAGCAGGCCCCCACTCAATAGGCCTGCTCGTTTTGCTGCCCAACATTTTTGTGCATTTGTAATTAAATAAAACATGGCAAAGTACAAGACTCTCAGAGGACCTTCTCATTCATTTGGATAAGCATTTCTAATTCCATGTTAGACTTCATTGAAGAAGAGGAGCCTCAAATTAGGTCCCACAAACCGTTAAGGCTGCCTTTTAGCCAAAAACTTCTGTTTCATTTAAGCAAACTACTTACTTTTAGTAAGAAGCATTAATACATAATGAATATTTGAATTCACTATCAAAATGAGGATTATAAGAAATTACAAACTTTGGAGCAGGATCACTCTTACTATTCCTGATAAAATTCTGTAAACAACAATTTAATTGAGAATACCTGCTGCTTTGCATCACCTTAAGTGTAATTTTGTACTACTAGAACTACAAACCCAACATTTTCCTTTCTGCCTCTTTGTAAAGCTTCCTCAAAAGAGGGCCTAGCAAGTCAAGAGCTCTGCAATTACATGTGAATATTAATCTTACATTTAAACACCTACTATTACTATACTCAGCCTCAGAAAGCCTCCTTAGAGCAAGTTTTGTTATACTTAGTACTAGTACAGTGTATCAGCACTTCTTTGTGACTTGCTTCTTCTGTGGTGGTTACAGAGAACTTCACTTTGGGATGTCCACGTTGTGAAGCACAAGAGCAACTCTGCTTGGAATGTACACCTAGGAAAAACATGACAAGAACATGAACAGCTGAAAAACCCAGAAAACTTACAAGACACAACTTCTAAAAAACAGCATATGGAAAAACCCCATATTTTAACTGTTAAAAATCTGTCCTTTGGGCACTGTTGTGAGTATAAATATCGTATTTAAAGAATGATTATTGACTGCTTAGTCCTTAGCTTTGGAATTACACAAGAGAAAAAATTTAAAGGCAGTCTGATTACAATCTCTTTTCTATTTTTCTTTTAACAGCTTATTGTGATATATTTTAGGTGGCTACCAGAAGAGGGCCTCAGATGACTTACAATGACCAGTTTCAAAAACCTGAGAACATCCAGGTCAACAGACCGGTCAGTCAGTGATAAATGACAAAGTTTTGCAACTCTTTTGCTGTGAATTAAAGTTGTCCCAAGGCCTGTGATGTCATTTCATACAGGTAAATACCAGCAATATGACACAGCAGCACATTCTTCACACTCTGGACACCTATGGAATGTCAGTGGCTGAGCAATAAAACTCCCTCTCAAAAGTGGACAGAATCAAAATTAACCATTTAAATGATTGAACTTTTCTTCCCTTTTTTTCCCCTGAATACCACAAAAATACTCAAACACATATAATCAAAAGACTCCTCATAGATCACAAAAGAACTCATGGCAATGTATTTTACATGACATTCCTTCCAAGCTGAGCAGAGTCACAATCAGAAAACAAGACTGATATGTGGTATCTACCAATTACCTTGATACATGGTACTCCATCAATTGTCAGGTCTATGAATGTGTTTTCTGAACAAGTCAATAAAAATGCAATTATAAAAGGTAACACAAGATTGAAGATTATTGGTTTCATTCTGACAATGTCCTTTTTAGACTATTCTTCATCCCTGTGGAATGTCTAATATTCTGCAATTTCAACTGCGTTATCTGCTAACGAGAGCCTGATGGCACAAAAGGCTTTCATTGTTTTCAGAACAGAATAAAGCAATAAAGCAAAGAGCTTTAGGAAAAGGAAAAAAAAGGAAAATAGCTGATCTTCATTGAATCAGACAGAGCAGTGTCCAATGCTTCTTGAAAGGCAGTGAACATAATGATTTCCCCTAAGGTTTCAGTGATAAATAGCTTCTATAAACCAGTGCAGGAGAGGAAATACTTAATGAAGTCAACTACCTCAAAACATATAGATAAAGGAGAGATTCTGAAGTTGTGTGCTGAGAAATTCAGTGCTCTGGGTTTGGATGATGAAGTGAGAAGGGAGAAGGAACAAACACAAATAAGTTTTCTAAGAAAGAATTTGTAAAATGTTACTTCAGTTATGGGGAAAAAAAATAATGTTAATGCAGGACACAGCAATTCTCAATTATACTCTAGTCAATAATGTGTCAGATCCTAGGAGGAGTAAATTAGCCCAATTCCTTTAAAGTCAATTTACATCAACTGGGAATCTGAGAGCAGTGTGGATCATCCAACTCCAACCACTTCATGGACAAGCAGAATTTTAAAACTGGTTTAAGCAGAATTTCAGAACTTGCACAGATGATTGTATTTAAACTAATGACAGATATGTTTCCATTTGCCATGAAGAGCTGTATCTGCCAGCTTATTACTTTAGTTGCTTGTTTTTTCCTTACCTAGGGAAATTAAACACACTTTTTAGAGTTTTTTATCTTAGTGGGCTTCTTGCTAAATCTATGTGGCTTGCATAGAAAAGCCACATATGGCTCTATCTCCTCATCTTACTTCATTGGTCATGTAACCAGCTCTGAGGCTATTTGCTACAAAAAGCAACAATTTAAGCATGAACAATGCAAAAATATCAATTATTGATTAAGCATATGATTAATTACAAATAAGATTATTAATTTTTCATTCCACTGGTGTAAAATTTTTTTTGAAAGTAAAAATATGACACACACAGCTATTAGATACTACTTGGTACAAATATATAGGTATTACAGGTATATAAGTATTATTATTATTATTATTCCTTTCCCCCAGCTCAACAATATTTCCAGAAATACTACATTCTATGTGCTCTGGCTTTATCACTTGTTTAAACAGACAGAACTCAGAACATTGTGTGATGGACTGAGGAAGAAAAATGTGACCAGTGAGGTTGGGAAGATCACTTGTCTTTCCTGAGATAAAGTGAAAAGTGGAAGATTATCTGCCCAGGATCCCAGCAGGGTTTTCAGCCCAGATTTCTCACCTCCACTCCTCCTTCTGACAGCCTGAACCAAAAAACTTCCTCAGCCTTTTCACTCCAGTATTATTCCTTTTCTTTTAGCACTTCTCACCTGAATTACCACTCTTGTAGCAATATATCCCCCTTTACTTAAATTTATTTTCTCTATATTTTTTTCCTGAGTGTACTGACTATTTCAAGCCATTGTACCAAGTCAACTATGCTCCAAACACATGATTCACTCTGCTATTAAGTGACACTCTTAAAAAAGTCAGGAATCCATTGCTGACAGGATAAGCTGAAGTACAAGCATTTCACTGTATGTTTGAGTCCAGAAACTTTCAAATATATCAATGTATGGATAATGCTTAGCTCTAGATGTGTCTGGATTGGACCTTGAACATTCAGTTGATCAATGATTCACTCCAATTCAGTGTCATGTACAACTGTGCTCTGTGCCATCATGCTGGTCACTGCTCCAGACTCCAAACAGGATCAGCTCCCTCACAACTCATAAGATTCTCTCCTTGATACCAGTCAAGAGATGCACACAGAGCCTCTGATTGCTCAAACAGCAGTAGCCAAGCCAGTTTTTAACCCACCCAACAACCTTATCTTTCCTACAGTTCCTCAGCTCCTAGGCAGGAGTGCTGCAGGAGACAAGGCTGAAAGTCTCACTGTACTGACTGGAGCAACCTTGTGCACACAGCTTGAGTCATTTAATCAAGAAAGCAATCAGGCTGACCATGCATGCTCTGACTTTGCTAAATCCAGCCTGGCTTTCTGACTGACCCACCTCATGTAACCCACTTGCTTGGGCACAGATTGCAAGAGGAGGTGGTTCTTGTCTTCTGGAGGAATTGCCCTACAGACCTCCTCAGCCTTTCTTTTCATCCTTGGTTCAGCTGTCAGAAATTTCCCCTGACCACTATGATTTTTCTCAGATAATAATCACCAGCCTTGCAATCACATCACTGAAATCATCCAAGCCTCTGGGTGTACGTACCCCACTTATACACAGCCTCTTTAACCTATTGCTCTGCTATTTTATTTTCAGCAGTGCACCATCACACAAAAAGGGGCTGAAAGCAGACTTTGCCCTTGGAGTCTGAGCCAAAAAAAGACACTGAATACTCCTGTATTGTCCATATTATCCATCAAAGTGTTGAGTCTTCCCTTTGTCAAGGGATTTGCCTTTGTTTTTTTTTTATCAGCAGATCTGCAGAATCACCTTCCTCTCTTCTTCATTTTACATATATAGTATAAAGCCTGAGATATATATATCTATCTATAAATAGACAAGTGTACTAAAGTATACAGAGGCTTCCTGACTAAAACCATTACAGGAAACCTAAGTATTCTTCAGCAAAAAACACTATAAGAGATACGTAATTTTTTACTTTTTCCATACCCAAGGAAGAGTGTCTCAGAAGTTTATTCTTTCATATACTGCTGCTGAATTATACACTTCCAATTACCAGCTTCAGTTCTACTGATCTCTCTTCTTTTAACCTGCTTTTTCTGATCACAATTTTTATCCCATTCATGTCTCCTTCACCATTTCCCATGGCTCACTCGATGAACGTGGACAGAAGTGAAAACCCAAAGGACAGAATACTACAGAGAAATCATTCATAACTTACCCACATCTTGACTGTCATCAATCAAATCACCCTCAGAGTCTCTTCTGTTCCAAGCTTTCTGCTCATCCTGAACATCCTTTCCAGGCACTTCCTTCCCTCCAGGCTCACCCATGCTGGGAAGGGCCACAGGAGACCCAAACTCCCTGGTGAAAGCAGGGTGAGCTCTGAGGTCAGAGAAGGTCACTCAATTTCAGTGAATTTTCCCTCTGCTCTCTGTACCAATTATTAAGTTACAACCTCGAGCCCTCTAAGGTCCACACCAACTCCACTATTTTAGGAAACCAAGAAGACACCTAAAAACACACCCAGGAAAGTTCATGAGGCCTTTTCTGACAGAAGCGTGTAAGATGGAGTTTGGAAAGCATCCAATCTGTTTGAGACAGGATAACTCAGCTGCAAAGACAGTTTTTGACAAAGTTAACTTTCAAACATTTACTCATAAAGTATCACTGAAAGTCTTTTTATTCTCAGTTTGGCAGGAATGGAGTAACTGCTGTTACTTCACGAGCAGATGTGCTAGCAGAGAGCATGGTGGGGAATCTTGTTCATAAGGCAAATACAAAATGGGATTTTGTTGGCACTTTTGACCTTTTTATACTGCATGTCCATATGAGGCAGCCACACTGTCTGAAACTGGGCAAGTCCCACACAGATCAAGGCTTCTGGCACTAAAACAGTATCTCTAGTTAAGAGACCAAAAAAAAAAAAATTAATAATCAACCTCTTTCCCACCAACTATCTATCAAGACCATAGTCTATTCATGTTGGCTATCTCACAAACAGGACAAAAACAACTGGTACTACTACTGGCTAGGATTATAAGATGTTTTCAGCAAAATTCTTACTCCTTATACTTTATTTTTTTTTCTGTGAATATCCAGAACACTTCTAGGAAAATAAGAGATTTAAAGAGTTAAGAATACAGGATTACCACATGCAGGAAGCAGCTGTGAACAGCAGCAGCTATAGGCAGAAATATCACCTTACATATTTCAGGAGAGGACTAGAATACACAGCAATCTCCAAATATATCTAAAAACCCACAAGCAAGAGGTTCTACAAATGACAACTGCTACTTTCAGATCTGTCAGACTAATTCAGTACCAGGTGCAAGCACAACCAAAATTGGCTGGAACTGCAATGAACTACTCTTCCTCTGACTTTCAGGATTGGAAAACACCAAGCCCTAAAAATAATTTCAAGGTCATTTTGCAACAGATGGGAGAATTACTAGAACTCAGAGCTAGATCAGGCACTGCAGAAAAATACTCAGTAGCACATATTGCAGCTGATAGATGCAGAAGGCAATGTCACAAGAGCCTGTGCCAACATCATCCAAAACTTTTAATTAAAATTAGGACTTTAGACAATCTCCTGTCTCTGTATGACCGCTAATTTTCACCATGGACACTATTCTGAGCATATAATTAACCATCCAAGAATAAAATAGATGATAGCTCTTCCTTTCAGACTATAACTTATTATACAAAACCTCACACGTTTTGGTTTTCATTTTGGTATATTTTGCATATGACAAAGTAGGTGTGCTTAAAATAATGTGACCTTTTGCCTTCCAATTTGTTTTTCAATTTACATCTATATAGCATAAATATGCAGAAAATAATGTCTTAGATTGTCTTGCTTCATTTATGCAAAAAGAAGTCCATATACTGCAAAGGGTGCGTCTCAAAATTTCTTCTCTATTACCTTCTGCACTCTTTTTTCAGGTTGAGAAAAAGTACTTTAAGACAGCAAAAACCCCTGAAAAACAAATACTCTGAAGACAAAGATAGGGTGAAACAAAATTAATAACAGAGTAACTTCGCATTACATTTGCTGCTGGTTTTAAGAAGTCAAACAATCAATGAAGATGAACAAATGAATTTAGAAGTCTTAATCATCAAGATTTAAAAATCAAAAAGACCTTTGTGGCATTAATTTCTAATTGGTTCACCTAGTTTGAACAGTTAAGTTTCTAACTATAAACATCCTTTCATTTAATCCATATATCTGCATATCAGGGGAGAAAACAGTTAAAGATTACATCAGTCGCTTAAAATTCAATACATAAATCCTTATAACGAAAGTTATTTGAATGAATATTTTCAAAGCTAAGGTCACTAAATGCTTTTAGATAATTTCCATCTATAGGAGTACTTTAATTTGTCCACAGACTTAAGGAAGCAGGAAGTTGCACTTTGACACTGAATAATATATATTAAGGTCAAGGTTAAAAACTCAAGCCTGTAATAACAATATTCTTAAAATAAACTATGTAATTTCACCTTAATTTAATGTGAAAAGATTTTATCACTGGATGCCAAAAATAGAGAGACAGAAAAGACAGCACTTGGGACAGGGGGAAAGGAATACTCTGACATCTATTTAGTTTTTAACTAAATGGAATGAACTACAGAAAAAGTAAATCTATAAAAGTCAAAATATGTTAAGCAATTATGTTTCACAATAAATCATATACTACTTTTCCAGTGACACAACATCCTCTGCAATACTCCACTTAGTCTGCTAATGTTTCAGTTTCTGTTGGTGCATGAAGTAGGAAAGCATAACCCCTCCATTTTCATATAAATCCAAACTTTTAACGTGGTACACAAAATTTACTAGGACACTTATTGACAGCTAGTTCTGTCCTACAGCAAAATTCAATTGAGTCATATCCCTTAGAAAAGACTAACAAGATATTTTGAGTAATGGACTATTAAAAAATTACACTTTTTCTTCCCCCTGCCCCAAATCTAAGTTTCACATCCAACCACAAAAGCCAAGTTAGGTACCAGCAAATGAATGAATCCAAAAAGGAGCACAGGGGTTGAAATGTGTGTGCAGCACTTAATTTACATCTTGCCAAGAGATGATGAGACATAAGCAAGACTAAAGGTTTATCAAAAAAGCACACATAAACATACCTCCAAAAAGACTAGTATGAGAATACCAGACTGGAGTTGTAAATAGAAATGAAGCTAAAGGGGTAAAAAGAATCTATTCTTACAGTGACAAAATGGTTCACGGCTTATTATTAGAAAGTTTGATTGCATGGATGGTTATGTACGTTTCATATATTTGTTAACAATCCATTATAGAAAAAGCAGTGAAATGGAAAAATTAGTACAGTTATTTAAATAAGTCACACTGCAAAGGGCATTTCTGTGCATTTTCTATGTAGTTTTCAAGGTGTGTCTGATGATTTTGAATCCTGGCCCTCTAAGAGCTTTACTAAACAAGCCTGAAAATTGTACAGTGAAAGGCTCAGCAGTGCTTACAAAGCTTCATCTTCTTCCAGGATTCTTTGCTCCAGGAATTTCATATGTCCCTTCTTCTCATTTTGATATGCCACCTTGAATATTTCTTTTATTAGGTGATTTTTTAGAATGAATCATGTCCCATTTATACTTCTATTTTTGTAACACATTTGTGTGCTATTAAAGCCTGACTTAAGAAGCAGAATTATTGCATGTGATTTCATTTTGTCACAACCCTCTGGGCATGTTTTACTGACAGTGTTTACCCACATACCTTAAGGAATGTGCATCTCTCATTAAAAACAATTACTTCTTCGAAGTTTGTAGTGGAGGAGAAACTAAAATTTTTGAAACCAGAAACTCAAGTCTCATGGATTATGAATTATTATTAAACAACAGGAATAATTATTAAACAACAGGAAAAAAACTCTCATGAGTTTATTGAGGTGGTTATATAATATCATAGGTTATTTGAAAAGAAATTTGGTGGGAAGACTTTTGAGTTGGATTTTAGAAACTGCAATTAAGACTAAAGAAACTCCTAAGCAGGACAAATGACCCAATAACCTGGATATAAATTACTATTTGAAATAAAACATCTTTGTTTTACTGCAAAATAGCAGCTGGAGGCATTTACTGTAACTTTTGTTAGTTCTTACACAAAGACCTAATTGCTGAATTTAGATTTTCCAGATGTTTTTCCTCGATCACTTTTACTCGGTGTCCTTTCACTGGTACTTTACCTTTACTTGGTGCAAGAGGCATCGTCTGGGGGGTTGGCTGGAGCTGCTCTGTGAATTGGGTGGCAGAAGGACACAAGTGAAAGGGTTTACTGGGTTTCTCTCTGACCTAGAAGTGCATTGCCATGCCACAGCTTTTGGTGCAAAAGTGCATTTGTTGCTGTGTTTGCCACATGCCTTATCTTCCACATACTCCTAGCAAGCCACAGCTTGACATTCTGCCACGTTTGTTTCTGGCTTGGAAGGCTTGCACTCACCTTCTAATGGACTAAATGTGAAATACACATTCCAAATCACAGTTAATTGGCTTGCAAAAGTTAAGTTAGTGATAGATAATTAAGATGCTCTCCAATCACCCAGGCAATGTATTTGAATTGGGCACACGAAGCAAGAACTCTGGAAGCAATAATTTGCTACATAACCTTCAGGAATGAAACCTTAGAACTTTCATTTTAAATTAGCACAAATACTTACCCACACTATGAAGGCACTATCGCATGCAGATACTTAGAAAAAAACAAACCCAAAACCCATTCCTAAGATCCTTTACACCAAGCACAAAAACTATTTCATGTAAAGAAAATATTTTAAATCATGCAAATGAAAGAAATGCCAATACTCTGGATACAATGAAAGAAAGAGAGACAGAGGTTAGAAGTGAAAGTAATTCTCAGCAGTTTAGATCTCATGAGAAAAGTTAAGATGTGACATTAGAAATTCATGTTCTGTTCAACCATGGAAGGGGAGTGGCCCACAAAAATCAGTGCAGGTGCTCCATTTTTTGCAGGCCCTTAAAGTCACATATGTAACTTATTTGCAGGTGCTCACATGTACCAATATACCTGTGCACAGAGAAACACACCCTTCACCCACATAAGTGTTTTGGGTATAAAAATCTACTCAGCAATACAAATTATTTCAGAATTTTTTCAGTGAACTCTTAATTCCCAGCCTTTCTGAATCTTATTTTCCTGTGCTTATGAGCATATACACATATGTGAATGCACACAGAATGGGAAGTAAGTGCACATATACACATATACATACATAAAGAATAGGAAAAATAACATTTTAAAATTGCTAACTGTGATTCTGATTTCAAGAGCAATTAAGAAAGGTAGAGTTTTACTGGTGACCACCTCAGCTAACAGAAATTGTATGCAACGATATGTCTGCCAGTTCATCTCAGGTGATTTGTGGAAAACTCTTTATCCATTATTCATACCACTCTAGGAATGGAAATCTTTGAAATTCTTCATGTGAACAGAGAAAGCCTGTTCCATTTTGCAAAGTTTTTCTGTGAACTGAGGAGGAAAAAGCCAGTTGGCAAACACATGATTGACTCTAATTCTTGTTTGTAGAGTTAAGTACATGATTTTAAGACAGAAAAGGAAGATTCAGTTTCTGCAGAGCTTTAAACAAAGCAAGCATGAAGATGCAACCTCTTGACTGAAATAAAGTGAAAATAAAGCAAGTTATAATATTAAGGAGAGCAGCTCAAAAGCATATTAGTATGTTTCTGTGCATGTTGGCAAGGAACACTGTGTGCAGACACTGCAAAAGTGCATGGAAATATAAAAGCAAGGTTGGAAAAGAAAAAAAATAATTATTGGTTATAATCAAATCATAAAGGTTAATTTGAGAAAATAAATTTAAAATACCCCCTTCCCCCAAATACTAGAAGAGACTCCATATTTGTCCAAAGAATTGGAAAACTTACATAGATAAAAGTAAAACTAAAACAAACAAACTCCCAAACCATTTACTTACCATAATTGAATTAGGCCGGTAATTGTGAGGATATTGCTCAGAGAAGTACTCTGTATTGTGGTCCAGCCTTTGATGCCCTCCATATTCTCCAGCATCAGAATCAAGAAGGATTTTATACTTGAAGGTAACTGTTAAGGAACTATGACAATCACCCCTCAAACAGAAAATAAATCAAAGCAAAAAATCTAGAAGAATTAGTAGTGGAAGTTATGCACTAATGGAAGCATGCTGATATATTCAACATAAAGCAA
Source organism: Catamblyrhynchus diadema (assembly GCA_035047745.1). Lineage (NCBI taxonomy): Eukaryota > Metazoa > Chordata > Aves > Passeriformes > Thraupidae > Catamblyrhynchus > Catamblyrhynchus diadema. The sequence continues at coordinate 7,958,026 of JAWWMN010000001.1, read as the reverse complement.
AAATCATAACAAAATCTAAGAAAAGAGTGGAAAAACATGCAGAGTACATAGAATTCATATGAAGTTTTGTCCTGAAAATTTTATTTAGCACAGTGACTCCTCTTAAAGCAAGCACCTCCCAGTATCTTCTGCAATCTGCCATGATTGATAGGTTTATACATTACAGCAGATATGCACAGCACTTCAGGTGATGAACTAGACTAAAAATGTACCACTAAACAAAACAATGGATTTGAATTGCATTTAAGTAGTAATATAATTGTGACCATCAAAATCAATCAGTATTTGGCAATATTTTACAGTCTGTCAGAATCTGATCAAGTGTCAAGCAGGAAAGCGTGTAATTTTACAGAAGAAAACACAACAACTCCTCTGAGAGTCTTCTGGAAAAGAGCTGGAATTATTATAGCACAGAGGAACAAAAGAAAGAGTATATTGTAAGAGAAGGCTTTTTAAGAGACAAATATTCTGACTGCAGTTGTTAAAATGGGGTGAATTATTTAACAAAGTCTAGCAATGAGTTGGAATACCTCTGGATACTTAAAAGGACTTACACAGATTTAGCAAAAAATACAAGGTAAAATAAAGTTGAAACAATAAAGTCAGACAACATAAGGAAATAAATGGGGAAATGAAGAGCTAACCCATATTCAAAGTCAATTTCTTCTTATTTGTGACAACTACAAATAAAATATTTTAATTATTTTATTATTTCAGTACCTTTTATTTTCTTGACTGGACATTATTAAAGCATCTTTTTCCCTCCTGAAGTTACAACAGAAAGGAATGTCCATCACCCAAAAAAGAGAGGGAAATAACAACACTCTATAATCCACAACCTGCTTCCTCTATTCTTAGACATGGAAGAATCTTACTTTCCTAGAGCTTGTATTTAATAGGATTAGGGATGAGTGAAGCAACACTCTTTCAAAAAAGTCAGTCGTTCTTAAACTGTTCTTAGGCTTCTGTGTTTGTTCAACCTTTTGAAAACAGGCCTGCTCAAAACCTGAAGGATTGTGGTATAAACAGAATTGTTTTCAAGTCTCTTTACACACCTCCATCAGATGAGGTGGGAAATTCCCCAACCACCAGCCTTACTGACCAAAATCTCTGGTGACAAGGAAGGCTGAAGCATGACATCACACAGAAGGAACCACAAATTTACTCTGAGACACTTCAGTCTAGAAGATTGCAATGAAGAAAAGTAAATGCACATAAGGAAAACAGGAAAACTGTCAATGAGCTTCCAATTCACAAATAGGAACTAATCCCTTCCCCACAAGTGTTTGCAGCAAAATGAGAGAATGATCCAAAAGTGCCAAGTTAGTTGTTGTGTTCTACAGGGCAGGTGCCCAAAGATCACAACATTCTACAGCAAAATCTTAATATTTGTTATCTTCCCTAAAAAAAAGGAAAAAAAAAAAAAGTTTGTTTGGAAAATTATACTTCACCAGCTTTAGTCCTCAAAGGTTTTCATGTGCACACCACACACACCTCTCCTCTCTTTTCCTTTATAAACATGATCTAATTACCATTCATTTGCTGTCATGTACAACATGCAGAGCCACAAACTACAAGATGCAGTCACTCTCTTCAGTGTCCTTTCAGCAGCAGCAATGTCTGCTTTATTCCACTACATATTTTATTAACGTGGCAGGAAAATGCCTCCATCAAGCATTTCACACCTTGCTTTGGTGATCTGTACTACACGTTAAATTTAATACGTTATCAGTGTTGTTGAAAGGCTTGACATGTTTAATGATTCCCTCAAAACTATGTACAGCAATTGGCACTGTTATGGCTATGCTGCTTTAAAAACAATTCATAAAATTATGTCTGTATTGTCAGGAAGTACTGCTGAAGTTAATATCACCATGTCTTCACACATATATAACATATTTTATGTAAATACTGTTAACCACATCCTGAATAATGGGGTCACAAAAGAATTTTAAGATCTTCACAGATCAGGTATTCGTCTGGGAAAAATACCTAGTTTGGTAAACATGTGCATTTACCTTCCAACTTAAAGCCTCACAAAAAAGTCAGTTTTCACATTTCAGAATTTTACAAGCATCTAGTTTTCTGAAGACTGCTTTCACAAAAACATTATCCAGCATTTTAATTAAGTACATAATAGAAGTATTTTTTTATGCAGTGAAGGCTGTTTTGTTTCTGTGACAGTGTTGGAAATACTAGCCTGTATTCTCACTGGGAAAAAAAAACCACCCGATTCCTGTTGTTTGGTGCTCCAGCTAAATTTCCTACCCACTGCAAGGGAGGAGAGCAGCAAAAGCAATGAACCCTTGTATAGATAGAGCTGAAAATGGAAAAAATTGACACATTATCTACCACGTCAATTACTAAATCATTATGTTTTATAATGTTTTAAAATACATATTTTACACAATTTTTAAATTTAATCTTCAGCATGTTTAGTGACACATTTGCAAAGTAAATGCAAATCATAAAATAGGATAATCTGTACTTTTTTCCAACACTTGCTGCTGATGAAAGAAACCAAGTAGTGCTTGTGGGGGTGATAGAGTCTTAAGTGGTTAGGCCATTTTGCTTTTCATTGTTCTTGAATTTCACTGAAAAAAACTAGCATAATTTCAGGATGAAGGGTACCACTTTTGCTCCTCTCCACACACTGCTAATTTTGAAGTCTAAGGATTCAACTTATGAGTGACAAAAACATATGGAGAATATTTGGCTGAATTTTGTAATGAAGTTAAACACCTTGGCCTAACAAAATTCAGCTCAGGATTTTTCACTGACAGGTGAAGACATTTAAACACTCAACACGTGCACAAGTACCGAGAGGGGAGAGGGAGGGGGGCACTTTCCCTTTTAACTTCTGCCAAATATGATTTTTGTTTAGACCACATGCAAATTTACAGATATGTCAATTCATGCTGGTTGGTGATTATAAACATAAAATGCAGATTTACTTTGGAGCCAAGATAACCAACCTTGTTAAAAAGAGGGAGATATACACACATATAGCTTAATTTTAATGAAACTTCCAACACAGGGGAAAAATTATTTAACAAAATCAAGTGTGGAATCTCAAGGAGGGAAAAGGAGTTATTTCTGAAATCTTTAAGCCCCTTTCATGTTCTTTCTCCATCCTTTCAGCCATGTTCCTTTTTTATAGAGGAAAGAAGGTTTCCACATTGAATTTTCACTGCAGACTGGCCTTGGAATCCAAGCACTACCCCACAGAAAGGCCTAGGCAGTAGTAAAAACATAAAATTGGAAACTTATGAATGGTTTCTCCACCAACATTCAAAATTTTATCTACAATCAGAAAACTAGAGACAGCTGACCTAGATGTTGATTGTTCATCTACCTCCAGACTGAAGCAAATTAGGCAGAAATAATTTGTTAGTTCAAGCTTCTCTTCTCATGAAAAGGCTTCTGAAAGAGCATAATTTATGAAGTAAAATCCCAGCATAAGCATAGAAATGTTTTTCTTTTTCCTTCAAATAATGAGTCAGAAATTGGGCAATAGGATATGCCACTCTGATACTTACACAGACTCACAGTGCTGCAAACCTCCTTCTTCTCCCATGCAGATCAAAGAGGCATTCCCACATTAGTATGCTGTATTTCTTATTCACACCTATTAACCTTAAGTATCAACTACCTTGATGGAATTTAGCATTTGACTGATCCTAAATTAAGTCCTTTGTCTCAGCCTGCCAGAATTCTACCAGGCAGGGACAGTTACACAACCACACTTCAAAGGGGCGTCTTTGCCTTCAGCAATCACATGCCAGTGACTCATTTAAATGACCTTACTTGCTCATTAGAAGCTCTAGATGCACGTTGTAAATGTCAGAGAGCCTGAATTAATGTGGGGATTTTTACAAAAAAGTACATTTTTGCAGCATTTTGATGACAATATTTGTGATTCCTCAGGTCAAATCTAGCTATTTGCTTATGGATGACTCTGGTTTCAAATCAGAGAACGTCCTGAGTTGGAAGAGAGCCACTAGGATCCAAGTCCAACTCCTGGGCCAGCACAGGACAGCCCCAAGAATCATATGTGCCTGAAAGCACTGTCCAAATGCTCCTGATCTCTGTCACATTTGGTGCTGCGACCACTGCCTTGGGGAGCCTGTTCCAGTGCCCAATCACCCTCTGCGTAAAGAACCTTTCCTAATATCTAACCTAAACCTGACACAGCTTCATACCATCCCCTCAGGTCCTGTCACTGGTCACCAGAGAGAAAAGATGAGTACCTGAATGTTCTTATGAACCCTAAATTCATGCCACTGTGCCATTCAATCACTTTGGGACTACAGTGCTTTGATACATGCTATGCAAAAATAGCAATATGTAGAACAAAGAAAGCACTCTTTCCCATGACATTTTTTTCTGCTTGAGCAGTATATGACAACATGAAATGTCAAAATACAGATAAGCTAGCAGCCATTCATACTGCTCAACATTCACAGACTCCCATGCTCACATATAAAATTAAGGTCTCATTCCTTGAATACCTCACACCAAAGTACAGTATCTTACAAGAACAAATTGTAGAACAGAGCAACCCAATGTCAAGGAAAATAAGTCAAGAGAGAAGACTGAAGTATGAGGAGGAAGGAAAAACTGACCACAAACTGTGACTTCTCATACAGACTAGCTGAACGCCCACAGAAAGACTTTCCAAAGCAGGTGGGATCAGCAGGACTGTAATGTTTACTGACTACAGCTTCTCATATAAAAGCAAAATTGGGGTTGTTATGCCAACAGCCTACATACGGAACAGTTGAAAGAAGAATGACATTTTCAGTGAGTTCAGAACTGAGGACTGCCTACAAAAATGCAGGCCAGGCAGGAAACTCTGTACCTTTCAACATAGCTGGTAACATATCTGAGAAGCTGCATATAAAACCAGCTTAGAGATATATATCACTACAATATATGGATAGACCAAAGCCATCCATTTTATAAAGGCACATTCAATGACGTGTTAGGTGCACACATTCATCTAGTTCAATGCACAAAACAAACTTAAACCTAAGTATTGAAAGGATCATCCAATTTCCCAAAATTCCCAATATAATTCAGAAAAATATTTAATTAAAAACAATGTGATCAATATATTACTGCAGTTTGTCTCTTCCGGCTTATAACAGCAAAGGACATCAAATTAAAAATCCACTAATTTATTAAAAGAAACAAACAGACTAACAACAAACTTTTGCTTTTAGATACTTTCTCTGAACATCTAAGTTTCAAACAGATCATAAATAACTCCTTTTCAAGGGGAGAAATTGTTCTGAAGATTTAATATAACGTTACCGTATGTCCTAATAATAGACCATCCTTTATTGAAGTCTTAGGTTAAAAGGATCCATTAAAAAACTATACTTAAAATTCATGGTTCTAATTGCAGAAGAAGAGTTAGGGAGAAACCTTAGCCAACATTGAAACACCCCAAAGCATTTAAAAAAATAGATAAGGAAATTTCTCTAGATAATAAGTAGCTCCCTACTCTTTGGTGAACTCCCCCTCCCACAGAGATTTGTGTGCAGCTCTGGGATCCTCAGGACAGGAAATTCCATGATTGAACTAAAGCAACTGAAACATGGAATTACCCTGAACGGCTAATAAATAAAGAGGAGGCTAAAACTGGAATTGCAGCTCTTTAAACTGACACAGCAAGAGTCACACACTAGGCTGTGTTAGTCAAAGGACTTGAAAGAAACTGAATTTGGGCAACTAAAACTCCCCCAGAAAATCAGCATTAATTTTTGGAGCCTCTAAGAATTTGGACACAAATGCAAAATCAGTCAGTTACTCAAGTAATCATTTACAGCTCAGCTGATCTAAGAGCACATTCTCAGTCCACTCAAGTTTTAAAGTATAAATGTACAAATACAAACTGCCTGATGAAGGTTTGCACTAATGCACATTCCTGTGTGACTCCATGCAGCATCATCCCACTGTGGTGGCTTTCTGCTGTGTTTTTAAGAAGTGGAAGTTACTTGCTTTCTCATTCCTCCACAGAATTCCAAAAAACAGCTTCGCAAAACTTTAAATTGCATTTTTTTTAATTTTGCTTTGTACAAAATTATCTCTCATGAAGAAGACTAATTTATAGATTATTTTTTTGATATACACAAAGAATTAAAGCAATGTTATATTGGTGACAAATTAGTGATTTCTTACCTTTTAACTACAGGTTGGATTCATATTAGGAAAAAAGACATAAAATCAGCTTTCAATTTCTACAACTTTTCCTCACAAACAGAAAAGAAAAGGATATTTTCCTGGAGTTTCAATACCCACTCTGTAGTCCACATAACTTTGGTATGGATGGAAGTTGAAAATAAAAATAAGACCTGCTCTCTCAAATGCTATGACCTTATTGGATTCATGCTTTTCACTCACATAGGCCTAGGGAGAAAAGAAAAAAATCAACACTTCAAAAAGATTTAATTTCTAATGAATGAAAAAAAATAAACCCAAGAAAAACCCCACTGCTTCTGTACCTCACTTCAAATAATACAGGTAAATACTCAAGGAACAGAACTAAAGACATTAAAATGTGCAAACTGAAATTGTTTATCTATGAAATTGCATAAAAAGTTTTTGATTACTAAGCTGCAGCTTACTTTTTACAAGGCAACATAAAATTACAGAGGTAGAAGGCTGTTCAGCATAGAGCACTTGAAAAATTCTTGCTCAAAGACTGGTAACATGGTCTTTTCATCACACTTGCTGTAGTAAAAAATGGATTCCTTTTGTCAAATGAAATCTTCAGCCTATTTGTTATGGGGATCTGCATCACATATAGTATTATTCATTCAGAAAATGAAGCACTCAATATGTTTTTTTTTGTGTGTTTTTTTAGCAATCTGTGTGAGAAACAGCTTTGATAAGCCACAATATATAGCTGCGCATAGTTTTATTTGCTAAAGCCATTAATAAATAACTAGGCATTAATTAAAAAAAAAATCTTTAAAGTGGATTATTCTTTAAAGTGGACTAGAATAAAATAATTAAACACTGAGAAATTATAACAATTGATCTTTCATAAAAATTACAATGTGATACGAGTGTAAAAAATGCAAATGCAGAAGCAGCAGGTTGATGACTAGGAGACTATAACTTACACTAGACTTTGCTGAAAGTTTTTCCTCAGAAATGGAGTAATTATTTTTATAAAGTGTAATGTCAGAACAACTTATACTTTTGCAAAGCAATCCTTGGATTGGATTACAGACAATTTTATAGTCTGCTTTATGCAATCCACAGTTACTGAATAAAAATAGGGAAAATAACAGAAAAAGACCTTGTTATGAAGCTAAAAGGAGACTGTTTCAGGTTTCTATTATCTGTGGAAGATATTTCAGTGCCATATTTTGACAACTTGAAATATATGCTGAGGCATTACACAGCGCATAATAAAGCACTGTTTGAAATTTCAGCATGCAAATTTGAAAGGGTTGTTACTGTACACATGTACACAACTGGTGACTAAAACTTATCTTTTTGTATATACAGCTTACCTGGGGAGATGCAAGCCAGCCAAATCTTTCCTCCAATTTATTCATATCTCTATCAAAGGCATTTAGGAATTTATAGCGAAGAAGATCATCCTCAGTAAGATTAAACTGTCTTCTGGCATAGTGGTAGCTCTCATTATTCCCTATTCTCGGGAAGTCAAGCCATTCTGGATGTCCAAATTCATTACCTGCATTTAAAAATATTAAGGATCTGTGAAATAACATGCCACGAATACACTAAGCCTGCAAAAGCAAAATATATTAATGTGTATTTCCTTTCTACAAGTTTTAAATTCCAAAGAAGCTGCTTCCATGCATAAACCAGTCATTTTATTATTATGTCTCTCATTCTTTAATATGTCTCTCAGAACCTCCATCTGTGTTAGCAGGGTTGCTTGACGATTAAAACTACAAGAGCAAAATATCCATGAACTCCAGGGAAAGTATAAAGTGACGAATTATGAACTCCATGTTACCATGCCATGCTTAAAAATTTCCCAAAAATTATTTTTCTGCGTGTGTAAGAGCCATTATATCTCAATTTAGTTTTCTATAGCAGTAGCTTCGCAAGTCTGCCAGTCTCATCCAGATTATCTATCCCAAAAAACTACTGACCAGACTTCTCTTGAAGACAAAGAATAGCTTTATTCAAATCTGGACCACATTCAAAAAGAAGGAAACAGGTTAACATTTAGTAAAGAAAAAGTTTAGCTTCTCTTATGTAGAATCTCCAAAGCAAATCTCAAAGCAAGACCCCATTTTGGACTCAGTATTTTGAGTGACTTTGATGTATCCAAAGTTTTCTTGTTTTATATATTGTCATTATTACAGATTGAGACAACTCCAAATGGACTTAATAATTCTAACTCATGATATAACCTATTGTCCTGCAGACTCTCTGACATTTTGGACTGTTCATTTGACACAGAATTAAAGGGTATCAAGTACCCTGCAAGCTAAACACTCGTTTCAAAGCCCACAACAGTTAAATCATGACAAACATTTCAGAGATTACACAACACCCACTCACTATAAAACAGAGACAAAAATATGTACCTGGAAATATGTATGGAAAGTAATATAATGAAATTTAAGAGCTTTTACTAAAATAAACAACCAAAAAAAGAATAGTAAAAGGATCCTCACATTTCCACAAACTGTTACTCAAGTTTTGTCAATGAACTGGAGCTTTGTGGGCTGACAGAGGGCAGGGATGCCAAGGGAAGGCAGGAGATCCCTGGCTGGATACCCTGCATGTGCATCCACCACCCATCTGCACTGCCTAGAAGGCCTGGAGGATACAGGCAGCAGAGACAACTGTGAACTTCAATTTGTGAAATGATTTCTGTAATTCTGTGTTTCATGGGAACAAAGAATGAACAGAGGACAAAAGAGAAAAGCCTCATATATATTTAGGAGAGTCCTTCTGAGTGGTATCTGCTTTGTAAACGAACTGACAAGTTGTAAATTAAATTTCCTATTCAAAAGCTAAACCACTAAATTTCATATTCAGCTCAAAACTGGAGACAAATATAAAAGAATCAGAATCACAGCAGGACTTACAAAATGACCTTGGAATAATGCTGGACTGAGCTCTTAAACTGTGCTAACAATACGGTTTGGAAAATGAGGAAAGATATTGCTACAAAACAGACACAGTATCTAACCAAATTCAATATTCTCTGAAGAGCTAGGCAAGGTATTACCTTCTTTCGTGATCTGCACACTATTGAAAAGATGAACTACATGAGATAGCTCAGCTAAAGACAGCAAAAAACATCAGAAAGACAGAGATGACACATATCTTGAATTGATAGCAACGAAATCATACCTTATTTCTTCAAGAAAGAAACAACAATGGGGGAAATAAGCAATAGGAGATAGCAAATAAATTAGACTGAACTAGCCCATCATTTCCATAGATTATTTCACAGTAAATAGAGCAGACTTCCTTCGGGTTTATAATGTAACAACTCCCTCACCTCCACTTGCTTTGCCTATTTCCCCACCACAGTAACTAATGTGTTTCCAATGCTGTTCTGTTGTCTTGGCTTTTTAAAAGGAACAATATAAGTGCAGCAAAATACTAAAAGCAGTCTTAATTTCCTAACTATTACTAATGGCTATTAAGAAAAAAAGGGAATTTAGTACAGTGCAGCAATTTGACAAAACACTAAGATACTTTCTGTTCCCAAAAACACAAGCTGAGGTCTAAAGTCTGCATATACTTTGACAGTCTGTGTCCATGAGCATCTTCTGGAGAATATGCTCCTGAGCCTTTTGTACTAGTTGCTTGACTGTAAAAGGGTCACTTGCTTTCTCTTTATAGAAAGAAAAATAGTTCATAAATTGTAACAGAATGAACTCAAGCAGTTTTGGTTATGTTTTTAAACTGTGGTATAGGGAAAAGAAAGTAACATTTAGGATGCATTTGCTCTTGCAATGCATTAAGGTCATGTATCCTATTAAAAAAACCCACATCTAAATGCTGCTTTTTTAATTGCTATTTCTTTCCTAGTTTAGCTTCATAACAAATTACAGGAGGGACTAGGAAAGAAAAGGGACAGGTGAGCAACACTTGCTGCTAGAGATAATTATCGGTTCACTGAATTTCAGTGAAGCATCATCTGCCTCCTTCCCCATTGTTACACTTCTCATCTCTGACAAGAATCAGCAACATTCACTTCTATGCTTAGAGGCTTCTTCAGTTATCAAGAAGTATAACTGGGATTTATTTTCCTCTAATTAATTTACTGTTTGATGTAAAAGTCTAAACTACAGATTGATAAGAAGCCAGCTGCCACAAATGATGCAAATCAAGACAATGGAACTAATGCGGGGGAGGCAGAGAACAAAGCTGAAATTAACTGAAGTTTTGATTAGAGAAACAAAACAAAGACAAATCCTTGAAGTGCAGTGCATGCTAATTTTATCTAGAAATTAATTGAAGTTTGCTATTTGCTGCATATTACGCACACTGGACAACTTTATTATGTACGGGATTTCAAGACCGCAATTCCAACAAATAAATTAACTTTCTACCACCATAATTAAAATTTATGTCACCCTTGTTTATGAGGATAGAAATGCATTAACATCACAAAGAAGTTAGGCTGCTTCAAATTCTTTTAAAGTTGATCTGCACAGGTCAATAAAGTTTTCTTGATCTCCTTTCTTTAGACATCTTTAGTAGCAATTCTCTCCGAAAGAATAAGCCTAAGCAGACCTGAAGGCATATTTAAAAGATGGAGCAGGCAGTTTCAAGAGATGTTACTAGGAAATGCTTGCATTTTGAATTAAATATGATGACACTAAATATTTTTAAAGCAGTTAAAACAAGTAGTTTATTTTATACAACAAAGGTAAGAAGTTCAATTAGGTGTATAAGGCTAAAAAGGTTTTAAATTATCTAAAACACCACAAAAGATCCTATTTTAATCTGATGAGCTGGAGACTGGACACATTGGGACAAAAATTCCAACAAAATTAGGAATTCCAAAAGTTCCACCTTAAAGTACATCTATCAAAGTATATGGAGTTACACCAATTTACAGAAGTCAGATAATAAAGTCATCCAGGAGTTGTAACTGCTTTGAATTTAACTTCACTACCTTTGTGAACAATGATGACAGTGCAACAATCTGCAGGCTATAAATAAAATCAATGTAAATCAGATCTAGATAGCATTTGGTATTTATCATTACTTCAAACAATTGAGTGTTTTCTTTATTTTCTCTAGTTGTAAAGCTCTTGGGTGTTAAGTTATTCTGATACTCTGTATTTACTCATATTTGTACCAAATCTTAACATTCATTCCTACCAAACCCAAACAATAAACAGTAATCTCTCTCTGAATGAGGAATGAGCCTCACTGCAAGCATTCCTATAGTGTTGAAATACAAACAAAAATAAAATTAAGTGAAATTCCAAATAGACTCCTGATACACCTGGGTTAGATGACATGAAGATCTTCACATATTTTAATCTTCTAGCATTGGTATTTAATGACATATTTGGTCAGAAAATACTAACAAAATCAATTCAGAGTAACAATTATATTTTAACTTCTGCATAAAACACAGGCTAGAGGAAATCTCTAGCATGAGGCAATGGTAGAGAGGGCAATTGGTAAAGACAGTTCAGTGAAAATAAATGTATTTTTGTCCAATTTTCTGAAAACACCAGATATTGTCTCCTCCCAAGTTACGAAAGATAAAAATCATGATAAACACCATATTTGTTTTGCAGCTTGGATCTTCTATGTCTCCTAGGAGAGAAGGGAGGGAACATTGAACATTCCCTGTATTAAAGGATTAAAGAATGTATCTCCTCTGGGATGATACCGTCATGAGGAAACACAAGGATGCTCCAAGGTATCCAAGACATGGGAAAGGACTGAGTGTTTAAAAAGCTTGCCCTAAATCACACAGGGACACAATAGCTGTACAGGGATACAGTTCCTGCTGTTTCTCTCCCATTCCCATCTCCCATCAAGGGTTGCTTTGTCTTCTCTCATTTCCTACTGATGTTTAAAAGTTGGGAGCTATTGTACCACACAATTTTATAAACACTGAGAAAACAGTTCCAGGTTCTTAAAGGAGATAATATTCCAGTTGTTCCAACAAAAATTCCAGCCATACTAAATGGCACTGTTCAGTTCTCATATTTCAAATTCAGATCTCTCTTTTGCCAGATAAATTACAGAAAAAAACCCAAACCAAATAACAAGAAATAAAGAATTATCCTAAGAAGCACCAATTCTGCATCTCTATTAGGAAGGGCTGGATGGCTGAGAAGATTTCTTACATAAAGGAACAACCAGGCACAGGCATAGTAAACAGGCCATAGCACTGCTTGCTATGGCTTACTTTCTTTTTCAACAGAAGAAGATCATATGATAGCTATGCCCACATGCTGGTATTTAGCAAAACTCTAGTTACACAGAAAACAAACAAACAAACATTTACTGGAATGAATTATTCTTTCATTTAATTATTTGTAATGTTCTATCAAAGGAGTACTCAATAAAATACCAGTGGCCTCACTGACAACAGTATTCACTTCCTAAGGGCATATGAACATTTTTGCTTGAATGTTTACTGAGCAGAGCAGGAGTTGCTGCAGTTCATACTAACAGACAAGAAAGAGAACCATGAGAAATTATCTAGGCTAGAAGGGACCTTGAGAGGATAATTATTTTATTAATCTACTCTTAGAAGCTTTCAGGCCTGAAAGTTTACATTTCAGGCCTCCTTTCCCAGTGTAGAATAATATACAACTGACTTACAACTTACTCAACATCCTCATACAGTTTTTAAAACAATAAAGTAGCAACTAAACTCTTTGTGGTGCTTTTACACTGAAACAGTTCCCATTTTGCTGTTTCCTATTAGCTGCATCCTGGGAAAAAACAAGAGACTGACTTTGGTACTGTGACATTTCCACCAGGCTCTACGTGAACACGGCACATTATACATTATTTAGTCAACCACTTCCAAGAGCTCACTAAAATATTTAAGAACAGAAATATTGCAGAACACATTGCAAAGGTTAGAAAAAACCCACAACAAAACAGACAGAAAACCCCCAAATCTAACAAAAATTACAAACCTACATCAAGAAACTTTTTTTAACAGATGATGTAGTCAGAGAAGTTCTAGCTAGATCTTTCAGTTTGGTGCCCTGCCAATTATTAACTGGTACCACACTTGACAGGTTAATGGGTTTACAAAGTGAATTTAGAACAAGGCTGAAACAGAGCAGTCCAAGAAAGGTGTCAATCTATTTGCCCTGGGATACCCAACAAATAGCAGTTTAGTTACTGGTAAGAATTTCGTTGTCTAATTTTGAAAGAACATAAAAAGAATTAAGAAAAAAACAGAGGAAAAAGACCACTTACATAGTGTTTGGTGCACAGGAAAGTTAAAGTAAATGAAAAATGAAAGTTCAGTATTATCCTGTTCTTATTACAGGCACAAATCTAATTACTTAAATAACTATGCATTTGCTAACAGCACAAAATGAGGAAAATTTGAAATTAAAATTTGGAATAAACTTCAAACAAAGTAGGGGAAAAAAGGCATTCTAAAATAGATATCAGCAATCAAAACAGAAGACACATCATGAGAAGCCCTGGTTTTCTTGAAACAGTACAAATCAGCCATCAGAGTATACTTCTGGCTGCACCTCTAAACCTCTTCTTACCTAATGTCCTCAAAGGAGTACATTCCCAAGATTCTTCCTAGACTCACGTATCACTGCTTTGAAATTAAAGCTTCTTTCTGCCAGCTGCCTCCTGCCCTCCGCCTGAGGCTGGTTCAACCGTGCTGTGCTGGGAATGCATTTATAAACGTCCTAAAAACATTTATTTTAGAAAAAAAACCTTCTAAGATCCTTACAATTTTAAACAGCTCTTGTCTGCCATTGTTTTCAGTGAACCTGGGCACTCATTAAGGTATTTTCAAAACCAGAATTATGTAATTACTGTAAAAGTCTTTGAAAAGGCACAGCATCATATTGCTACACTACTTCTTTCTCAAAGAAATGGAAAACTCCAAACAGCACCTGGGCACTGTTGCACATTTCTCAAAGAGTGCAGAGACCTCTGATGTTTTCAGTCTCAAGGCTGTGGCTGCCAACATTAAGACTCCTCTGATGCAGAAAACCAATCAATGGTATTTCTAAGTTGCCATAACAGTTATGCTTCATTTCTGATAAGGAAATGGAGTTGTTTTCTGAATGTTACATAAGTAACTTGTGAATTTGGAAGGTACAGTTGGTGTTTTGTTTGCAGGACTCTGCACTGCTTCAAAGAAACCTGTTACTGTAATAGCTCCTGCTATGAACTTGTATATACACAAATATAAGTAATCACAATACTAAAAAAACCCAATCAATCGGTGTATTTGTTTCTAAATACAATTCTACACAACAGCTGAAATCTTAGGTGGAACCAACACCTAACTGAAGCCATATTTTAGATATTTAAGGATATTTGCTTAAGAATTAGTTGTCATTGCCCAAACAAACCCCCAATATTCTGAAACCATCATGGAGAGTAAAATTCAGTATCTTACTCTCAAAATAAAAGTTTATAGAAAGAAAGGAGTAGAAATTTTTATAAAACTTATAGAATTCTCACACAGAAAATCCTGAATGTTAGCAGAGAATTTTACCACACTGAAGAGTGAAAAAAATAGTAAAAAAGATTCTGAAATTAGCCACACTTCATATTAGATAAGAAACCTTTTGCACTGAAATCCTTTCAGGATCCCAATTCAGCAATAAAACATCATGGCAACATGTAGCAAAGAAGTTTCTGACCACAATTGTATCTTCCAATTAAATACTGTTCAGAAAATAAAGAGTGGGAACATACAGATGTATTTTCCAATTGTTCAATTATTATAGAGTTTGACAACACTACTCCAGCATAATCTTGTAGTGCTTGGTCAGTACACCCAAACCTATCATTAAAGAGAAAGGCAAATATTGTGATCCAGAATTGTATATTAGCAATGTCTCACAATACAAAACATCTTCCAAATGAGAAGAACTGCAAGCAATTTCAAGTCAGGTTTCTCTTACAGAGTGTCCTCAAATAATTTGTTGCAAGATACAGACTTGCTTTAGTGAGCTGACAAAAAAGCATAGCCCTGGCAATCTCCAGCCTTCCTACTGTTCAGCTGGGCATTTTCTTTCTACAATTACTTAAATTTCACTACTTAGCAGGAAGACAATCAAATTTTTATAGTACTTCTACTTTGCAGCAAAAGAATATGTAAGACTGATGCTAAATAATCATGCACTGAGAATTCAAGGTCATATGAGGTTAAGGTTTTGGATTTTTTTGCTTGCAGTTTGGTTTTGTGTGGGATTTTCGGTGTTGGTTTGGGTTTCTTTACACAACAGATGAAAATAAATGCCAAGGACTGACACTGGAAAAGATTGGCTAACTACTCCTTTGGCTTCCGTGCTACTGCTGAGGGATGAATGAAATATGAGCCATCTGTAAAACTCAAACATGCAGGGGAAAATAAAAATACAAAATCCACATTTCAAGAGTCACTTTGTTAATAGTTTAAAATAGTCCTGAGAACAGACATATCAGCTAAATAATCAGTTTTTCTATAGTTATTAAAGTAAATGTTATAAGGAGATTCACGAAGAGAACTGAACGTGTAGAGAAAGAACTTTGACTGTGGGCAACAGGTAAAACCAATCTTCTCACCCTGCTACTTTCAAATGCTCATACTAAACCCTTTTGTGAAATCAATCCACAGCATGAGCTGTAAGAGTAACTCTGCATAAGCTATTATCTTAGGAAAGAGTGATGATAGCTACATCTGGTAGCCAACACAAATGTTGGTTTGGTGTTTTCTAGCTCTATTTAAAGACATACCAAAACTACCAACCCTCATATGGAATGCAGCGCAACACAGCATTATGCATTGCTTTTTGGCATTTCCACTCAAACCAACACAGTATGACTGCTGGGTTTTGGAAGGAATTTTTAGCTAATAACTCAAGGGAAAACATGGGGCTGCTCAAATAAATATCTAACAGGGATTCAGACAGATTGAAGAAGAATGGTTAGAGAAGAACGACATTACCTGGAATAAAAATTAACTGACTATTTAAGCTAGGGAATTATAAGTCTGCCAAAAACCTCCTTGTGAAAATGTGAATATTTTGAGCAACCTGAGGAGAAAAGAGGAAGCATCAAGAGTTACAAACTCTCATTAGGCCTATGCCAAATTAAACAGTACATTTACATCATGATTCATTTGCCTTTTGCTTACTGTTAAATAAACAGATTAATCAAATACCATAACCAGTTTAAACTCTATGAAGTGGAAATAATTTCCTTACTGTTCCTCTAACAATAATTTTACTCTTTATCTGGGAAGCAAATTAGCTCTGAAATACACCGATATTCCAAAGAACAAAACTGCTGTTTTGCTGTGTGTTTCAAAAGCAGTGTCCTCATTGGATGGTAAATATTTATGTTGCTATAAACATAATTTATGTGTATGTCAGAAGAACGTCCCGCATCAACTTATTGACTTTTTGCATTCATTGTTTTAGAATCTTTTGCTCCTCCCCGCTTCAACTTGTTCATTGTTAGCTTCACAGTTTGGGGCTTTGTTTGTTTGTTTTTGTTGTATGGGGGATTTTTTTTTAAAGATAGTCTTACATAAACAAATGAAAGATGGTAAGTGGTTTATGTAAGACTCTAACCAGACATTTGAAAGCAATTTTTCTAAGTCATGTTTATTTGTTTTAGGATATTTCAAAAATCTTAGCAAAATATTCTTTTGGTGACAGCATAATCTGTTGAAAGATCTCTGCTCATTAGAGTCAATCACAATGAGGATGTCTAAGGCAAGATTATTTGTACTGTTGGTGGGGTTTTTGTTTGTTTGCTGTTTTGGTTTTTTTCTTTGTGGAAATGGGTATTGAAATTTTCAGGTTTGGGGCTTTTTTTTGGAAAGAACAGTTAGAGATCAGAAGTCAGGGTCTCTGGTATTTTGTCACACTACAAAAAGGGCAGGTTTCAAGAAGAGTCTCATTTGCCTGATAATTAAAACACTTATGGCTATTAGTCTGTATATTAAAGTCAACTGTTCTTGAACAGAAAATGTATGGTTTAAATTGAAATGTCTTGTCTGTAAATGAGATCTATTAATGAAGGTGCACAGAAGGAGTGTATTAATGAGAGAAACCTCTGATGATGTAATTCTGACCTGTTCAAAGCAGTAATTGCTCTGGTCTTCTCTCTCCCTCTTACTAGATTAGGGACCAAATCTCATACAATTTTCAAAGAGATAGTCTGAACTTTTTGCAAGATACAATGCATCTATCAGACTGCACCTGAAGAATGTTAAAAATCAGAATTCATTTAGAATCATTAGGATGTGCTGCTTCCACAAAAATACTTAGTCTTGGAATGATCTCTGCATCAGATTTTAAAATGGAGCATAGATTTGCAACTGCCTCAAGTGGACATTATGCATGGCCATCTTATATGAAAGCAAGTGTCACAACATCTGTTTTTTAAGCATCTTAAACCTTAGTCACATCTCAGAGTATAAGAACATAAAAGGAAAATTAAAATATCATAGCAATATAAAGCTTGTACGTTATTAAAATTCTTTTACAACTGTTTACAACCCCAGAAGAGGATAAAGAAAGGCTGTAATTAAGAAGCAGCCTCTGAAGAGCATCACCTTCTAATACTAATCTACAATTAGTTATACCAGAATAATTGCTGGTCTTCCAGTATGAGTGGGCATATGGAGACTGCAACTACAGTGCAGGCTGGGGCAGACCTTTACAAATATCCTGATGGCAAAATGGGCTGGATTCACAATGTAAAGATAGTCTTGACTCACCTGTACATTAACCACTGTCAGCGCAACTAGAAGCAGGACAAAGGGAAAAAGAAAAGGCAAAGGAAATATAGCAAAAAAAGAAAAAAAAAAAAAGATAGCAGGCAACAGTTTTTAAAGCTGAAGCAAAACCATTGCTCAGATAAAAAAGGGACTTTAAGGAATTGGTACTGATGGCACCTTTGATGCAAGAAGCAGATGAATTATAAAACAGCCACCAAATCTATTGGAACCGAGCAGAGTTTTGCAGAAAGGTGTTCATCTTTTTTGTTGTTGTTGTTCATTTTTTGTCATTGTTGTTGTTTTTGTTATGTAAGGAGACAGGAAAAAATAAATCTCATAATATTGAGAGAACAGTTGTTTGTTGAAATTTAAAATATAATACAGAAAGAAAACAGACTGCAACTGAATGTTACAACAGCCTTTGAAAAAGCAGTTGTGGCCGAAAAAAGCCCTTTCTGCATGTTTAGCTACTCCTTCACATTCTCCTTCCCTAGTACTTCTGAAGAGGACTTGCCTTAAAAATCAGCTTTAAGAGACATCAGAAGAGCCATAATATGCCCTGATTTAAGTGGCATGATTCCACTCCCCTTCCTTCAGGTAATAATTCTCACCAGCCAGAAAGACAAGAGAAAAGATTATGGACATTTGCTCTCTAATAACAGGTCATTTGACAATGAGATTTCCAGAGGTATTCAGAGTATCATCGGCCAGAGTTTCTGCCAATTTTTTATTTGGTCTTCCAATTTTCAGGATTTAATGCAGAAAATTTTTCAAATAGCTGGGAAACCCAAGACCCACTAACACACTCCATTTCCTGACAATGAGCACATTATATAGGTAACTCCCCACACATATCAACCCATACATCAAGAACTCTAGTATGGAACATATCACAGGAAAGTAATCCAGTGCTCTTCCTGCCTGTCCCGGTGGTGAAGTGGGAGAAAAAGCTGAATTTTGGATGGTTTGCTCTGGTGGCACCTGAGGAAGGGATCAAAATCAGACTGGTTATCTGCCTTCACACCTGATTTTTTTTTTTCAAATAACTTATGTCAAAAGAGCTTAGGAAGCAAGTAAATAGTTGTAAAAGAATGGTCTAGAACTGTGAACCTTTGAGACTTAACTTTTAAGAAAAAGAGGTTCACCATGAACCATCCCTCTCTGTTCATTCTATTATCTCATGCCTCTTTATTTGCATTGGACAGCTAACTCTTCTGGCTTTGAAATTCAACAATTTGCTATATACACAGAGGCAAACATGACAGTATTCATCTCATGCTCAAAATATATTTAAATTAGCATCAAGACCCGAATCAGCTGAAGGCATAACAAAGCTGTGAGCCTTTCAAGACAAAACTAGCTAATAATTTTAGATTATTCTTGTGATACCAAGTTAATAGACAGAAAACAAATTTAGACTGATGAATGAGAATCAGAGCAGAAATTATTCCAGATTACATTATGGCTGCTTAAATCACGATAAAATTTTAATTTGTTTTTCAGTTTTGAAATAAGTACCTCTGAACTAGTGTACAAAATAATAAAAGCAATGTCATTTAGGTAGACACCTCTAACATTTTCCTTGATCAATGTTTTACTAAAAACATATGTTCAGAAGAATTGCTCCTTTCCCTACCCCAAAGTTTCACATAACTGCTGGAATTAATTCTGTACACACACACTCATTTCTTAAAAAATATTATTTCCAAAACCAGTGTTTCAATTTACTAAAATATGAATGCATTTAAAGTACTACATTTCATGCTGTCATTGCACTGCACACGAAGAAGAGATACAGCTTTTTTAGGGGCCAAGATGAAAATGTACTGCACATAATGCTTTTTCTGCCTTTAAGACAAAACTTCCTTGTCAAGGGAAAAAAAGTAAGCTTTGATCTCATAAAAAAAATCCCAACCTGCTTCCATGTCTGAAAAGTGTTGTTACAACTGTTTGAGGAAAGCCAAATATGTACAAACACTAAGATGATTCCTCCTTTCCCCCTCCAGCAATGCTGTATGGAAATTCAAAATGACAAAAGCAAAACACAAAACACAGACAAGAAACCATTAGAGATTACTTGCACAAAGACATTTTGAATTGGACATATGAAATTTCTCAGTAATGATTTTTCATTCCTCTGTGGGTTTTTTCTTTAAGAGAAAAGAAACTTGCTCAAGTGATAAATGCTTTCCATGGATCACCTATAAAAAAAGGGGAGAAGAATCCTCTGAAACAAGTAAAATTACACCTTTATCTGCAAAAAAATATTTGCCAATGTCATTACTCATTTTGTTTTGTTCCATTTCATTCCTTTACACGGCCACATTATGGTGGTAGCTTATTTCAATACTTGTTTTCTTATTTAGATCTTAATGGGAACATTTTATTGTCAGAAAACAACATATCCTTTGAAAACCTGATACGTCATGGTAACAGCAGGAGGGAAGAAAAGAGACAGGGCCCTAACAGGAGCCTGGTAAAAACTTCTCATGTCCCTGAGCCCAGCCTCACAGTATCTCAGACATGGATCACATCATCCCTTTATGAACTGGGAAATGAAAAAAACACAAATCAAAAACTTACTGAGACAATATGACATGCACACAGCACCTTTATTAAGATAAATTTTAGTAATTTCTACAAGCCTATTCCTGTATTTCAGTTTCGAGAGGCAAGCAATGAATTTAGTTCTGTATTCTTATGTGCAAACTAAATAGCCTTCCATGTAGGAAATAAACCAAAACCACAGTCTTTCTGGCCTACAAATATAAAAGCAACTAGCAAATACAAAAAGGAACTTGGACAATTTCTCTGAAATCTTCAATTATGTCTAGGCTGAACTCCACAAAATGAAAACTATTTTAAATGAAGATACTCCCCGCTTCATATTTAATTAGGACACACCTTTCCAACCCGTAAGTAGGAAAGCAGGATATTAATAAATAGTTCACTATATTTCTAAGGCTGTAACAAGCTTAGTGCAATATTGATTTATCTTTCTGTTTTCTTTTTTTTTCTCTCACCAAACAGAACAATAAATTTCACATACTGATGAAATTTGCACAAATAAGGCAAGTTTTCTTTACATCTATTGAAATTTATATGTCATTACTCTGGCATGCTTATCAGCCTGTGGGCTTTGAATAGCCATACAATCATTATGGTTGTCTACAAAGTCCACCACTAAACCACATCCCCAGGAGCCACATCTGATAAACACCTCCAGGGATGGTGACTCCACCACTTCCCTGGGCAGCCTGTTCCTGTGTCTGACCACCCTTTCAGTAAAGAAATTTCTTAATACTCAATCCAAATTTTCAGTGGTGTAACTTGACAGCATTTCTTCTTGTCCTATCACTTGTTACCTGGCAGGAGAGACCTGGCTACAACCTCCTCTCAGGTAGTTATAGAGAGTGATAAGGTCACCTCTGAGCCTCCTTTTCTCCAGTCTAAACAAAATGTATTGAAAAATACAGAGCTTTAAAGAATTAACTATTTACATATTCAATAAGAAATACATAAAAGCTGTTTAAGTACAGCTCAATAGTACACAAGGATAAAAAAGCATAGTAACAAAAGTGAAGCCTTATGGAAAATAGAATATCCATTCACGTAGTATTTTGGTAACTATAAATAACTACAACTTGGACTACGTTGGCTTAGATGAAATAAAATGTGAGCTATAGAAGTCCACCCATGTTCAGACTTCTGCACTTTTCCTTTCAAGCAATATTTTGCACAATTCATGACTGGCTAAAATGGTGGCAGCCACTAGGAACTACAATAAATAACCAGTCATGAAAATAAACAACAGCTCAGCTTGAGCTAAGTTTTTTGTTTGTTTTTAGGAGCTCAAGGTAAAGCATGGAACAGCATGCTGCCAATCCAGCAGTGTATATTAATACATGTTAATGTTTTCCATCAGATATCCTTTTTTCCCTAATAATATTTTGAAATAAAACCATACATTTCCCCATTATGAAGATAAAGGTTGTGAGCTTAAGCTGCAAAAGAGATGACCTATAATACAACCACCCAGATGATCCAGGCTTTCCTGCAGTATTTTGTATTAACAGTTAGCTGGATTAAAAAAAAATATGAGAGGCTTAAGGGAACTGTTTCATAGTATAGAAATTGACTCTTAAATCAAGAGTGAGTGGATTAGTAGATTGCTTTTAAATAATCTCTCTAGAAATGCCACTTGAGAAGATATTCTATGAAAATACCTTGCTTGCAGGACTTGCTCTGAATTTCACAAGAAGATCTCAATACTTATGCCACCTGAGTAAAAGTTCTAAGCTTCTGGCTGTAAAAAGACTACACTAGTACTTTGGGCTTTGTGAATAATCCTGTTCTCCTTAAGACATTAGTCAAGGCACTTGTCCTGTTATTCCTCCTGCCCTGCACTTTTATGTAGCACATTATGACAGAAGTAGAGGTTTATATTCAGCAAGGCATCCTGACTCAAAAGGTACCTGTACTGTTAGGAACAAAAAAAAAAATCCAACAAAACCCCAAAAAAATCTCCCTCCAACAAAATTTGTTTTCTTTTCAGCCAGAAGTAGTTTTATTGTGTTGATAAACTCCCTTTCTAACGTACTCCGCTATAAATTCCACTGGTATTTAGATCAGACAGTAGTGAGACATTTTTTGCTGTGTGGGTGGTGAGACAATGGAGAAGTTGCCCAGAGAAGTTGTGGATGCCGCATCCCTGGAATTGTCCAAGGCCAGATTGGATGGGGCTCTGACCAACCTGGTCTAGTGGAAAGTGTTCTAGCCCACACACAGCAGGACTGTTGGGATTGATGACATTTAAGACGATCTTTTGGTTGTTTCCCTTCCAACCTATAACATTCTACAATTCTATGGAATTTCAAATTGAAGATCTCAAGAGATGCCCAAGAAAGAACAGGTGAACATTTATAAAAGATGTTCATGTGCTAATATGCTTTGCTCTGCAAACTTTACCATTTCTCAGAAAAAGCAGAAAATACCTTGTCTCTTGAAAGTCAATGCAAATTTAACTACAATGTTGTTCAAATTCTTATTTTAGCAAATCCCTCTGTGTTAGATTGAAGGCCTCAAAAATTAGGACAATGAGAAGATTCTAAGCTAATAACATCTTGTGAAAATAAGCTCTTGAACAAATAAAGACGCCTTTATTTTTTATTCCAATGTCATCACAAAGCGTTATCTCAGCTTAAGCTACATTGATTTGGGGAATTAATGACACTACTGAGATGAAATCATTTCAAATTACCTCAACTGCATGCATTAAAATCCAAATTGGAATCTATGCCTAAGGATCTAATATGACAGACTTTTTCCAAACACAAAATGTGTCCTGCACAGTCATGTCTCGAACCAGCAACTCCTTCCTGAGTAACACATGGGGATTAATTCTATTGGGCTCTGCTTTGCCCAGAGAAACCAGCCTGAGAAAGAGCAATGTGCCACCAAAGGTAGGTTTGAGTTTAACAGAGCCCTCTGCATGCTCCTACACCAGCTCACTAGAACCTGATGTTACTAAATTACTTGATTTCAATCACCTTTCTCTACCTCTTTAAAAGCCAACCTAGGAAGTATCATCAGGAAGAAATTTTTTGCTCTTTGGTAGATGGCTTTGGAGAAAATAGTTTCATTTTTCTCTCAGCCCTTTCCAGACTAGTGAGTACAGACAGACTACAAACAGTAGAAGTAAAACACAGCTGGGTGTGGTAAGAGGCTGCTGCTGCTTCTTTTCAGCATTGGGGGTTTCAGAAATAAGTAACTTAAAACAATTTCTGATAAATTATCATCATCAAAATTGCATGTAACAGAGTGAGCAGCAGGGAGAAAAGACAAAAGTTTTAACATCCACATCCTATTTACCCCTGCTTGAGCGGGTGTGCTTACCCTTTTTTCCTGCTTTTAGAACACAAAGTTCTTGCACAGATTTAGTTTTTCACAGGCACACAACTTCTGTAGACACCTGGCATTCTGGAGATGAATGACCTCCTGCAGTAAGCAGCTCACTAGTGACACTGATAAACTCAGAAAACAACTTCACTCATTTTTTCTGTGACATGGCAGGGGCCAAGTTCTGCATGAAAACTGTATCTTATTACATGAACTGATTGTAGAAGGTACAACAGAGTGGACCCCCCCCCCCCCAAAAAAAAGTTTGCTCTCTCTCTAAACGTAAATTATAATGGAGACCTGAATGCTGGACTTCATTTTTATCCATAGATCAAGTTCGTATTTACTTGAAAACCTGAAAATATTTTTAATTTTCTTTAAGTTTTGCATTGTGTCTTTCAAACAGGGATATAGAGCACTAGAAGTCTGAGCAAAATCATCTCAAAAAGGCATTTTACATACCTTACAATATGAAGGTTCCTCTGAAGCACTAATGATTAACAAATTGTTCATAGATTGAACTAAACTTAATGAAATTTTTAAAGTCACTGTAATATGTAACAGTTTAAAGCACTTCAAGTGTATATAAACAGAAGATACTCAAAGCATTTTGTTTGAATCCAAGTTAACCACAGCAAAGGAAATGTAAGCTGGCTATGTTTAATTGCTTAAACAATAAATCATATGCAAAGTAATGTTGACACACAGGTAGATAGAAAAAATTGCATATGTACATATAAAAATGTTTCTATATACTATAAAATTTTAAAAACTTAGCATAGTTTCATGCTACCTGGCAAAAATATTCTGTCTTTCACTCAGATCTTAATTTTGGACAATGTCTGATGTTTAATCAAAACAGATTCTTATGTACAAAACTGTGTGTCTCTATGCACAACTTCTAAGAAATTTAAGACATGTTTTCAAGACAGAGCTTTTACAATGGTGTTTACATTCTGAATTAAGAAAGAAATAAAATCCAAAAGTGAGGTAAATCTGTTGATTTTAAACTTGTTTAAACTTAAGGTGAAGAGAATGAAAAGAAAATATACTTTAGTCTTTGGATCTATCTTTAATTATTTTTTTCCATAAAAGACAGCTAAGAAAAATTAATCAATGTCATGTGTAAATAGTTGAATTATAATTTATTGTAAAGAAACTCTGAATCTTATAGCTGTGGAGAGAAAAATAACATACAACTATGTCAGGAGAGAAAAACAGTCATGTTCTGTAGAGTCAGAAATCCAGGTGTGAAAAAATATTATCATAATGATAAGAGATTGTCATAATTTCTGTAATAAATTACAGTTTTTGAACAAATAAAAATAGAAGTTCCTCTAAAAACCTGTGCTGAAAGTTATAGTACATAGTACAGTTATACTATATAGTGTGGAATTATATAAAATTATAATATATAGAGGCATATTTTCTGTGTTCTTCAAAACAACAAATAAAACAGCAATAAAGGAAAAATGGAGGCTGTCATACAAACAGAAATAGAACTCTTATAACTTAAAGATTTATTTTACAACTTTTTTCATTATTCTTTAGCAAGCCCTCACATCACATCAAGTATTATATTTGCACACAAGTCTGCATGCACTCACACATTCATAGTGGAGATGTCATAAGTCTCAACTGTGAGCTTTACAAATCATACAATATGCAAGGCAACAGATGGAGCCCTAGGAGCAAAATTTGAGACACTAGCAGAAGTTTCAGCAACAGTATCCCATGGCTAAATGATGCTACTAAGCATAATTATAAATAAAACAAATAAAATTTAAAGAATAGCAGTCCCATCCTCAAAAAAAAACCACCAACCCCCCCAAAAAAAACAAAAAAACCCAAACAAACAAACAAAAACCAAAAACAAAAACCAAAAAACCCCAAAACAAAACAACAACAACAAAAAAAAAACACACCCAACACCTTGTAACTGATGCAGAATGTCAGAATGCCTTGATATACCATAAATCTTCTCTACTGGTAATGCAGTCATAGCCAATACCCAGCAGATGTGGGTACAAACTAAGGAAATATGAGCATTACTCTAAGAGAAAAACAAAGTGCCACTCATGCCAGCTACCTTGATTAAGGCTATTCTCTCTACAATCCTGGAAAATCCTGCCTGGATTTCACTCCACGAACACAGCTGCAGTAACTGCTGGTTCTCAAGCAGTTCTGAGGATGCTGCTGACTGTGAAGGTTCCTGTTTCAAGGTTTCTGCCTTGAGAGGCCATACTGTGGACACAGATGCACCACCACATATAGACTGCAGCCTCAAACAATTTTATTTATGTATTTAAATAACATACAAATATAGTGCTTTATTCCCTACACTTTCAAGGAGGATGTACAGTCAACCTCCAAAACAAATTCCTAATATTGGGACATACTTAATTTGTGAAGAGTAGTGGGATAAGACAGGTCTCTGTGTGTGATTTAGTTTTGAATTATGAGACACTCTCTTTAATTGTTTTTCTCCCACTCTAATGTGTTTTAAGCAAGTGTAGGAATGAAGCTTGCTTCAATCAACTCTAAATGAATAAATATTAACAGTTTGCACCTCTAGACCTTGCAGAAGAGGCTGTCAAAGTGATTTATGAAGGCTAATATATAAATTTGGATTCTTCCCACTGCCACTGCCCAACCCAAGTTGTGAGTGGGGTTGCATATGGGGTATTATGCTACAAAGTTGGAGGTGGCCTATCACTAAGTCTCTGAGAAACTGTAGGCGAGATTTCAGATTACACCCTTGCTTTCTACTTTAAAGTGAACATAATTGTTTTCTGTCAGGCTGCCATGGAATTAAAGCACCTGCTGGATCTGGCAGCACATTTGTCACCTATCCTAGGCAAGCATATTAAGAAGGATGACTTCAAACTACCTCTCCTAAAGCTGCAGTCTGTACCAAGTGAGCACTTCAAGGTTGCTTATCCAGATGAGTTGACTGAAGTGATCGAGTTTGAAGAGCATATGCTCTCTCCCACTCTTTAGAGTAGGGTCAAAAAAGTCACCCTGTAACCAGTGCACAGATGTAAGATGCATAAGAAAGTGAACAGAGAAAAGTGTCAAAATGCAACATGTGCCAAAGAGATCCAAACTCCCTTAGGTTTAAACTAAATACCCTGTTCTTGATACAGTTTCTTTTTCATCTCGATTAGGTAGCAATAAAAATAGGAGTTCAGATTTTGTTTGAAGTAACATTCCTATTTATATTGTCAGTTATGCTGCACCATTTTTATTTCAGGTTTCTAATGGATATTATTAAAGAAAATGGTTCACACCTTTCTCACACTGATATTGGTGCCACTGTATTGGTGATACAGTTTTTGTCCCATTCCTTTTCTTGTTTGTCAGTATTTTTTTCAAGAGCCTGCTGTTATGAAATTCCTCAGTTTAAAAGTAAGTTTCTGAAAAAATATCTAAGTTTCTCCCTCTAAAATACTCCAAGGAATAGATGATGCGTGTCATTTTACTAAAGAAGGTAGATAAAAACTGCTGTGTAAATTAACTAACAAGTGGGAAAGAGGAAACCTAAGAGACAAATTAGACAGCAGTGAAACAGGTGAATGTCAACCCAAACAGTAACATTTTCAGTCAATGTTCATGATAGCAAAAAAATGTTCTAGTTATTTCAAATAACTTCCTAACTATATATAGTCTCAAAAATTGTTTTTCAGGGAGTGAAACTCAGTCTCTGGAGTCTTAATTAAGAGTTGTTTTACTATGGGAGAGTCATGAAAAATAGTGCTAGAGGTTCATGTAGCAACTAATCTCCATTTAAATCAATGGATTTGAGCTTAAGCCAATTTCAAGTAAAAAAAAAAAAAAAAAAGAACCAAGAAAATTATTGTTAGCAAGATGAAAAGCAAGATCCTATAGGGGCATAAAACAGTTAGTATTTGTTCTGTGAAGGATCTCAAGGATCCAAAATGCTATTTAAGGCCCTTTGGGTATGTACATTCTGGGCAATAAAACAACTACCCTCCATTGTCTAAACCTAGACACACAGATGTATCTTGCAAGATAAGGAGAGACCATGGAAACAAGTCCACTGGAGAACTGGCACAGCTTTTTTACATGTCTTGTAGGCTTTCCCTAAGTGCAAGACAGATGCAATGAACAAGAAAAATACAAAAGGAACATTTAAAGAAAAACACCAACACCCTTGTCTACAGCTTGTCTTCAGGGGCAGAAAATGGAAAACGAAGCAAAAAGAAAAGGCAAGGATGTAGAGACAACAGTTTTGTAATGGTAAGTTCAAATATTATTTTCAAGATATTTGTGTGAGTCTTTATTTACACTGAAGTTAAACATTGCTGGGTAACAACAGTGGTTGCTTTATTTTCAGGCTGAGATCAGAAGATTCCTGTAATACTCTAGAAGTCTTCTAGTTTAGTGCTTGAGGAATTATGCTCAATCTCAAGCACTTTTGTTATTTTGTAGGGGACTAAAACTGACAATTAAGAATTTTAGCCAGATACAAGTTTTTTATTTTGGATTTGTTTTCAAATCCAGTTATTAGGGAGGGCAGAGATCTGTGGCCCTGAATATTTTTGCTTTTTTTTTTTCTGGTTTTAAGTTAATTAGATGTGTATGGTATTTCAATATCACTGTAACTACAAACAAAAACACTTGAGT
Organism: Catamblyrhynchus diadema; assembly: GCA_035047745.1. Taxonomy (NCBI): domain Eukaryota; kingdom Metazoa; phylum Chordata; class Aves; order Passeriformes; family Thraupidae; genus Catamblyrhynchus; species Catamblyrhynchus diadema. The sequence continues at coordinate 7,929,561 of JAWWMN010000001.1, read as the reverse complement.
AGGGAGAGCTTTTTCTTATTATTTACAATTAAAAAGATTACTTTCACTATTTAATATACACACATTGCAACTGCTTGAACCTATGAGTGTCATTAAAGTTCAGACATTCGTATGTGCATTGTCTATGTCAAGGCCTTCATAGAAAATTAGTAAAGAAAGAAACCCCTTAAGAAGCACAAGTAAAGCATTGTGCAGAAGAACTTGGAATTTTTGTGACTTCCTAAAATTCTGTGTTAACTTCTGACTCATAACTGGCCTGTCTCAGTATTAAAATCTGTCTAAAACAGGAGCTGGATTGTACAAACTACAGCTACATTGGCATTTTTGCTCTCTACCTGCTCTGAAAAAAGAAAATTTAGACACAGCAGAAGTTCCAAAACAATTGCAACATTTTTGCTATTACTGTGAAACAAACTGGCCTTCCAGAGAATGCATTCACTGCTGCAGGACATTCATCATTGTTATGTTCATTTTCAGCCAAGCATATGGAGTTTCTCCTTTCCTAGGTTAAGTCTTCCATGCCAGATGCACACATGAAGCCTGAGAGATCACCTGGAAAGCTGCACATAAAACCAAAACACAGACTGGGGGACAGAATGGTCCCAGAGGTTTTTGTTACAAGGGAACCAATTTACTGAAAGGACAGAAATTTCCCGTTCACATTTAACTTCGCATAAAACACTCATTGCCAATAGAGGGATATAAGCAAGTGGGAGGAAAAATAAAAGTCTCCAGTGAAAATTAAACATCCACAAACATGAACAATAAGAATTACAATTTTCAGGATTTTGGCAGTGGTTTCTTAGAGATACATGTAAGAAGGACAGAGAACCATCCAGTGTGAAAAGTGAGAAAGATGAGGGAAAGCCACAATCAGCGTTTGATGCACAGACTTCTGTCAGCGGGAATCTGCTCGCATGTATAGAGCCCAAATGTTGCTCCAACACATGTGTAATTAAATATTATTCCAGATCTTCAAAGAGAAATTCCAGGATATATTTGAGAATACAGATTTCCACTCCTGACACAACATTTTTTAGATGAGGTTTCTTTTTCATTAAGGTGAGCAAAGCATTCAGAAAACAGGGTGTTTCTTTGCTGGGTTTTCAGAGACAGGAAGCACAAGATTCTTCATGGAAGGATCTAGGGAAGCACAGAGGCACCTGGAATGCCTTCTCCAGGCACTGTGAAAGAAGATTTCCACTCCCTCCCTCACCCTACAGGAGGCTTCTCTTTCTTACCCTTGGCATTCACACAAACCTGAGAGTTAAAGAACTCATTTGTCACTGTATTTGCTTAATTAGATACCATGTTGCAACATGCATTTTAAATCCACAGGACTGCCAGCATTGTGAATTTTATGTTTTCTCCTCCAACAGTTATTACAATCTTTCCACCTTTTTATATATAGCAAACTATAATGTAGTTACTGAACCATTTGCAGTACTCAGAGATAGCCAATATTAATTGCTCAATCAGCCAGCATTGACACACTGGATTTAACATGCCACATTGCATTACTGATTATATTTCTAATCTTACTAAATCAATCTGGGCCTAAGACACCTGCAGTTTAGCTGCAGTATTTAGTAAACACCTGTTTCCTTAACTATTACAGTATCGCTAGTTTGAATGGAAACACACACCTCATACCTTGAACAGCCTGATTGCACACTTGATAAATATTTATTTCATTAACTGTTTTTTTTAAGAGTGAAGCAAACAACCTACATTTTCTTGGAAATAATAGTTTTACTAGTATTGCATGTGGTGAATTAGTTTGTTCTATAGCGAAATTGCTTCAATTCGTTTAAAGAAAATCAACACAGTATTTTCTGAGTTTACTCCTAATACAAAGAAGGAGAATATGTTCCGGTATAGGTAAACTTAAATCCAGTGTCACCACTGTCTTATGTTCTCCAGGTTTTAATCAGAAAATATGATGTTAAATACACCATTATGGAAGAAGGGCAATATATATCCAACAGTCCCCTTAAACTTTATAAAACAAAACATTTAACCACAAAAATAGAAAACAGTACTAAGCTAAAATTTTTACAATTTTTAAGTGTTACATTATCAGAAAACTGAGATGGTGATTTTGTAACAGGCTTTCAGCGCTTTTGTTCCCCATGAGACTATCACAAATGCTATACAGAACTTGTAAGACCACATTACAAAATTTTTTACTGTAAAGTAAGAACTATTTTGCAAAGAAATTAAACTAATGAATGTGGCAAAGAACAGTCAACATAAATAGCTATGGAATTTTCCAGAAAGCTAAGAATATTAAACTTTTAAGATGACTTCATGAAGCTAACTTGCTGATTAAATTAGACTAACAATTGAACTTTCTTGTAGCAACTGTGCTTAAGTAATTCAACAATTTTATTTTACAGCTGATGGACCAGAAAAAAGTACCACTAACTCTTACAATTTCTGTGCTTTGAGAGCAGCAGGTGACTCCTGTGTCTGTGATTTGTCCTTGCCTACCTCATTAAGCACTAAGAAGCAATGAAATAGGTCAACTGATTCCAGACTACTTCCTGACAATTAATAACTGAAATAAGCACAGAGCTATCTTTAGTAAATTCATTGTTACCCTACAAAATTTAAGAGAATAGAGATGATTCTCTAAAAGAATAGAGATGAAATACAACTCAGCTATGTGAGCAACAGCTCACCACCTGACAAACTTGCAAAACAATTAAAATACTAGCCTGAGTTGCAAAAGTTATTTCTCATACACTTAGAAACCATCTTGATTTTATTTTCTTGTCTTACCATACATCTTGCAGACAGAAAAACAATGCATATTACCTTTTGTAATAAATCTATAAAAGCATTTATGCTCCAAATTTCAGCACTGTGATAAATACTGTGGATACAAGACGATGTCAGATCATTTTATTTCCCCGCCACGCATTCTGTAGATGAGAAAATGAGAGACTTTTTCCTGAGATTACTTACCCATGAAGTTCAGATAGCTCTCTCCTCCGAGTGCATGAGTAATGAGACGAATCATTTTATGAAGCTGGATCCCACGATCAATAACTGGAGTCAGAGGCATGAGCACACTCATGTTTGTGTACATCTCTGCATCCATCAGGCGAAAGGCCAGGGTCTTATCACCAACCAGTGCCTAGAACAGTTCAGAAAGACACTGAAGAAAACCCTTGGGTGTAATAGAACTGAATAGAACTGTTTCTAAGTTTTGTTTTTTTTTAAAACAGGGGGTCTGTATCATGGTGGGGAGGACTTGCAAGATCACTGCATGATCCAGTCCCTGTTCCTGAAGGAAACCACCAATGATCATCAGGTCATGGTGACTCTACATTCTGATCACTGCATCTGTGCATTGTGTAATGTGCCATGTAGATCTGGTCTGCTGCCAAAACCTGAGGCAGGGATGTCCATGAGCTGAGCCTGGATTGGATGCCAGCCCCAGTTGTCTGTTTTCCCTTTGCAACCCTCCCCATTGTTACTGGGGCTCCTGGGCTGACGGCATTGAGTGCATAATGGTAACAGACTAGCAGCTGTCTAATCCCTGGTCCTACATTTCACCTAATGAAATCATACTGCATAACTACTTCTAAGAACCTTTTCACCTACAGATATCAAATGTGAAATAGCAGCATCAACTCAGTAAATCACAACTGACCAACCATTTGGGAATTTTTATAGGAAACACAGAAAACGAGAAAGCGAACACCTAAAGTAAAAATTCCAGGAATGTAAAAATAAATGGGTATAAACAAAACTGATTCAGACATGCAGAATGAGTATGAAGCATTCACTTATATGCAATCAAGAATGTGATTGGTTTTCTGTGATTTCACACAAAAGAAAAAACTGAATTACTAACTTGCTAGTGCTCACTGCTACTAGAGAAAGGCCACAAAATGCTATTCAATATATTAGCAGGTAGGTAGTGGAAAACATTTTGGAGCATTTATATTTAAATAGCTGACTTTTGTTCAATTAGACCAAGTCTTGTTTTATACTCTTGAATGAAAACTTACTAAATTCCAGAGATACAGATGAATTGTAAACAGGTCTAGCAGAAAAGCATCATCACCCTTTCATTTTCCAGTTGACAATATAACAGCATATATAGATTACTCCCTTAAGTAAAAAAATACTCTATTTAAAGGAAAAAAAAATCCTATGTGACAATGACAAAACTGAAGACTGCAATGAACAACTATTTTCTGGATTCAGAATGTGGCATTTGTTAGTGCCATTTAATATCCCCTAATCTTTCCATTGGAAGAGCAGCTAAGTGTTTCCCTATTCATGTTTTCTGTGCCAGCTGTGATTTTATAAATGGATATATTTCCCTCTTCAATGATCTCTTTGCTGCCCCAAAGAATCTTATTCTATTCAGTTTTTTTTCCTTATGAAAATCAATCTTCACCTGCTATTCCTCTCCACAGCTTTTTTTTTTTTTCCAGTTATGCTGTATATCCTTTAAAATACAGGACCAAAGCTGTCTCCAACACTGAAGATGCCCACAAACCAGGAAAGACTGCAGTGGCATGCTGATTGTGCTCTTTGCTCTATTCCACTCAGTAATTCCAGGACTGCATCTGCTTTTTTGACAGCTATTAGATTTGGAGTTGCTATTTTCACACTCTTCCTATAACCATAAGGCCTTGTATTCTGATTGGCAACAGTCAGCTCATAGCCCATTACAACATATAGGAAATCAGGATTTTACCCTCACATGCATCACTTCAGGCCTCTTCAGGCTGAATTTTATCCACACTTTTTGTTTCTCTAGCCTACTTTTCACATATCAGACTGATGCATGTCTGTAATCATTGTTTTCTTTTAATTAAAAATAATGAGATTTTTTTTCCCCAAAGTATGACATTCTAAACAGAACATGCAAAGTGATATGGAAAACAACTCAATTGCTAAATGTCACCATGAAATAAAAGAACAGCAACAGTAATGTTCTGTGCTGTGTTTCAGGGTGAAGAATCAACTTTGATGAAAGCAGCTTATCATAGAAAAATATATATTTTCAAGTAATTTCTGAAGTTGTTCATCAGGATCATGCATTAAATGAACACTGTAACAGACTCTGAGATTAGAGTGTAAGTTGGCACACAAAATGAATGGCAAACTCAGAATGCTCTTTTTAAAATATACAACTTGTTTTGGACATTTCTGTTGACATTTATTGCAGAAAGTACAGGAAATAGAATATCAACCTCTATTATATAAAGGAAAGATAGGTTACTTAAATAAAATATAAATTTTTTAATGAAAGGTTTAAAGATGCTGATTGCACAATTCCCAAATTGACTCCCAAGAGTCAGTGTTTTCTGACTGTTCAGAAACAAGGGTTAAAAAGATTGTGGGAGATGAGTGTTATCCAAACTCATCATTACTTTTTCTTTTTTCCACATACAGAACTATTATAATTGCTGTACTTTGAACCAAACTGTTACAGCATATTTCATTTAGGTCTCAAAAGAGGATGCTTTCAATCCTTCCAGAGAGGAAAGCTTTCATGAAGGGAAAAGAGTCACAAATAAATTTCTTAAATTGGTGTATTGTTTATGCTTATCAGAAGTTGTGTTCCAATTTACTTAATGGAAACAGGATTTTCAACTGCATGGATTATACACCTTCCTGTCTTCTATGGAAGGCAAAATAAGAAGCTTTGACTCATTCCTTAAAAACAAAACAAAACTGAAAGCCAATAATACCCATGCACTCCAGGGAAGATTCTTTTACTAAAATTAAGGATCATAAAATAAAAACACAGCAAAACAAACAAACAAAAAAAAACCAACAAAAAATAAAACAACAAAACAAACCCAAACCTCCCCCAAAACTTAAACAAAACAAACAAACAATGAAAAGCGCAAAAAAAAGAGCACTAGTCCAAATCTACCCATTTCTGAAATTCTTGTCATCCTCCTCAACTCCTTTCTCATTTAAAAAAACAAAACAACCACCAAACTTCTAAACAAGATCTTTTACTTGGTCATGAACAAACAAACAGCTGAAAATACCTGGTCATGACTCTCTGCATAAGCAATGTATTTTTCTTCACACCGTCTGTTTGTCAATGTATGCACAATATTGCCCATATTCCAGTCTTCATCTTTCAGCTCCTTAATTATCTACAGAAATGAAACAAAGATCACTGAAAAAGTGCTTTAACTAAAACCATGTAACATTATCTTGGCATTAACAGAAATTTCCAATGGATTGTGAACTGTATTCTCATGCTCCCAAGCTTTGAAGTGATGAGCTTTCTCTGACAATCCAAAGAGTTGATTTTTTCTTTTCAATTTTCCCACATAAATATAATACCTAGAATACTTTGTTTCTCCTCTACCTCCCCAAGGAATCTCAGACAACAGATTTTGCCATTTATTATATGAATCCTCTGATACAGGGGATAATGTGATAGGACCTGCAAGAAAGCACTCCACCAAAACCAAGGAAGAAATATGTGGGCACAGACCTACCTGGTTCACAATATCAGGAAATGCAATCCTGGCATATGGGAGCTTCCAAATAAAGCTTGGGCAGTGTGGTGCTACCTCCTGATTTTTAACAATTTAAATTGAATCCCATTAATAGGAATTTTCTGCCTCGTATCACATTATTTCCTTCCTCTGCTAAATCTAGCTCCATCTCACTGTTAGTTTGTTCTTTTTTTTTGTACACCACTTTGTAGACCTTCATTGATCACAATGACTTAAATGCACACACGTAAATATAAAGACATAAAAATAGAAGTCATAAAAAGGCAATACCAAGATGGCCAATATCACACTGTAAAAGTTAACATTATAATTGCAACTGCCCATATACTCCCAAACAGTCTTTTTTTTCCACCTTCATTGATTATTTTTTTTTAAGTCCATAAATTCTGGCTCTGAACACATCGAGGTCCCTATGTAGCATCATATTACATATAGATCATATTACATCTATCTTGAATCTGAACTAGTACAACCACTGCTGTGACAAACATTTTATCTTTCTTACTTTTACAGATTCCTCAGAATTAGTTCATGGAATCTCTTGGAGATGCCTCAGTTTTCAAACTGACTTTAGCAAGTTGCCTAGAAAATTTCCTATTAACAGGTATGTACTTAAAAACTGGAGAGAGAGTAAGCAGTCTAGGAGAGTTTGATAACAGCTGATAAACTGTTTAGCTGAACTTCTCCCTTCCAACCATCTCAGCTTTATTTTTCCCTTCATGAAATGTGGTAACAAACTCTGGCATCACCTCTTTCTCTAACTCCACATCTCTACTCTGGTCACTTATTTGCAGTCTTGGCAAGAAGCTTCCTGCCTACATCACACCAAGTTTTTGTACAATGCCAATCATCACTGATTTGCACTCAACATCCCATCAGTGTCCCATGGTGTCCCATGTCAAGTGCACGTTTAAGCTGGAAAAACTGACATTTTCTCCAGTTAAAGCATGTGCTACAGGACAGTTATGTTTTCTATCCAAGTATTGTGAATTAAATGAAGCAGACCATATCAGAGATTGCTAAATTAGACTGTAAATTTTTTGCACCTGTAAAATTCCATGGTCTGTTTTTTTTTTCTGTGTAAGCTGAACTTGGCCACTTGCACTTTGCTTACCTAGGAAATTGCTCATCTTGCCTGCTCTAAAGTATGTTAAGGAACAAAACAAAAACCAAAGTAACAAAACTCCAAGAAACCCACAAAACATCACAATTAGGTATTTGTTCTTAAAAAAAAATGAGCCCTGACTGCATCCCAGGACCTAAATGTCTAAATTACACATTCCAAGTTTTAATGATGGTGTCTCTTGGAAAAGCTGTCAAGTTTGTCTTCTGAAAAGAGGCTTGAAATCTGTTTTTCAATTGGCCCTCTACCTCCTAGTTAAAAAATTGAAAGATGCTGAAGGTAAGCTAATTTTTTTGTTATTATTCTTAGCTACATACTGTATTTATTGAAGCATTAATGGTCATATAAAAGATTTATTGCTTTCAGATCATCATGATATCCCAAAGGATTTGGGTGCAATATTTTATTTAACTGAAAACCATTCTCTAAAACATCACTTGAAGCCTGTTCAGATCATTTAGTATTTATGCCTTTTCTTTTGATTCTCTATATTAAGGAAAAGGTGATATAAATCCTTAGTGTAGTCAGAATTTTTTACATATTTATATTATTCAGTTTTGTAACCCCCCTGTACCAATTGCAGGTGTTTGTGTAATTCACCTAGGTTTACTTTGCTTAAACTTTCCGGTCTATTTATATTCAATGCCAATTTCTATGCCCAGCATCAGGAGGGTTTAGTGCATGTTTTTGGAGTGATTTGTTTGTTTTTATATATTTATATGCATACAGTTAACTTTTTTATCTACCTGTTCAGATTCAATATAGATTACACATTCTACAGCTGTTGCAAGACACAGGTCATTTCAAAGAAATCGGGCTTATGTGTATTGTATTAAGAAAACAATTATCAGCTGCAATGTGAATCTCAGCTCCTGAACTTCCCCACCTGAAACCTACATAAAATCTGACAGCTCTCATTTCAGCCTCTAATACCTGTGCTCAAGCCTATCAGAATTTATTTCAATAGCACATTAACATAAGAGAAAGCAAAACTTGTCAGCAGGATTCAGAAGTGTTTATGTGTATGCACTGACAGAGAAGCATCCCACTTTGAAGAGCAGGATATATTTTTTTAAGACATTCTCACCTGTATCCACTTATCTGGAATGGCCATGGCAAGTCGATAATCAAAACCCCCTCCTCCCTCTGCCACAGGCCGACAGAGAGCTGGCATTCCAGAAACATCCTGGAACAGATGAAACACCCACAACATCATTTCCACAGCACTGCAAATATCACTGCCTATTTCCCACCAGTAATACTGATATGCAAACACTCCATAAGCAGCTTCGCAGATTGACCTGGTTTAAGGGAGAAAAGAATAAATTTAAATCGGCTATTACTACACCCAGATGTGCTGTTTGAATGCAAAAGTTACAGAGAAAAGCATTATGACTTTTCTCATCAAGTACTCTACCTCAGAATACTTTAATACAGTAAATATTTAAATGGGAAGAGACCTCAGTAGATGCAGAGTTTGAAATAATTAGCTCTCTTGAGCTCCAAGTAATCAATAGAAAGTACAGCATCAACAAAAGACAAATTAAACCTTCATTTTGTTTATTGATATTTTGCATAAGGAATTGCATAAAAAAAGGTTAAATATAAAGCGCACTAAGGAAGAAAAATACAATCTCTACTCTTTTCTCAAAGCAAAACCTATTGATCCAGCTAGTCCTGGAAAGTGACATGCTCTTACTGCATAATTTTCCAGTTTCATATTGATAGATGCTGACTATTCTTAAATTTGTAATTCCACGTTCTCAAAATATTTATTTCACCATGTTGTTAGGCAATTTTATCATGCAGCATTCTTTTCTAAAGTTATCTGAACAGAAAATGCAAGTCTTTAACAATTGCAAAATATCCATCAGTACTCAATTTTATTAACTTCTGTGGGGGGAATGGCTTCTCACTAACAGCAGTTATGGATTAACAAACACCTCTTGCATCTACACAAGAGAATTTATGGAATTAATACTGACTAGAACCAGGGCTTAATTAGGAAGCTCATTCTGATTTGCTGGATTCAATCCAGTTTTCAATCCAATTGCTGCACTGGAATAGTGAAAAAAGATATTTATGCTTCATGTCATACACACATACAGGTACACACAGACACTGACATAAGAGAGGAGATCAACCAGATCACCAGGAAGCTCATGGATGTCATCCCAGGGGTGGAAGGCAGGGCTGGCATCCAGAGGGACTGGCTGGAGGAATCAATCAGCAGAAATGTCACTCAGAATGTCACCAAGCTAATCCTGACCCTGGGATGGGCCACCTCCTGCATCCATAGGGGTTGGGCCAGCCAGGCTGAGGAGCAGCTCTGCTGGGGAGAAAGGGCTGGGGCTGTGGGCCAGCAGCAAGCTGAGCTTCAGCCAGCAGCCAGGCCTGGCAGCAGGGATGGCCAGCACATCCCAGGCTGTGTGAGCAGCACCCAGAAGATCAAAGGAGGGAATTATCCCCCCTCAGTCAGCAGCCATTGGATCACACAGAAAACTGTGTCCACATTCCACATGCTTTAAAAAACAAATAGTGAAGTGGAAATTCTTTACGAAGTTTTACATGTGATAAAAATTTCAAAACTCTCCTAAATCAGTCAGAAAGGATAGACACAGACTCTTGGTCTCTAGGTTATACAGGACATGATGATATGAAACAAAAGCCTTTTTCTGTAATGCCATGATGCCTGTCTGGAGGACATCCAAGTCTGAGATTTAAGCCAGTCCCATCTACTTAAATCAAAATAATTAAAGCCAGATTTTTGGGAAGTAAAATTCCAAATTGAACAGCATTTATATCTATGTCTACAAATTTTAACTGCACACACACACACAAAAAAAAAAAACAACACAAAAACAAAAACATAAATAGTTTGTTGAGTAGATCAAATGTACTTCGCCCAGGAAACCTCCCAGCCTGGTACAGCCCTCAGACTACAACACATTACTGATCTTCCACAGAGGAGGCAATGAAGTAACAACATGTGATCCAAGGGGGATCAAAAAGGACTTCAGGGCCGTGAGACAGTTGGTAAGGGAAGCTGAGGCAGAAGCCCTTTTCTCTTCTCTAACTCTAGTTGAAGGCAGTAACACTGAAAGAAATGGATGGACTGAGTCTATTCATACATTGCTGCATGGCTGATGTCACTGCCCAAATGTTGGGGGTTTTGGCAGTGGAACGGGCAGGTATGCTGGGCTCAGACAGGAATCACATTTAATGTGAATCACATACAGTGATGACTGTACTGGACCCAATTTAAGTGGGCCCATGGGAGCCTCATGAGTTTAGCAAGACACAAGTCCCAGAGGCTGCACCTGGATTGGGGTAACCCTTGTAACCAATCCAGGCTGGGTGTGAACAGATCCAGAGCAGCCACTGAGAAAGACTTGGAGGTGCTGGTGGGCTGGACATGACTTTTAGTGTGCTCTGGCAGCCCAGAAATCCAAATCTGTCCTGGGCTGTGTCCAAAGTGGGCAGCAGGAGAGAGAGGGCATTCTTCCCCTCTGCTGAGATCCCACCTGCAGGGCCACATCCAGATCTGGGGTCCCAGCACAGGAAGGACAGGGACCTATTGGACCCAGTTTAGAGGAGGGCCATGAAGATGATCAGGGATAGAGCACCTCTGCTATGAGGAAAGGATGAGAGAATTGGGATTGTTCAGCCTGACAAAAAAAGCCTTTGTGGTGACCTAATAGTAGCCTTCCAGTACCTGAAAGGAGCCCACAAGAATCACAGAGAGGGCATTTTGCTAGGATATGTATTGATGGAACAAGGGGGAATGGCTTCAAATAGGAAGAGAGTCGGTTTAGATTAAATATTAGGAACAAAGTCTTTACTGTGAGGGTGGTGAGGCACTAACACAGGTTGCACAGAGAAGCTGTGGATGCTCCATCCCTGTTCAAGGCCAGGTTGGAAGGGGCTCTGAGCAACCTGGGCTAGTGGAAGATGTCCCTGTTCATGGCAAGGAGTTGGAACTTGATGATCTTTAAGTTCCTTTCCCACCCAGGCCATTCTATTATGCTATGATTTAAACAGCTAATTTCAAAGCATTTGTTTATAAAGGTTTGAAAAGAGATGCATATAAAAATAGAAACCACTGTTTCTTTGTCTGTGTCTATAATACTTCAGGCATGACATAATTTTACTCCGCATTTTTTCTTTCATTATAAAGATCTTTAATTGCCGCTTTATTTAGAAGACCAAAATGAAAAACAAGCGTATACTCAGTAACACCTAAAAAATTAGCAATTACTAAGACAGGGAATATACAGAATATTAAAAAGCTGTAAAATCATCAATGAATTACATTAATTAGGGAATATATTATCATGAGTTATGGCCAGAGAAAAACATTTTTCTCACATGGCACTGACTCTATAGGCAAGTAGACATTCTTCACTGCCTTTTGTAATTTTCAATTACGTCAATAGTTTCTCATTCTGAAATTCTCTTTTAACCATGAAGCACATTGATCAATTCTATGATTCATGTAGCAACTTCCCGAGGCAGAAAATTATGTATTGAAAAAGAAGCAGCTCTCAACTTAAGCATAAGAAACCAAAGACACATCTTATTAAAAAAAAAAAAAAAAAGAATTCTTAGACCAGGTAGTACAAGACAACTAAACTCAGAAATTCTTTGGTAGGAATGCTTATAACCTAGGACTAGCTATAAAATTAACTGATTTAATTTCAAATAAGCCTACAGCTCAATGAAACCACCTCCAGTTTGCTCCTTATTGCTCCCCAGATGCTGTTTTGGTAGCTTGTCATTGAGCTCTTAGCAGTGATTGTCTATGATAGAAGACTTTACCATAAATAAGAAATTAAGTAAAGCAACATTTTGCTCCCTAAAGATAGAGAACTCTTAAGCATCACAAACCCTTTTATTAGAAATCCATATAGTCCCTAATGGTATTAGACAGATACCACTTTTTCCTCTAAACAAAATGAATTATTTAAACATGGTAACAGAAAAGAATCCTCCATGTTTAAATGATTTTTCTTCTGGATAAAGACAAAATACCAGTGAATATTAGAATTTTGAATGCTCTGCTGTTTCATACTCTTAAAAGCTCCATGTGCCAAAAACATTTTTCAGTCAAAAAAATTTATCTCAATCAACTCAAGCAATATAGTCTATTTACTCCTTTAGAAACCTGGAGAAACTTAATAGTAAATTTAAATTACCCTATATATTTAACATCTATAAGTTTATTGCATTTAATTTGAAGGGTAATTGTCAGATATACCAATATAATTCAAAATATGCAAAATATCATTAGGGCTGTTAATCTTTAGTACCGCAGAGCACCACTGACAAATGGCTATCATGCACAAGCAATAAACTAATAAAAACAATTCTCATTACAAGTTCAAGGTGATGAAGAAAAAAAAAGAAAAAGAAACTGCCACATTAATTAATAATCTATTAATGCTGAGAAAATTCCCAGAGCGCATATTCAGGTTGTTTTTTTCCCACCAGGCAAAGTCTGTCCACTAATTAATATTTTTCAGCTCATGTCACTGCTCGAGTACCCAAAGCGTGACTTGATAATTAACAGGAAATTCATATCCTAAAGCAAACTAATCAATATTAACGTCACTGAGGATGGCAAAATGATCTTACCTCTGCTATGGTTATGCATTCTGGGTGCAAGGTATTAATCATGTGATTGGCCAGCATCAGGTAACACAAAGCATCTTCATCCACATGTAGGCCAAAATACTCATTGTAATCTCCACTGAACCCTGTGCCTAATAAGACAAAAAGTTTTAAAAGCCAGAGTCAAGTTTTATTTAAAAAACACAGGTATTTCACTCAATATTTCATTTTATAAGCACAGATCATATTAATGATTTTCCATCTATCCTCATAGCAACAAAGCAAGAAAATTAGCAAATCCAGATTTTTTTGATCATTCACAGAATATCCTGAGCTGGAAGAGACCCATTAAGATCAGAGTCCAATGCCTGGCCTTGCACAGGACCATCCCCCAGAATCACACCCTGCATCATCCAGGTGTTTTAGGAATCTTCTGAACCTGTTTGTGCCAGCTGTGTTGTGCTCCCATCCAGCCATCCACCATGGCACTCCAGCCACAGGACTCATCCCACCGGTTTTCCTTATGCCAATCATGTCAAAACCCTGGGACTGGGCTAAAGCTTTGACCTCCTCTATTTTGTTCCTCGTGTGTGTTGGTACAGAAAAACTTTCAGTACTGTTTGTTATAGCTGACACCTTGTGGAGCAGATTGAGGGATCTTCCTAATGCTTCCATCCTCAAGTTTTGGTTGTGCCATCCCATTGCTCATCACTAGCAAGACTGGTTTTGTCCCTTTCCCATCTAGGTTCAAGCTCTACCAACAAGCCCCTCTAGCTCTTGTGCTAAACCCCTTTTCCCCCCTGAGAAACAGTGAACTTTAGAGACACAGAGCTGCACCAGGAGGGCTGAGATCAGAGCTGATAAATGGCTCACCAATGCCATGGTGGTGATACAACATAGATGTAACGCCGTCAAACCGGAATCCATCAAAGCGATAGTCTTCAATCCACATCCTCAAATTAGACAGAAGGAATCTCAGGACTTCCCAGCTGAAATACATTTATTAAGCTTTAAAAACCTTGGGATCAACTTGAGGTCCTTATACCACGTCCTCCACTTGCATATGTGGCACTTGTACTGTACATAGTACTCTTTTAATGACTTCTTCCCTGTTTTTCATTAACCTTTCCCTAAAAGATTTGTCTTTAAGTCTTTGCCTTTTTACTGCACAAAATCTTAAGACTGGAGATAGGAGGCTAGTAAAAACTCTCAACTATCTACATAGACATCTAACAGGGTAGTGTCTGAACACATATACTATATTTTACTACCCATATTTGCTGGTGTAATTTTCCTTTCCCTCTCTGAAGATGGTTACTCTCTGTGGGAAAAGATGCTATAGAAAAGGAAATAAAATTTTAATAGGCAAGAACTTCTCCCCAAGATTTTATGGATTTATAGCAATTTTTAGGCATAATTGCTGTTCAATAGCTGCCCTTCCCAATTAATGACAAATCACATGTCACCAGTAGAATGCCAAATCACCTACTATGTTGCAAATTTACACATTTGCAAAGTAAACCACAGGAAAGTTGAGGAGGTATATTTTGAAGTTCAGAATATCAGGAATGTGATATAACAAACACACACGCACAAAGCATGGAAATTAAATCAAAATATAAAAGAGGTTCCAAAATGAACAAGCATGTGGAAACATTCATGAACAGATTTTGATATTAAGGAATAAAATAGTTTCATGAGCAGTTTTCCTAGTATTCATCACCTCCTCTCCCTGGGCATTGGTCTCTGTAGCTTCCAAAGATACCCACATCTTGTTTCTACTGTTCACCCTGCATGGCATAGCCCTCTCTGACACCCTCATGTGCATCTCCTGCAAGCCACAGCTCTGAAGAGCTCACCCATCTCAATCAGCCAACACTAGATCTAGTGAAACTGGTCTTGCCCACAGCTTCAACACTTGCCAATGTTATGATTTCTCTCAGTTTTCCAAGACAGCATAGCTACAACCCCACTTCCTACCAAGTTTCTGTTCAGAGAAAAGCCCAGGAGCAGGCAGGGTCTCTCCAGCCACCTTCTGCTGGGTGAGACAGAATGGGTAGCGTTGCACAAACCACAACAAAATTTACCAATGCACATGGTAGGCACAGGGTAATGAAGGGGACCCTTCCTACATTTCATTTAACAGACATCAGAAGCAGTAATTTCAGAAAGAAATTCTGACACAAGGAATAAACTCCATTTTGACAAACAAATGTCACCATTTTCCTTCCTCCAAGACTTCTTCATATGAAGGATGCTTTAAATCCTGAGTAAGTGGTATTAGAAGAAAAGATGAGAGGCTATGGACACACTATAAAGTCAAATCCTGATCTCACCAAGTAGCCAATTCTTATTAACTTCCATAGAATTTTAATATTTCTCCTTTCTGCATGCGCTGAACAGAGATACATACTTGTGCATATAAAGACAGAATTATTCCCAAATCAAAACTTCCAAATTTAGGAAATGTGAATCAGCTCACTGTGAATTCCCTCAGTTCAACACCTTTCCTGGGCATGCATTACATGACAAGATTTTTTTGGTTATTGCTCCATTGCTACACTCCCCTGCCTCAAATCATCCAATTCACAAGTTAACACGACACTAGGAAGATCTCCGGAGCTTGTCTGAAGAACCTTTCATATATTTATTAGTTCTCAGGTGAGATGGTTTGCAGTGAATGGACAAGATTGAGATTGATCTGATACTGAAAGAGATAGAAAAGTATCAAAAGTCCTACAAACTGGCAAACTGGTCACAAAAAAGCAATTTTGTGTAAACGTTTGCTGTATCTTTTTTTGACTCAGTGTGAAATTCACAGAAAGTTATTTCCTGCAAGCTAAATACTGCGAGAAAAGAGCACAGCATTTTAGCAAATAAAATTAGTATCTCACACAGAATTAGGATAATGCATGCACGAAGAGTACATTAATTACTACAAGCACTATCCAGGACTTAAAAGTTATTTCTTCTCATTGCAAACATCTTGACTTTATAACCCTAAAGTCCTTAAGATGGTGAAGAGGATTTGTACATTTGTAAAACATAAACAAAAGTCCCAAAATGGATAACAAATGTAATTTTTTTCCACCATTGTTGGCATTGAAGATTGATCTTTGGGAAAAGATGGAGAACCAGCATGAACATAAATTGTAATGACTTTTAGATGAAAAAGCGACAACAATAAAAACAAACAAGATGAATTCATTGCACCAAAGTATTAGTTAGAAAATTTATGAGATCAAAAACCTGAGTAGGAGCAGCAGATGTTTTCCAAGCATCTGATTGCACATGGGAGAAAAGATCATAAATAAATAAATAAATAATCATTTTATCTGTTATTTTAGTCTAAACTTGGACAAAAAAGCAGCTTAAGGATAATTTTTAAGAAGTATATCAAGTACTAGCAACCATATTGATTTGTAGAGGGATAACAACACAGCTCCAAAACATGAACCAGAATAACAGATTTTTTGAGACATGCAAATCACACAAACCATACAGAGGCTCATTTTTTCATCCAAGTAAATTTGTTCATGGGAGCAGCAATATTAGACACAGAAGCTGACAGAACAAATAACTTTGCAGAAAGCCAGCAGAGGCCAAAATTGAAGAGGCATAATTGAGATACAACCAACACAGAAGCAGTAATTCAGGAGCATTTATAAAACAGCTCATTCTTGTATTTTACAGGCAGATACAGGAACAGGATAGCATTCATTAGGAATGCAATTTCTTCTGGAAAAAAGCCATATCTTAAGTTATATCCTAAAAATCTCACATTTTGGCATATATCAAAATTAAGGAAGCTTTTTCATTGCATGCATGATCAAAGACAGGCTATTATGTAGCTTTTTTTATGCTGTATCATCATTAAGGAACAGAATGATTTACAGTGCAAGAAATCTAATTCAGAATTCACTCAGACATTGAAAACAAAAATGGTCTTTGCAGAGAAGTATTGCTGGATTTTTTTCCCTTCACTCTTGGAGCCCATAGCTCATTTATTAAACAGATTTTTTTGTTTGAAAAAGTGGAATGAACACATCTACCCTAGATGACCTAGTTTCATGAGGTGATGAGACATTTAACAGCTTTCCTGTACTAGGTCAGCAGAAAACCTGTGAAATTGCTTATAAGACACACTCATTATTTACTTTTTTCCTCTATACTAACAAAAAAAAGCAAAATAAAGATTCACCATAAGCATTTTAAATTCCAGTCCACAATGACCATGAAATATTTAGATGCAAGGAATGCATTTAAACAAGTTAATTTTGTCACTATGGACAAAAAATAATATTGGCTGTGCCTAATACAGTTTGAAGATGTAATTTTTGAACCATATTAATTGTTGACCTTCAGGAATTGCATTTATTACTACGTATTGGAGAACTGCTGACCTTATAAGAATCTAGACTTTTATGATGATATGCCTGTTTCAGTTCTCAGTGTTTAATTAACTTAAGACATAGGAACACTGAATTGCTAAAACATTATTTCTCAAACTATCCCCAAATATTTCAACAGCTGACTGGCCTAAATTCAGTCAAAAGATTGCTAAACAAAGAAATTGGCATTCAGTCTAATGAAGTTAATAGTTGTAAATTAATTGGATGCAGGATTGCACAACTACTTCTGTGCCTTTTTGTGGGCAAAACTCCAAATCTTCATAGACCACAGACAAATATACATATTATATGCATAAAATGTATAATCATGGAATGGTTTAGGTTGGACAAGACCTCCAAGATCATTGAGCACAACTCTTAACAGCACCATGTTCACTACTAAGCCATGTCCCTGTACATGCCACATCCACACATTTTAAATGCTGTCAGGGATGGTTCCTCCACCACTCCCCTGGGCAGCCTGTCACACAGGTTCACCCTTCCAGTGAAGACATTTTTCCTGATATATAATCTTGAGGCCATGTTCTATTGTCCTGTCACTTGCTGCCTGGGACAAGAGACCCACCACACCACATCCTCCTGGCAGGAAGTTGTAGAGACCAGTAAGGTCTCCCCTGAACCTTCTTTTCTCCAAACTAAATAGTCTGAGTTGCCTCAGCTATTTCTCACAGGAGAAGGAGTTTGGCTTTGTAAATATATATAAAAAATACTAATATATATTATACATAATCCACATTATGTTTTATATATTTACACTTTTCTATTTAAAAATTCTAATAAGCAGAACACTGGTTATTATGCAGCTTGTTTGCTTGGTTTGTTTTGAGAACGAACAACAGCAGCAGCTTTGAAGATGCAGAGGGTTCTCCATTTTAGTTAAAACTGAAATTCTAGAGTGCCACATCAGACAACAGCCCTTCTGCAACCATTAATCCTAATTCCCAAAGTCCACTGCTATGTAGGGAGAAAGCACTTTTTTCTCAATATGCTGTAAACAATATAATTGCACTATGCATTTATTAGACTTATATTCAATAATTACTTTGGCAAAATGAATTCTTAGAACTAGGCACATTGTTTATTCATATAGAACCAGTAGTTCTGAAGTGTTCATGAAAGTATTTTAACTTTTTTCCTCTCAAAATTCTACTTCCTCTGTTGGTACCAAGCAGTACCATTCAGCAAGGTGAAACAAGAATTTCCCAATTTTTGACTGCTAGATATTTGATCGATGCTTTGAAAAGACACCTAATTTTAATTGCGCAGGTTAATTCTGCACCAACTCTCTCTCATATTTTGCCAATGAATTAAACATGTTTATGAATATATTCACATGACCTTCCTGAAATGCCATTTGCACAAAAATTTTTCTCCTCAAATGAACTATGGATTATATGAGGGTTTAAAATAACCTGCAAGTAAGCAGCACTGTGCTAGGCTTACATTTTTATGGTTAGTCCTATCCACACTTGGTAAGAGTAAACTAGTATCAAATAAAGCATTCAGTTATCTGCCCTATATAATGGAAGCAATAATTCAAATACTATTCGGCAAAGGTTATGTCCTGCAAAATGTGAATATAAGAACAGCCTTGGAGGCAAAGCAGGTAGGTACTTATTGTAATGAAATTTAATACTGTTGATGCTTTTTGCTCAGTGGGCTTCCTGAGGTAAATAGAAAAGAAAGAAAACCAAGTACTGAAGACAATTACCTCAGTTTTAAGAGAGCCTGCAGGGCATACACATTTTAAAATAGAGAAAGTATCAAAAAAATATTACAAAACTCTTTTAAATGCTGATGAAGCCTACATGGATTTCAGCTCCTATTTGGATAAACTAGCATTTGTCCCACTTATATTCTATCCAAATAAATTATACACTAATAAAATAAAAATCTTTGAGATTATTTGAAATTCTGTTCTCCCAAAACAAACCTCTTAGACAATATTAAGTTTGTTTGGTCATATAATCAACTCTGCACATTAACAAACAAAATTTGCTGTTCTACAAAATACAACTAAATCACAGCTTTAAAGATGTATTGTCAGAATTTGCGTACAATTTAATGCAATTCATGATTTCCATAATTAAACAATAGTTTACTGTTCAACACTGAGTTTGCTTTCCAAATAAGTCTAAATGTAGTGCACAAATAGCTACAAAGTATTACAGGTCAGGTGACTTGATTTTAAACAGATCACTATCCTGACCTTTACTTAGAAAACAGCACCAGTTGAGATGGGGTCTGGTAAAGAATCAAGTGTCAAGGGACATTTAACTGCTCTGTTGTGAGGTGCTTTTTCTCCCCTGAAATAGCATGCTACTATATATGTATAAAAATAGACAACAATTATCCTCAACTTTATTTATTCCCTATATAGGAAAACAAAATTACATTCAAAATCAATTAATTCCATTAGCAGTGAGAAAAATATTAACTACCTAAGCAATTGTTAGCATTTTTAAGCTCTACTTTCTCAAAGCCATCTTATAAAAAGCCTGAAACAGTGCTTTCTATAAACCTAATTTCATTTTTTTTACTTTAAAATACTGGTTCCCTAATTTATGCTCACACAACTGACTTCAAAGGGACACTGAGAAGGTGCCTGGTTCACACACAAAAATCTTTAAAGCATTCGTATCATGCCTGTACCTTCAAAATGCAAATTCAAACTGGTTTAATTTGAATTCAGGTGCATCTTTTTTTCTAATGCTAATGAACAACAACAGGTATTTAAGCAGCCAAGAAGCAGAATTCTTCACAAAAGAGAACATTTTGAAAAATCCCAAATAAAAGCACTAGAGAAGTGAAGAAAGACCAGACCTCTGACCCTGAGAAAATTCCAGGATTAGTACAAACAGATCATCAAAAATATCTACTTTTCCTAAAAGTTAGAGAGCACTGATGTTTGATAAGGTATTGTACAAGGTATCATGGTATAGGTGAATTTGAGCCTCACAGCAACTATGATTTGCCATCAGCTGTACACAGAAAAGACTTTTCAATCTACCATTCAAGTATCCACATCCTACAACAAATTATTTTTTTAAGTAATTACCTTGAAATTCCCAAATCAAAACTTTAATCCTCAAGCAACAAAGCATGGCAGGTACTTTTTATGTTAACATAGCAAAATGAACCTCATAAGGACTATGAGTTATTATCACATAGAGAAGACTGAAAAAGGGGCAAATTTTTGCATTTTACCAACCTAGGACACCACATCAGAAGATATTATCTAAATATCTTTTTGCTTTAGAGCCTCAGAGTCCAGCACACCGAATTCCCCAAGACTTAGCTGCCTGTCTGTATTTTATTGACTGAAAGTCTATCCTTCCCTTCATCCTAAATAGGCAGTTGGTAGCAATGCCAAATCTAGAGAAGGATAAGAAAATTTTAAGAGGAGTCAAAGTGTTCATTATCAGTCATCATCCAGTACAGACAACACAGGAAGCTTCTGAGATACTGACTCCACACCTTGAATGGCAATCTACTGATTTCTAGCCCTGGGGAAGCAGGGGCTAAGGGAAGTTCACTCTGTATATTAGCTACTACAAGGCTTAGATTATTTCTTCTCATGCTTCCAAATTTTATCCTCAGCATCAGCAATTGCTGTGGATACAGTCCAAAATGTTCCTTTCAGCACCGTGGGATGAGACTGCTCAGTTACGTGACAGACTTTGACATGAAGGGCAGAAAAGTTTGTACAATGAATTACCTTCACAGAAAAACACTTCCAGTGGAAAGCTTGAAGAGCCTGAAGACTGTCTTAGATCATCCCCAGCACAAGATTCAGGGAACCTGCAAGGGGAAGCAGCCACCTGGCAAAGCTGACCAAGGCATGCAGCAGTCCCCATTTTCTTTGAGGAAGCACAGAATGCAAAGCTGCTGCATTTCTGAAAACCAGCACAGGAGATCTGAAGTACAGGGTTCATATTAAATAGGAATCCGTCCTTAAGCACAGCAGAGTATTTCTCTCTTTGCTGCACTTTTAGAAGCTACATTGTACAAAAACGTAATTAAAGAAAGATATTAGCTCAGACTGGGCTGTGCCAATAGAGTTGTGAACTTGGAAATACACTTTCAGTATGTTTTATAAATACTTTTTCATCTACAAAACTTGAAGAACAGGTTTGTATTCAAAGACACCTAGTTTTTAATCTCAATTTCTTACTAGATATACCGTCAACTATATAATTTGTACTTCATGAAGACAAATATGAGAACAATAAACCCATTGATGATAGATTGTGACTGTAGCTTTGCTTAGTAAAATACATGGCAAAATTATTATTTGCATCATCTCTGGAATAAATACCTACAAGGCAATTCTTGTATTGATTCACAGTTATACTTTGTTTTAGTCATTATTTTATTTTCCAAGCATTATGCACCTACTTTAAAATCTCCTGCGACCTGGACATGTTAACATACCCACTATCACTCTTTAACCACCAAATTTGGAAGCTCCACAAAAGACAGGTGGGAAAGACACTGTGCCAAAATGTATTCCCACTAATTCAGTGAAATTAAATTGTAACAGTAGAAAACTCAGTATCTTGAAAATATTGAGAAAATAATTAGTGTCCTTAGATAGAAATTACAAAAAACATATTTGGCTGCCTAAAGCTTACTTAGAAAGTTGTTAACAAACACATTCCCCCACATTTGAAAAAGCTTTGAGTACTGTATTTACATTTTTAAGTCAACAATAGGATGGCAACTCACACAACAAGGCAATAGGACCCTTTTACAGTTTTAAACCAACTTCTGTTCTTCTACAATAATGGGTTAGCGCACGAGATCTGGTACAAGATCACCAAACACAGAATGATCTGTGTCCAAAGGGACCTTAGGGATTATCTAGTCACATCACCCCTTAACCCCCAGAAAAGGTAAGAAGATTTTTAGAAAGTTAGGAAAGTATGTATTAGAAAGAGAAAGAATAGAGAATTAGCTGTAACTACAAAGTTTGAAAGTAGTAAAAGTTACAATAGTGTAGTAAGTAAGGATGTTAAATAATAGTTCAAGTTTTAGTTTTAGGTAAGATAGACATTAAGATTATAGAAAAATATGTTTAGTAAGATAGTAGAAGGTTTTAAGTTTAATAATGGTGTATTGTCCACAGGAAAAAAAGAAATAATTTGTCAAGTAAGTGTATGTACTTTAGTAGTTTTGTTTTGTTTGTGAGATAAAAATAACTATACTAACACACCCCCTTGCCATGGGCAGAGACATCACCAGTCTGGAGTCCTGTGCAACTGAACTTAAACATTTCTAGGGATGGGGCATCCACAGCCTCTCTGGACAACCTCTTTGGTGTCTGATCACTCTTCCCAGGAGAAGTTTTGTTCTTATGTCCTTCCTTATGATCTAAAGCTACCCTTCCAGTTTAAAACCATTGCCCCATGTCCTGCTACCTGTGTCCTGTCCTGCATCCCTTCCCTCAAGCCAGCCAGCCACACCCCACAGTTGGGTGCCATCCACAAAGTTCAGTCCCAGTATGTTCCTTAGGGACACTACTTGTTACTGATCTCCTTTTGGAAATAGTAATCTACCAGTATATTTCATGCATTGGAAATATGTGTTTATTTTCAACGCTAAGGTTTTTTACTGAAACGCCATGATTTTTAACTGAAAGGAAATCAACTGTTTGCCTACTACAGATATCCTCTATTTCAGATTTTATTTCAGTGCAACTATTACTGATCCTGGCTTACATGGTAGCAGCATGCTGGTAACTTCTCATTAAAATATATCTGAAATGGAAACTCTATAGTATTACAGAAAACACGTTTTGTTGCCTAGACCAGGACAGAATACAAAGAAAACTAAAGCTAAGATTCTCTGAAATAGTTTAAAGCAAGTTTGCCCCTGCATATATTGACAGTCTAGCATTGCTGGCAAATGAGTTGCTCAAGCCTCGGACTCTAATCAAATGTTTCTGTTTTCCAAGTTTGGGTGAGGATGGTTCTGTGCTAAGAGCAACTGTTGGTGAAACCTACAAAACAATTCCTGTTTCCAGTACACAGTTAATAAGAATGTTATTTTGAACTACTTTCCGTAAGTCACTACCTTTTTCAGCCAATTTGTTAGCTGGATAAGGATTAGAAAGAACACCCAGCTGAAAGCTGTTTGCCATTTCCTGACAGACTTTCAGTTTCCTCCCCAGTTAACCCAGTGACAAAATAATTACCATGAAATTTCTTATAACAAAGTCGAAGTAGATTTTAATCTTTTCCAATGCCCTTATCCAAGAAGGTGGTGGCAAAGGAAGCCTGGAAACATTCATAATGTAAATTTTAGTGTTTTGTAGTCGACTTTTTTCCTCTCCAAAAAGCATTCACTTTGTTAATCACCTACAGGGCTTAAACATCCACCCTAGAACAGTTATAAGCCCCTAACTAGTTTATAGGAAGAAAAATACAGAATTTTTGATTTCAGGGTAGGGAATAGTCTAAAAATCTTGGATAATAAACACTAAAGACTCAAATCAGAAAATGGGGATAAATAGAAATGAAAATCTTTTGGGATTTATTTTCTCCAGTGTTTGACTAATTACTCCAATTCACCAATTGTTCGAACATAGTTTCTATCTATGAAATCTTAAAGGCAAGAGTTAAATTTCAACAAGTAAATTTCACTGAGTCATTATTCCCAAAACCAGCTATACATATAGCATTTTGAAAGATTATGCTATTTGGTTCCTTAAACACCAACTTTTAGAACTTGTTTCTCAATGTCCAAGCTTAGCCCATTTAAAACTAAATAAATTAAAATAAATTGGTTATATTTAAACAATATAATTCATAATAAGAAATGTTTTTGGCTCATAGCTGTGGCTACATTTACAGTCACAAAATGTCATTCAGATAAACTTGACACTTGAAGCCAGTGCAGTTCATATATTTCCTTTGTGTGAAAAATTCTATTTATTATTGTTATTATTTATTATTCTAATTATTTACCAGCCTGACTAACTTGGTGTCATAAGAAGTGAGGCAGTAACTTAAATGGTTTTTTCCACTTTTTTTGGGGGATTTGGTTTTTTTTTTTGCCTTTGGGCAAGAAGAGAATGGAGGGAAGACATGGGAGAATTTAGCACTGCTTCCACCTGCTTGCAAAAGGTCAGGGTATGAAAATATAATACTGTACTCATTTCACTTCCAGTTGTGCTTAATGAGAAATGGATTCTTTCCTCAAAAGACACCAAGCTCTCTATCACTCTACCGGAGAACTGTCCAAGAAAACTTAAATACATTACTAATAATAAGCCTGTGCTAAAATGTGTTCTAAATTATCATTCCCTAACCAAAGGTGGGCTACATTGCAATCAAAATGTTGCTAAATACAAACAGCAAGAGGAGAAAAAGTTAATGACTCTAAAGCACTGAAGAAAAAAAAAAAACAAAGAACAGTACCAGTTTTTCTGAAGCTTTGTGGGTTAAAAACACAGGCTGTAGAGTCCAACTTTTTTTTTTTTATGACAGGGAGAAAGGAAAATGGCCTCACTCCACATCATGAAATGACAAATTCTATGGTGTTTACATAAATCCCTGCAGCCAAGAAGAGGCAATCTTATGTGTTTATTTAATCAGGAAAGTGACAACAGTCATTACTTTAGTTTCTTCACATATCTTAAAGGATAAAGAATAAAAATAAAGACCGCAAAGAGAATTCTTCTCTTCATTGTGAATCTTTTTGATAAATATACTCAGTTAAACACTCTTTGTGAAATGATTAAATATATTATATATACAAAAAAATCCATAGTTTTACTTAATAATTCTTCAGAGAACTTAATACTCAGGTCTTTGTTTGAACAAATTAAGTCGTCTCCTACAGAAAAAATTACAAGAGCACATAGTAGTGACTATGGATGTGCTTTTTCATTCTTGTTTATTAGTCCACATGTCTCTATCCTTAAAACTACACTTGACAGGACTTAATTATTGTGCAGTAACACTAAATAAATCAAGGGGTAAGGTCTCCAAAGTATTATTTGTACACTTGCTTCCCTCCGCCTGAAATAAACTCATTAATTGCAGTAGAATAACTTAGAAAAACTTGTGTCAACTATCTAAACTATTAATTAATCAAAAGGGCCATTAATTTCCTTTTTTTTCCAAATAACTTTATACCAATTTTCAAGAGCTGACAAGGAATTGTAATGTAGATACATACAAATATTGGGAAAAGAGCCCCCTTATCAACAAGGAGACCCAAAGTAAATCCATAGGGAAAATAGCCAAGGAAGTGCTGTATGCTTTTAAAAAATCCCAAAAACCACAAACCACTCTTTTTCCTGACCTGGTATAGAACAATTTGCTTTGTTCCCAGGGATAAAGCTTTTAGTAGAGTATCGTCCTTATTCATTAGGACATGTTTGACATGATACACTATTTTCGTTTTTCTAACTTGTCCTGTAACTACATCACCCTGAACAGAGCCAAAAGCTGCTCCCTGTCCATCCATTACTATTATAATGGAAGAGTAGAACCCTTTTTTCAATCTTCTTTACAATTTCACCAATAATTTCCTAAGTGTCAACTCTAACAAAATTTCTTTAAATAACAGCAGTTCCAAAGTCATTATGGCATTTAAATAACCCCTAAAGAAAACATTTATATACAGCTGAGTATGTCCTTATAAAAATTCCCAAAATTTTAGCATGCTATCACCAGTACAGTCCCATCCCAAGCTGAATTTCAGTCAGTGGCTACAGGTGGGAAGCAATTTATTTGGACAGAGACAGGTACTCCCTGAAGCAGCAGGCTGCCCAGCCTTGTTGTGTGCATTGCTCTCTATCTCCACTTCCAATCACCTTCCAGAGACAGGAACTTTTGTTTTTATGCCATTCTCAAGAAAACTTGGCATCCCTTTCAAAACTCTAAGTAATATATCAGATCAACATAATTACTTGTAGATTATTTCTGATCTGCTGGCCATACAAACACTACTGACTTTTGGAAATGCTACAGCATTTTGATTGTTTTCTACTTTGTAGACATAGTCATTAATTTATTTTTTTCCCCCAATTATTTATTTTATGCTCTTTACAGTGAGTTTTCAAAAAACAGATTTCAAGTGGATCTGTGCATTATACAACATGTACATCATAGAATCAAAAAAAAAAAAACCTCAACAGTTGTCTTAATGCTTCCATCTTCTTTCCCTGCTGTGAGTTGTACCATGGCTAATTTTCCTCCTACCTTCAATTTTTTTGGATAAAACCCTATTAGAAGAAAGTCAACATCCTTCATTTCATTGGTGGATTCTTCTCAAACTGATACAAGCATCAGCCTTTTCTCCAGCACAATCTTCTATTCCCAACAAATGCTGCTCATGTAAACTGCTACAGCAATCACTTAAGAATGCTGTACAAGTTGTCAATTCAAGTGTGGATTACTAAATGCAAGATCATTATTGCATTTAGACTGATGCAAAAGGATTCTCTGCAATGTGTTGAATCTTAGCTAATTTTAGATATGTGTTGAAATACCATAATCAACTTCATGTAAGTGTGACTGTATTTATTCAAGATATGATTGAATTTAAGTGGCTACAAGTGGTCACCTCTATATTTCAAAATGTGCTACCTGACAAAATTTAGAACAATTGACTTCAAAGGCAACTTTTCAGTGTGCCTTCCTTCACATCTCAATATCTTGCTTTATTGCTGTACCACTTTCTGTGCAGCTACATTTTTGAAACTTCACACAAAGCTTTGAATGCTATGTTGGAGGTTAATTTGGGAAACTGGACACTTCAAAGAAAGCTTCATGGATTCTTATGTGAAACTCTCAGTTTTAGAGCTCCTATGGATTTAAAGCTCTCAGTCTGTTATACCAAAGTACAGTACAGTAAAACAATTAAGCTTGTTTAATTAAAAAATTTAGAAATTAAAAAGTAAAGCAATTATACAGCAGCTCTTGACTGCATGTACTATAAATCAGAGGATCATGGCTGAAACTTTTATTTTTTGCACTATTATTTCAATTTTTCCAATTACATTGCAGTAATTTCCTATGTATCATCTCTTCTGTGAATGCTTTCAGTAATCATTCCCTTCAAAAAAGGCAATTTATAAACTGCAATGTCCCCATACTTGAAAGTGTTTGCTTACTAGCATTTATAATGATGACTTAAAGAAAACAAAAAGAAACAAGGATTTTTAGGCATGAAAGGTCTTAAACTTTAAGGTTTAAATTTTATGAAGTATTTTTATACTGTCACAGTCACCATCAAAATCCAGTCTATTAGAACCAGAGTGCTAAGGAACATAGGCAGACAGTGTTTTTAAAGACAATCTTTAATCAAAATAATTACATTTATGAGGGGTGAGGGGAAGAATAAAAATCTCACTATTATGCTGCAAGCATTGCTTCCTTAAAACAGTCATTAAGAAATAATCTTTGCCAGCCAAATGAAATTCCAATGCATATTATGCAGATCTTTAAATACAGATCTTTTCTAAACTAATTTGGTAGAGGAAGACTGGCAGGAAATGAATTGAAATCAGCACAGCTTTATGTTTTACATAATGAAACACAACTTACATCCTTGTTCTATTGTAATTACCCTAGAACCAACAATATACCAAAAAGACATCACATGCCTGAGAATCTCTCTCACTGTCAACTCTCACTGCACTATCTTTAGTCTAGCTGGAATTATGGCCAAAGATTCTCCCTGCTGAAAACATATTTGTGACAACCATGGCATGGCATTGGAAATGCAGCTGGGAGAATGTCATCTGCACTTTTCTAAGTCCTCAGAAGCTGCAGAAGAAAAAGCTTCAGTTCTTACACTCTGGGAAGTCAACTGGATATGATTCACTAATTATGTTCAAGCTACCCCTGCCTGCTTTTCCCTCTCCTCTTCCTGTGTCCCAAACTGTGTCTCAAAACCTGCACAGCTTAGACTTCTAAGAAAATTCCTTAACTGAGGAAAACCTGAAAAGTCTTTACATTAGAACTAGACAAGAAAAAGTTACAGACAGGTTTGTTAGGAGCACTGGGATGCAAAAGGAAGAACACGGAAAGGCACAAAACAGTGAAGAGGACAACCCAATACCATCAAGGGTCTGTGACAAGTAGTGGCAGTCTCCTTTCTCCCAGCTGACTGACACCTGCCTGGCCAGCAGAGTCTGTTCAGGTGTCATCTCAGAAGCAATGAGTGTCCTAGCAGCCTTTAAATCCTTTCTATCCTTTGTGTGCATGAAGCTTACAGTCCAATCTTTGCATTCTACAACACGTGTCAATAAAGGGCCCCTGAGGTGGATGGCAAGAACACACACAACGTGTTATCTGCAGTCTGTATCTCATGATCATGCGCCAATTTTCCTTAAGAGCATTAGGCAAGGAACCAGAATCTTTAGTACTGTGGTACTCCAGAGTATCAACTTAAATCTATTCAAAATGATAATGATGTAAGCAATAAAGAGCAGCAGGATCCATTTCATCCTGAAAACTGTTACAAACCATGGGGATGCTCCCAAAGAAGGCAACAAGTCTATATCTCCACTGATATTTAGAATTCACCACTAAACTGAAGGAAAACAAAACCAAAAATATTCTGAACAGTTATGTTCAGAGAATTATGAGCCCAGACACGTACTCTACTAACCAAACACTAAACTCTGAAAGATTTATGTTCCAATTCATTCCACCTACTATCATCACCTCAGTGGCAGATAAAGACTGGCAAAGTAGGCAATCAGAAGAAAGAAAAAAACATTTGGGTGAATAACAGCTGTTTAAAGAAGAACTAAACACTGAGCTGCTGAAGAGGTTAGAAGATAAACATGTCTTTAAAGAGTCAGATCCTGAAGTCAAGCAAAATCAGTGGATCTTTTCCCCTCAGAATATACAGCCTAATGTTTATGTAGGATTTAAACACTGGGTGGCAGAAAAGGCCACTGTCTCAGGATCCAAACACAGGTGGATGTTTTAGATGCAAGAGAGCACCTGAGATACCTGCCCCAGGCTGGACCACAGGACAAGGGGAAAAAAGCTTCAGGTGACCCACCCCACTCTGGAGGGGCAAGCTAGGGAAGAGGCCACCTACACCAGAACAAAGACACAAGCTTCAACATCTGACAGCTGCCCTGTTTCTGCAGCACTGACAGCAAGGTTAAAAGCAGTTTCTGAGCTATGGCAGTTTAGAACACACATTAAGAAAAATTGAATTAAAAAAAGAAGAAAAAAAAGTAAAAAGTACTGAGCTATAATCAGCTGTTTCACCAGCAGTTCAGAAAACTGAGCTGGAGAGAACATCTGGACTGGCAGCAGGGGACTAGCAAGTCATCTGTTGCCCTGATGCAAAACTGTGGCTCATGGGGCAAAGTGTTTATTGTATACACTAAACCCTACCTTTAGCATTTCAAAGCCCATTTGGCATGGATGTCACTTGAAACTTCATAAAACTGACGAAGAAAAAACTTAATAAGAGATTTCTTCCATTACATGGCTTAGTTATGATTTTTAACCCCAAAAATATGGACACAACATCCTGTCTTAAAAAAGACTTGAAAACAGGCCTCAAAAAAGGCCCAAAGGAAATGCTGGGACATCTGCTGGCCCCAAATCCTTGCAACCAATATAATCCCTTACTGATCATACCGCTGCATTCAAGAAAGCTGGACTAATTAAAATTAAAACTGCATTGTAAATCGATCACTGAGTTTTGCACCAAGTTCATCTCCTAGGCTGTGAAATAACCTAAAATTTTGCATAAGTGCTCAGGTGAAAAGTGTCATA
This sequence comes from Catamblyrhynchus diadema, assembly GCA_035047745.1. Taxonomy (NCBI): domain Eukaryota; kingdom Metazoa; phylum Chordata; class Aves; order Passeriformes; family Thraupidae; genus Catamblyrhynchus; species Catamblyrhynchus diadema. The sequence continues at coordinate 7,899,143 of JAWWMN010000001.1, read as the reverse complement.
GTATTAAAAAAACAAAACAAAATTAATCAAATTAATCACTCCTCCCCCCAGAAAAAAAACACCTCCCAACAAACAAGAAACAAACAAACAAACAAAAACACACAAAAAAACCCAAAAAACTTAAGGCAACACATGATTGCTGAATTTTAATTCTACCATTATTCCTAAAGGCTCACAGAAATACATCAGTATACCTACTGACATTCAGAATTGGCTTAAGACAGAATAGAATCCAACAAAATCTAATGAAAAGACAGGAAAAGCCTTAAAAGTCAAAGCAGTGCTCTCAGACCTCAACAAGTCTAGAAGGGCAACATCATTTACACATTCTATTCATGTAGTGCTGTGGGAAAAATCTTTACTAGGTAATATCTTGTTCTCAATTATTTTTAAATTGTTTTGCCTTATTATTATTTTAGACACATTTGCTATTTGGAGAAATGAATTTAAATTAAAACACAATCAACCACTCTAATTGTGATCCCACCTGGTCTCCAGGGTGTACGACATCATTTCTAATGAATCTGGCAGCTAAATAACCTTTGAATATGATTTTAGGAGGAAAAAAATTATACTTTGCTCGTTCAAGATTAATTACAAGTAGAATCCTTACTTAGGATGGGAGAGTGTTTACATGTATTTCAAGAGAGCTACCTTTAACAGGAACAAAACAGAGACCTTTAATTTCCTCCAAAATTAACTATATAATGCCAACTAGACTACCAGTACAGAGCTTCTGGCACCCCTTTTACACTAAGGCATTTCCCTGTCATGAATTCAGGGCTAGAAAAGTCACAATTATTAACAGGAACCAAAGCAAATTTTGTTTTTCAACAGAAAATGTTAAAATCAACTGCAATTCTCACTGAAGCTATGTAATTCTGATTTTTGGGTTGTTTGCTGAGGGAAAAGGGATGGACACAGATATAGACAGACAGGATGGAGATGATGGAGAGGAAGAGGCACCAAATTAGATCATTTGAGGAAAAAAAAGCCCAGGATCTAGATTTTAGAAAAACTCACAAGAATGTACAAGAGCTATGAAAACTATTAAAGTAAAAGCTTCTTTTTGGTTGATTTTTAAAGCACTGTTTATATTCTTTTATTGAAAATAGTTAAGCAAAAAGTATTCTATTGGCCAGCTAACTTATCTGCAATTACTCATTTCAACGAAATTGAGTTGTTATTCTCCTGTGACAACACCATGAACAGCAGCATTTTAAAATGTTGTTCACAGTTTACAGAAAAGCTCCTGCTTCATACAACACTAGTATAAACATGGATCAAAATATGAAGAATTTAAAATATGCCTTTTTCTTTTTAAGTAGCACTATGGTGCAAGGATGCAGTACCCAGGCTGTCTGTTGAACAGGTTTACTATTGCTTTTCTTGTGGCTACTCTCTACTTAAATGAATTTTACTAAAAAATTGTAATTAAATACACAAGGGATATAATCCTTTTTTTTTCTTTTAGCATGGATATGGATCTTTTGCCACATTCTGTTACAGGAAATATTCACAGTGCCCTTCACAGACAACTGAATAATCTTGCAAATGCTGTGAGATAAACTTACTTACATCCTGGCTTTCAAAGAAAATGTAGACAGACAAAACTGATAAAGCAACTGTTCCTTAATCTCCTTCATGGTAGAGAATTAGTTTCTCTCAATTCCAAAGTGAATTGAGTATTCTTTGCATTTGATGTTTAAGTACCTGTAGATTTAACAGCTCTTCCTACTACAGAAAGAAAGGGATTTAGTACAAGCTCTGTGCAGGATAGAAGGCTGTGCTAACTGAAGAAATTTCACTCAGCAAGCAAGCTTGTCTGTAGACCATTCAACAGACTGTGTTTGCTGTCATTTATTTTGAGCAAACTTTCAACATCTGCCAGCAACTTGAGTCTCTCTCACAGATTTTTACGCTTGCCTCATCCAGACTAGAGCTGCTCATCCGCTGGTATGGAAATTAGCAGAATGCCAATACATACTAAATTGGGGAAAAAGAAAGAAAAAACCAAAAACAACCCCCCCCCCCAAAAAAAAAAAAACCAAAAAAAACCAAACCAAACTTTTTCAATGAAATGTCAGTTTGATTCTTTTACAATTTTGCTTGGAACCTGCGCACACAAAGAACAGGGGAAAAAATGCAAGCTATTTTTTTAATCAGTTCTGTGAAACTTAAAATGACCATGAGGGTTGTAACTTTTCAGCCTTAAAACTTGACTATAAATACACAGAGAATATTTACTGTCTCAAGTATTAGGATGAAAAAATCCCTTAATGACTAGAAAAAGTTCACAGGGGAAGAAAGGGTTTCCACAACCATTTGAAAAGAGAACTCCAGATTTGCTGTTGCATATCATGAGAGGGTAGGGGATGGGAAATGACCTTCAAGGGACCCACAGTCATCCAGTGCAGAGCTTCAGTTTCTCTGGTCTTTGCTATTCTCTAATCTCATCTCTCCCACTCACAGCTCTTTCCATTTCCCCCTTTCTGCTGCACCTCTTCCAAAGCCATAGCATGAAAAGAAATTCCACAGGTACATATCACTGACCCAACCAAGCCATGGAGAAAATTCTTCACTTCTGAAGAAATATTTAACATTGCCAAGTGCAACCTACAGAGGAGCTGGTTGTTTCTCTCATTTATAAATATCCCCAAACACTCAATACCAGCACCGCTTTCCAGCAGGAAGAACCAGAACAGAGGAAGGTCCATAACCACATTCCATTGTCTCACTAGATGCATTGATACTCACACACTTGTTGGTTAATTATAAGCATCAAATGAAATAAAATGTGTAATACTATCATATTGATACTAAAGCTTTAAGATTATTTAAAATACAATTGATTTGAGTATGAATTTAAAGCTTAATAGGAAGGACTAAAATGCATTTCTTACAATTTTTAAATCACAATTAATAATTAAAACACAATAAATCACATCAGGAACTCCCCCCGAAATGACCCATTACATTGTCCCAAATAAAGAACAGCTCATCCCACTAAGTATTGAAGTGCACCAGTCAGTTTTCACACTGGTCACTTGGTTTATTTGACACTGAGTTCCATTAAACTGGCCTATGCTATGTGTAACACGACTTCTGTGCAATCATATCCATCCAGTCCATGGCAATTCAATGCAAGCAAGGGAGAAAAATGGGAAAAACAGGAAATTGAACCTGCAGAACAAAAACCTTAATAACTAAGAGGTTAACAAGAGACCAGAACTCTACAGTTGCCCTGTGATGAGCCACCACAGGAACATTCAAATGTAACCTTGAAAGGGTTAAAACGGGACTTGGTAATTGATAAGAAGGTCACACCAGATTATGCATCTCAAGGGAGAAAATAAGAGAATTTATCCTGGAATAAGTGATCAATTCTATACAGAATTTTATTAAGACACACCATAAGGAGATTGTGAAGTTACACAAAACTTACTGTGGAATGTTTAGAGAAAAAGGAAAGATAAGAATCAAGGTGGTTCAGGGATGAACAAACAGAAAACAAATGTGAGGAGACTGAAAGAAGCTGGCTGCTTGTGCCTGTTTCTCCATTTAAACCACTGAAACATTCAGCATACAAGATCAATCTCCTTGCCCCCATCACCTCAGAGAATACAGAGTAAACAATATTAAGTACTAATAATCATGTAGCATTAATACATGTTTTGACACACACTATATTTATACTGGTTAATTAAGCTTGCCCAAACTGGGGTCTCTAGAAATGTCTATTGAAAATGACCCCTGCTTTGCATTAATTGTTGATTGACCTCCAGAAGCTCTTAGAAATGGAGTTAGTTGTCCTGGGGGAAATCTTTTGCTACATGTCAGCAATCTGACACTATGTCAATAAATTTACAGAGCTTACAAGTTTTCATCAGCTTTTCCTACTATTTTATTTTTATATACAAACATCATCTGTTATATATATGCAACGTATTCTATATAGCAGGAAATATTAATATGCATAAAATGCATAAAATACACAATTTAAATACCTATTATAAATATAATAGATATTTAAATTGATATTTATAGAAAAATATGTTTTCAAATAAAAATAACTACACCATTATATAATACTTTCAATGCACATGGTATATAACATGCACATAGGTAGTCATAGATGACAGTAAAGAAATGAAATTGAAATACTATCATTTAGTGTTAGATTTTAAGGATTTAGGCAAGTAGAGGAATTTAACTCCACATCCTGCAACTGTTAAACAATCCAAATGACTTTACCAGCTTGGTGAGGAGTGTAGTTTTAACAGAATTGCTATGAAATAATAACTACTAGCACAGCTGAAGTGATGCTTTATACTCACTTTGCATAGTCAAAGAGCCTGCTGTCCCAGAGCTGGTGATTGCCTCTATATCCAGAATGGAAGAAACAAGAATCTGTACCATCAAACTGGTTGAGACCATCTTCTGAGTTTTTTGAGGCATGGCTGTGCACCACATCCAGCAGGACTGTGATGCCCATGGAGTGAGCAACATCAATCATTTCCTTCAGGTCGTCAGGAGTTCCGTACCGGCTGTGAAAACACAACGTGGCACCATCAGGACTCATGCTGGCAATGCTCAACATTCATCATGGAAACTACATCAAAGTCAGCAGTTCTTCACCACCTACTCTACAGATGTACACAGGTTATTTTTTCAGCCTCTTAAGCAGTAGCTATTGCTTACAAACTAACATTTGAAACCGTTTTTCCTTATAAGAATTCCATCATCCACACAATGTTTTGCAGAAATAAGATTTTTTTATTCTTCCCTTTTTAATAATATATCAAAATCAGTATAAAAGATAACAGAAACAACTTAAAGCTTCTATTTAATATTAAACACTTCCTTAGCTCATAAGGGACAAGAACATATTCATATTGCTGGAATAAAGTAACACAATGATTACAAAAGCAAATGTACATCCACAAAGCCCACAAAATACACTATCTGCTATTGTCCTGCTTAGTATTTGGTTTAGGGACTACACTATTTTCTTATTTTTTTAAAAAGATTTTTGTCTCCTATGCCCAACACACCTTTTTAATCTAATTAAGCTAGTTAAAAACTGCCTATCTGAATTTAGCCTGGTTGCCACTTGAGCTGTTCTAAGATTAAAAAAAAAAATAAAAAATATGACTTCCACATTTATCATAATTTTCTTAACAACCACCTGAATTCATTTTTCATGTAATTTCACCCTATACCTCAAGTCTAAGTAGAGTCTGTTACAAGCCTGTAAGGGAAAGGGTTCCCGCAGAAGACACAGAGCCATGATTTTAATCAAGTTCATTATGAACAGTATATAGTTCTGTTTGTTACTGCCAAGAATTCCACAACCCCAAACCTATGCAAAAAGACTGCTGAAGGTGGATTACTCAGAATATGCTATGGTAGCTGAAGTTACTTTTAAGCTTTTTGTCTGTATCCAATCCAAAGTGTTTCACAGAGCAGCTGATCACTGTGCCAAATTGATTTCAGATTTAAGAGGAAAGTAGAGCAAGTACATAAGCCATTGCCTCCAATTATACACTTTCTTGCAAACACACACCTGCATGCAATACTCATTTCAATGGATGGGAAGGAAGGGAAAAGAACAGAAAAGATGCTGGAGCACTTAAACTTACCTTGATGCTGCAAAGAAACTTGTGACCTGATAACCAAAACTGGCATAGTATGCATGTTCCATAATGGCCATCAGCTGGACACAGTTATAGCCTAAAATAAAAACAAATATAACAAACAAATGCCTTAAGGATAGCAAAAAGAGTATTCAATACCTGTAACATATCCATTCCAGTCTTCTCTCATTTTAGCTGCTTCTGACCCTAATGGTTAACACCTAAAGATTCAGTAACTTTCACAAAGCAATTTTAACTTATAGTTTATATTAATGTGATCTCCATGGCAAATGAAACAGTCAATTTGTCAAGTGATCCACACATACTGAATCTCCCAGATGCAGACAGAAATAAGTGTAATCCTTATTTAACCTCAGAATATTAGTTATCCCAACCTGCATGTCCTGAGCTGCTTCAACTTCTGACATTAGCAGTCAGGGTTAGCCACTGGCTACACATACTACGACAAAATCACAGGATGGTTTGGGTTGGAAGGGAACTTAAAATATCCTCTAGTTCCCACTCCTCTGCCGTGGGCAGGGACACCTTCCACTGGACCAGATTGCTCAACACCCCTTCCAGGGATGGGGCATCCCTAACTTCTCTGAGTAACCTATTCCAGTATCTCACCAAGCTCACAGTGAAGAATTTCTTCCTAATGTCCAACCTAAATACACCCTGCTTCAATCCCATCCCTGGTGTCCACTTGGATATCAAGCCATTGACTGAAACTGAGTGTGACCATCCTTCTAATTCCTTATCCACCAAGTGGCCCATCTGTCACACCCACATCTCTCCAGCTTAAACACAATACTATAACTTCATGACATAAGAAACCTTTTTTTCATTCAGCAAAAACACTTTTTTCCAATTTTAATAGTTATTTCTTCCCTCTACAAGAGTCTTCCAAAAAGAAAAATCACAGGTGTAATGTGCTTTTATTCCAAGTTCACCCAAGAACCAAAGCAGTCCAGGAGGGTTGGGGGACACACTGTGTTCTATCTCCTATGATAGTTCAGTGCATTCTTAAGGAAGGGAACTCTAAAGAATCAGTTTTTATCTACAGGTTATTAAGACTCACACCTCCACCACTACTGTTTGAAGAAAATATTCACTCCATTCCTTAGTTTCAACAGGATGCTGTAGGATTTTTTATTCTTCCTTGGTTTTTTAAAACCAGAGCTATTATTAGAAGACAGTTGGTGTGAGCTCAGCAATTTGTCAGATTCATTGCTGGTTTATAATTCAGGCTTGTTGTACTTATTTTTATTCACATCATTTTTATAAATAAACAGCAACATTGCATCAAATTAATCTCATTCAATTTGCTTGCTACTTATTTTGCTATTTGTCATGCACATATTCCTACAAACTACCAATATATTAGAGTTCTCATATAGTGATGTCTTTAAGCTTGTCCTAAAAAGTAAGACATTCCACAACTGAATCTAACAGACCTTAAAAACATATTTAAAAAATACTTAATTCCCACAATGTTTACTTAATGTAAACAAGAAGGAAAATTAGTTATAATTCCTATATACCCTGAATTTGATACTACTTTTTACTAATTGGTGTATCAGCCTTTTCATGACATTTCTCCACAAAGAAAAAATTGTAGGCAAAGCAGAATGCTTTCCTAACTCTGTAAATCCTATTAACTTCCTGGGACAAGTGAAATTCCTTGGCAATAAGGAGTCACAGATATATAATGTAAAATCCAAAACTACTTTTTATATAATGTAGAATCCAAAACATCTTCCACATGTGCCAACTCCCTCATCTCACCTGCAAGCTCAACTTTACCAAAAAGCAAAAGCCATAAAACATTGACTTAACATGTAAAGCTACAAGAAAATGTCTTCTTCAGGCATTCTGATAAATAAAACAGAATTTAAAAAAAAAAATCAAACACAAACACAGCCGCCATCCAACAGAGGTTTCAGCTACAGATGTCATGATTATTTTACAGCAGTGTAAAATGTATATTTCATCACAAGGCAGTAAGAGGCAGTAACTTCTAACATTGTCCATTACAGAAAAAGTGCAAAGACACCATGGGAAAAAATAATTAAAGTGAAATTGAGGTGACTGGTTTTGCTGTGGTTCCTGAGATAATGTTACCAGCTCTTTCACACATCCTCTCCAATACACTAGAAGTTCTTTTCCTGAAGAAGGTCTTTCATATTTAAAGTTCCCTTGTTCTGATACTTCTGAGCTACTGTTCAGGGATAAAAAAAGTCTAGCATACATATTCTGGCAAAACAAAGAATATTCAGGTATTTCTTTTGTCCTTCCTTAGAATTAAGCTTTACACTAGTAGAACCAATTAAGTATTTTCTGAAGATTGTCATAAAAACAGATCCTTTTTCAAGCTGAAAGCAAACCATGCCAAAAGCAAATTAACTTGCAATACTTATCTGGGCTTTAATAACAATATTTTTCGTAAAAATCTGAAATAGACTTTAATTCATATATCCTATTTCAGTCTTTGTTTGTTCTCCATAGATTTGACTTGTTTATAATTTTTGCTCACCTAAGAATCTATTTTTATAGCATCCAATTTTATAGCAGGGAAATTCAAAAAACCTCTAGATACTTGACAGTTATCCTTTCTAACAAGCACAGGCACAAAAGTATTATCTCTGCAAGCATTTCTGGTATTACTTACCAAGATCCTTTATTCTAGGCAATACATTGTATGTGAAGTTTTTATAAGAAGCTACTTTGCCTTCTGGGGAAGCAATTCCCACATGAGATTCATAGATTCTTAGGCTTTTTAATCTCTTGGGAGAAGGATTCTTATGCTACAGGAAAAAAAAAAACAGAGTTGTCATTAGCAACAGCTTAGGAGTGTTGTCATAATCACATGATTTGTACAAGATCAAAAACAATTTAGGTTTATTTTGTTTTTCCTCTAAGAGCATTCTAAACATTTCAGAAGCAATTGACCATTTCAAGCTGTTAAAGCAAATGTCTGTTTGAAAATAACATCCTTGATGAACAAGAAACTAGACATTCATGATGCAACACTTTTCTTATATTCTTTTTAACAGAATATACATTTTAGTGTTGAAACTGATAGTAGCCCCTCCACTTGACGTCCTTCTGAATCACTATGAAGCTTGTTTGAAAATAGAGAGAGAAAATAGTAAGATAGGCTTTCATTTTTGAACCATACCTGCTTTTTGCAGGTACATGAAATCGCTGTCTTATCTTACCTGAAATTTATAAATACGTTATTCCTAAAGAATACAGTTCCACAGCACAGAATCACTTATATTGTAAATTTAAGATTAAAATATAATATAAAAATCCCGAGTCTGGAGAGAAGTACACAGCATTTCTAGATGGGTGAAAATTATTTGAAGAATACAGAGGCCATTGAAGTTAATATCTATTTGTTAGTTTACTATTCAGGTGAAATTTTGAAAACGTAGAACAAAACTAGTTGAATACAAACATGTGAACAGAAATTAAAGGAACATTGGGAAGGAAAAAACTTCTGGTTGAGCCTTGTTTCCTGTGATTTATTTGCACTGGACATCTCTACTATTCATAAAAGGACTTTTATATTTTTTCAGTAAGGCCTTATCTGCACCCAAAAGTTCAAGCCTCTTTTTCACTCTAGGTCATCCCAATCACTGCATTCCCAAATCCTGACCCATTCCTTTTCTTGTGGACATTGAGATGTCACAGAGCATCATACAAAGAGCAGGCCACTAAATTGATAGACTAGACACTTTAGAAAGAGTTAATGCACATTATGTTACCTATTTTTAAAGAAAATATTTTCCATGCCAGTAACCTTTTCCTCTCTCAAGCAGTTGCTTCATAATTTGAGGTGGATGCAAAAATTAAACTCAAGATAGAGGTTACAGCATCTCTAATACAAAACCACTGCATACCATTTTTCAGGGAAGACAATAAAAAGTTTAATATGAAACAACGTCACTCAGAGAGTCTAAAGTTTCCAAATGTTCTCCTAGGGTTTTTCATATAAGATGCAAAGAGTTCTCTCCCTTACAGCAGCTCATGAGAAGAAAGAAGGCTTTAAATTCAATAACGGGATTTTCCTGATACAAAGATATCAGGATTTGACTGGAGCATTGGCACCTTATTTTGGAAGCTTTTTCTGACTTCATGGAATATTAACCTGGTGTTGAGTACTGAGCATTTGCAGATAACCAGTCCTTAAATCCAGTACTGATAATTCCCCACTCTCCACCCTACCAGGAACAGCAATCTTGTCCCAGAATACCTTTCAATCTTGCCTAACAGGTGGCAAAACAACTTTAAAATACCACATTAATAACTATTTTTTATATATTCTACAGGAGGCTGGAAAAGCAGTTCAAAAACATCCATCATTAAAGTCATTTATTTCTGTCAAAGCCATGAATAAAAGCCCTTCATCTCTTTTAACTAGTTTGCTATTTCCTTTTATTTTCTTCCAAACAGGGAAACAAAGATAACATGATACACCTCTGGAAAATAATATTGAAGCCTTACTATATATGACTGTGGTGGATTCCAGTGAACCCAATCATAATTCACTTTGTCTTCATCACGGACCACATATCTTGCCCAGGGTGAAATACGGTAGAGGAGGGCGCCGTTCTGAGCACGAATCACCACCTATAAAATAACACAACATATGCAGGCAGTCACTTATAACTCACAGAACGCCTTCTATGCAAGCCACAGCATAGAATGAAATAGTAGACTAGACAGAAATTTAATTTAAAGAACACACAATGCAAGTCAAGAGAAGGAAGAATGACCCTGCCCGCAGGGATGATTTGCAAAGGGACAGTAAACCAGACATGTCACACAGGAGTGATGTTCACCAGCAAGAGCTGAAAGGTGAGAATATACATAAGATTTATATAAGTTATGGGAGAAAAAGCCTTCCCAAATGGATTTCTGTTAGGTTCCCTAATTACCCCGTCATTGCTATTTCCTTTCCATGTTCTGATAAATTTAAATAGACATGCAGTATTATGCCATTAGGATGAGAACTGTGATTTGTTTAACTTGACAAACAAAACAATCTAGCAAGGCAATTTTAATATCATAATTCCATCTTCTTTTCCATGCTCTGAGAGTCCTTAACAATGTCACATAGCCCAGAACCACAGACAACAGAAGAAGCACAGGACAGTTTTTGGGTGAAGGCGAAGAAAAAGTTCCACCTCTCTCACATCCTCCCACCCCATCCCACCTCCCCTCAGCACAGAAGGAACAGCACCACTCTAGTTTTGCTTGGTATCTTGGCTGCCACTAAAACAGTAACACAGATGGTTTGCAAATTCAAAACCTAGAAATGTACAAGCAAGTGAACGCACAGAATTCTTAATTCTGCTTTTTTTTAAGAAAGTGATGACTGAGACTTTTCAGTTTGGTTGTTGGTTTTACGGGGCTTTTTATTTTTTGTAGGAAAAACTATGAAAAAGGGAAAAGGATTTTTGGGATTGGGATTTTTTCCACTCCTTTCTCATTTTTTTTTTGGTTAAAAAAAGTGACTTGTCTTTGCTCTCAATTCCTAACAGGTAGTCTGGAAGGTGAAATCATCAAAGAATTGCCTTTTCACTTCTGGCAAGTGTCTTTCACTGTTTTGATAGATTATTTGTATCCTTAACCCAGTCATGGAAGAAGGCAGGATCACAGAATCATGTTTGGTTGAAAGGGGCCTTTTAAAGGTCATGTAGATCAACAAAGAAGAAAATATGCATATGCAGATGGTTAATGGAAGCTGATAGAATAAGGCAAGGAAGAATGATTGCTGTCCCTCAGTACACAGTATTATAACTCCAACAATTCAAAATAGGTTTTATAAAATGGAGCAATTAATATCAAAAACCTCACCAGAAAAAGCTGAGAAAGTTATTGCAAAACACTGTAAAGCTGCAAGGAAAATTTCTTCTGTTAGCTGCACTAGCAAAGCTGACCCAAAGAGTATTTCTGCAAATTCTATCAACACTGTGAAGATCCTCCTTGCTGATAGCATTGACAATTTGCAAATTATTCTTAAAATAATAAAAGTTATCTCCTCTCTCTAATATCACACTTCTGATGGTGCTATTGTTTCTTTTATTACTCTGTCCCAATTTAGCCATCACAGAAATAAGATGATTACTGCATATAATAACCAACTCATCTTGGCATTCTTTTTTTTAATATTTTAGCATAATTCATACTAGACAGGCTTATGAAGGGTGGGCACATTTAAGAAATGTGAAGTAATTAATCTACATTCAGAACATTAATTAGCTGTAGTACTGGTTTAATCCAAAAATTATACTGGAGGGGGGAAATGTAAATTTCTTTATTATGCTATATTAATCCAGTCACGTACTGTCTTTAATTAAAGCCATTAAGCAATGAAAAAGTTAGGAGAAAAAAAAAGATATCAGAAAACCATTTAAATCACCAACCATCCGTTATTTAACTTTTTCAACTTATACTTCTACAGTTATACTGCACAACCAATCTCAGTACCCAATCCTTATGACAAAGTAGAAGAACTTCTGTTGTTCTGTAGTCACTTAAATTGACCTTATTTTCCCTTATTTGTGAGACACCAGTGCATTTGTTTTAGCATTTATTCAGAAATAATTTTTTCAAGTGCTAGTTCTGCATTTAATCAAAACATTGACAAAGCCAAACTTAAGGGCTACACTTTTCAGGAATTGAGAGACTAACAGGAAATCAAATAAGTTTCTATCAACTTTGAAAGACATAATTTTAAAAGATAAAACTAAAACTTCCTAGAAATACATCCATTTATCTGTCATATATTATGATAGTAATAATATAGAGTCATAAACAAGCTGTGGAAATCTATGGGTTGGGTTTACACACTTGAACAGTCTTACAGCTTTAGAGTCTGCTCTATTTAAAGTCTCACAATCTACATTCTTGGGTTCATTCATTTTAAAACTTTGCTTTCAGTTCTATTATGCAAATATACAAGACAACTCCCATGCTCAAAAGAAAAAGTTATCACAGAATGACAAGGTTGGAAGAGACCTTTAAGATCATAGAGTCCAACCCTACATTTATCCAAAAGTATAAATAATGAAATTTAACCATTCAAATATCAAAAATCTCAAAAAATGTGGGGAAGCACTTACTTTAATCAAGTAATCATAAAATTTATTTGTTGTGTTCTTTACAGTATAGGTGGTCTTAAGAAAAAATTTTCAAATATATCCAGCCATGGCTATAGATTAATCTCACCCCTACAGTAGAAACCTCAGTTTTGCTCATTTGTTGCTGTAATTTTTGAGTATACTGGCCTGTGCACAAAGAAAGCAGAGTCAAGAAAAACAATTATTACACCACCAGAGCTGGTAAAGTTGAGTCCTTTCCTTCTCTGGTTTGCAGAAACATAATCAACACAGTGTCCTTACAGATCTATCAAGTGATCCCTGGCAATTTCAATTCTATGTTGCTATGCTTAATACTTTCCTTAATTTTATGTGAATACCATTTACAGAGTCTCTCCTAGGCTTAATTATCAAGCTCTGTACTGAATCATCTTTTTCATCTCTCCTGATATTGTATAAAGTTTTTATTAATAAAATTAGAAATGAAAATTCCAAATAATGTTTTCTGAAGTTTCTTGAGAAAGAACTCTCACATCACCATGCTTAGCTGAAGCATGATCATAGGAACAGGAGAAAACTAAATGGCACCATAAAATAAATAGCAGTTCAACCCAAGACTGACAAAAATAACGCAAACAGTCTGACAGTTTTAATTCCTGTATTTGCTTTGCTATTTCTTGAAACAATTACATATAAGTAAAATAATAAAATAATAATAATATAATAATAAAATGAGTAAAATTATAAAGCACACATAAAACAAAGACAGGTGAATACTCTTGCTCCATTCACCCCAAATTATGACTTGTGGCTCCTTCTCTGCAGTGCCCAGATATAAAATTTAGCTGCTGTGTATACTCTAGATGTGCTGTTACAGATTTTACATGCATAAGAATACTGAATAGAATCATTATACAGCACTTTTGACAGAGTACCTATAAATCAGTTTAACAGATACTGTACTTTTCCTCCAAATTACTTTGAAATGAGTAAAAACAAATTCATAAAAGTTGCAGCCTAACCAGCTACTACTTAGTTCATCAAGACTTTATAGCTGACTTTACATTTTCTAATTAACTCAAAAAACTGTTCTCTAAAGAACATATATAAAACCATGATATTCATTAAATTAGGCTTTTTCAAACTGGCCTTGGGATTTACCTACTTCATTTTCACAAGGCATGTCCCTGATCATTCCTCAATGTATATGAGGAGGCACATGCCACCATTTGATATAAAAACTACAGCCCCCATTAAATAAAGCTGTTAAAATACATAATGCTATAGCATGAAACCCATGCCAAGTGAACCAAGCTAACTGACAAAAGCTTGCCCCCCCCATCACAAGCAACCTCTCTTACAGTTAGTTATGCTTAAGTGAAAGAAAATCCTAGGTAAAAATGATCCCTCCATTTTTGATCCTATCATTACAGAAAACACTCCAACAAGAGGACAAGTGAGACGAAAAAAGGAAATCCAAGTTTCCAACACAAAATAATACATCCTCCCCAATTAGTTAAAAACCAACAAAAACTGTGAAAGAAGAAAGAAACCAGTATCTCAAAAGAATTACATTTACACTGCCCAAATTTAGACTGAATGAAACAAATACAAAATAATAGATATAAAGAACTTGCCACCATCTACATTAACCACCTCTTTGTGTGAAACATGAGATAAAGTAATATATTATCAAACCATATAGTACATGGACAACATCATGATTTTCTGTGTCGGTGCGCCGAGAGGGAAGCATCTTCAGAACAGCAAGCCTCTTTAGAACTATCAAAAAGTTTTTTTTCCCTGTTTCCAGAGTCTCCATGATGGCTTTCCCATTGGAAACTTCTAACACAAGAATGTAGGAAATTCAAAGTAAGCCATGCTGAATTTGCCTACATCAACTTTAAAAATAGCTCACCTAAATAGTTTAGGATTTTTCCCCACCTCCCCTAGTGGTAAACATTCAAAATCCTTGATGCGACCTTTGAATGTCACATGATTCTGGCTTCCAAGTGAGATATAAATACATGTAAATAAATGATCTCACAGAAATAAGTGTCAGGAAGACAGAATGAAAATGTCCTTCAAAACCTGGCATTAAAAAGTCAATTTGCTCTAAAAATGGACATGACACAGACACACAATTTATATAAGTACAACTGCAAAGCAACAGAAGTGAAGACCTCAACCTGTGGTGTACATCTTTTGTATGCAAGGTTAAAAATTTATGTTTGGTATATTCATTTTCCATTAAAGGGATGTTGGGTGTATTTTCAAAGTTTCTGTCTGAAGTGTACAGCATCCTAAAGCTTACCATCCAAAAACACTGTAATAAGTGCTGTGGATTTCACAGATGAGTACACCCAACATAGAAAAAACATGACCTTAAGCCTGAGTTTTATGGCATCAGTGCTAGTAAGTGATTAATTTTGAAAAACTTTCAGACTTCAATAAAAACAAATGTATGGCGGTAGCCAGAGAAAACATAACCAACAAAGAACGGCTTTGAAGATATGTAAAACCTGGTGTGCAAAAGTTCATTCCAATTTTCCAAATGCTGGACTGCTGGAAGACAAAGCAGGACTTAAACCTCACAATAACATTAGTACCGAAGTGACAACATGTTCCATGTCCATCCACTAGAAGACAGGAAATTCATGGAAGGGGGAGTAGGTTGTAGGATAGAATTAAATATAGGGGTTATGAGTCTGTTTGATGATGTTTGGAACTCTCAAAAGCAGTTTATTACAGTTAAGGGGAAACCACCACTCTGAGGTCAGTCCAGTATCATAAAGAAAATGCAATAACACATAGGAACAATTCAGCAGCTGCAATAGGTCTCATTTAATGTAATGATGCTGCCAATGCAGGACAAGTGAGATTGAAAGGCCTTGATTTTTCAGGCATTTGAGACTCTTGGGTATCCCATTATTCTGCCTTTCCAAAATAACACAGGCCTTTTATATCACCCACAGCACATCCAGCAACTCCTTCTGGATGTCTTTGGGGCATTTAAAGGAAAACTCTGTGCTTACATTCAGGCAATTTTCAACCTACTGTGACTCAGGGAAATCTGCTGGCTTTTTATGAACAGACACCACACATTTTTTCTTTGACTATCTATAATGATAAAAAGTATGAAAGGTTCACAAAAAATTAAAAACCTTTGTCACAAATACAAATTCATAAAAATGATAAAAAGTAAATCCGTGTGTAAAAATGGAGCTTAATGTGCCTGTGCTATTGTTATGTCAAACAAAACTCTGCAGTAACAGGACACAAACTACCACATTTAAAATTCATGTATGTCTATGAATATCCCTTTTTCTTTGTGTTTACCTACCTTCATCTTCTCTTCACATCAGCTCCATTTGGCTACCTCAATTCCCAATGTACACAAAGATCTTCAAGAACAGTGTGAGAGGATAATTCAAGAGACAGTTGCAGAAGATCAGACAACTACTCTGCTCAGCAACCACTCCTTTAGCTTTCAGTTCCTGCATCTAATCTATTTAATTCAATTATCATGTGCTTCCATAAGGTGTCTGCCTCTGTTTCCACTAATTAGGAGACAAGCTGAAACAGCAGAACTAAAAAGCCATGCTGCCATTCCTTACTTTTCAGATATTTATTTTGATTTAAAGTTCTTAAAAAAATATATATATATAAAGAATTTGGACACATTTATGCTGTTTGAGAAATTTGTTATATAGTGCTTTATCATTTATACTCCAGCTGAGGAAATGAAAATAACAAAACGATAACTAAATAACTGATGTATATATGCAAGCCAATAAATTGCTCTGAAATACTGTATTATTATTTCATTACTTTAATAGCTTGAAAACACTTAGAATGATTCTTGGTATATGTGGCTTTTAATACAATGATGAAATTAAATTGGCCATCAAACTAACAAGAGCTAATAAAATGAGAGAGTGGACTAGCTTTAATATAAATATGGAAATGGAAGTGACTTGTTATATAAGGGCAATAAGTTATTATTTCAGTATTTTACAATCTACAGTATTTCATTAGCTTCAGATCTATTCATTTCTGACACAAAATTATCAAAATATAAAAGCCACAGGAATACAGGTGGAAATATAATTTCATGTCAATAACACGCATCTGACTTAAAAGCAAGTTCAACACAAAACATAAAACATGGGCAGGATAAACTCTTAAAGACTCCCGAGAAAGTTTATAGTCGATGCTGTGATAACATAACAAGGTTTTTCTGCTACATGAAATTTATTAGAAATTTAACATCAAGGCATTTTCCTCCCTCAGTTTTTCTAAAAGTACATGAAAATGGAAAACAACTGCTTGAATACAAAAGGATTTTTTAGCATAATGTGGTCTGTAGAATACAAAAGTTTATATTTTTACTTTTTTACTGTAAATAAATAGGGTAACCAAGAAAAAGCACCACAAATTTCGAAGAATACAGAAGAATTTGACCCAATATACTTTGGACACATTGGTGCTATGAGAAAACCTGGTCTTAGATTTTATTTCATAAATGCTGTTCAAAGACAGGTCCTGCATTCGAGACACCAATACAAACCTGTTATTCTCTTTTTCCTTAAATTGTGCATCCTTTTCTCAACACCCTCAAGTTGCTCCAGAAACAGAATCCTAGAGTTGTTAAGGTTGGAAAAGATCAGGTAGTCCCACAGCTAGCCCAGCACCATGCTTACCACTAAACCATGTCCCCAAGTGCTCTATCCATGTGTTTTCTTCAACTCCATGACTTCCAACACATGACCACTCTTTGCTAATACCCAATCTACACCTCTTCCAGCACAACTGGAGGAAATTCCCTCTTCGTCCCGTCACTCGTTACCTTGGAGAAGAGACCCACTCCCACCATGCTACAATCTATCAGCTGAAAGTAGCTCTCCCTGGGCACTCCTGCCTCTCCTATTAATCCTCAAAAAGAATCAATCCTGACTTTAGCACCCAGGATAGAAAGCATGGTTCTGATGATCTTTTGCCAGTAGGCAGTGTAAACTGAGGCCATTTACAGCAGCAAATAAAATCACATCACCCCCTAACAAGCACAGAGGAAACCAGAGAGCAACTCCTCCCTTTCTACAGGTCAGCACTGGTTTGTGAGAGAAGCACTGGAATCTGGAGGCTGTACTTCAGTATGTTTGGTTCTTAATGCATAGCACCACAGCAGAACACTTCCTGATAACACAGCGCAACCTGCTGCAGAGCCCAGGACTGGAATCTAGAGTTTCTTGTCTGAAATTTCACTTTAAAGAAGCTTTAGATGAAAATACAAAAGCCTGTTGAAAATTTGGGATCAAACAGCATGATAAAGAGCATTATTCCTTAATTGTCTCCCTTTACCTGATAGATTTTTAGAGGGAAGATAAATTTTTCTCTTATATAGTCTCAGAAATAGAAGGCAAGAAATAAAGAAGCAAACACAGTTCATTAATGCCTCACTCTTCTTGCTCCTGCACAGCCCTGTAACAAGGCTCAGGAGAGGCAGCAAGGAAATAAATTAATCAGAAGCTCTTCAACACTTCAGCTTCAGCATTCCCCAGCTCAGGAGTACCTTCCCAAATGAACCTTCACCCAAACTGGAGGGGCAAGAAGCACGGAAAATGGGAGATCTTTCCAGAACTCAACTTCCCCTGAAAAAACCTTACTATAGTCTATTCATACTGCTCCAAATAACCAAGAAATCGAGTTTATCTTTCAAGGTGCTTGTAGACTGAAGTTATTTCCTTACAGTGAATTGATCATAAACCTTGAAATGAAATTTTGGAAAGAATGGACAGCATGTTGCTTCTTCCAGGCTGTTCTCCTTCCTAAATTGCAAATTGGTTACACTGGAAAGAAAAAGTAATAGAACACTAGTCACATTATTCCTTCCCCCAAGCTTTTATTTTCCTGATCAATTTATGATTACTATCAAAACTGAGTCAGATGATAGAAACCAGTTGTCTGGTTTGCTCTTTTTTCTTCCTAACTATTTTCTGAAAAAGAAACCTGCTAAAGGGAAGCATTAGTATAAAATATTGAAAAAAAAATATTCCTTAGTTATCAGATATAATAGTACTTTTTAGGTGGTTTACATGTTTAACAAAGTTCTGCAGACATTCCGTGTCATTCAAAAATCATTGGAGAGAGATTTATTTGCTTTGTAAATATATCACGACTTCAGCTATTGCAATCTAAACTTATGGATATTAAATATTTGTTCACAATTCCCTCTTTTTTCCCCTTCCCTTCTCCCTCAAGAAAAGAAAATAAAGTAAGACTAAAATACAATCAAGATACGAGAGAGGTAAAAGCCTATATTCTAAGCCAAGTCGTGGAGTCATGCCTTGATTTTCCAAAAGAGGGAGATGCAGCTCCATTTGTAATTTAAGTATTTCAATTGCATTGCAGAACTTCTGAACATCTTTAACTAGTTTACTAGATCAGGTAAAAAAGGAAAGCTTTTGTTCTTTTTTCCTATTTTTGCGCTTCTCTTAGAAAACTAGGAGAAACTAGTAGTAACACAAAAACCAAAAAACACTGTATTATCTATTTGAATTAAAAAGTAATTCAAAAGATGGAGCCAGTAGCCTAGTATTAAAAATATCTATGCAGATAAAATTACCATAGGAAAATCAAACTGTCAAAATTCAGGAAACCTGAGAAGAGTTGTTAAAACTGAAAGCAACATCACACAGAAACATTCCCAATTGATTTTAACAGTTAAGTGTATAGAAAACACACTTAATCACTCAAGTACATGGATTTATAAGTGTTAGCTACACAGGGGCAGAATTATTAGGTATGAGGGACAGCCAGTTTATTTTCACAAAGGGAAAATAAACTGGATGTCCCTGTGCTGAAGGAAAGCATTAAAACTTTTCTTTCAGTCTAGAATCCTGATTTTGAAAACTATTACTTAATCAGAAACAGGTTACTATAAGAATGGTTGTGTAGCTTAAAGACTATCAAAATGCGTATGCATAATATAGAAGCATTCCTGTATGTATTCTGCTAGTCTCTTAGTTAAGATGCTTGGGGTACAAGAGCATGGCTTGAAAAGCAACCACAATAATAAAGCACATTACACATACAGTAAGTGTAACTTCTTACAGTTGTTTCAAGCCATGTCAAGTAGAAAAGAAGCTGATGAAGTATGTAATACTGGCACCCAAGCATTAAGTATTACTTATCCTCAA
Organism: Catamblyrhynchus diadema; assembly: GCA_035047745.1. NCBI lineage: Eukaryota > Metazoa > Chordata > Aves > Passeriformes > Thraupidae > Catamblyrhynchus > Catamblyrhynchus diadema. The sequence goes on along the minus strand of JAWWMN010000001.1, from coordinate 7,879,196 downwards.
CTCCAAAGCATTTGTATCAAGGAGAACTGCTGCAGAATGCACCTTGCAATTGGGTGGCTGTGCCACACTGCAGGGAATGTCGGGAGCTTTCCCTAGAAAATGAACCTATCCTCCAAACAAAAACAATTCCCATGAGAATTACAGTCATGCTTATGTATTTTTAATATGGACTCCCAAATTCTGTTCCAAGACCTCTTTTTCTTTAAGGTGTCCCCCTCTTTTCCTCAAGGAAAAAAAAAAAAAATCACATTTTGCTGAAATGTACACCTAATAGTAATTGAAACAATTAGATTCTGGATGGATAAACTACAAGTAAAATATCTTAAAAGTATTTTTAAATATCAAAACCTCCTACCAGAGAATTGTGCAACAGGAGAATGAAGCCTGACAAAATAACTGAACAAGAATATTGTAAAGAACTGAAATCAGTCTGCAACAAAGGCTCCAAAGAACAACAGCCCACTGCATTACAGCAGCTCATTGGTGCTACAACCTCTCCTATGAGTCCAGGAGGAGCTGCACAAAATTGTTTACTAAATCCAAACAGGCAATGCCAAGAGACCATTTACCTCCCAGTGAGATAACTCCTCCTGCTGACAAACCTCATCTGTGACCCAAAGAAGTCTACAATAACTTGCTGAAGGGTCATGGCTCACAATCACACGGTGAAACATGAAGGATACTGCTATAAACTTAATGTTCTAATTCCTGTCAGCATGACTTATATCCAGAAATGCATATGGTACATGATTTAAGTTCTGTTTAGTAGCTTCAAAATCCCAGGAATACAACTCTGCTTCTTCTTCCACAGAGGGTATGTAACCATGATGCTGTAGAACACTTGTTTCATTCACTGTTCAAATTTGCAAACCTGGTGGTGGGGTTTTGGGTGGGGTTTTTTTTTTTTTTGTTTTTTTTTTTTTTTTTTTTGCATCCTACTGACTATTTAAGAAATTATATTCAAGTGATCCAGAACTTAGCAGACTGAGCAGGGATATTCCCTCTTCCCCCAAGCTAAGGTAAAAACAAGAATAATTAGAAGTGTTTCTATATGTATGTTAAAGGAAATAGCAAACATTTCTTCAGGAAGGTTTCCACTGAAATCAAGTTTAGTACCTCTGCTCAGGGTACCCAAGACTCCCTTTGTAAAAGCCATCTGACTGCACATAACCTATCTATAACGACAACAATCTCCCCAGGAAAGTGTTGGATTCCCCAACACTGGACACTTAAGATCCAACTAGACAGGGTGCTGGGCCATTGTGACCAGACCATGCTTTTGTCAAGAATGGCTGGACCAGAGGATCCTTAAGGTCCCTTTCAACCAGGTATTCTATTTCTATTTACATCTTAGAACCCTGAAAATCCACCACATCTTTAACACCTCTATCCCTAAAATCCTAGCCACAAGCCTGCCATTATTAATAGATTTCCTGAGATTTCACATTCTCATTATAAACACGTTTTTGACTGCAGACTGCTTGAAGTGCATGAAACCTGAACTCCACACCAGTCTGGTACTCCTGCTGCACCTCCTGATCTGTAGGGTCAGCTGCAGCACCATCTATTTCATTGGTGACAGTAATTACATTTGATGAATTTTACTAGCAGTGGTTCCCTGACACAGATTAACCTACCTGCTCACCATATTTGATTCCTATTCAAGGTGTACAAGTTTAACACAGAGCATGCAGATCTACTAGGAAGTATAGGACAGAGCAGTAAAACTGTAAGGATTAAGTTTTAAAACTATTCTTCACAACTAGCTTTTCTCTACCTCAATAATACAAATATACTTTAGGTACTTTCAATCATGATTAATAAACTGTTAATGCTCTGACTCAATGTAGTTCTTTCCTTTGCACACTTGAGTATTAAAAAGGGTAATACATTTGGACTGGAAAACTATTAAAACCGATCACAGTGAACTTACAAGCATTTTGTACAAACTGATGAAAGAATTGTGCTGTTCATGCCGGCCTCGATCTTGTACTGGCCTTGGCACCTACAACTCCTGTTCAGCAATCACTGAAATCACTCAAACATGCAAGAGTATCAGTAGAAAAATACTGTACTAACAAGTGCACAAGTTATCAAACCTAATCACCTCATTACAGTACAGGATACTCCCTCAAAAAACTATAAACGTCAGAATATATATATATATACATATATACACACACACAGACATGTGAAGAAGAAAAGGATACAGACTTAAATAGTGGAATATAGAGTTCATTAAAAAGTTTCCCCCACTTTCTGAGGTGTTCTTTCCAGGAAAAATACATTAACTACATTTCATGAATATTCAAGTGATATTTAGTCACATATATAGAGTAGTACACCTATGCAGCACATTGTTAGCTAAAGCGTCAAATGAATTTATTAGTCTAAAAAGTTATTGTTCTGGTAATTATTTCTATTTTAATCATTTCTATTTTAATATATCCTCTCCCACTCACAAAAAAAAAAAAATAGTGGTTCTGCTATATAGATTCTTTTTCTAGTTAATGCTACAGAGTAGCAGGTAGCTCTATCATAACTGCCAATATTTTTCAAGTACTGATCTTGCCATTTTTTCTAATTTAGCTGTGTGAAAACATTTCAGAACTTGACCATTAATTTGGAAATTGCTTTCAACTAGGTTTAAATTCTTAAAGAAATCCATTTGCCAATTGTTTTCAATTTTCTTTGTTGTTCTTTGGCATTCCTGTAAATAATATTAAGCAAGCTCCTCAGTGCAGATACTAAAATCTCAGTTTTAACCAATACTATCCCTAAACTCCATTGACACTACTTCAAAATTAGGATCTTGCCACCTGCAGTGAAAACTTAATTTACAGGTACATTTAAGCAGTTGGAAAAATCACTTATAAATAAACAGTAAAAGGACAAAGTGTAACAATGATTAAGCTCCTGCATTAATACAACCACACAAAATGAGACTTGCTATAAAAGTTTATCCGTGATAATTTTTTTAAAAAGCTTGCTGTGTCCTCTAAAATTTTAATTAAGAATACCAAAAATTAAAGAAACAAAATCAGTCATTTTCTATCACACCCCAACTGCTACCACTGTAGAATGACAAACATGCTGATGTTTAAGGAAAACATCTTTCAAACTACCTCATTAGAAATAATGAGATGTAAAAAGGCTTCTTTTATTAAAGGATAACATTTGGCTTTGGGTTTAAATCTGCGCTCACTTGTGACACCTATCAGAAGCTTAAAAGCCAGCACTACCCTACCATAATAGCAACAATATTTGTTCACTTAACTCGGTCTAAGCTCCCAATTGATTGAGAGAAAGAAAACAGATACCCTTTTCTAGCAGGTAACCTTATTTTGAAGATGGATGTCAAAATTGACAAGGGAGTCACTCAACTATCATAAGCATCCATCTCTTCACACAGAAAAGTGTCAGAAGATTCACAGCAGGTTTTTTAATTACTCATTTTCTGCAATGTTTATATTTACTTATGAGAACACTGCCTGAAGAGCTACAGTAGACAGCCTGCTACTATCTGAAAACAGGCAAACGTTTGACCTCTGCTCCTCATTTATTTTCCCACAAAAATATTTTGTGACCTGATCTAAATTAGTGTCACCGACTACACTCCATCCATTTCCCATTCTGGCTTAGATATTACTTATTTAAAAGAAATGACCTTGTTATCATTTTAGAACTTGGCATTCGCCTGTGTGGAACTGAAGATCAAAACAGAGTAGACAGAAGCCTAAGAAAAGGACCTTCTGGAGGAGATGTTTCTTCCCCTAACAGATTGATCACCACAATAATGTCTGAAGTTAACTATTTTAACTTAAGTATTTAAGAATCATACTGGTAAAAGGAACTTTTAAAGCTGTGATTCCCTTAGACTTCTTTAGTAAAGAAAAATGGGAAATACTTTCATTACTAGAAAGACGCTTGTTGCCTTTGTCTAGTGAAGACACCAGTGCCTGTGTATTTCAACATTACCTCTGCAATCTACATAGCAATTTCTATCTGCAAACAATCAATTTTCTCAGCTTCCACATGAACAAAGAACAGTAAAACTGTGCTCTAACACACAAAATACAGACATTTATGAACAATCATAAATGTTTGAACCAAGTAGCTCAAGGAAAACTTACAGAAAAGCAAAAGCTTTCTGCACCCATTAGCAGAATGGGAGAGGATAAGATCAGCTGTAGCATGAGGAAAAGGTACATGCCCACCATGTGAACACCCCAAAAGCTTTTGTGATAAACCATCTTTGAACTACCTTAAATGGAGACATTTTTGGTTTTTCCATCATTTGACTACATCTCAAGTATACATTGTGAAGTGCTGGATTCAGTCCTGAAGGCATCATGGAACAAAAACAAAGTGTCATGAAACGTTATTAGCAAAGCTACAGATGAGGCAGGGAGTAGCTCCATATGGATGGAGCCATCAATTATGACTACATACACTCATGAATAAAGTTTCTAAATATTTAGTCCTTTTTTAAGGAATATACTCCAAAGAAAATTTGTTTCACATGCAGACAGGCAGTCTTGTCTATTGTACCATAATGTATTGTGAGTGTCAGTGACAGCCACGTAACTTTGTCTAAAATTGACCATGGAAAGCACAAGTAAAGTGACGGGGTAAAAAAAGCCTAAAAAAGAAAACCCATATTCTATTGTGCCAGTGGGTATCTTCTGGCTTTTCAGAAAACTCAGAGCAACTACAGAAGCACAGCAAGTCATCTTGAAAGTACATCAGTACCAAGTGCAATCCATAGCAATTTAACATACTAAAATAATTATGTATAATGCAATCTTTGCTTTATGGAGATTATATTTCAAAGAAAATGCTGAACAGGAAGAAAATACTATCAAGACCTTACTTCAAAATAAGGAGATATGACCAGTGATTATCTAAGAAAAAAAAATAATCTTACACTGCTCCAAAAGCATTTAAGATTCTATGCTTTTTTTGCTATTGTATTAATAATTATTAATACTCATCATCATTCACACCTCTAATCTTTACAAAAAGCATAGAATATACTACATTAGATGAGTCAAGAATTTTGTAGATAAAACAGAGAAGGTAAATTCAGCAACAACCAAAAAATCTAACCTACTTGCATGTCAAAACCATGGAAAATATTAAATAACCATTCTGCACTCTCATACTTTGCTTGCATAATCACTGCATTTCTGAGTTGCAAACAAGTATTTCCTTTCCTGCTCTGTAAAATAAAAAACAGCTTTCTCATCCTTGAATGACTGTTCCTAAACTTCAATTTATCCTTATTTATTACTGGGATTATTTCATAGGCCATAACAAAAAGCATAGAGATAAGCACACACACTGAAGTAAGCATTTCCAGAGCATTTTCACACATATCTTTGTTTTAACAGATTTCTTGTTTGCCTAAACACATTTTCAGCAGAAAAATAAGGATTCTTTTTTTCAGTATTTTAGTTCTGTTGATGGGATCTCTGAAAATGTAGTAGTATCACACAAATGCTCCCAGGTTCTTAATTTTTGTAGTCTATAGGTAATTTCAGTACATTTCTTTCCTTCACTACTTATTACTGCCCTCTATTAGCACCCAGTATCTCTGAAACTCAAGCTCTGAGTGCAACAAAGCACATCTCTGATTTAAATCAATATTCAACTAGAAATCATCAACTCTGCTCTGAGTTAGTTGTCATTAGGTGTATTTGCACTAAGCATACAACTGTGGCATTTGACAGCTCAGAGAAAGTTTTCAGTAATTTCTGGAAGAAAGTATTTTAAGCTCATGGATGCCTATGAAATACAATTGTGTTCAGTTTCACTTACTTAAGCCTGCCACTCAATACTCTTAATTCCTAAAGTGTAAGTAGAAGTTTTACAAATCTGCATGCACCATTAAAGCAACAAAAAAATCACCAGAAAAGCCATGGTTAAAAGTATTACAAAAATTACCAAAAACCTGAGATTTTAACAGGATCTTAGTAACAGGTAGTTGCACTAAATAAGAAAGATTTTACCTATACATTCCTTAATTCTTCCTTTTCAGATTATCAATTTGTAAACTGTTTTCCTCTTATGGCATGGTGCAACCCTACAACTACATTTCAGCCACATATGCCTGTTCCCAAAATCTCTCTTTGTGATGCTTAATGTTTCACTCCTTTAGGTCACTTTGCTCAACTAGATAAACTGATTCTGCTTCTTAGAAGAATTAGATGATGATAAAGTTACTCACAAGAAAACAAAAGGGACAGTAAATGAGTAAGAAGGGTTGCAAGAGTTAGAGTAAGTCTAGAACAAGCACCTTTAGCTTTGACCCATGGGGCACAGGAGACTGGCCATCTTCAGGAGGAAGGAACAACTCCCACTTGCCATATTCCAACTTCTTATATGGATGAGAAGATGGATTCCAGCCATCTGCAATATAAGAAATAATACTAAGTGTTCATCTTAAAATGCATCCAGTTACAATTTAAAGGTGTAACTCTGAGTTCCATCTCTCTCAAAATAAACTTCAGTGAGAGCAGACACAAATACTTTTACCTTTGATACTGCACACACATTCAAAAGGAGTAAAATTAAAAGCCACAGTTTTAAGTCTTCAGGAAGATTCCTTTGTCATTAAAAAAATTAACTGAAGCAAGCTGAAATCCCATAATTCAAGACTCTTTGTCCTCTTTGGATTTACTGAGCACTGGATATGTGCAAGGGTGGTCATTATGGCCTGTCCAACTGAACAAACACCTGCCAAGGGTGTCTGGAGTGTTTGTAAGCACATTCAAGGTTAACTCCTCTGAATGAAGATATCACTTCTGAATTGACACATTTCAGCAATGGAGTCATTTCCAGGTTAGAAGGAAGTAAAAAGACGAGTTTGAAAATTCCTTTTTCCTTTTTGCCTTGAAATGTCTATTTCACATAGTTCAAGGCAACAGACTCAAGCTAAATAGGAACCAGTAAACACAGAAAACTGAATTACAAGACATTAAAACAACACATGTTAATCTTCCTTCAAGCTCATCAATTTGCATGTAAAAAAAAAAACAACAAAACAGTCAAACAAAAAAAACCCACAGCAATAAAAAAAACAAAAAAAACTCAAAAAACAAAAACAAACCAAAACCCACACATCATTTAAAGAAGAATAAGCAGCCTTCAGTTTAAGAATATTAACTCAGACTTTTATAAAACAACATTGCTATTAAATATATCAGGATCATCACTTTTGCCATCATGGAAATCACAGCAGGGGAGGTAGAGAAATGGAGACGGCCTATCCATCAGCATGTGTATTTCCCTAAACATCAATAATCACAAATATTATCTGCTGTGCAACAAAAGGACAATCCTTCCTGGCAATGTATGGATGTGTTGCATTTCAGAGAAAGACCAGACTGCTTTCAAAGTTACTGGTTGCATTTGCACAGCTGTTCAAACCCAAGAACTGCCAATCTTTAGTTAAAGAACACTGAAAGACACAAATTAAACAAGGCCACACATTGTGACAAAAATAACCATGCCAGACAAATATCCTCGTACCTACTCATTTTACAGTGGAGAGTAAAACAGAAATGCAATTAATTCAGTATTCTATTTAGATGGCAGTTTTATCATGTTTAAAGTATTTGGATAGTGGAGCTAAATTATATATATTAGCAGAGGGAAAGTATTTACTAAAGTATTGCTTAACAGCAGAAGAACTTACATATTAGCAAGAATTAGATGGCTCCTCCTCCTTGGCCTTACACTGAAGTTTCAATCAAGAAAAATAATTAAACAAATACTACTAATATCTACTAGGACCAACATCAAACAAACAACATCTTGACAATTAAGCAATACACCTTAATAAAATGTCTAAACTACAAACTATAGTGTTTATACAGTAAAATACAGATGTATTTTTTATTTCAGGGCATGATAAAAAAAGATGTAGAAAATCTAATTATAAGCAGCTAGACTACCTCATACAAACATTCCAGGCAAAAAATGAGAAAACATAAGATGTTAAGAAGTTGCAAGAAGTTTGCTTTAAAAACTGACTAGGATTTACGATAGTCAAGACCCAACTTGGGGGACTTATTCTAAATTCTTTCCATCTTCTTCTCCCCCCAGATATCCCACCATCTTCATGGCTTCTCATGAAACTCTTTCCAACAGAGCTACACCTCTTGATTCAGTGCACAAACTGAACCACATATGCCAGGTGATAAATACTGAGCAAAATTAAAAGTTACAGCAAAAAATTCTTAGGCCCAGTTTTTATAAAACTCACCCAGAGGAACCTGCACAGAGTTAATCATGTTCACCAAAACCACTGCATTCTTACAATATTAAAAAAGGTTTTTATGACCTCTACTAAAACCACATCTCTGCCCTCCTTCTGAGAGGAAATGGTTTCATCTCTCTACTTATTTAAATATTTCTGCTCTCCGCGACAGATTTGATAATTCTGCCAAAGTTGCCTGAACTTTCCCCTTCACCTGCCAGCAATGCCAGATGCTCCTGTTAATCCCTCCTGTTCCTAGCCACAGTCCATGACTGCAAGCCTGTGGCTCATGATTTAAAAATAAATGCAAAGCAATACCCATCTGCCCCAGATGGTCCTACTTAAACCCACTGTTTACTAATTACCCCTGGAGAGGAGCTCACTTAGAAAGATTATAACAGAAAACACTGCTTTGTATTAATGCCAGAGGCATAAAGAACATAGAACACCCTAAAAACGGAATATTCCTTTCAAAGAGAGAGTGGCTCATGCTTTTCTCAGTTTTACTGCTTGATTTTCTGATTTTTCAGCAAAACTTAGCCCAAAATGCCTGAGGGAAGAAAAAAAAACAAACTCAACCAACCAATGAGTATTATGAAGATGAAAAACTAAAAGTCAAAAGAAATATCTTAGTTTGAGAACAGAGACTTCAAAGATTCTGCCAACAACTACAAAGAGGAAAAAGCTGAGGAGATTACCAGCAGAAGTTCAAATAATCAGTTTGAACAGGTATTGAGGAAAAAGGACACCATCACAGAATACTCATAAGCCATAAACAAAGGCAAAAGCTTCTGTACAAAAATTCAAGCCTCAGTTATTGCTAATCCAACATGGTAGACATCTTTGATAGCCTGATATTTGTTTTGTCTCATCTCTGTGATTGGATCTTCCAATCCCAGCCAATTATTAAAACACTACATCCTACCACAGCAACAAGAGGCACAAGGGAGCTTCTTGCTCAAAACTGCACCCTTAGCATGCCAAAGAATCATGAACTGAGCTTTAATATAGAACAGAATTCAAATCGGTTCTACCACTTGTGACAAAAAATCAATTTAAATGCATATTTACAGCTAAAAGCCAATTTGAGTGACTTGTTCAGTCTCCTGATTTTGTTTTCACATGGACAAGGATACAGCCATACACCTCTGGGGCTCATGCCTTGAAGTTGAAGTTTCACACAAGAAATTAACACTTCTCACAGAGGAAAGGAGTTGTTCTTGCATATTAATCAAATAATTGACTTTGTCCAATACAAGAACTGTAGTTGTTTTTTCCAGAAGTCAAAAAGCTTTATAAACTAAAGCTGAATTCTCAAGTGAAATCAAATCTTCTATAGCAATTTTATTTCCACATACTTTCTGACTAATTAAAGACACCTAAAGAGAATAGAGAGGTCAGCAAACACAAAGCATCCTTGAAGAAGTCTATCATGCAAGTAGGATTTCAGACAAGGGAAAGAGCATCAAAATCCCAGTACCCCATCAAGATACCTGTATTCCAATTTATCAGAATATGAAATCAGAACATAACTGGAAAGATCCTCCAAGGACACTCTTCTGTTCTACATAGTGGCCAATTAGGTCTTCCTCTCCTCACATTATTTAATTTTAAAGCAGATTACATTAATGATCCTGTGCTTGAGCTGTTGGAAATTGGGCAAATAGCTCAAACACCGATATAAAAACAAGTGTCATTACTTCTTAGATAGGATGCTTCCCTGTATATGAGTGCCACCTTATATTACAGTCTACTGCTTTCAATCATCTGCACCCACAGAAATATAACACTGTTTGATTTTACTCATCAAATGTAGATATTTTTCTATAAAAAATCTTGAAAGGAAGCAGTAAGAAATTCAGCATGATATCATGACAGTACCTAGAATCCATTTCAGTAAAAATCTGGAATTAACAAACCCCAAAACATTTAGATACATGAAGTTTTTTAGTCAGCTGTCAGATACCTAAATTATGAAGTACAGTGCCTTAAGGTACTCTTTTTTTCACTCTGAAGGGATCCTGTCAGAGTTTAAATAACAGATAAATATCCTCCCAGAGCCAACTATCCTACCCTCCCCTCCACCCTCCAACCTCAGCAGAAGCCTTCCCCACCAGTGCAAGGAAAAGGAAGCAAAAACCAAACCAGATATTCCAGACTGACCAACATTTTAGATCAATGTTAGCTGGCAAGGAGCAAAGGGAAGACAACTAAAAGAACAGAAACCACAAATATAACAATGTATTACAGCAAATGTTGATTTCCAAACTAACATATGCATACTTTTAAACTTTTAAAAACCAGTAGCTTTCTTTTTAAAATTAAGGAATTGTTTACACGTTGAGCCTCTGCATGACCAAATACAAATGTGAGTGTGCCAATTCCCAAATAAATTCCATGGGTTACTCTCAAAACTCACTCACAGTGACTTATTTTGAAATAGTCAATTTTAAAGCAGCAATAAATTGCCAGTAGTCACTGGGTTCCTCAGCAATAGGGTACACAAATGAAATATTCAGTGTTATCACTGAGAGCTTTTGAAGGAGCTATAATGTTGATAGAGCCTCTACTGTTGGAAATTCAGCTGAGTAATTGTCTCATACACTTGATTTACTGAGATGCTCAAAGTACTAATTGACAAATCTTAATGTTTTTGGATGATCATTTAATACTTCTTAGATAAAGCTTCATACTAGAACATCAACAGATACAATACTTTTTCTCGCCAATTATGGAGTTTTAAAGAGACAAAAAGGCTCTGAAAGCATTGGGATTTTCTTGAATTCATGTTTCATTCTCCAATCCACTTACAGATTTGTGTACTATTACCAGTTTCTAGATTTTTTTTTTAAATGCACAGTGATATTAAGAATTTTCCTATAAATTGGAGCTATCCCATTCATTACAAGTTTGTCAGAATAAGGTATAAAAATCCCACAATTTGGGATAAAATACCTTAATAGCAAAGCTTTTGTTGTCTGTTATAGGGCATAAAAGTCATTCAGAAAAAATTTTACATGAACAGGACTGAGTCTTCACATGTATATAATTACAGAAGTAAATTATTCATGTTTATCTTACACATAATTCATAACAAAGATATTATCAACTATAAGCTTAATTGTAAATGTGGAAAAAAAAGTGCAAGGTCTCTATACACAACATTTACTAGCCATTTAAATTTTTACTAGTTTTTGATCCTCAAAAACCTTAAGATGAAATAGCAGAGACTAATACTTTGTGTCTTTACATCAAACATTAGGATATTCTCAGACAATACCATATTATTAAGGAAAACACTGCTATTCGTCTTCAAAACAAAAAGCATGAATTGACAGTTTTTTATATTATATACCACCATATTTCAGTTTAAAACCTAAAGGGCTTCTGTCATCTAAGTTCAGTGTTTCTTTAAGATTTCCAACTTCCCCTGACATGGTTATGCTATGGTTCTCTTTATAAAAAGTTTTATCTAAAAAATACATCTTATTAAAGGCAATCCCAATATCCAATTTAAACACAATACAACCATAAATTTAGTCTGAGACTTTAACCTGCTTGAAAACTTTAATTAAAACTGAATCCCTTTAACCTTTCTTTAACATATCTGTAGCAATCTGACTCTAAATCTTAGGGGTTTGCAATCCAATTTCTCATGAGAATATTATTCAAGATCATATGACTTGAATGACGATTTTCCATGCCTCCAGTCTTTCCAAGTACACTATTGTCCCCTTTGGGAATGAATACTTTACTATAACTGACTGATATATAGGAGAAACACAGTTTTTCCACATTACAATGAATTTCTTTTAATTTATTTTCTCTTCATATTGCTGTATTCATTAGTGTCTAGATACAACTACTCCAAGATATCAGTCCTAAATTTCTGCTTCATATGATGTATTAAATCAAATATTTTAAATGAAGTAGGGTTTAGAAAACTATTCCAGTGTTTAGCTACCCTATTCTGGTATACATATACTTCCCCCTCCAACCTGATAGAACAATTTACAAAAAATATTAAAGATATTACTAAAAATCTGGTTTAAATATTAACATCTCTTAAAATACATATTTAAAAGAAATGCACTCTGGTCTTTAGTTGAGTGGAGACATTTAACCTGCACCTATCTCAGGAAAACCTTAAGCAATGGGTGGGGTTGCAGCAAGTAGAGGAGAGACAAGGAGGAGAATTTTCTGCATGTTTATACGTATAAAATTGACCTATGAAAATAACCTGATCTAGCTGCCTTGCAGTCTATATTGATACCTGAAATCACTATTATCTACCTAGTAGGTGAACTATACATGACTCATTATTCAGTGTTAGAGGACATATCCAATTTCAATATTAAAATGCAAAAACTACACTAACCTATTTATCAATGTCTATTCCAATAAAATGACAAGCAGCACTTTAAGAAAAGCTACTTTATCATTCACTATAGTAGTCATATCAAACAGGATCATGGCTGAAAACAATGTTGCATTAACTTTTCTGTTCAACTTCTGCATCAAAGAGGATTTTTTTGTTTTAATAAAAACCTTCCTAAAATAAAGAGATTTTTCCTTTTGATAGTTTGCTCAGACAGGTGTAAGGGATGGCTGACATTTAGCTTTGTGTTTAAGCAGAAGTAGTTAACTGCTTCAAATAACTTTTTTCCATATTGCTTCTTTGCAATATAAATACACTGAACACTCCCAAGATCAGTATTTTTGCAAAATCAAAGTCAGATAAATAAAACTACATGCTTCTGAAATGCAGTTAAATGAACAAAATAATTTCACAGAAAGTCCCTGTTCAGTACTTTGGCAGACCTAAGCGAAGAGAGAGTAGAGGTGAAAAGGAAAAAAAGAACAAAGCGCTCTGAAACCCTAAACAAAAAGGAGAGCAACTATTACAGGATTGAAGAGCAATGATCAATGTCACTTTCATCTAAAAGTTTTAGAACATCATTTGAGTGTAGCTGGCCTTCAAAAAAGAAGCAGATTTATATTTTTGTTTCAAATTCAAAGGGAATAGTCTTCCTGGTTCTCAGAGCAAGCAATGCAATCCTCCACGTAATACTGCCATCTTCCCGTTCTGGTAATTCCTTTCCTTCTTCTGCCCTCACAAACACAGAGTAGCTACTCTTTCAGTAATATTTAGTTTGATTTTAGGCTACCATTTTCCAGCAGAACTTTTGTCTACATTCACAGGATGGGTGGGAATTCCAAGGGCCGTGGTCCTTAACAACACTGTTGCTTGATCAGTAAAAAGATGAAGCAAATTATTTCACTGTTATTTTTGCCTCTCTGCATACAGTTTTATAAAAGTCTAGTTATAAAGCTTTAAAAAGAACTTCAGGAAGTTTAGATACAGCCTTGAGTTGCAGTGTGATCCAGTGTGACATGAGTCATTAATTGCCTTTGGGGTATTAAAAATATGTATAACACTGACCGTGCAACAGAAACACATCATCTTCATAAGCTACTGCAACACAGAGGAAAATATGATTCATTTAAGCCATGACATACATTTTTACTATCAGAATTTCACCATTGTGATAAAACTTTCTTTAAAATAAGAGAATATTGATGTAAAACATTGTGCAGGGGAGAAGAATTTTCCTAAGAATACTTACTGAAGTCACCTGCAAGAAACACTGCTTCTGCTCCTGGTGCCCACTCTTTGCAGTATATTCCACCATCTGCAAGTTGGTTCACTCCGAAGGTTTTGTAACTTTTGGTAAATTTATCAAGGCCACCTTCACTTTCCTCAATGTTCTTCAAGTGGTTATAAAACAGAGAATACCTTGCAATGAAAACAGAGAACATTTTTTAGAAAGATTAGCAAGCGCCTCTTATATTAATTAGTGTAAAAACCTAAAAAAAAAAAAATAATTAAGCACACTAACATGAGATTCGCTGCTCTCTACTGGAGTAGGAAAAAAAATGTAATACAAACCATGCAGTTTTTCCATGGTTGTTACACAGTCTAAAATTGCCATCTTCGTGTTTGTCAGTGCTTTCTCTACTTTACAAGAACATTTTTCACTTTCAGTCTAAAACTACAATTCCTGACTGGCAGCCAAGAAATCTCAGTATTGCTACACAACAGGAGAACTTCACACTCTGAACAGCCTAGCACTTTTCCTTCCATCTTATTAATATCAGATACAAGCCTCCTAGGGAGAGCTGGATAGGCCTGCCACATCTCTCACAGCCAGTTTTAATAGACAGACAATCTCAGGCCATAGAAAAGTTTGCAGTACAGCATGTCAGCATGGACAAACCCATCTGGTCCTTGCAGAAAGGGGCTCATTAGGCAACCTCTTTACAGAGACAATCAGCAAGACTTTGCAGTCAGTCCCTGACACTGCAACAATTTGGAAAAAATTACAGTTTCATAGAAGTAATTATTTGGACCATACCCTACTTACACCAGTAGGAATTTAAACGCCCTAACCCTCTAGCATAAACCTTTGCCTGTAACAGCTTAGAGTTTTTTGACATATTTTGCTATGTTTTCTGCAAGTAACTTTCTGGAATTAATGGTGTACAATATAAACAAGATAGTCAACTTTGACCGCTAAATTATGAGCTATTTTGTGCAGAAGCACAACTAAAAGCTGCAGTTGAGCATTTAATTAATGCTACCTGCACAGTTTTTTTTGTTGTTTGTTTGTTTTCAGTAAGACACTCCTGTGGTAAATTAGAAATGGGTTTGTTTATTCATAAATGGTAAAGAGTCTTCTGAAGTGTATAAAAACCAGGGAGAACCCCAGCAAAACCAAACTTGTCAGCCTCATTACACTTCCTATGTTTTGCAGTAGGAAATAGAAACACTAAACCAGCACTATGGAATAGCACCTTGCTGCTTAAAGAAAAGTAAGTCTGTTTGCAGTGTCAGGACTGCAAACTCTGATTTGTTGCAAAGTTTTGATTTTTTTGGCCCTTAATTAGTTCGAAGTAGATTAAAATGTCTAATTACTAGTTAGGGTAAACAGCATTACCTGTATTAATTTAGAGTACTATGACTACTATTAAGGTTAATCGCCCAGTGTGTTTTTATTATTTTATTATTAAGACTGATGATCATTTTTAAAGGGAGAAAGATTTGAAAATGCCTCCAGGATATGCAGTAGCAAATACACTCATAACTATTTTTGCCCATCCACCTGCATTATTCCTTTAAAATTTGCTCATGGGTATAATCCTCAGAAGTGCATTACTAACTACTACTGCTCTGATAATCAATTTCATTTATGTCCTTGAGGGAAAATATTTTGTCAGATTTCCAACTATAAGAGTATTATATACATATACAAACTCAGTTGATCGACTTACATTTTAAACAGCTTCAATAACAAAGATTTATATAAACCTTAAATATAGAAACACAGAGCAAGTCACAAATACCCTCAGAATTTCAACATATATCATCTGGTAAATTCAAATTACTCTATTTTTGAAGGGTTCTCCTCGGGGAAAAAAAATAAAACAACTACTATAGTTTAGAAATTTAAGTCATTCTTTAAAATATTGTATGATACAAGAAGTATAGTTATATACATATAGATATTTTTTCTGTATATAAATATTTAGTACGCTAAGGGAAAACCATATATAATAAGAAGCATATTTTGAGTGTTATCTGCAAATCCCTGTTTGTCTGCCATACATAAACTGTTTCAAAATTGCTGCTTGTCACATGTATTGCTTCCACCTTTTTCCACTGTGGCTGAAGCAGGATCTGTTTTACTATAGGTAGCTGCTGTGACTTCAGAGAAGATCTAACTGAAGCAATAAGCTTGATACAGGTAAAATAGAAGAGGGGGTTTTGAAATATGTTATCTAACCAAAATTATTCTTTTCCTCCCCACTCTTACCACAAATACATCGTCACAGCTTTAAGAACATAAGTACTTGGATGCAGTATTTACCATACCCAGCAGAAAGTAAAAGGAGTAGTAAGCTTCATTTTTAAACATAAGTCAGTCACAAACCCTTGAAAGCTGGAGAAGAAGGAAATGAATCCTTTATTACCGGAGAATGATAACAGGCCATAAAGGACTCAAAATCTCAGTGCAGAAAAGGAAAAGGCTACGATTCACTTCACATCACCTAGAGGGGCAACACATGCCAGTGGCCTACTCCTCTTCCTCCACATGATCCCTTCCAAGGAATCAAACCCATTCATCTCCTTCAGAAGAAATAAGCCTCTAACAAATTCAGGATTTGAATAAGGGATGGATGAAAATGGAATTCCAGAAAGCATCTATGTGATTATCTTTGGGGAAAAAAAAAAAAATCAGTAATACAGACATTGTAAGTTCTTGATTCTTGTCATAAAAGCACTAAGAACACCCACCGCTTCAATTTTTGCCTTTCAGTAAATCAACTCTTTGCTCACTTTGCAAAGAGTGGTGAGCAAGATTACATGCTCAGTAAATTATTTTTTGGGGAAGAGGGAGGGTAGGCAAGAAAGGGAACACATTAGAGGAATTGTTGAGCAAGGATGTAAAACATTTTTACAATAATGACTTTTTATACAGGACAGACTTGGGACACAGCATCGTGTACATTGAGTAAGAATGCTCCTTCTATTTGTACAGAAGCATGCTGCTTTTAATAGACTAAGTTAATTCAATTATAATTGCTGCATTACATTGCAGAAATAAGCTTTTTGCAACAACTAGTGTTCTCTGTAATTGATTTTAAATTATAATCTAGAAAGAATTTAACCACGTCCTGAGATTATTCAGTAAGGAACTGTAGTTTGCTCAAAACTCACAAAAAAACTCACCAACTCCTGAAATGGATCAATTACTTTTGCTAGGAACTATTCCCAAAACTCATCTCAGGAGATGAAATACTTCTGGACACAGAACAACATTACTTGTCACAGAAGGCCTTGTAAAACAGCAGAAAGGCCTTGTAAAGCAGCAACTGTAGCCTGCTGCTCCTTTGAAGGAAAGGACTGGGTTAAGTACATACTCATGTATTTTAAGAATTTTAGGGAACTTCAAGGTTTTGCTTTCACAATATTTCATCTTTCATTTCTATACTACTAAGACTTGTTAAACACTTTTTTTATCCTCCAAAGTGACTCACCAGGATTACACACAGAAAATGACAGGATTTTTTTTTTTTTGTTCAACCAATTCCTAATATTTATATTGTTCACTAACAGCATACAGGTCTTAATACCAGAGATAAACACCTGATTAAGACTGCATTTAGTGATCTCTTAAACACTGAAAGTTATGTCGTGTTCAGCTATGCATATATATATACACTTATATGACAGACTCTGAATGCATTTTGTAAGTGAGCTTCTCAATATTCTGGACATAGGAACAGTCAACCTCAGCATCTAGAGCTGTAAGTCACAAGAAAAGACTGACTCCTGCCTTCATACTTTTCAAGTTCTCAGAAAGTGCAAAGTCTTTTAAGATTCTGTAATTTCTCAGCTTTAATGTTGACACTGGTGAGGATTACAAGGTAAAAACTGTACCCAACTATGACTTGAAAAGTGCAACCATTGCTTTTGGGACAAAATAAACCTAAACTGAGCAACAAGAAGATCCACAGAACTTCTGAACAGAGCATCCGAAGTAACTAAAAGAAGTTGCACATGAAGTCCTTTACTACAGGTACAGCAACACAAATCTGACAAGTGCAAGCAGCAGAAGGGGGGCTGCTTATGATGTACTCCTGGATCCTGGAGTTTTTATGAGAAAGCAAGGTTTTCAAGTCCCTTATTAATTCATTTAACCTCTGTTAATAGGTCTGTGTTTCTTAAAACTGAAATAATCAAATTGTTGTCTTTGGACTTACTGAAAAGATTTCAGTCTTAGCATTAGCCCAAGAACACAGAACACATAGACTGAAACAAAGTACTACTCTGTCACCAAGTGCTTTTACACCGACATTTTCGCCCTCCCCATCATTATTTAAGTGTGAAACAATGGTAATCGTAGACATCACCTGAAACACAGTCACAACAGTCTTTTCCTATAGTTACATTCATAATTTGTAACACAGCATTGCTTTAAATCCCGTGCTTTATATGCAGCTTTGTTTGAAGCCTTACAATAGAAGTGTAGGAATTGGCTGACTTTCCATAGAAGCAGGATTAAAACATCAAACATGAATTACTATAATGGCTATCCAGTAAACAAGCAACCTGCCAAAAAAATAGAGTTCCAAGTGAACACAAAGACAATATTACATCAGCAACTACTTCAAGAATTGACACATCAGGTGAGCAGTTATTCCTCACACTTCTATCACTGAAACACCCTCAAATATTTTGTCTTATGGATACCTATACAACTAAAACCTATGCAGTAGAAGTAAAGAGTTCTCAGTTTAATGCTAAGCTATACAGCCTTATACCAAAAAACAATGTTCTATTTATTTTGTTCTATTTATTTTTGATATACAAGCACCCTGGTTCTGCAGTTCCTATAACCATTGAGTTAATGGTTAATGTATTGAGTTAATACAACTATTGAACCCATTAAAAAAGTCTCAGGTATATGTTAAAATAGTTAGCCTCAATATGAAGCATAAGAAAAATAAAGCTAAGCTTCTCCTTCCTCCCTAAAGTCGACTGCGTTATTGAAATAAGACTTTTGGCAGATCATTGAACAGTCTGATGGTAAGTCAAAGCACTGAGTTAGAGCTCCACATAAAGCCTTCACAACTTTATTCTTCCAAACAGAAGAGGTACTAACTCCTTCCTGACCAGATCATAAAATAACAAAGAGGTATTGCAGTATTTACACTTTTAAATTTAACCAGATTAGCTTTAGTTTCTCAGGCATCACAGGAATCTAAGCAGAAACTAAAATAACCAAAAAGATCCTGGCAGCATACGAGATACTCTCACTTAAAGAGGCTGGTGCTGAAGACCAAGATGGCTGCAAAACTTCAAGACATTTTTATGCCCATTCTCGTGGGTTTTTTTGCAAAGCTCTTGTTATTGCAGGTTACAGAACAGTCAGTCATCTTACTGTGGCAACAACACTAAAATTAATGATTTTAGCCCCTCTTCTGCTTATGATGCTGGTTTTAGTAGCTATTCATCTTTTAGACTTTTGTCCACATCAGCTTTTTGATCACACTTTATTTCTACAGTATTGGCCCAGTATTTATGCTAATTTATTCAAAAGATGAAAGCAATAGGAGAGACTTTGATAACGGTATCTGGTAGCCCAATTCTGCAGATACCAAAGGGAACAGGAAATGAAAGAAAATACCAAGTAAGGTACTCTCTGTAACCAAATCCTTCACTTTTCAGCAAATACAAACATTTAAGTTAATTGTCATGGACCATAGTCCATAGCTTTATGGCATTGTTCACAAATTGCCTCTAATATTGCTGCAATCACTTTGAAGATGCAGTTACAAAGACTTTCACGGACACCAAAGCCAGTGCAGAGTCCCTGCTCAAATTACTGAAGCCCTGGGTCTCATCTTCCCCTTGAGTCTGCAGCCAGTTATTCCCTCAATCTCTCACCATTCAACTGGTTAGAAAGCAATGGATTGCAGGAAGACCAAAGCAGGAGACATAAAGCTCTTCCTAAAGTAAATTTCTGCAGCCCAGCAAATTAAAGGCACCAGACCACTCTGAACTAGAATGATGCGATACAAGCAAATTCCTGCTGGCAGCTTCTTCAATTTCATTTGTCACCAGTGAAAATACACCAAAACAGGAGCCTTGGGTTTTACTTCATTCTTTTCTCCACCCTCTTTCACACACTTTTCATTTGGCTATTCAGAGTATTACACAGAGTAACCACACTTCAGAAAAATAGGAAGAAGTAAAGGCACAGGAAATTTTGGGTAGGTATGACTACTTGAGAACAACAGATTTAATGCATTTTTAACTTTTAACAATTTTATAGTTGTAGCTGATTGATTTGCACTTTCTGCAAGCAAGTTGTATCCCATTCAGGAAATCTTTTTAAAAATACATTTAAATAGATTAAGGAACATCAACAACATGCAGCCTTTGGAGTGTTAGAACAATTCTGAGAGAGATGCTTTAGAAGCACAAGATAGCCATGGATGATGATTCTAAAGATCCAGGAGATGACCACTTTATTTTGCTTTTCTGCAGGTTAAAAGTGAAGTTGTCACATGATTCTGAAATCATGATCTTAAGAAGTTTCCCCATAACTAAATCTGAATTCCCCAAATCTTCTAATTGCTCCTTCCACAAAATTGTTCACTACAAACAATTTGCCTCTCTCCAACATCAGAGGCAATTAAAAACACACTTTTAGCTGAAAACTAAGGCTTCTGCAGGTTGGCCAATGGCATTAAGTACCTTTCAGGAGTTATAAAATCAACAGTTACCCAAATAAATTGAGGACAGAGTTATTCCAATAAGGAACGTACACAGTTAAACCATTTATGTTGTAATTCCTACCAAAAATGTGGGTTTTTTTACTAGCTACTAGAAGACCATCCAGCAGAGAAGTCATAAGAGTGAGCAGGAAAGGCAAAAGCTTGAAAAATAACTTTTCCAAATTTTCTCTACTTGGCAGATAATTAGTAACTCCCAATTCTCTTTGGATGTTTCATGATTTCAGAATGAGGTAAAGAATTTATGCATAGAACACTAATGTAGTTCACATCTCAAACAAAATGCAACATCAAAAATTAAGAAATATTTGCTTGGGATGAATAATACATAATCACTTACTCTGTTGAAAGCCATCAACACACGACAAGGCATCTGATTCATCATCACCTCCTTGCAAAATAATTTAAAGTACAATGACATGCATGTCATGCCCTAACAAAAAGTCTAGTACGTGGAAGCACAACAAAAAATGGGCAAAAAAAAAAGGGAACTCGAGAGTTTCTTGACATCCTATCAGCAATTTCTAGCAGAAATGCAAAGACCTGTAAGCTGTGAGGTCTAATATGGATAAATAGCATTTCATAGTATTTTAGCAAGAAGATTATTTGTTGCTGACCAGGAGCCATCTTCCCTGCTTTAACCATTAAGATAACTTAGTGGCTTTGGCAGCATTTGACAGCTGTAATGTCTGTGCCATCAGCATCAGAATAAACACACACAATTCTCAACTCGGAACCAAATGCAGGAGATGTTAAAAGACATACCAAATGAAAACTTAATGCAATCAATTATTAACAACTGCTCCACTGGCTTATCTAAACCAATCCCAATCCTAAAAAAATCCCCCTCCTGGCCAATATTTAGAGGCTCTCTTATACACACTCCCATTCATCTCTCACCCACTTCAGTTTATTAGAAACACATGGATGCACCTCACAGGTTAAGTGTAACAAATTACTAGTGTTTAGAAGAACGAAGAGGCATTTTCTTTCCATCAGAAGCCCAGCAAACTACTTAGAGACATCAATTGCAGGAGGAAAGAAGAAAGAGCTGTGCATGTATCAACACTTCCTACAAGAAAGCCATTTATTTTAACCCTCTAATGGAACGAAAGGTATATAGCAATTTGAGAAAATGAAACACCTAATGCACACACTCCTCAAGGAACGAAGTAAGGGGAAAAAAACCAAACACAAACGAAGAAAAAAAAAAATGTGTTACAACCTTCTGGAATGGCACAGCTATGTATATTCTGTATCTGCCAAAGCACTCAAGACAGCTTCCTTATCACGAGGACACAGTCTAAATAAGATAGCAATTACAAAATAATGAGAGTTCTATATATTTTTTTCTCTGAATGTAAGGAGACAAATTTACCAGTAGCATAGTTCATTTATTTAGGTCTGGGATTTTTTCATTTCATAGTCATTGTCCCACTATTCCTCTGCTAAGTAGTCTTTATTATGCATGAGTTCTACACTAAAGCCTCTCTTTTAGCTATAATAATTTGCTTCACTGTTGTGATGATATCTGAAGTTGATGGAGTTTCTGGAATTAATGTAACTACAGAGAAACCCCATCACATCTGAGCAGAAAGCTGCAGAAGCACAGCGACAGAATTTCTTGAAATCGGTAGACTGGGGCTGCGTTAGCTCATGTTTCATATTACACAAGAGAAAATAAACTGAAAGGTCAGTTGAACAGTTACAGCATTGCCCTTTTCCAAGGTAATCAGCAGAGCATGTAGCAGAGACGTGAACACAAGCGTGACTGGAACGACAGTAGCTGATAAAGAGGCTCTTGCTGCCAAACAAGACACTCACTGCTCTCTCTCAGTGGCTGGTGAGGAGTGGGGCACACTGCATGCCTTACTTCACTAACTCTGATTTATTGCTTTAATTTGAAATTGCATTCTTGCTAAACAGTCAGGTTTCCATATTGCCGAAACACACTAAAAAAAGTAACACTGAACATTATTCACATTCATGGATAACCTATAGGAACAGTATAATTATTGTTTGTAATATGAAGACAATTGAGTCAAAAATTCATCTGGTTTACTAATGCCTTTTTATTATAAGTTCACAAATTCTTCTTGTTATTCAGTACTATTTAACTGGAAACCAAAGATTAGATTTTCTCTCCATGCTAAAAGCAGCTTATTCTTTCTCTTCTAAGCATGTATTTATTAGTAGACCATTCAAAACTGTTTCTACTCATCATATCAATAAATGCTTAAAAGCACCTTAATCTAGAAAGAACTCAGATGTTTTATTTACCAGAATTAATTTTAATGAAGCTGTAAACAACAGCTTATCAATTCTCATTTGATTCCACTGGTAGCTATTGCTAACAGATTCCCCTTGTGTTAACAGAAATCATGATCCAGTTTGGGGGAAAGAGGTAAGGATTACTACAGCACTACTACAAAGCTGGAATCAAAACAAAGTTGCTGTGCAAGAGACTTCAGGGAAACAAACAGAATTTTTGTAAAAATAATTTGTAATTCTCCTCTTGACAGTCAAGAGTTAGTACCTCTTGCAGGACTTGAGTAACCTGAAAGCACCGGATGGCACCATTTCTAAAACATTTATTCGTGCAGGGAGAACCAGCTCACACACCTCCTATGGGTTGTAAAAGCCCTGCACAGTGACAAAATAATAGACTTCAATAACACTTTAATTTTGTTTTAAAGCTGGTTTGTATATAGTGGGTTTGAGTTTTTTATTAGCTGGCCACAGCAGCAAACATAAGATGACACGGGTTTCTTTTAAACTTGGATTTCAAGTCTGCTGCATCAGTTTGACTTCCATATTGAAAAGCTGCAAGTAACATTAACTGCAATAAATGAAGCTCAACACAAGCCTAAGGACTTACCTTTCTAAATAAAAGAAATTAAAACTGGAAGTTTTATTCGTCTACCAAACAGAAAAAAAGCTTTTAAATCAGAAGTAAGAACTCCTGATTTATTTGAAATAAAACACCAGATATTCCTCACTACCTTTGCCACTCATCCCACTTTGGCGGAAACACGATGGAGGTGTTTTATTGTTATTTGAATTCCCTGACAGAAAACTGCCCAGCTGCTCTAGCTACTGCTTCATTGCTCATTTCCATGAGTCACATTTCACCTCCCTTAAAAATATGCTCCAGAACTTGAAAATAAAGTTATGATATAATGGATAAGATCAACAGCTTGTATATTTAAACTATTGCATAGGTCATTATTTGAAAGACATGTTAGAAACTTAAATAAAAATTCTCATCCTTGATAAATATCAAACAAACACAACCTTCCCCTTACTGCAGGATATTTTGGATTGTTTTTTTGTCAAACTTGAAGCAGATTTAAATGGACAGCCATCTTAAAAGACTGCCAAAAAGATGGTTTGAGAAAAGGTACCTATATCAACACCTGGCTTCTTTACTGCCTCTCCCAACTGTTCTTCCTACAACAATTTTCTGTTCCATAAACCTACAGTATTCCACCTAATTAAATAACCCCTTACATTCTATTAGCTTTAGAATGTGCATGAACTCGTCCATCCTCTAAAAGACATGATTTGTTTTCTTTTGTCATGCACAAACATATACTCCCAATCCCTCGGTCATGCACACAAATATCCTGCCATTGTAGATTTCTTCCTGGCCTTTAAGTGTTTGTCATCATCCACTTTTCATTCACCTCTGTATTTTATCGTAACAAACAAAACTTCACAGTACTCCAGGAGAGAAAAGCCTGCATGAGATTTTTACACAGCACCATAGCTAGAAAAACAAGTATTAAACATGGACTGAGAAGGAAGGACTATTGCTTTTATTACTGACCACTATGCCAGCTTTGATCAGCCGTCACTGGTTTGATCAGGGAGTGCTGTCTCTGCAGGCTTAGGAGCTGTGGGGGCTGTTCACACAGACCACACATTCAACTCCCCCAGCATGCCTGCTCTGTTTGCTGGGTTCCCAGTAATGCCTGGGAAAAGCAGCCTTCTGAGAAGACCATTTTAAGAGAGAAAAAGTCACCTCTAGTGATTGGGATACAAGATCTGAGATATTTGGAGAGGGGAGAGGAATACCATTATCACACCAGCTCCAGTCACCTCAGCAGAGGCACCACAGTGGCTTCACAGCACAAACTTTTCTAAATTTAATTCTTAACTGCTCTCACTGCAGACAAGACCAACAAGGGAAGCCAAGCACTCAAACATTTATACAGTCCACAATGCCAAGTCTTCATAATTTACTGTCAATGTACTAGAAGTATAATTAGAACTTGTGTACTTGAGAAACGTCTGTAACTAGTCCCAGGCAATCAATTCCCACAGGAGCCAAGCAGGCTAAAAGCAAGCATTGTTGTTAAGGGCTGCTAGGAATAGTTTCTGACATTCACAGCCAAGCATTTTCAAGGTGCAGTCTAAACACTGTTTATTCCAGACTTCAGTTAGAATGAATGAGGTAGGAAATACTAGCCATTAACACGTTTGTATTAGCCAAAAAAAGCAAACATCAGATTTTCCAAGTTGCTATACTGAAAATTTTAACCTTTATTGAAAACAGGACACTTCAGATTTTACACAGTCTGGCTATTCTTGTGAAACACTAAGGTACCATCTCTCTTTGACATAATCTCTAATCTGATTAAAACTCTGTGATTTGCTGCATCACCCAAATCTGTTAAGCATGTAGCTGCAGAAAAAGCACTGCCCAGCAGTTGTTGGATTCATCCCACATAGCCCCTTCCATATGATTTAAGCTCCTAAGTACATATGGCATAACTTCCAAGAAACCTCCTTTCTGATGGGATTGCAGCTGTACTGGATGTTAGGGAGAGCCCAATGATGTTAGACATCATTTACTTTGCAGCCTCCAAGCAAGTGAGTATTTTCTACAATGTGACTTATCTGTCAAACATCAGAAAGCTTATGATTCAAGTTTTGAACTGATTTGACTAAAGAAAATTGCAAACAAAATACAGGGAGAGTATTATCTAATACTTCATTACTATGCAACACTCAAATATATTAATAATGCAAGGCACATCAAGACAGTGAAGTTTACAGCAGAATTTTAAATATCTGAAGTGGTGAGGTAGCTTGGGACACAGAAAACCACTTGCAGCAATTCAAAGCAGAACTACAAAGTTAGAATGTCTGGTATTGCCAGGGTTTAGTCATCCTGATACACTGCACATGCAGGTATAACTACTCCTACTGTGAAGTACTAATGGGAAAACTTCCAAGATCATGGAATAAACCTTTATCTAATATTAGGAGTTAGGAAATAGAAGATGTAATAGAACACTTTATTTACTGGGTAGATAAAATTGTTTTTCTGCAATTTCAAATTCATCTTGTCTGCCTAAGACTTCTAAAAGAACTACTTAAGTTAGAGCCATCTTTCATAGAAAATTTTGACATAAGCTTTGTTTATACAAAACTTTTTATGTTTAATATTACTAAGCACTCACTATAGATGGATAAGCTTACACAGTAAATAGGTTGAGCAACATAGTAATGGATTATATGCTGGACAGAATTTTCCTTTTTTAGTAATTTTCCATACATTATGACATTCTTATGACTACTAAGTATATTTTTTTCCTCTTTATAAAAGAACTTAGACAATTTGCACTGGATGACCTGCTTGAAAAGCTGTATTTTAAAGTACCTGTCTATCTTTAAAGTAAGAAATAAAAAAGGCAGTGCACTGTAGTCTTGAGTGAAAAATAAAGGTATGTATATGATGATCCGCAAATCTGACTGCTTACATCCCCTCTCCCACCTGAAATTCATACAACAGAACATGAAAGTAATATCTCCTTTACTGGAACTAAGCCTAGAAAATATTACCAGCTCAATTTCCAGCCTGGAGAATTGCCAAAGAAAAACCTACAAACTGAGCCAAGCAGGACAACAAGTAAGTCCCAAAGCTTCAGTCAGCACAGCCTCCTTATTTGAGGTCAACTTGATATGCACCAGCACAAGGGAATAACAAAGCAGAAAAACCAAGAGCCAAAACTTGAAGTGTTCAGAGTTTTTTAGGAAATTAGCCTCTTCATTTGTGAGCTATATATGAAGAATGAAGCTGGTAATAATGATACTAATACTTCCAAGGCATCAAGGAAGATAATCAGTATTGTTAGCTATGCAAAGAATTAACATGGTTCATTTTTTATCACCTTTTATTCTTTGCATCAGAGTATCCTGCTATTTATTATTCCAGAAATAAATGTATAACTTTTAAACTGCAAATAACTCTCCCAAAAAGCCATACTTAATTTTTTCCTTCTACTCTTGGAGAGCTTGAACTCACATTCAGCTTTTACAAAGCTACACATACATTACCATCTATACCATAATCACCTATTCTGTCCCTCCCAACACACACAGTTTGTGCACTGCCAGTTAGAAGCCTTTTTCAATTGCCATCTGAACCGGTACAGGATGAAAGATTTGTGAGTAAAACACATGCAAAAATTGACAGGGGGTGCCACCTAGAGAGAAGAAAATAAATATTCTCTTAAAACCAAGGCTCCATTCCTGTAGGTTTCACATGCAAGAAAACAAAATCCTGAATAATCCAGTCCCAATTCAACATTGGCCCAGTCCTGAGCAGGAGGCTGAGACTCAAACAGCTTTGACAGGTCCCCTTCAACCAGAACTTTTCTCTGAATATTTAGTACTTCACATCTACTATAGCTAGACAGTTCTGCGTTAAAAAAAAATTTAAAACCACCACAAAGCATATAAGATATATAAAACCAACAATAGAGACCACAACAGATACCACAAGCGCAGCAAATGCCAAAGCATTCTAATATAACTTGGATTACTGGCATTCACATACACCTCCCCTAAGCTTACATTAATTTTCTTTGTGTTTCTGTATCTATGCACACAAGAATTCCACAAGGCTAAAACACACAAAACCACGGAAAAAACAGTTTAGCATCTGTCTTCCTTTGCAAAGGACAAAACATACCTCTACATCACCAAGGAGGAAGTCAGTTTAATTCATTGCAGTGTGGCTAGAATTAGTGTAATGCCACACATCATGTAGCCTTTCACACAGCCAAGAGCTGTTAATATGTACCTCCCTTGTTTTTAAATCTGAAGGAAGACTGAATTGTTATAGTCCATCATTCATACACTCTAAGAAAAATTGGTAATTTTTTTTTTTTTTTGAGCTGAGCATTTAGTGCCTTTAAGAACATGCACACTAAATGAACTCTTAATTCCTTTTAAATGTTAAACCACAGAGTGGGTGATTTTGTGATAGTTTACAGACACCTTTGTTCAAAAGCCCTGGTGAGGTGTCCCAGTGCACCACATTACACATTACATTTGCACTTGGTTATGACAAAAAGCTTCCAGCAACACCGCAGACAGACAAGAGACTGGCAGAAAGGCCCTTCTTTCTCCCTCACAATCCTTTAGTACAGGTAAACAACCCAGAACCACAGCTTCTCTCCCAAATCCAAATTATCACACAGCCCATGCAGTTATGTTTAAGTCCTACATGGAGCAAAAGCTCATTTAATGTTTCCAGAACAACATGTACATATCATGTGAGGAGGAGAACAATATGCAAGGCTTGAATTTAAATGTTCTTTCTTCCTTTACCTGCACTGGAAGGCACCCCTGTGCATGCAGTAGGGTTGGAATTGCATGATTTCTAAGGTCTTTTCCAACCCAAACCATTTGATGATTTTAGGAAATACAACAGAAAAAAAACAAATTTTCAACTTGTCCAACAGCTTCTTAAGAGAAGCTTCCTAAATTTATTAATTATTCCTAATCAAGTATAAATTTTCAGGTTGCTTACTGAGGTAAAACCCACAAAAACTAGATTCATAAAGGAATAGTCAGCATACATAATGAACAATATGAACCAAAAGTGATCTGGACAATATTAAGGAGTCCAAACCAGCAATTCATCTCTCTTTCTAGTACTAAAAGAGTTGCTAGAACTGCACTGCACTCATGTGTAACACTTGACCTTTGGGGGGAGGCCCATGTCTGCTCTCCAACACAGATCCTAACTTGTAAACATAATATAACCCTGTTCTGTTAGACCCTTTAAGAGCACACAGGAACAACTCAGCTTCTCCATCAGCCCTCCCATTCAGTTCCTCAGGCTCCCAGCACTTTCCAAGTCCAAGATAAGCAGAAAGCAAGGTCCCACAGCCAGGCCCTAACCTGTTCTTTGGCCACAACCTTCCCTTTTGGCAAGACCTTCCTCCTTCCCTTCACCTCAGTTTGGAGCAAACTGTGAACTCCCCAAGTATCAGGGCAACTTTTCTCCATACAGGTCTCAAAACAAGTCAAAGTGTCCATGATATAATTTTATGAACCTGACATTTCAAAAAGCTCAAACGTAGCCAAGACCCACAGGCAAAAAGCAAAGAAAAAAAAAGAAAAAAAGAAAAAACTATGAAAACAAAACTAAACCCATTCGGTTAAAATTTTAAGGTATCTTGAAGGGAAAAGCTGTTCTTTAATTAGCTTATTATTTACATATGAAATTACTGGGCAAAATAGGTAAGCACTTTCAAGGTATGTATTTTGGCAGAGGCAGATGTCAGCAAACATGAATGACAATGAACATGATATGGTAACCTTCTACTAAAACAAACAGAATGCAAGGCCTAAACTTAAAAACTTAATTTTAAAAACTACATTAGCTAGCCCTTTCTAGACCAAATTTCAGTGACAGGCACCCTCCACATTTCCTTTGAGAATAAATTCCTAGTAGCAACTAGCTGCCAAAGGGTTTTGTGGGGTTTTTTTTGTTTGAGTTTTTTGTTGCTGGTTGGTTAGGTTTTGGTTTGGTTTTGATGGGACAGTGATGGGAAAAGCAGCAGTTATGGCGGTGAATGCAACAGAAACAATCTCAACCTACTTAATGACTTCCTATTTAATTTGTTCTCCCGGAAACAAAAATAAACTTAATACTAAGTTTAACTTGCACCAAGGACAGCTATTCTAGGACCATTCAGTGAACTTCAAACTTTGCTTATTGCTAAAGACCAGAAAATGCTCTCTCCTCGGACAGTTCACAGAGAAATTCAGAAAGGGAAAAAAAAAAACAAAAAAAAAAACCACAAAACCCTATTGTCATCTTATTGCAAAAGTTCCATACCTTCTCAGTGATTTCTCATGGGCATCTCCTCACAGCACTGACTCCTTCTTCACAGCACAGCCAACAAGCTCCAACTCTCTCCTCCCCCCGCTAACCCACTCTTTTGTAGCACTCGGCTCCTTATTGGACACAGCTGTGGCCTATTAAGGGCAGGCCTGTTCCTAATCTTTGGTGATTAGAACAGCTGCAACTCCTCAGGTGTGAGACTGCCTTCTGCACTATTTTCTTACATTCTATCCCTCCACAATTATCCTTACTATTATTAAGTTTAGATTATCCCTCTTCAGTTTGAATTTGAAAATGCGCCAGGTGAAGAACTCCTGCAGACAAAATATCAGACCCCACCTTTCACAACTCCACCCTCTAAACCAAAGAGCGTTTAGCAGAAGGAAGCAAAGCTGTTCTGACAGAACTCACTCTTGAGAAGCCTGTGCTGGTCAGGAGGCTGACTGTGTGGTTATCAGGAAGTGCTGGGACACCAAGAAAGTGGGTGAATGTGGGCTGTGTTCATACATGCAACAATTTTAAGCCTGTGCACAGGAATGTACTGGGGGAGCATCATGGAAGGCACCTGCCACACGGCCTGGCACACAAGGAGCTCTCAGAGGCACACACCAGTCTGTCCACTGCCCCCACGTGTGGCTCACAGACTAAAGGCTGATTGCTACTACAGCACATCATCCTAAGCACAGATATCATCTGCTTAAAATGTAACCAGAAGAACTATGTTGAGGCAGAATATTCTGTAGAAGGAGAACATTCTCTTTTGAACACTGCATGGAATTACCAGAAAAGTACTTCCCTTTCCAGGAGAGAGTAAGCTACATACATTCCTTCAGCATCCAATTCCTTTTTTGAAATCCAAACTAGACAGCCTCTAAAATTTGCCTTTTAAGGTTTAAAGGTGGTAGCTGAGAAGTTCTAGAAACAATGGTTCAATTTTTAACTGTCAGTTGGTACAAGTCTTCTAGTATTACATATTGCTGTGACACATTACCATTTTTAAATAGTATCTAATGTATTTTAACAGCGATGTTAGAAGGAAAACTTAAATTCAATCAATATATTTGGAAGCCAAAAGATTTGTTACCTCAGAAAGACATTTGCTTTTAGAACTATAAAATATTAATACAGCAACATGACTGGGAATGCCAAGAGAAGTACTTGAAAGATTATTTTACCCTTCAAGATGTGTTCCAAAATTACAGGTGCTGTACTGACTCCCTATTAGCCTAACTTCTAATTGCTGACACTGCCCAGTAACATGACTGCTTAGTGATAAAAGAACACTTCAATAGTTCTTTCATTAATATTTTTCATTTTGGACTTCTGTCACCCATCATCTAATATCACATATTGCTGCTAATCACTGTAATAATCCCCAGTTTTCAGTTTTTCATCACTGACTTCTTTAATTGATCTTGATTATTCTAAGGAAGATGATTTGCACAAAGAAGATGTAAAAGAATTCAATAATGTCCACAGTAATAAATTAAAATTGGGTAAATAATCTCATGTAGAAAGCACGAGCTCTTTTTTTCAGAGTGATAGCTTGGTCAGAAAATTTGCTGCTGCTGCTGCTGCTGGGAAACCAGCACTTCCTCCACCTGGTAATCCTGAAAATCCTGCCACACGGGATTGCATGTCTGTACAGTACCTGTACACAGGTATTGTCCCACATGCATCTACACTTTGTTACATGGACTATAATAGGGAAAAATTGTTTTGCTATCTGTTGAAACATTAGCATTGCATTTTTCAGGAGTACATTTTCTCCCTTAAAAAAACAATCACAACAGATACATTCATGGATAAGTTAGCTAATCTTTTTGGGTGCTTTTAGTTTTTTAAATCAAATTGCATCTCCTCTATCAAAATGTTCATCAGCTCTTAAAGATTATACAACCTTACTTACATAAGAGATTATCTGTATGTACTCATAGTGACTCTTGAGTCATATACACCATACTCCCCTTTCACCTTAACATCTACAGTAACTCACAATTCAGTCTTTCTTAAGCAAAACTGTTTGATGGCCACCTATGTTTTCATTAATAAGAATAGAGACAACCTTAAACTAAGGGAGGAATGGTGTTAGTCATATGATTTCATTGCAGAGTTGGAGGAGACTACATACAGATCCCTTCATATCAGCAATAAGGTGTGCCAGAATTTACTATTTCCAGTTAAGTAATGTTAGTAATTCCTTACAATGTCTGTGTCTGGCCCTGGATATTATAAAAGGTTTTGAAGAGGTTTTTGCTCTTCACTAGTATTTTAAAAAATTTTTGTCCAAGCATTTTTTTTAATAAAACTATACAGCATTTAAAAATGCAACAAAACTAAAACAACCTGTCCAACGAGGCATTTAGATGTCCTTAAATTCAACAATTTGTCTTCCACACTAGTTCCTATCAAACTCAATTACAGCTGATGTCAAGAGACTTTGTCCTCTGGTAAAATGCAAAAACGAAAACCACACATTTCCAAAAGTTTAGGGAGGGTTGTCCCCTCCTCTCTACAAAGCAAGTGGCTGAAACACTTTGTCTTCCCAAGGTGTTTAAAGCATTGTATCTGTGCCTTTGATATCTTATCTCAAATTCAGATAAATCAGAAATAAGCTAAAAATATTGGTTATCATGGAAAAAAAACATAATACAGTCTTTCATGTTTTAGCATTTCAGAGTAAGAGCCTGAAATAGTATTCCACCCACATTCAAAAAATTGAAGATATGCAAAAACTCCCATGTGCAACTTTATTATCTATTATTGAGATGGGAAAATGACAACATTGGCAAAATTTTGCCATTTTTGGTAATAAAGTAGGAAAGCAAATGAATTGGCTTCAGTCCTGAATCTTCTAGTGAACTGCTGGGAAGGAAGAAGCAAACAACAGCATCCTAAAAGCCAAACTGAAAGAGATGAGCCACAGATTGAGAAAAGGTAAAAAGAATGCCTTACTCTCTCTTTGGCTTGATAGAAAAAGGGCAAAACAAAGAAAAATAATTGAAATAATTGTAATTTATGTAGTAATTCTGATGACATGTTGATGCTCGTTACAGGGCTGGATTAACACAAATAACATAAATACTTATCACAAAATTAAATACAAGCTATGTGCTTTATTCCTTGGAAATAAAAATTGGCCTTTTTTCCACTGAAAAGCATTCTAGAGCTATTCACTATAACCATAGATCATATTCAACTCTGTCTTCAGCTATTTTTACCTTACTTGCCCTCTCTCTCCTCTAGTTTATTTTTACTAATACTCAACTAACACATACAAAACAACTCCTGGTTATTCCAGTGAAATTAAAAGGTAAGTGAAAATTCAAGATTACTTTTTATTTATAGATTCTTCATTACTTACCAACATTTCTTCAACAGGGAATGAATTCCAAAGAGAGTGTACTATGAAATAATTCTGAAGGCCATGTAAGAAACATTCTTCCTCAGAAAGTCTACAGCAGTAGTGAGTAACAGGTGGGAAGGTCCCAAATGTGAGAAAGAGTACTATGGTTTTAGTGGATCTTTTTAGCCTTCATGTATGCATATATCTGAAACTATGTATTTCACAAATCTTCTCTTGCAGATTTTGAGAAAATAGGCATCTCTGCTTTGCTTTCCACATCCTCATATCACGTGCAGGTATGTGGTAGACCAATAGTTAAATCAGTTCTCAAACTCAGGATACTCTTCCTGCAGCAGATTATAAGTAATATTCTTCTCCAATGCCCAACTGGGTTTTGGTTTTTTTTGGGAAGGAAGAAACAATCTCAAAGGTGGCCTACGTGTGTTTCTCAGAAGTTAGATTTAGCCAAATAATAAGCAAACAGCAGCCAGAGTATTTTCAATTTGTGTCAAAGTATTATGTTTTGGCAGAATTCTGGAGGGAAAGGTTTACACAGAAATCATCAGTAGCTGAATCAACTTAAAACAGCTGTTAACACAGCATGGTTAAGCAAAGCGCAGTAAAAGCTTTGCTACTGAGTACTGCTTTTGCACAGTTAGTTCTTTGGGGGTGGAAATACGTGGGATATTCATAAAGTTCAAACAATTACAAGAAACAGTAAAGCACCAGTTGGTCCACTATCAGACCAACTGAGGCAAATTCTGAATATTTAGAACACAAGAGGTTTACTGAAAAGCTACTATCAACAACTATTTAACACCAAAACACAGTCAAAACATTCACACAACAAGCTGTGAAAGGGTCAAGATAGGGAAGAGCACTCTAGGAGCTATACAGAACATGGAGAATAAATGAAGTGCAGAAACGTGTCAGCCTTTGCCACTCCTCAGCAAGCTGTCTCGTAACATCTCATTTTATGCAGAAACACAGAGGTAGCTTTAAACCAAATAAACAACTACATACAGTTTAGCTTTTCAAGTTGTAAGATTAATGAGCAGATAAAGGTTTCTTAGTTACACAAACACTGCAACCCTCTAACCTCTGCCTTACAGAGGGCAGTAACACACTGTAACCATGCCATCATCTGGAATCTCCCACAGCTTCCCAACCACACGAAGTACACCTTCTGACCCTTTTGATAGATTCTAGATCAAGATTTTGATTTTAAAATGGGTATCTCTCCTACAGGTCTTCTATCTACTGACTAAGCCTGGAGAAAAATATTCCCACATCATTCACATGCTCAGGACAGCCTCAGAAGCAGTGGTTCACTGGTCGGAATAAAATTATGTATATTTGTTCCTAATGGGCAGTTATCAAAAAGGCTTTATTTATTTTGCTTAGTCTTTACCCATCAGACCCTTAATATCCTTACTGACACTGATACAAATATTAAAGCTCTAGAGGATCAACACTTTATCATCAATCTAAACAGAAATTCACTGATTATAGTAATTTAGACTTGTTTTCTGAATTAGATCCTGGTTCATGAGCCTTTTCCCTAGAGAGGGTTCTTTTAGCAAACTATACCAAATTGCTGGCATTTCTGTTCACCCCTATGATTTCAAATGGAGTGTCAGAGAAACAGAATTTTTTTAAAAGGTTTATTTTGAAGAGACAAAGTACACAATCTGCAAAGCATCCAAATATATACCATTCTAGAATGACAGACTTCAATTTTTCTTTTTTTCAAACTTAAGCTATGGCAAGGGTTCTTGTGATCTGAATCTTCCACTTGCCTTATTGACTTGTGCTATTTCTCTAGAGAGATGATGAATCCTTGTTTACCCTCCTTGTTTGCTGACAAAGAACATAGCAGCATTGCAGAAATTATGGTTTCTTATTGATCATTTGAACTTTGCTTGTTGAATCATTACATCAGTGAAAATGCTTGTGTCTGTCTGCATACAAAATCTCAAGGGCAATAAAATATTCTTTAACCTTCTAAGGGATCAAAGGATGATTTTATAATATAAGAATAAATCCTAAAATGCATCAGTTTCTTCCCCAGGCCTAAGTAATACACAGTCCTATGCATCCACTCCAAACTGGCAATGAGAACTGAAGGCCTAACTCTAATCCTGATCTAGGTATGGTAAACTCTACTATGGAGGGTATCATCTGTCACCCAGCAGGGATGATGATGATTGAACAAATCTTGTAATAAAGGATCTTGGTTGGCTCCAGCATCACTAAAGTAGTGAATTTCATGAGTAGGCATTAAGGTGACTCTCCGAGGAGATGTAATTTAAACGTGGATTTACACCCTAAAACACAGGATGCTTTTCATTAAAGAAAACTAAACCCAGCATTTTCAACGCTAAGCCTTGTTTCTAATATGTTTTAAGTCTTAACATTCCATTTAAAAGGGCTCAAGAAGGTAAAAAAAAATCTATACCTCATGTAAAACAAAAATAAATTGCATTGTTCAGAGTCAGATTCATTCTATTATATAGCTACAGACAAAAGAATATTTATTTGCCTACAGTTCATTCTGTCAGAGAACCTATCCCAACAAAAACAATCATCACACTGTATGTTTACCACACAGATTTTTGACTCTTGCAGGAATTCTGACTTCAGAGCTCCAAATGGCTGGGGACAATCTAAATGAACCCCAGCTTAACCCTATACAAGTTTTCTTGTAATTCCTCAGAACACCTCTGAACTTTGTGGAATTGTTCTGACATCTAATATGATATCACTTTTACAAAAACTCTAGATCAAGAACTTTCTTGGGTGATAAATACTTGTCTGGGTCATTTGCAAGACAGAGGATCTAATTATGGTTAAGTGTTGTTAGCTTGCTTTTTCAAGCAAAAAAAAAAGAGAGGCAAAAGATTTTGTAATAAAAGGGCATGACCTTTTCAGGGACTTGTATCAAAATAAACTCAAAGAGGCAGATCAAGTTTGAAAGGATTCCTAAAAGGGAAACATTTGGGCTAATAATAGCTATTTCCTGTGACAATGTCATTTGGATAAACATTGTGACATCACTTCTGTCATATCTAAGCACACTGCTGAGGTTAACACTCAGCAGTCAGCAACCAAGGATGAATTTTACAAACATGCACATATTTAAGTGTCTTTTAATGCTTATTTTTCATGTGAAAAAAATTTGCCAAGAAGATAATGAATTTCAGAACGCAAATTTGAAAACTTAAGGGCTTCTCTATTTATCTGAGTCCACAATGAGAGTAAAGAAGGAGAGCCTCCTTGCAGAATATCACAGAATTACCACATTACTTAGTTAAACTGTAATCTCTGCATACTTAAGCTATACCCAAAAGTAATTTTTAGTGACCTCTTGACAACATGTATTCCAGCCAAGTCTTGACATTATGGATATACTAAAGCATAACA
Source organism: Catamblyrhynchus diadema (assembly GCA_035047745.1). NCBI lineage: Eukaryota > Metazoa > Chordata > Aves > Passeriformes > Thraupidae > Catamblyrhynchus > Catamblyrhynchus diadema. The sequence continues at coordinate 7,842,653 of JAWWMN010000001.1, read as the reverse complement.
AAGAGTTTTAATTTTAACATAATGCCATTGTGAAAATATTGTTATCTTACATAATTAATTGTGTCAGAAGTTAGCAAAGCAGGCCTTTATAAACTCCTGATAAAAATCTATTATTTTGCTCCAGCCTAACCAGCTGTCATATGCAAGTATGCCTTCACATTGTTGTAGAGGTCATCAATGCCTATGAAACAGGTAATAAGCACTGAAATGTTGTTAAAGATCTCCTTGAAAAAAAAAAAAAAGTAAATTGCAGAATATACAAGAATACTTCCATGCAAATATTACCAGACATACCACAATAACACCACTCGGACTTTCTAGACGTCACTATTTTAAAGAGACTAAACACATCCTAGCACATCCTCTCTCCTAAATTCAGGCACCTGCAGTCTAATATTCTCACAAGTAAAGAAATTGCTAGTGGTTAACAATTTTTCCTCTAACATTTATTACAAAAATAACGGTATTGCAATTTTTATTACTCTCCTTTTTGCATTCTCTGGCATTAGTGAGAAAGCAAAGCACATGAGTATCATGACTGAGTGTATTTTATTTTTAAAGCTAACGGTAAAATGATTAACCAAAGCTCCTCATGAGAAGGAGTCTTGACTGTGTTGTCAAGACTCTACAACACACCAGTGATTTTATGTTAACTTGTGTGTGAATTAATGCTGAAAACTAAAAGGAACGAAGTTCCACCTTTCTTTAGAGAGACAGATGCCTGCATCTTTTCTGAGACAGAGACCTCTCCAGAGATTTCTCAGATTTTAAATGGAAATACTGTCCACAAATGACACACATTAAATTCTTAAAATTTACATTTTAAATGTGACTGTTTCAGAGATATTAGCACCTTCATTGGTCTAAAATTAATACTTAACAAATAATTTTTCTTACTGTCTTACATGCTTACATGTATATTATTTGCACAACTTGTTTACCTTATATACTAAATAAGCCCAGTATTTAAATATTTATTCTTGTGACAGTGGGTTTATATTCCTAAAATTTCTTGTGCTCTTTTCTTAAATTCCTCTAAATCCTATTACTGAGACAGAATGAGCACAGTTTAGTGTTGTGAATTTGGCCATGTTCCAAATTTACATTTTCTACATCCTTTTATTTTGTTTTTTTGAAAAGCAGACTTATTTTCTCCAACATCTTGGGAGGAGAACAGAGGGGATGAGAGGTAACATGAAACTTTTAGATGCACACACTTTGACATCTCATTTAACAGCTGGTCAGAAACTGTCTCCAACTATGTGACTTTTTTTAAAAGGTTTCAGAGTAGATGATGTTAGTCCCATTTAATCATCTCATTTGGCTGTCAAGAGAATCAACTATAGTAGCCCACAAAATGTCTCTTCCTACCTATTAAATGGATATGTACAGCTATGTACAGAAGTAAAAATCTGGAATGATTAGAATAACAGGCTTTCATAAACATAAGGTTTTCCATAAATGCTTTCTTACAGAAGAATTCTGCCACATATTTACAGCTGATGTGTGCCCCACACTAGAAAAGGTACTTTAGCTTCAGCATTGTCAAAAATGTACTTTTAAAAATCTATCTGATTTACAGGAGCTGTATATACGTAAGTGTTAATTCTGATCTTAAAATAACTATCAGCAGCGGGGGCTGAAGAAGGAGAAAAGGAGATCACTGATTCATTGCAAATTATATTAAGGAGTACTATTGTTTTCCATGAATGATACAGGTTGTAAATGTTTTCATTATCCAAGTTGTAGTACTTTAAGAATACATCTACATTTTGCGATTGCAAGTTCATTAATTACAGTATGCTGCACTAATTATGTCCAGAAAGAACCTTAATTACCAATCTATGTCAGAAAATTCCCAGATATTTCAGTTGAAATGCAAACAATACATGAAGTTTAAAGCTCTCCTATAAAAAAGTCATTAATGCTGGAGGAATGTTGCACAGTCTGAAATTCTGAAATTAGCATCTCATACATTTCTGTTCTTCAAACAGCACAGTAATATTTTAAGTCTTACTGCCACAAAGTAATAACTTGTTTACATTTGACTGCACAGCTAAATTACCTTTTGATATGCACAAGGAAATTTTAAGATGGTGCTAAATAATAGCCAAGATGGCTTTGTCAGAAACAACTCATGCCAAACCAAAGCAATTTATTTCTGCGACAGAGAAAACGTACCTTTGAATAGGAGATGTAACATGTTTTGATTTGAAGCAAGGTTGACACTATTTTAAGTGACTTTCCTAAGTAAGCCAAGACAACAGGGTCTAACAATGAACATAAAGAAGAGGGTGGGATAACCCAAGTGTGTGATACTCTAACACTTGTGTCTCTCATTCACTGTCCTAATTCTGGGAGTACAAAAAGGCTCCCTCTCAGCAGTACTGGCTGACTGTGACAATGTGTCTCGTGCTTCAGTCTAAACTTTACATCTGATGCTGCTGCATAACAGGATGCTCTGTAAAGTGTAGCACAGAAGATCCTGGGTTGGAAAGGTTCTTCAATGATAATAGTGTGAAAACCCCCTGTGACTTCAAAACAATAATAATGATAATCCTCAGAGACAAAATTCAATAATATAAAGTTGAAATAATATTCCTAGCACAAATGTGCAATTACACACCATGACATGTTTTCATGAATTCCATGTCAAAGTCTCTACTTGTATGAACAGCAGTTTTTGTCTACAGAAGAGATGAGCTACTTGACATCAAAGAACAATTTTGGTCTAATGCCCAAGATAAGGACAATAATTAGAATCTTAAATTTAGCCCAGCTTCTCCCCCATCCCAAGAAAGCCACAAACACAGAAGTAGAAATGAACACTTAAATTATGAGCAGTATTATTAGCTTTGCCAGACTCCTCTGCATACTCACAGCCAAGGTAAAAACCTTGAGTATATATGAAAGATTCAAAGGGATTGTTGACAGAGATCCTGAACTAAAAGGGCCTTAGGAAAACTACTGCATCGAAGTAATTCCTCATCCATTATTAACATTCAGCTGTTATACCCCTAGTATTTTCTCTTGTATGAATGACACATAAACTGTGAACTTAACTACCATGAAATATAAATAAGTGTGGTATGGAAAATAAATTTTTCAGCATGCAAAAATCTCTTATGGAAAGTGGAATACATAATAGTATGATGTGTAAAAAACAAAAGTGTTTCAGAACATTTAGCACTTTTGCCTGAGGCACACTTTATTTACTAGTATAGGTTTCAAGGAAAAAAAGGGAGTGAATCACTTGTTCATAAAAATTGTATACAGATGCAATGGAAAAAGTCTTTACAGGAGAAGCTTAATGTGCAAGAGAAATTATATGTAGGTGCAGTTACTCATCAAGACGTAAGATTAAGTTCACTCTTCCACATACCACTATCAAAGCACAAAGTATGAGGTACTCTCAGTATAGGGAAAAAATATTTCAGTTGTGGATTAAAAAACTAGTCTGAGATCTAGTTAAAGACAACTGGCTAACATCTTTTTAAAATTATCACTTCCTAGAATTAAGACTGAAAGCCTCTGAACAGAACTAAAAACTATGCTAAAGTTTATCTTTTCTGAAAAGAAAATCCCAAAGATATTCGATAACATTGTAAGATTTTTAAACTGAATAGAGAATATAAAGTATAAATGTAGACCTCATTTCCTTTTAAAAAAAAATATGCATGAGATTGATTTTTCAGATGTTTACAGGCCAGGCCATTACTTCAATGATCCTCTTTATTTTTGTCAGCAATTCTGCCATGTCAAATCTCAGAGCAAAGACTATTTTATTTACAGAGCTATACAATTTAAGATTTAGTACTGTTCAGTCCAATGAAAGTTAACTAATTATCAAATCCCGTGCTTTAGAACATGATTTCCAGCTCATAATACTTGTTATTCTTTAATACCTTACAGCTCACCATCTGATGAATTTAAGACTGTGTCCAGCACTATACAAGGCAAACTACACCAGCACAAGGTTTCTTAGCTCACTGTAGAACTCTGTGAATTTATTAATTTCATTATTTTATTTTTATAACCTGCACTGAAGCAACAATACTTGCCACAGTGATGCTTTCCCACTGTGCCATATCTGAAGACACTGTCAGAGGGTCTCTATGAAGAATGATATCTTCTATTAAGGAGAAAAATATCCTTGATCGTGAAGTATATTTAAATGTAATTCTAAGATGTGGCAGAATGCTGATCCTAAATCAAGGGGACTGAATTCCCCAAAAGGATAGAAGAATAGGCTGTAGCTGCACAGCAAATGAAAAAGCCTTAATTCTGTGGAAAGGTTGCTTGTATTTATTTGCAGACAACTTTGAAATTCAGATTCCTAGTGAGCATTTAAAAGGGGGATAAAACAAGAGTCAAGAAGAAAGACAATGAAAAGGTTTCATGCACTATCTCCTTAGGCAGAAAAAACCACAAACCTGCAGCAAAATGGAACCAGCACTGTCACACCACAAGTTTCTACTGGGTGAAACATATGTGCTTGAGGAATGTGGTTTTCAATACGCAGTACACAAAAACCACAACAGTAATAATAAATACTGACCTAGATCTGAATTCAGGAAAATCCTTCATCTAACATTAATAACAAAGAACAAGGTGTCTCAGGCTTTTCTCAAATAAGTCAATACTTACATCCCAATAAACACAAGGATAGCAACACTAAGCAGGAATAGCCAGATCTTCTACAATACTGATCGAGTACAAAAGACAACTACATTTTTTGACAAGAAATCAATAGGATTTTAGAAGAAATCTCCAGGAAAGAGTAAAACCTGCAGTGCAGGAGAACATATGGCACTCTCCCATCCTCCTTACTGGTAACTCCTACTACAGCACACGTTCCTTCCCAAATGCATATGGATTTTAGCTTTGCTCATATACAGTGCTGGAGGAGGGAGGGGAGAAGACTGAAAGGAGTTCATCTTCCCTTCCTCCCTGCTCCTGGAGGGGAAGAGTTGCACAAAGCTCCATCTGAGCTCTGGAGAGGGACTGTGTGTCAGCACCCAATACCCTGTTAAACGTGCGCTCTGTGACCAAGAGGAGCAGGATGAAACACGGACACGCTGCCCCCGTCGCCCCTGGTGTGGGCACTCACCGTGCTCATGTTCCGTCAGAGTGACAGAGGCAGAGCTGCAGCGCAGCCTCAGCACAGCTCAGCAAACAGTACCAGGGACAGATTTTGGTATGAACTAAGTCTGCCTAGATTAGACAAAACACTCTCATGACTATTCCTGCTACTATGTTATCGCTATTACCTTAAAATAGGGGCTTCTAAAAATATATGCCCAGGTGCTTCCCGAGTAGTCCCATTTTCCCAACATTATTCACAGAGGAGTTCATCACCCCCTCCTCTTTCACAAGATTTAATTCTGGAAAGCCCATTGTGTATGGGGAAAAATTATGGCTCTGAAAAATGAATGAGCTGGACCTGCACATCTGGATTTTTGGCATGAGATGTCTCCTAAGATGACTGTTTTCCTTTCTTCTGTGGTTCAAACATGTTTACCCAGCAGAAATGCTGGGCATGCTTCAAGATGTAAATTACTGATTATTCAAGTAATTTCCCAATCTTTATTGTACTCAAAGAAATACCACACTTGGTTAAAGAGCTTCTAAAAGAGTTGCAACCATAATTTTTTAAAGTCTGTTAAAGGAAAACTTGATTAATTTTACAGCATTACAAAACAAGGTCAAGTTAAAAAGATACAGACTTAACTTCATAATTTTAATTAAGTATCACTATCATATAAATTGTTATGAAACCTAGAAAACTGAGCGGCAATACCAATGTCTCCCTTTTTTTGTTGTTTTTGTAACATTAATCTGTATTTTATGCTATTTGCTGCAGCTGTCTTTTTTAAAAAAATCAGACTAGCAAACATAAAGCAGTACCCTGTCAAAAGAAAAACAGTAAAGGAAAAAACTGACAGTTTAAATAGCAACGGATTCTCTGGGAAAGGCACTGAAAGAGGTCATGGCATGAAATTATTGTGCAAAATTAGACAGTTTTAGTTAAAGAAGCTTAGTGACTTTAAGGACCAAACTATTTTCAGTTAAATGTGTGTAACACACATAGTTGTAGAAATATTAAATAATTTACTTAATCTAATTCTACATTTTCCCAAAGAATTTTAAGTTACAAAATGTAACAACTCCCAATTTGGTATTAAAATTTCAGCCAAAACCATTTTACTAAACACTTGTATTACCATACCCTTCACATTAATATTACATGAATTATTGAAGACTGATTAAATATACATGTGTCTGTCCAAGCAGGTTTCTCCTCAAAATGCAGTCTCTTGCTTTCTTCTGTTGTCAATATTTGCTTAAAGGCAGTGCATTTGAATCTGTGCCTCATGTCAACTAATTATGAATTCCTTACACCAAGGTGTACTACCTGCCACTGAGGGAAGGAAAAGCAAGTGTTTCATGCTCCATTTGCTGTTGACAACGTCTCACTGGGGCTGTCTGCTTTGCAGACTACTCTGTGGAACATGTGTCCAGCAGAGGTACAATTAATAGTCAGGAGTGCTAACAGATGATCAACAAGAAATACCACGCCCTTGGCCGAGCCACCCAAAGCCCTGAGCCAACACCTCCTCCAGCACTGCAGGGGACACTAACAGCAAAGGAGGTGGCAGTTCCCAGGTCTGCTGGGCTCACCTGGGCCATGGGCTGATCTGCAGTAGCATTTCAGATACCAATACAGGGCTCTCAGACACAAATATAGGGCTCTCAGAAGCTGGTGGGCTCAGCTGGGTCACAGACTGGGAATCAAGAGAGGTAATACAGCAAGATATCCAGTGTGAGAGGACGTCTTAATTTGGATGCTTTTGAAGGCATTTTGAAGCCTAGGGAAATGGCAGTGTAATGGCATCCAGCTGAAGGATGGAGGAAGGCAGGACAGCTGTATGCCCTAACCATGGACACGTGGGTACTGCAGAGGAAGCTGCTGCCATTGCCACCACCCCAGTGGAGACAGGCAATCCAAATCTGGGAAACTATGAGCAGTTCATATCTCAGGTCTCTACTTTAATTTATTTGAAAAAAAAAAATCCAAAGGACAGAAAGAAAATGTTTTCTAACCTCAGACTAATTGAATTTGAAGGTTTTACAAAACAATAGCTGCTAATATATTGTATCTCAGGACCTCCCCCTATTACCTCATCACAAAAAGGAAAACCTGTGCATTTTGTTTGATCTACTAATAGACACTTCATAACTTCAATATCTGGTGCATAAAAATCTTTACATTTTTAAGGCCTGAACCTGATCCTGAATATTGCAGGAGTTGATCAGAACTGGCTGGAGTGAAATGCAGGTGAGACTGCTGCACAGCTGCACGGCTATGGGACGGCACAGAGCTGGGGAGGCAGGCTCCCAGCAAGAGCTGCTAACTGGGAAAGGTGGTGGATGGAAGGCAAGGGGCCCTTCCATGCCCAATTAGTGAGTTCCCTGTGCTCACCCACACACCTGAAAACTTTTTGCTGAACATAAATTAAAGAACTAAAACTTACATTTATTTTACAGTGTTTTTTCTACCTGACCTGAAAATACTTCAACAAATGGATAACTACAGTTGGAGATATTACTGGGTGAGAAAATAGAAGTCTTCAGAGTTTAAGAAAAAAATGTTATTTTCATACAGGAGAAAAAACCATTTTCATTAAACAAGGCCTGTGTTGTCAAAAAGGGCCAGTGTTGCCTAATCATTAAAGCATAGAAACCTGCAAACTCAGATACTTGTTAAGAACCTACCTATTTACTTCTTGTCATTCAGAACTTCTCTGTATTTGCCCACTTACGGAATGAGGTTTGCTAATACTTGCCTAAAACACCTACTACACACATTGTGAGGAATTTTCTAGAGGATGTTGCAAAATTAGAAACTGAATCATTAATGAAAAAGGATCAAAATTCAAAAAGTAACATGTGACAGAGGGTCTTCCACACATTTACAACAGCAAACAATATTCTAATACTGAACAGGAAAGCCCTAGATCTCATTTTTATTTTAAAATCCTTCTATTTTCAAAATGTTGCTATTGAACTTGCCCATATGTTCCAACAACTACATCTCTCATGAGTTTTCTAGATTAATGGTAGTTAAAATAGTCTTGGAATACAGATACTGGAAAAAAGTTACTATTTGAACTATATTAGCACAGTGCAGCTCCATCCTCTCAAAACCCTGTTTCACTGAAAAAATAAAACTATCACAACTCGTTACCTCTTTGCTATTTTGCTTCTTCTTTTTTTTTTTTTTTTTTTTACTTTCAGTACCATCCTAATTTCCCCATACAAAATGCTTAAGCACCAAGTATCTTAAATGGAGAACATGCTGTACCTTAAATGAGGTACAGAAAATGAGAAGAGCCAAGTACTGAACAATCAGTCACACACTATCATTTTTACCTGCATGCACAATGCTTCGGGTTGGGGGCACTCAGATTCCTAATGGTTTGTTAAGAAGATTTCCATATTTTCCCTCTACATCAATACTGGAGTTACCTACCCATTTATCTCAAAGAGATAAATAAATAAATAAATAAATAAATATTGCTAATGTTTTTACACTCAAAGCATATCTCCTCTGATTTAGCATGACCTGATAAATTGAGGTCAAACATCTAATAAAACAGGTACTACTCCAGCTGGCATGTTTCTTGCCTGTTCTTGAATAATCATTTTTTGCTATAGTCACCTAAATAAAACACTACATATGCCATTTAATTTTGCTGATCTTCTCTTTCTGGCTACGTGAAGTTTTCTTGTGTTCTACAAATGATTTCAATCAGAAAATACACCTAATACTATGTAACACAGTGAGAATAAACAATGGCTGGACATGAAATTTAGAGATGACCAACAAGACAGATTTTTTTTTTTTTTTCGTAAAACATTCAGTGAATGAGCCATTAACAGAAAGGTTCTCTTTTCCTATGGAATTCACATTAATGGTTCTCTTTTCCTATGGAATTGAGAACACCTTTTACACCTGTATAATAAAATAGAGAGCTAACACCTGAAGAATTATGCATAGAAACATTTTTACTTCCAATACTATTTTTTGCTATTGTTGTTACTACTGCTCCTAAAACCACTTTAATTTGTATTATGCCAATATTCCACCATCCTTTTTTAATGCATTTTTAGCCCTTACATGCAGAGGTTGCAAGCTGCAAAGTAAAAGTGAACTATATTGAAGTCAGACATTCATTTTAGCTATTCCAAGATTCAAAACATTCTATCATCTGTTCCTATGGAAACTGAAAGGATATTCTAGGTTATATCAGTACCAGCCGATTATGTTGCCGAGAAATCTGTGGTTTATTTTAATCCATAGTTCAGAGGTATAAATTCATGCTTAGTGTTTAGCTGGGTGATTTTGAATTACTGAGGCGTGGTTAACACTTCAGTTCCATTAGATCATACTTTAAGATAAAACAAACTCCTCTTAGACCAGAATAGTAAAGGGAAAATGTTATAAGGTTCCATTACTCCCCGTGGAGTTTACTGTTCAGATGTAGGATATAACTAATATATATTTGGAAGATATTTTTTGGTTGTTAGATGAGCCATACGTTGCTGCATCACATCATAATAGAATAGTTCAAGGAAAAAATAATTTAGATTTATAGAAAACTCCCTCAGTAGTGCCATGCACCAGATGGCCAGATGAAGGAATCTGATTTAGCAAGTTAACAAGATCATGAAAACCATAACCATAAGACTAAAGATGAAAAATAAAATTGAATAATGCAACATAAGTATATTTCTATGACAAAGAAACTTAAAGGTTACGATAGAGTAAAACTTGTGAAGACATTTAAACACATTAGGTGAAAATTCTCCATATGTATACAGAGCTACTCTAAAAGAAAGGATAGAAACAGTGTAAGTTAGTAGGATTTTAATTAAACAGACCTAAATGCCATTATGATCTTTCAAAACAAAAGCCAATACGAGAGCTAAACATGTTGGAATAAGTCTTCTCTGTCTACATTAGAATAAGCAGTAAAATGGGTGGTTAACATGAATTTAAATAAAAAGCTTTGGATTTCATACTCCATTTTCACCAAACAAAACCCAATGGTTTAAAATCAACTATAGCTACCACCCTCATCTTATGCCAAAAGTAGGTAGCAGGTTCAAGTTTTCCTCTTTACAGATAAGACTTCAGCCTTCTTACTCTAGATTCAAATAACCGACTTCAAACTGAATAATGAGAAATGCCTTCTATTTCTATATCATACTGTAGTCAATCACTCCATTACGAAGTAACTGTCTCAGTCTAGCTTCCATCAGGATCTCCTGCAGGGAATTAAGATTGTGATATAATAAGGAAATATAACAACTACTGCCTGAAGTGTACTATATTGGTTAAACTTTTGACAGTAATGAGGTTAAATTCCAACTACTAGCTTTCAAGATAGAAATAAATGTCAGAATAAAGAGAAAAGAAAAAAAAAGAAAGCAGCAACGATTACTTTTATACTTTAAAAAGCATACTCTAGTAGCATTTCAACTCTAGTTATTCCAGGCTTTTTATGAGGGCAACCAAGAGTATATGGATAAAAAGATGAATGGCTACGAGCCAGATTGGAGGGGTTCTTTTCTCCTTTTTTTTTTCCTACTTTATTTGGTATTCTAATGATCATTTTGTAATTATGCACACCTATGCAGTTATGTACATCTACATAACAGCAATCAATCCCACTGACATGCTGAAGTGCATAAGGGCTTGGATTATTTAAAAGGTATGACACAATATGATACCTAACACGTAAAAGCAGTGAAGTGTAGGCAAAAATATCTGGAAACTAAAAATTGTGCTTTTGAGTAGCACTGTACCTCAGTGTGGGTAATGTAACAGATTCTAAGCTAAATGAACTAAAGCTGAACATTGAAGAGGCCCCTACACAACCACAGGGCACATGAAATGACATCCTCCTACAACATTAGACTTTGTTCTACAGTCAAGCACATCTTCACAGAGCTGACAACTTTAGAAAAGCATATTCATGCACTTGCACAGTCCATTTCACAATGAAGCATGCATCTGAAGATGACACTAAACCAGCAAAAAAAAGCAGGCATACTTTGATTTAAATCAAAGTGTTTAAATATCATGAACTAATCTAGAAAAGAGGATGTTTCAGTGCAACACATACTCTTGTTAAACTAGGCAAGACTGAAAGAAACTGAGAAACTCAAAATCACAGGACCCTGTCCAGACAGTCATGCCCCAAGAGCCATCCGCACTTTTGGCAGTAATAATTAAAAGCAATTAGAAAACACAACACTATTATATTTTATTATGTTTCATCAAAAAAGTGAAAAATGGAGCTCAATACCAACCATTCTTAATATCTGAATATTTCAAACACCTTGAAGTGCATTTGCACGACTGGAAAATGCTGCCACAGGATAGTAAGTGCATATATTCCTTAAGTTCCTTGATATTAGATTGAACACTAACCTATGACCAATTTAAGAACAATTTCACCAATCTTGCCATAACTCTGCAAGCTGTGGTAGATTAACACTCAGCTCAGAGGACCCTCAAATGAAATAAATTATGCAATTTCTTGATGATTGTGTCTAAGTGATGATAACTGGTCAATTATGTACATACTTTCCCCTCCAACCCCTCGGGGAATAAGAAACAAGACCTATTAGAGATCCTTGACAAGAGATTAAATGCTGGTCTATGAGAGATCTCAGATTAATTTCACCAATTTTGCTATAACACTGCAAGATGTACTACAAAGCACCTAGCTCAGGGACTGAACTGAGATAAATTGAGCAACTCCTGGATAATCACCTCCAGACAACTGGTTAATTATGCAGACACTTCATCCTCCCATCACTTTTCTCAGGCACTAAACAGTATTAGTCAAGAACACTTATGTATATACATCTAGTTAGTAATTTTTTTAATGAAAAAAAAAAGCTGTACTTGTTCCAGAGACAACAACTGAGAGGAAAGGTTCAGTATGAAAAAGAATTCAAAACAGAATAATTCACAAAACAAATTCTTCTCAATGAATTACTATATGAAAACTCAAAATGCCCCCAGATATGCCCAAAATAACAACACTACAAAGATGCTATAATGTCAATAACTAAGAAATTTTTGTTCAGACCATACTGTTTACCTATTTATCCTGTGTATAAAATTCGGCATTTGAACAAGTGCCAGAAGTAGAGTTTAGCATTTATTTCTCTATGTTATTTTCCCCTCTTCTTTATTCTGCACGGTTATAATTAGCAAAGCTCTTCACTCTGGAGAAAAATAAATCTGGGTATTTTTTAAAGAACAGCACACCCAGTTCAACAAAGGATACTTATTAGGCTTACACCTATGTCTTATATACAGGAAAATGGACAATAAAACATCGCATAATTTCTCTAAAACCTAAAAAAAAATTTTAAAAACCCCACCAACCAACCAAAAAAAAAAAACACCAAAACCAAACTAGTCACACATCTACAGATTCCTCCAGGAGACAAGGAAGGAAAATTTTTATTCTGCGGTCAAACATACAGAATGTTTCTGTAACACACAGAAGGACAAACTGTTTAAAGTGCAAACCCAGGGAAATCTGAATTCTGCTCTCATTTCTACACCACATCCTGCTATGTTTTAATAAATCTTTAATGATACCATTGATACCTCACAGCCTATATCCTAATTATTACAATTCGTATCAGTAAAGTCACAAGCAAGAACAGAGGTCCCTAATGTATTTCACACATGCAAAAATCCATCCTTCTTACACATCCTTCTTACACCCACAGCTGCTGCTTAAATCACTGAACCTAGCTCAGAACTAAGGCTACCTTTTAAGAGGATGGAGGAGATGGAAATGCAGCTCTTTTCTGCACACACATGGCCTGGCTCCTAAAGCTACCAATATTGTTATTACCAGGTGGAGCTAAGTTTGCTTATCCCTGTAAGTCCCACACCTAGCATGGCAATATACAGCAGGAAGGGTTTGAAGCATGAGCTAAGTTGCAGAGAAAGTTTTCTCATTTTTAAGTATAGCAGACACAAAACTGTGTCTGGAAAAACTGCTCTACCTGGAATTGAGCTATGGTAATCTTAACAAATTTCTCTTTTCCCCAGTAATTTCTTACTATTCAGATCTACTTTACACAATATTGCTGTTGAAAACAGGGGTGAAGTGGTGCCAAGAGCAAATCTAGATTCTTCAGCCTAGGGTTCAATGGCAGCAAAAAATGATGGGGATGTTTCAGGTGGTTGCAAGATGCAGATATTTCTTTTTTAAAATGTTCTCTTTTTTTTAATTTTAAAGCAGAAAACATTTCTGGCCCTTCTGTTAGAAGGGTGGCTTTTAATCAAGTTCTTGATGCATATCTGCTAAAGCTGTTTTTCCTGCTTCCTATGCAATCTGCCATTAGCCTGCTTACAGTATGAAGGAAAGCTAGCAAGGAGTTTAGGACTAGAAATAAAGATGGGGTTACAATCCATTTTATTTAAATTGTTCTATGGGTCATGAAAGACTGTCTGTCTGTGCTATGTACACTAGGAGTGCCTGACAAAGCACACAGAACAATAAAAACCTGCCTGTAGCCACTGGTACCTGTGTGCTCAGGTTTGCTATTATTTGTATTACTTTTGTCAACAATAGCAAAGAGAGCTTTCTCCTTCTAAAAGGATTAGGAAGGCAAGTGTGGTTTGCAGCTCTATGAGAGCCTGTTTAGACACACTGACAGAAACTTCTAGTCTACACCCAGATAGCAGCTTTAAGATTCCACCGGGAACAGGAGTGGAGGGCTTCACTTCTAAAGTAGTCAATGGCTAATGCCACATTTCCAGAGGGGGAAGAGGTTTCATTTTTTCTGAGAAATACACAAACACCATGGTGGTGGACATGCCATAAAAACATGCATTAAAATGAACAGAAAAAGACAATGTATTACTTAGGTATAAGTATCTGCTTTCATGTGCTCCTGCTGGACATTATTTGGGGGAATCTGTGCACAGCTCACTAGCATGTGACTTATACATCATTAAATAAACAATAAAAAGAACAAAAAAGGTCTCTATCCAAATCAAAGGGGATATATAAAAATGTTAAATGGAGCAGTTCTGTTCTTTTTGTCAGAGTAACTTTGAGCAGTATCTCTGAAAAAAACGCTGAATTCTAGCGAGCACATTCACCAATTTCTAATGACTTTTGTTTAAAAACAAATACTTCCACACTTACTTTTTAAAATTTATTTCCACTTCCTGCTTCTCTTTTAGGTGGACACTGAAATACTCTAAAATGGAGACATAAGGGTAATTTTTCTCTTAAGGCATTGCTGCATTGAAAAAGTGCTACATGAAATGTAGAAGTACAGCTCGCTCTTATGTAGGTAATTGATCTCATATTATTTACACAGCAGATGAAAACAAGGGTGGAAACTAAAACTGCATTTGCAAATATGAATATCAAATAACTGAAGAAACACCTGGATAAATACAGATGCACTATTCTCAAAGGTGCAGACAGCCACCAGAATACATACTGGCAGGAAGACAGTTCATCTGAGGAATTCTTTAGTACCTAATACAGGAGAAAAGATGAAGGTCCCATGTCCTCTTTAAGGAAGTTTCAGGGGTTGGAAGGTATAGATGTAAATCAGCTTGTCAGTAAAACACAATAACAGGAATCAAAGACATGCTATTCACTAGTCATATTTCAAATTCCAGATTTCTTGGGCAATGCCTGCATATGTATTTTCTAAAGCAAACTATTGTTCTCAACATTAAATTCACAAATCATATCCAGCAACAAACCTGTGATGCATAATCAAACACCTCCTCATGAAAACATCCCCATTTCTGATATGACTAAGCACTAATAATTTTCTTCCAAACGCTCCTCCATTTGTTGGAAACAGGCCCCTGGCTAAAGCACAACAGGCATATACTCCAATAATCTCTTGATTACCTGGAGACAGCCTGGAACACCTAATAAATCTGTCTATTTTTCAGGTGGAGTGGGATTGATTTCCCCAGGGTTTCTTTGTCAGTTCCATTTTAGTACTTAATATGAAGAGAAAATTATCAGAGAAGGTCAAATCTGACATGAAAAACTACAAGGAGTTCACACTGATGAAGACTTTTGCAATATTTAAAATAAATGTCCACTTGCTTTTTCTTAGGCCCTGTCTTCTGTCAATCTTTATTTAATAACCTATATGCTTCATAGCTTGCAAAAAGTGCAATCACAGCTTGGCAACATGCTCAAATAGCCAGAAGTTTCAACACTGGAATAGTAATCAAGTGAAAAATGGGGTGGTTTTTTCCTGCCACTTTGTTATCAGCAAATAGTCAAAGGCATTTACCACAAACATGACTTCCTACTGCAGAAAATTAGTTGAAATAACAAATCTAAGTAAAAGTTAGAGACATACCAAAAATTTTAATCCTCAATTGTTTAATCAAACCAATTTATTCAGTAGGTTTTCTATTCTGTATACATTCTATTTTCATGTCAATCTACAACAGTATACACAAACGTTATCTTGACTTACAGAGAAGTTTAACACTTGGTAAGAAACAGGATAAAAATGCCTTATTCAAAGCCTCTTTGTTCTCTAATTTAAGATCCAAATTTGATAGAAACTTGTACCAGATTTCTCCTCTCACTCTGGCAATGAGGATTTAAAATATTTTTATTTTTGAAGCGTATGAAAAAGTATAGACAAAAGAACATTAAATTTTACAAAAGCAAGAAAATAACACTAAAGATACTGCAAATAGTTAATGGATGGAGCCAGTTTATTAAGATGTCAATAATTACATTTAATATGAATGAATGCAATTACACATATTTGTTTTTATTTCCCTACAGTGAATATTTACCTCAAAGTTTAAACTGCTCTTTGAAGTTTTAATGCAAATCTTTCAAATCTTTTCAATATATTTCTGCACTGCTAAAATGCAGAAATCTTCTTACAGTTTTAAGAAACTGTATTTTTCATATTTTGCTATAAACCTTGGCAACATTAGCAGTGCTGTATATAGTGTTGAATGCATCAAGCTTTTATGACAGTGTTTACAGCTTACCTACTTTCTTCCAAATTACAGGGTCAGATCCTGCAAAATTTTATTCTTGCAAATAATGCACAGGACCAGTTTTGTCAATTTATTTGAATATAGTCATGTGTGAGAATTTCTCACATAGGACTTTTTTTTGTTTGTTTAATTTACACTGGGCAGTGCTACACAAAGCAAAAGAAATCAAGCCCAAATTCTTTTACACTTTACTTTTGGAAGGAAGTAAAGAACAAAGTGTATTTTACCTGAGTCTCCACACCTTGCTCAAGCAACCTTTTTGCCTGGTTTTCCACCTCAAGACGAGCTCTTGCAATAAAAAGCAGGTCATTTTCAATCACTTCTATTCCAGACAGATCTATCCCTTGAGAAAGATAATCTATAAAAGCAACAAAACATTGATAAGCATGACACAGGATAATGGAACATTTTAAGCATGTTAAAACATTTCAAAGTTACAGTCAGTTCCAAGGGACATTTTTGTATACAACACTTGACAATACAGTACATCAAAGTAATGTCTTATACCAGGAAAACTGAAAATCAGAGAACTATTACTTAAGAAAATCTGGATACTGAATACACTGAATTTACTTCAACACACTTCCCTACACCCAGAGACTACTGAAGAGGTGCAAAACATGAGTTCTAGGAACTATACAATCAAAATCATGGGCCAAAAAGGGGCAAGAAGTCATATCCTTGTCCCAAAGAATTAACTAGATCATTAAATTTGTCTAACCAGATGTTCAAATAAGCATAATTTGCTCTAAGATCTGAAATTAAAGATGCATTAAAAGGCTCAAATTATACTTCATATATTTAAATTGCACTACTAAACATTTGAGATCAATGACGAAAGAATGGTACGAAAAGAAAATAAAGGATTTTTTTTTCCTTTTTAACTACAGAATCATCACAAAAATCATTACCATCATGGAAATCACCATCAGCCAGGTAGCTAGATATTACTGGGCTGGACTTGCAACTGCAGCAGTAAAATCTATTCAAATTCAACTTTTCTCAATGATTTTTTTCCTCCTTTTTTATCTTCCTGGGTTTAAATTAATCCAGTTCTCCATGTCCAGGTAGCCTAGACCTTTACACTACTGCTTATCACCAAGATAAAGCAGAACTACTCTCATTTACACAGTTTTCAACATTTAGCTTAATGAAACAGGTTTTCCCCTGCTATTTTTGAAATATCAAATAAAACTAACAAAATAATGGCCAAGGGATTTCACACACAGTATCAGATTCTTCCTTCATAAGATGATGTTCCACTATTTCCATTTATAACCAGTCTTCTATGACTCCCTAATAAAGTTATCTTCCTTTTAGTCCTCACAGTAAGTTTATTAAGGCAAAGACTTAAACATTTTAACTATTCTAACTGGACTTTTAAATCTTTGCCAAATAACCTTTCACTTTAGTAGCTATTTATTTTTGATTATTCACAATAAACTAATCTAATTCTCAGATGAATTTCAGCAATGACATGTTCACAACTGAACACAAAATTCCAAGTGAATCATTTCTCAGCTATGTAGAGAACATCCCTGTACCTGCACATGAAAAATACAATAAAAGAAATCAAAACAAAAAGCTTATTGAAATACTGCATAAAGCTTAGTAAAAGCATAAAGGAAATCATCTCTCTTAACAGTACAGTATGTCAAATAGGTTTTAGTCTACTAAGAATAGGCCTGCAAATGCTTTTCCCTGCATGCATTTGTTTAAAAATGGATCAGAGGGGTCAAAGGTCAGCTGAGCAGCAGGACAGCAGAGGCATTTCATGAAGCCCTGTGTGCTGGTGAGTTTACAGAGCTGCTTTTGCCATGGGCCAGAGCAGCCACACGTGCCCCTTATTTCCTTTTTACTATGACTAAGCTGCATCTCTACAGGGGGTCTGGCATATGAACCCATTAAAACTAATACTGAACTCCCAACAACTTGCAATGATCAAGTGTCTTGAATGTGAAGGCTAATTTTCTGACCCCTTTCTTTCAGCTGCACAAAAAAAAAAAAAGAGGAAAACACTATCACAGATTGACTCTACTGCCATAGGAAATTCTGAAGAAGTTTCTTGGCAACATGAGGTTAAAAAAGGTGCAAATATTACCAAATATTTACATATTCCACAAACACAAGCACTGCTGTGTAGTTCACTTATGGCATAAAGTCATAATCTGGAAGCCCAGACTGCCTAAACAAAACAAAATAAAATATGGTCATGATCTCCTAAATCCACAGAAAATCTGAGGAAGATTACTAAAAAGGATACCATTTCTTCCTTTTGTGTTTCATCTCAAAATCTAAATTAAGTCACTTCACGTGCTAAAAATTTAATCCTTCTGATGGTTTTGAGAAAAGAACAGAAAGACCTGGCTGCTCCGGGTTCTCCAAAAACTTCCATCTGTGTCTCCGACTGGCAGCCACCTCCTGCCAATCTGTTAATATCTTCAACTTTGCTCCAAATTTTCTGCAGTCCTAACAAAATATTTTGGGACAATGCACTTCAGCAAGACTTCAAAACAGTGGGGCTTCCGTTAGGTTCAGTGGCTACTACTGTAGATGCTTCCTAGTTGCTATTCTAACAGTAAGGAAGCTCTAGCAATTACACAGTATTCAAAAGAAAGGCAGTTTTCACAAGGACAGCAGGTCTGTGTCAGAAACACCTGCAAGTGCTTTCCTGCCATTCTTATGTGAGAGCAGAAGCTGTACCACAGGCAGGGTATGTGCTTTTTGATAGTTTTTGTCATCTATGCAGACAATATAATATTAGAAATCTCTACAGTTGTGTACTGTCAAGAGTGATGTTGCTCCCCTGGACACCACAATGAAACCAAGCAGAAGGACAGCTGAAGTAAGAGCAGCCACATCATACCCCAAATACCTGTGCATTTAAGATCTGATTTATTTAAAATATTGCAGAGGAACCCACACATTCCAGTCAGTTTTAGTTAGTAGAGAAACCCTGTCAAGTGAACACAACAAAAATGCTATGGGTTGTTAACTCAGGGAGTAGCAAATGTCGGATTTTGTTTCAGGCACTTACTCACGTGATCGTTTTTCTATTTCTTGTCATGCATAGTCAGTCAATAACACTGTGGTCATGATCAGAGGTGAGTGGGACATGGGCTGTAAAGAACTTGTGTCTACTTGTCAGGAATTAACCAAAAACAGTGGCTCACCCCTCAGCTAGCACAGATCTGGGGAGTGGTGTCCAGTTTAAAGCATGGCAGCTTTCCATCTGCTTTAACCTTACAGCTCTGCAGTAAAACTATTACTGTATCAACTCTAAAAGATTTAGTGAGCATATATTTATAACTGACATCTCTCCCTTAAGAGATTTTAAAAGTGTATGTACAGCATTTTGTTATCTTTCGGAAGACTTGTGTTTTTAACAAATTAGAACCTAAGTATCTTGTACCACCATGTGCCAGGGCTGGAGCAGCCACCAAGGCATTGCCCCCTCAGCAGCACCACAGGCTGCTCCAGCCGCTTCTCAGCACATCCAGGGAGCAAATTAGAGGAGGGAGCTACAGTCCTATAAACATTCCTTTACCTCTCATCCTTCTGATAATTCTACCTCTTTATACAGATTCATGAACATAAAGGCAAATCCTTAACTCTCATTGGGTGTTGGTATTGCTTCCCTTCTATCACACCCGAATAAACTTGGAAAGCACAGCTGGAACTTACTTTCTAAGAACTTTAAATACAGATTGCCTGCTGAATCATTTTCTTGAACAAAAATACTGTATGTCAAGGCAGAATGCACTAAGACCGAGCAAGAAGTGACATATATAATCTACTTCAGCCTACCAAGGCTGTACTTTTTAATCAAAAAAGTATTTTTTGTCACGAAAATACTGAATTTTCTTCATTTACTAAGCTTGAACAACTTTTCTAATCCATTGGTTAAGATACTGCTTGAAAATGCATTTTTTTAAAGCAGTATTTCCCAGATAGTTATGTAAGAGCAGATTCATAGACAGACAAATCCAATATGCAGATAGAACATTAGGCAGAAAAACAGTACTTTGAGCAACACGGTTAGCTTTCCTTAATCTAAATGACTCACCAACATAGATTCTTTCTAATATGTGATCTCATTTATTACCTCATTTGTAACCTCAAATATTCTTTGTGATAATACAGAATCAAGATTAGAAATTGCAACTTTCTGTAAGGATTGAAATACGTTTTGGAACAGAGATAACTATGATGCTAGCACCCTTATGAGCTCCCCAAAAACTGTATTACACTCTTTATACAGACTGAATTGATTCTGAGCTTTTGCTAGAAATTAGAGAATCAACAGAAGACTACTGAGAACAATCAGGTGCACTGACAAAGAGGAAAACAAAAGACAGTAATAAACCAACGTGATCAAGCTGCATGACTCAAGAGGCTACCTGAGTCAAAAGAGAAACACTTCTGTGCTCTGAGAACCAACCTCGGCGACACTAATAAAGAGGGGAAAAAGAGGAAATTAGAACATCCAAAGTGGATTCCCCAGGAGCAAACACCTAGGGTCTGCAGACACATAATTCCCCTCAAATGCAAGAATCCAACGACAAATTAAGAGGCGTTCCATGGAAGACTGGGAATGGGGAGAGGGGTATTAATGGAAAATAACCCATTCCTGAAACTTTAAATAAAATCATAGAATAATAAAATCACAGATCTTTGTTTCCCTGTTTGAGGGAGGTTTGAGGTGTATTTTTCTTGAATTGGTCATTTGTTTTACTTGATTTTGCAGTCTTAGTTGCAGATAATGGTGATATCTGTACCCTAAGAGTACACTGCTATTTTTCCATAGTGAAGAAAAATTACAATTTTTGAAGAAATTACTAATTTAAATTCCAAAAAGTCAACAGGTCTAAATGATACCCAAGAGTTCTGCTGGAATTTAAGTATGCAGAAGATGAGAGGCTACATGATTTATCAAGAACTATCACAGAAGACTCATGTGTGCATTGGTAGAAGAAGTTCATGAAACTGAACCTAAACTGCTATTGGGAATATTTGTTTCTGTTATCTTCCATGGTCTTAAGGGAAACATTAGTTACAGCAGTAGCTACTGGACAGGAAGGACACCTTGTTTGCCTCACTGTATCTGAACCAACAACCCAGGATGCTGCTGGGCCCAAATATGTCAACTGTTTGTTTTGTTGGTTTTTTTTGGCAATGCAGCGAATTTAAAATCAAAACCCTGAGAAGAGAGCCTGAGATCCCAACAGTTCAGCAGCAGACCAGTGCTCACTCACTCCGGTGAAAGCAACCTGGGGTTTTACATTATATCTCTAGTCTCTAGGTGAAATAAGCAAACACCCTACCTTAAAGAGCAGTGGTCTGCTGCTTGGAGACAAATTTGCCACACAATAGATGCATAGAGAGCAGGTGGGGAATAGCAAGAGCAGGCAAATTTTGAAGTGTTCAAACTGGAATCTGATGCTTCCAAAAAATACCTCTGCTTATATTATGTTTTAACCAGACTAATTCTCCACTTAAGCAGAAATTACTGCCCCACACTCTGCACCAGGCACCAAAGTACTTGCTGAAGCAAGCCTCATATTAAGCCTTTAAATCAAGTGAAAGCGATTCCACTACTGGCACTATTGAACAATATCTTACAGCTATCTTATGCAACTTGAGCTCTTCAGAAAAAGATGTTAATTCCTATCAAAACTGCATAGATTACAATGCCTTGTGAAGTGTTCAAAATAAGAATGCAATTGCCCTATACTAGGTGCCATACACAATGTCATATATTTTGAATATACTTTAAAAATTATTAATTTTGAATATTAAATTATTAATTTTGAGGGGTTTCCTGCAGGTATTAATAATTCATTATTAAAGAGGAATAAA
Organism: Catamblyrhynchus diadema; assembly: GCA_035047745.1. NCBI lineage: Eukaryota > Metazoa > Chordata > Aves > Passeriformes > Thraupidae > Catamblyrhynchus > Catamblyrhynchus diadema. The sequence goes on along the minus strand of JAWWMN010000001.1, from coordinate 7,820,680 downwards.
AAATTATTTTACTAAAATGCCAGTTATTTACAGAACTCTTGGTATCTTTCTTTCCTTTTCCTATATGGCAAAATTCCTGCAAACATTTCATCAGTGAAACAACAGAATAAGATCTTGCTGCGTCACTGGAGTGCCGTTAAGTTCCAATGAAATCTGGTCCTTATTTGAGCAATTTCTACCATCTTAAAAATTCACTACTTGCATGCATAATACATAAGATTTCAGTTTTTAGCTGTTTGAGCAACATTAAGTGAATGAAAACTGTCCTGCTGGAGACAGAAACCGAGTGGGGCCCCTTGGCTCTGTATTTATTTGTTTTCTCAGACAGAACATTAACACACTCTTTCTGTTTAAGTCCAGAAAAGGAAATATTAGACAACCAGGTATAGTCTGATAGATGTCCCTAGTGAAGGGGAACATGAAAAATAAAAACAGAGCAAAGCACTTCTCAGCTCTTCATTTCAATGCAAGATTGGTTTCATTTTAAAGAAATCAGGTCAACAGTACCAAAACCAAACTGGTGGAAAGCATACAAGTCAAAGAAAGCAAAACTTTAACTGCTCATTTAAACACAGACAATTATCTTGTACTGTAAAACAGACCTGTACATTATATCATTCTATAATGGTTTGGTCAGAAGGGGCCTTTAAAAAAATGTAGTCCAACCCCTCTGCATGGGCAGGGGCACCTTCCATGATCTCATGTTGCTCAAAGCCCTGTTAAACCTGACCTAGAACACTTCCAATGATGGAGCATCATCTCACCTGATCAAAGCTTTACTTCAGAAGAAAATTGAGAATTCAACACTCTAATTCAGAGGCCATGTAGATATGAAAAAATTGAACACTTTCTAGCATGTTAAAAAAAGCAGGCAGTTTTAAGTGCAAAGGCAGGTTGGAATAAGAAAGAATGGGTTGTCACCCTGCACTTGGAATCAGATTTGTTTCCTCCAAAAGATTGTTCCTGGTTTTTTTAATAGAATATGGTTTGTGTTAAAATATTTAGTAGTGCTGTAAATAATCATCTATGTCCAATCCTATCTACAGAGGAAGCCTGCTTCTTCTCTCCAGACTGCATGCAAAAATATAAAAAAACACACCCTGAATTGAGAACAGTTATGGGGGAGCAGTGAGGAAGACTGACTAGCTATTTTTAAATTAAATTAAAGCTGCATTTAAGTTGTCTTGATGGAAGAGTTAATTCCTACTGCTCTCTGGGCTGGAAATCAGATGCCACGCAGGATCTGGAACTGATGGAAATGAGTTTGATAACTATTTTTATCATCATCACTGACTTAACAATGAGCACCAAATTTTGGAGACATTCCTGTGAAAATGCCATGATTCAGAAAATAGCTTAACACACCAAGACAAACACTACTTAGGTCTAATCACAAGTTATACCACACGACTCCCACGCTCACTTAGGCCTAAAGCAAGAGTTGTTGAACTCCTTTAAGGTTCCCCCTCCCACACGCCATTAGATCTCCCCCATCCCTCCCCCTCACCCTTGAATACAGACTCACAACCTTACTTCACCACGACCTACTAAACCTGCTGCTTTCTCTTGTGCCCTCCAAGGGGAGCAGGCAGCAGCCCCACATCCAGCTGATGGCTGCTCAACGCCATTGTAGGAACCTGGGTGACAGGACAGAATTAACCCTCTGTGAGCTTACTGGTGACAGCAATTTGAGGAAGTGCTCAGCACCCTGGAGAGCAGGGCTGTCATCCTGAAGAACCACAGCAACCTTGAGGTAAGGACAGAGAAAATCATCATGAAGGTCAACAGAAGCGAGTTAAGCCCTGTTCACCTGGGATGGCACAGCCTTGTCCACACAAGCAGGTTGGGTGCTCGCTGGCTGGAAAGAAGCTTTCAGAAACAGACCCAGTGGATAGAAAATTTAACTTAAACCAGCAGTACATCCTTGTGGCAGAGGCTGCCAGCTGTGTAGCAGACTGGGTGTACCCAGCAGGTTGAGGGAAGTCATTATTCTTATTATTTGGCACTTGTAAGGCCACTGTAGTCCACACCTCCCAAGAAAACAGAGACATTAACAAATGAGTCCAATAAGGAACCACCACGACAGGGGACTGAAGCATGTGAGTGTGAGGAGAGGCTGAGAGAACCGAGTCTGTCAACCTTGAACAGAAATGGTTAAGAGGACACCCAAATGCAGCTTCTGCTGCCTGACAGACAGACCTTCCTCAGAGGTGCATAAGAGGCAGGAGATACAGGCTACAGCATGAGGCATTCTAGTTAGCCATGGGGACAGAGCACTGTACTTATGGTTCCATACACCTTACCCATGGAGGATACTAACCTGCAGGAATGCACACATTGTATTTTAATATAATTAAAACTGATAAACTATGAAACATTAGGATCTAGAACTCTAAAAATCACCGTAAGCTTCTTAAAACAGGCTGGTTTGAGAAAACGCCCTCAAGAGCTCCCAAAACATTTTCAGTATCTAAAACTGCATTTTTTACTAAATTCGCCTTGATAAAATACTTACAAAGAACTGTAACATTCATGCCATTCATCAATAGTACTTGGGTGGAACTGAAACCAATTTCACCCTAAGCATTCTATCAGAGCTATGGCCTAGAAATCAGAAAATATTCAAAAGAAAATTTCAAAACAGACTTTCAAAATTAAAATTATTCTGGCAACAATGTAATAATACCTCTACATGTCAATACTCCTCTTGGGCTTTTTTTGGAGCAAAGTAAAAATAAAATATGTTGCCAGTAAAAATCTAGTTGCCCTATTTTGGTTTTGAACAGACTTCATAGCATCACAGATGCAAAGCAAATGTACAGCATGTGTGAAAGAGACAAAAACAGAAAGGGGGACAGAAAGGTAGAATATGGAACAGGAGAGAGATCTAGCCCAAGTGGGGCATTACAGAACAAATGAACTTCAGCTTTCAAAGAGTTTAAAATAACAGAATGATGAAAAATAACAGACAGAAAATTATGAAGGAATGTAGTGAAAGGATACAAATACAGAGTCGTTCATACAATTTGGTTTTATTAATCTGTAAGAGTAATTTAGTGCCATCATATGCTTTCCACCTTGACAACTTCCTCCCCACCTAAGCCGACAGCTTTGCACTTTTTGTTCATTAACAAAGTCAATGGCAATGCTCATTTCTGCTCACATTTCAGGAGAGCATCCAAAACTGGAAAACAAAGAGGTGAATAAAGCTTGTTTTTAATAAATTTCATGGAGACAAAATCAGGATTTTTACTGTCCCGAAAATATTTCTTGAAATCTCAACAGGTGAACAATAAGCAGTCCTTGAAATGGGGCCTCATATCAGTATATAAAATGAAGCAGGATGAAAAGAATGTCCTCTCATATTTATCAGAGATAATTGCATTGAAAATATATTGCAACTGCACCATAAACCCATGTAAAAGAATTATGCCCTTCCAAATGGAGTGGATGAAGTAAACCATCTCTTTTCAGAACTAGAAATTGAGATAAGGACTCACCTAAATGAAGGTATGTGAGTTTGGCTGTCTCTTGTTTGCCTAAGTTAGCATCACAACTAAAGCCATGAAAGCCAGCAAAATAGTTATGAGCAGAGAGATGCAAAATATAACCTAAATTTACATGTTGGCCTGAAAAGACCAGGCAGCTTTTACATCTTATTAATACATTATTGTTCAATAGCTAAGCAGAATTCCTCAATATAGAGCATTATGTAAATGTGTGATGATTCAGTTTCCATCAGTACTATCCCATGTTGCAATAGAACATGCAATGATAAAAGAAAATGAAGGAAAATGATGATGTGTCTCAAGAACCTTAGTCAGAAATAACTTCTTTCAAACATCCCACCAACTGCGGAGAAGGCAAAGATGGCTGACTCTTCGCTGAATCACTGCCTTCGAAGGAGGGCAGGGGAGATTTTGGTTCATTTGTGAGTTTTAACTAATTATGTAAATGGCTATTGACCTAATTTTTGAATACTTTACACCTGGATAAAGGTATAGATGGACAGCTACAGACTTACAGGTCTACAAGTCTACAATTACCATCCTGAACTAGCTAGCTTGCACTAATTTTTTTTTTCTTTTTGGTGAGATATAGCCTACATTTTTTGAGTTTATATCATTATTTTTGCACTAATATGTGCATCCAAAAATGTAGATTGCCCATGAGAGAATACAGGTCGTTTCTAACATACACTTGTAAATGCCAGGAGACACTTTAGAATCAGTAGTGCTACAGCGCTATATAATCAAAGTAATAAAAAAAATCATGCTATCTTAGCCCCTGCATAAGGGGGAATACTACTTTGTTTCTTTACTACATATATATATAAGCTGCAATATTTCTTTCATATTTCTCTCTTCTTATGGGTCTCTCCTGCCTCTTTTCAACACCCACTATTCACCCTTTCATACTTACACCTTCAGGAAAACACTTCTGCAAAAGCAGAACTGCATTTTCTTTAGTAACAGCTATGTTAACTCCTTCAGTACTCTAGAATATATGTAATTTTTGTCATCAATAAATGCATATTTAATTCCTCCCACCCCTCACTTGTCATATCATCAATAACTTCCTGCAACTGGCTGCAGATTTACCTGCTTTTATCATCTTTAGAGTCAACAGATGTGGCATAGGTTATAAATCACACAGGTTTTATGTACCTCGGATACTTTGTAGGAGAACAAAGTGAACCTTGTGTTATAGAGAGTGTTTCTGTAGACAACTTGAACATTACAGCAAAATTTTAAAACCTCTTGAAATATATCTTATCTCCTACAACAAAATCTTTTTTGAAATTTAGAGATCAGCCTATGGCAGAAATCTGCCCAGTCTGCCAGAATTCTTGCCAATTCTTCTGGCCATAATAAAACTTAGCAATGGTACTAAGAAAATAGGCAAGAATGTTTGAAAGCCAAACTGAACCTAAATGTTCATATTCCAACACTTGCATTTGAAGTTAGCCTGCACAGATGCCTGCCTTTTGACCTTTCAACAGGAATGACAGATGGACAGCAGTTGCCTCTGATTCCTTAATACCTTCTATTTCGTACAATTTGTATAATGAAATCAGAAAAAAAAAATTTAAAACCTTTCTTGTCCCCTCTACAATATTCATTGCAATTTGATAAAAAAGTTATCTAGATAGAAATTGATAAACTCTTACTCTCACCCTTAGCACTTACTGTAATGTTTAGCTGTACCTGCTCTGAGAACACTAGGAAGCTGAAGGAAATGTCCCATCCTTCCCACACAAGCTGCTCCACAGTGTTCCCCACAGCCTCCAGTCCCTACACATCATGCACTCCAATCATCGCCCAGCTGCCAACACCAGTGGAAGGAACTGGAGCAGCCCACCTGCACAGCTGCTCCTCAAACACAGAACAAAAGGGAACAATCACCTACAGCACACTCCAGGACTGCCGTTACACAGCTGTGGCACAAACCTTTTCTGCTACCTGTCAAAGTTCTTTGGCTACCTAGAAGAATAGTATGATCCATCACTATTAGTCTTTCATGTATACTGACCATGATTTTCTACAAAAAACAGATAGTGTTAAAATTACGAAGCACGTGCATGTATGAAGGTTTAAAATTACCATAGAATAAGATTTCACAAAAATGTACTTGTCTTCTCAAAATGACTAAATATCAGTGTAAACAGAGAGAGAAGCCATTGTTTTTATTCTATTATTTCGAAATGGATAAAACCGAAAAGCTAAGTCTTCTCGAATACAGTACTGATGACACATTTGAGTTCTACTATCATTAATGTCACAGAGACATAAAATTAAAAATCAGTATCTATTGTAGCCAAGTTCAAAGTAATGAGCTAAATGCTAAAAATATAAATCCCTTTTTTTTAAAGTTTGCATATCCAAGGAAGCAAACAATAAGTTCAGGCAAGTCTTTCAGTCACTAAAGGCACAAATTGTTAACAGATGGGGGAAAACATTTAATTTAGCAAGTAACTGTTATTAAATAAATAATGCGGATATTTTCTTTGTAGAATTTCATAATAATCCATGAGCCAATTCTTATTACCTACATCTGTCAGCCAATTGTATCTAGTAATTAACACAAAGGAATTGAATGGACGAAAAAATGAGCTGCTTAAAGAATAAAATACGTTTAGCAATTTAATACTTAAAAATAAAATTGAGAAAACATAGAGATGCATTGTGTACTCTTATGATTCTATCATAATTTTTATTACAGTTCTAATTCTAAATAATATTTAGTCTGATAAATTCTTCTTAAGCCTTACAAAGCATATTTTACATATTTGACATTTACTGCTGTTAGTCATGAATAATTTCAAGATCAGGAAAGAAACAATCTTCTCTAAAACATTAATACTATTTAAATTAAACACCTTTTCCTTCAGGAGAAAAAAAATGGGAAAAACAAATTTTTCAATAGCATATACTGATTTTTTCTAATAGGAATACAATCCTGAAGATATTATTACACTGCATCACAATTAAGATTCACATTTTTCCAACATCCAGAAAATGTATTTTGCCAAGCAAAAAAAAAAAAAGCAACTAATAAAAACCAGAAAATAACTTCAGAAGAAAATTAAATTAAGATTATCAAGAGTCTTCAAAATTAATGATATTGATATACTCAAAACTATTCATTATCAAAACTCTGAAAATCAAGAGGCAGCAGCAGTGAAGAGTCTTGACTGGAAACATGACAACACATGCAATTCTAATATGTAAAACTTATTACTGTCAAATACGTATGTCTGTGCTATCTCAGCCAGCAGTATATAATCTCTATTGACAGATCCTCAGAGAGAAGCTGCTAGATGAGCTGTGGTCGTGGCTGTTAGCTTCCATGACTTGATTTCACCCTCAGCTCCTTAGCCAAGCTCCTGCCAAGCTCCAAGCTCCTTCCAGCATGGGGGGCAGAGCACAAAGCATGGACAACTTGGAAAGCAGACACTCCCCAGAGCAACAGTTCACAATTCAGCAATATTATGAGCAACAAGTATTGTAAGTACTATCATGTTCAATAATCCTCACTTTCTGTTTCTTTTCCATTAATTATAAAATAACTCCTGGAACTCATGGAAACATTTCGCAATCACTGCTCCCAATGGCAACTGAATCATGCACTGCATGGGGCAGCAACTCTGGGCTGTGAACCTGCCACCTGACAGTTTCATTCAGTGCTTTTCTGAGCTTGTAATGGAAGAAGGTGACTGTTCATTGTGTTCCTTTGCTCCTCCTGCAGCATTCATGATTCCATGTACCTCCATCATAATTGCCCCTCAGCCATTTAAAGCTCATTTATAGGGGGTGGCCACTGACAGCTGACTGACATCTCCACCCTCACAGTATCACAGGAGCGTTTGCCAATCCATATTCACTGGATAATCCTGGGGTTATCAAGTAATGGATTTACCTAACACTATATAATTACATCTCTGGCACAAGAATCCCAGCAGAGAGTTGCTGAGGAACAGCAGGCACACTCCCTAACCACAGCAGAGCCAGTACAGTGCTGAGCCTGAGCCTGGCCCCTATGGGTACTTATTGACACCAAATACCATGAAACAAAAAAGTCTTAAGTTCTACCAACTGAGAAAAACAAGCCCATGACCATTCTATCAAGTAAAACTTTTTATTCGCTTAATTGATTTTACGACCTTCTTTGCCATTTTATTTGCAAATTAAATATATAAAAAAAGACTTTTTTGTTAGAAAAAAATACATAAGGAAAGCATTGCAAGATGAACATCAGTAGAAACTTATGAAGTCTTGGGTACTTCGGGGACAGCTGCAACACTTACTTTCTGTGTGTTGGACCCTCTAAAAAAAATTTAAAATAAAAGAAAAATCAGAAACAGCCACTCAAGAAAAAGTTAGAAGTCCTAAATTCATAAGTACATCACACAGAGACACATGTAAGCTGCCTTGTTTTTGTGGCTGGAAGTGGCTAGAAACTACCGAGCAGTAAGAGTTGCTCCAGGATAGTGGCTCCCCAAAACCAACTTTCACTAAAGCAGCCAGAGGCACCAGTAAACAGACAGTCTCAGTATGAAATTTAGCTTGACTGCAGTGCCCTGTAGAAGAGGAAGCAGTTTGGTTCTGGATGCTTGTGTACTTATTGTATTGCTGAAATGGTGAGGAGGTGGCAAAAAGGAAGTATCAGAAGGGCCATAAGGTGTAACTACTCCAAAAGAATCAGCAAGACATGGCAGCACACTGGGGCAACAAAACTCAATCATTCTCAGTACAAAAAGCTTTTTTCAAGGCTTGAGAGCCCAAAACACTGAAAAATTCCAGCTACTGAGCATCTTAAATGGACATGGCTGTCTTGGTACTTGCATCACAGAAGACCTGCAGCATGGCAGAATGGACAGAACTTGGTGACAGCCACTGCAAATTGCTGCTTGCAGCAGGACTCCTCCCACCATATGAACCCTATGACATCACTACTTTTTAGTTCTTTCTGATTCAATTAAAGTCATTGCAAGTAACTAAAAAGGCAGGATTAGCTGACTGCCTTTCAGGAGACATTACACAGATCATATTTGTAAATAAAATGGCTTTTTAGGACTGGTTGAAGTAGAGGATCCTGGCAGAGGCAGTTGGCAGTGACCTTTGAGAAGCAGAGTCAGTCATCCATCAGATCAGCAGCCCTGAGTCCTCCTGTGATGGCCATCACAGCCACCAGCAGGCTGCTGGGACAGTTCCCATGGGCCTCAGCTCCTTCACTCTCCAAAAGTAAGCACTGAAAAGGGAATAAAGCTCTGGGACTACAAGAGTACAAGCGCTCCAGATTTAACAGAATTTCCATTTGATTTACACAAATGATCTAACAATGAAAAGTGTAGTCTCTGAAAGGCACTGACTTCAAAAATCCACATATTTATGCTATCATAAATGAGAATTCAAAATGAAATGCATTTTATAAGACATTTTAGTAACTGCTTGGAAGCAGCTATTGCTTCCTCTTTAAAGAAAAAATATGTTTTAATTATTTAATCCTATGTTATGAAATAATTTCAGAGGGAAAAGCAAGCAAGGTATATTTGTCACAAATTGGATGAAAACTGGACTTCAAAATGTCAAATCATCCCAGAAAGCAACAACTCCAAGTTTAACCTTCTAGCTCTCCTGAAGATTCATTTTCAAGCACAAAGTTAATTATGTTTGATCTGAATTCAGTGAGCAGTGTTAGGGATCAAGGCAAATTGCTGGAGTAAGGGGAAACCAGACAGGTCTTCAAAGTCATTCTAGGTAAGACAGAGCACTCCTTAGGAGCATAAGGCTTCAATAATAAAATTTCGTATTTGATAACAGGAAATAGGAAAATAATTTCATTGGCTCATTTAGAAAATACCAGTTTTCCATCATGTCTTAGACAAGTAGTGGCTTGTAAGAATAAAGGAAAATAGAAGAGGGGTTGACGAGTGAGTATTTAAAAACAATCGTTCGAAGTTCATACGCTACAAGGAATGACAGCAAAATTTTGCATGAAGTCTGTTGCAAGGGTAAAAATAAGTAGAACACAATTCTCATTTTAGAAATGGAGTGAGGCAAAAAAAAAAAAGAAATTGAGTATCAAAGGCCCTGCAGCAACTAAGAGGAGGGATGTCCGTGTGGGCTGACAGAGGGAATCATTTAAAGTTAATAAAATACACAAGCAACCAAAAGTACATTTCTGAGAAAAGAAAAAACAGTCAAAGAAAAAAATCTGCTTGGTTCTTGATAAAGCAGAACATTTCAGAATACTTCTACATGCTTCATGTCTTTGAGGAGACAAAGTATTGTTTGCACATATGCTCTTCATTGTACCTTCACTCTCCAAGTAACCATGCATGCTGCTGTGAGTCTCAGTCTCCCTCACCCTTTGTCCCAAGTAAAACTGGAAAATATGATGCACAGTCAGGGAAGAGGAATCAGAACATGGAGAGGGGGAGAGAAGAGAGGGATCTAACCCCTCTTTCCTTCCCTAGAAAACAACAAAGGGAAGTATCATCAACAATAGAGTTAAGAGCTAAAATCTGAGTCAGTCCTCAAGAAACCAAAGCACAGTTCTGTTTCCAAGTAACATTGGTATGTGTGTTTTACTGTGTTTCTCTGAACTTCTACAGAACTCTTGCTTTGCACTTCCCAGGTTTTCAGAGTCCTGAAAACTAAACAGGATCTAAAGTTCAGGTTCTCAAACTTTATCGTGATAATAACATCTAAAAATGGATATACATAAAAGTAGGATGAGATTTTTCAATCCTACACTGCACAAGCCAGCAATACAGTCATGGAGGCACAGTACTGACTTTCCCTTTCCAGAGAACATGCAGCAGCTGAGACAGATCTTCAAAGGTATTTTTTGAAATAACAGGGGCATGGTGTGAAGAGTCTGGGCCAGGTAACAAAGGATGCTATAGTATCCCCCTTTCAAGTGACATGTTTTATGGAGAAAGGTTAAGGAGCTGTTTTTCAGCTACACTTCTCTCACTGTCTCTTCCTGAAAGTGATTGCTGCTGGCTCCCCTCCAGCGAGGGCTTGAGAGGAATCAAACGATTCAGCGGTGAGAACTGCACAGAGAGCCTGCAGGCAGAGGTAAGACAGAGAGCATCTTAATGAGGAAAAAACTGCAGATCAGAGATTTCTCTCACGTAAGGTAAAACATACTGGAGACACTGAAGAGACTTGTATATTACTGGACACTGGATGATTAAATTACAGGATTTTCCTATCCCCTTTCACACAGTGAGGACAGGGAAAAAAAGAACCCCAAATCTGCATACACCTTTCACCAGCATTCCACCAAACTGCAGATCCAAAAAACTTGCAAACATCTCTTGTTAGAAAGATTCTGCTTTGCAAATGTGTTTAGAAATTTATAACTACCTGACTCATCTCCACCACAGAAGAGCTATTTAATGGTGTACTACTTGTCACCTGTTATCAACAGTGTCCTTTGAACCCAGTTTGAGACTACAGAGCACAACATAAATCTGCCACAGCTTTCTGGCACTTCCTGCCAAGTACTTGCTCATACTCTGCAATATTATGCAGACTATTAACCTTACATAAATGTTAAAAGTCTGGGTCTTCCCAAAGAACGTGTAGAGGGCAGACTCATAAAAGTTCATCAGAGCAGTGACCAGGACCAAAACAGACAAGGAAGAACCATTAAACCTCTACCTGAATTCAGGTACAGCAATGCTGTGCATTTCCTGTACAAGAAAACGTACTGGAAAAAAGTCCATGAAAAACAAAGGGTGCTACAACACCTTAATAACTCTACACAAGCTCTTCTGGCAGGAGAGACATAAACCTTAAGTGTCTGTGCTTCATCATCATAGCTGAGCATTTACAACAAAGGGAAAGCACGGCTGTCAATTCAGAAATAAATTTACCATATAATCCTAAATATTTCAGTATGAAACAGCACATCAACCCTAACAAACATTTTCTTTATCTACAGCACAAGGTTCCTAGAAGATACAAAAGTAGTTATTGTAAGATTTATACTAAGTCAAATATTAATGCAAATATTTCTAAGAACTCTTAGTTTCTAGTTCCAAATTAATTATTTTATAGACTTACTTAATATGTTATTGCTTAATGTGCTTAAAATGTTTTGACTAGTTCAGTCAATGTTGAACAAAGAAAAAAGAGTACAAATGACTTAAGAAAACTGTTCTTCATCTGGAAACGGTTTTCCAACACACAGTGATAGGTTTTCTGCCCATCTGTTAAACCAGCCCCATCAAAATGTTTTGAGGACAAAAAAGGGGGGGTAGAAAAAAAAGACTCACAGCATTCATCATGACTCACCCAGTATTTTTCACTAGCTCTGCTTACTGAAGTGTAGCAATTTTGATTCTATATTCTATTCTTAATACATATTAAGTCCAGCTCTAAATGAAGAACTTTTCTTAGTGCACCATCCTGGGATAAAGTGAAAGGTCTACTGCATTTTTATGCCAAAAAAAGCCTAAATGTAGAAAAGGGCTCCTGCTGGTGCAATTCACTCCAGAGCTAACTTAGCCTTACTTGGCAAAAATGCATTTACAGCATTCTGTGTAAGCTGAAAGGAGTATCTGGAAGAGTCATGACAGCAAAACTTCTGTAGTGCAGCCCAGGCTGAAGCCACCCAGGCACCTGAGCACTGAAAGGGCACAAGGCCAGGGCACTGCAGTGTGAGGCTCTGCAGGAGGCACTCACTTGGGTTTGCAGCCCCAAGCACGCAGTGGCAGGCACAGAGCGAGCTGAGAATTCAGGATGATGCTGTCACACAGCTCTGCACAGGCTGCTGTCAGCAAAGGCTATGATAAGCAAGCCGATCTTCAGCACTGCTCACACTGCGATCAAACTGCTCTGCTGTGAATTAGTATTTCCACAGTTCTCAGAGAAAACAAGCAAACAAACAAACAGAAGAAAATCAGCAAAGCCCTCAAATAAACTACTGAACAATACCTGTACACTCAAAGATACTGAGTGTGGGCAACTTTCTCAAGAAGGTCAAATCATTTAACATGGGACACTTGGCTATAGACAGTTGCCTGGTTCTGTAGATGAGCTATTCTTCTCTGAATGGCAGTAACAGTACAGATATCCAGTAAATGAACTCAGTATGTTCAAAACAATGTCGCAGCAAGTGAAAATAATTCAAAGCCAATTCAAATTACTACATTACATGATGGCATAGGTCTCATAAAATGAAAGTACATTAAATAAGCAGAAAAGATCAGTAAGACTAAGAAACAACTGCATATTGATCGAGGAACAAAACTGCAGATAATTGTCTGATGCTTCACCCCAATTCACTGCTTCTGCTCACACAGGAGGGCTCCTCTCCATTAATCCCTTACACCCTGTCCCAGCAACTATACCAACTGCCACTCACTTGTGTTCTTCTCCCATCCTGTAAGTTTTAAAAATAGCACTAATACTTATACTAGATGTACTGTATTTCTACTGGTTTATGACATTAAGCCCTAATTTTAAATTCAAAAAGTAACAATAGGTGCTTGGTGGATGGATGAAGGATGGAATTTTAAGTCAGCTTCTGACAGAAAGGGGGTATTTTGTGCTGCTAAAACAGCTCATGAAGTATAAAAGAGTTTTAAAAATACAGAATAACGAAATCACAATAAAAATTAGAGGTCTTCTGGGAAAAAAATGTTATCAAAATTTCTTCAACATATTATGTTCACAGAAGAGTTCCAGCTCAAATATGAAAATGGTTGGAAGGCTTAAGGACTCTGCAGATCTTGGGATGGAATAAAATCTACAAAGAGAGAAAACAAAGATGAAACCATTCTCTTATATGGGAAAGCTGCTCTGCCATAGACTCTTATCATTCCAGTTGCTCAGGGTTTGTCTTTTGCATTTTACCTTTTACTTGGTTTTTAAAATTAAAATGTACTAAAAGGCCTACAGAATTCAATAGTGTTAACACATTTATGTTTTATCAGACTTGTAACCTTATTTAAAAAATCATCTGAGTTTATCACCTTTTATTAAACTCTTTCCATTAGTAGTTACAGAAAATTAGTTATAAAGGATGATAAAAAGAATGTGCAAACCTTGCTAGCAAAATGGCTGCGGTCAATTCTTGTCTCAGAGTCCATGCAAAATTAATTACTTTAATTTTCTCATCCACATTTAGAAAAATGTATTTAAAACCATAACAGATATCATGGCAATCTCAATCCACAGCATACAGATCACACCAATAGCTATGTGCAATATCAAAGGATGCTATTACAATAGAGATAAAGTAAAAGTTAATTGGCAAAACTTGTTTCCAGAAGTACTGCTTAGACTTCTGATTGTCCCTTTTACTTGTTATGTGCCATATTCAAAATTATTCTGCCATAAGCAAATATTCAACTGGTCCAGGTTATGAGTCATTCCATTTACTCATTCTGAGCTCTTCTAGAACGTCCCTTTCTCCTACCCCTCTTTTGCTGAGTCTTCAGGGACCTCCATGGAAAGACAATAATTCAGACACCTACTTGTATATAATATGACCATACTACAGATTTTAAGAAAGGGAAGATACTGATCTGATACCAGACCCCAAGTCTCTTGAGCTTCAATTCCACATCAGTTTATGCTATCAGTTTTTATCCCAGCTGCCATTGCTCCCTCCCTTCCACATCTCCCAGCCATGTCATCTCCTCTCCACCTGTGCACCCACACAAGCATTCTGCTGAAAATTACCCCAGAAGCTTTCAGCCACTGCTCAGCATCAGCTCCTCACTCCTCTGAAAACACCTATGCAAGGAACAAGCACCTGTGCATGGCAGACATGCAAGGGGAAAAGAATCACAGGAGAACAACTAATATCAGTTAACCAGAGATGGAAGTCAGTCTTTAATCCACTCTGTGTAGGAAGCTTCACATTAAAGCAATAAAAAACAGAACTGGTGTAAATTCTGGATCTGAATCTGTAAAGTTTTGGTTTGTACAGACATCAAGTTTTCACTGTCTTACTCAGCAATTAGTATCTATTCTGAATTCAATTTACTCAGTAACTCATTAGCACTAATTAGCACATGCCTTCAACATATAAAGTAGTTAATGCACAAATTAGTTGTGGCAAAAACACTCAAAAATTGCAAAGCAGAAACAGAAATTCTTTAGAGAATAGAGTTGAGCAGAGCAACAAACTTGGGGGAAAAAAATGTCAGATTATCTGGTATTGAAACAAGTACCTTCAATAAGGACAAACTGTGGGGGAAGTTTCCAAATGGCAATTAGACAAATTCAGATTATTCAGCTAATAATTGGTATCAGCTTTTTTCAAATGTTCAATCACTGCCCTTCCCAAAAGAACTTAGGTGGATCCTATGTATATTCATAGCAATTCACTTACTTCATTCAGCTATTTGCTCATGTTTTAGAGGAAGAGGGATTGATTACTTGGCAAAGGAGAGGGATAACAATAGTGTCTTACAAGCCAGTGAAGAGCAGCGGTCAGTAACCCTTGGAGCACTCCCAGTCTGTGGAGCAGTGATCAGGTGAGCCAAGCTCTCAGCAGCCTGTGCCCAGTCCTACACTCACTCAGCACTGAGGCTTCACTTCCCCCGCAGCTGTGCAGGTTATTAAATGATCCAAGTGCGCAGATCTCATCAGGATTAGGCCTTCTGTGATCCTAACTGCTCCTAAGAAACTATCCAGTATTGATTCCAAGTATTGATTCAGTATATTTTAGCATGCTGGTTGCACAGTAGAAACAAACCCCAGCACTATCCCGTTCCCTGGGGAGCTTTTTTTTGTACATGTAGAGCTTTAGTTTTTTCAAGCAGATAAAAGCCCTTACTAATCAGTAAGGGCTACATTGGGTAAATGTAAACATTACAGATGAGTATTCAGGTGAAATACTCTTCTTAAATTCTATAAAAATATATTATTCAACCAAAAAGGATTCCCTTCTCCACTCCAATTACACATAACTAACACAGGTGACTTTTTTTTTTTAACTATAATGATGGAAGAGGACAGGTCAAAAGACTTCTATGGAGAACAGGTCAGGAACAACACTACTGGCCATGAAGGTGAGTACAAAGGCAAGAGAGCACAGCAAACATCAGAACGTGGTAGAAAGGATGACAAGAACATCAGGTAAATAGCAAACACCACCACCAAGAAACTGAATATACAACTTCAAAAATTACGGCAGACGCCCATTATAGAATAATTTTAATGAACTTGCAAAGACAGTATTTCAGACTAATTTAACCAAGGAAAACTAAATGAAATCTCCCTGAAATAAAATAGGCTATACAGATGGAAGTCTAGTACTGTGGGTTTTACCTTTGGGAGTTGCAGCCTGCACAAGATTCTATTCTTTCATTACAAATCTGTTGTGTGGGGGGCGGAGGAGGAGTAACTGTGTTACAGGGATAAAAAGAATTGCACAATTGTTGTAAGAACATCTAGTTTTCTCTATGTATTTCTATCCATCACAATCCACCCTGAACTTCATGTCTATTTTTTTCTCATTACCTTACCCTATACTATGTCAGTAAAGGATATTTTAATGCTGGGGGGGAAGCACTCCATAGATAAAAGTCCCTGAACAGGACATCACAAATTCATTAGTGAAGATCATTAAACAGCGTTCATTTTAAGCGAGCAGAGAAAACAAAGAGAGCTGATCAAGCTCCATCAGGAGAGTGAGGACTGGCAGGAATAGCAGCTGTGCTCGAGCTCAGATTGGATTCGTGTTGGCAGAACTGTGAAATAAAGCCTGCAACATACTGTGCTTTTATGAATCCTGCTTTCCCAATAAAATGCATCCAAGGAATTTAATGCTTATGTTTTGCCCTTCATAGGCTGTTTTACTTAGGATGGTTTCTATACAACTAAATTTATAAAAGTCCAAGATGCAATTATTTAGACATGCTGCTCTTACTAACGGTGCCCTCTAACACATACACTAACACAGCCTCATTCATCTGAGTATCTCCAAGTGCTTCATAAATGCCAATTGAACAGATGCCATGAATCTGAAAAACATTACTGCTGGAAAATTTTCTGCTATCTGACTTGGTTAGAATAGTATGTTTTATTATACAGTAGAAAAGGTCAGTGCAAGGAGAAGAGTCTAGTTTAAGCTATACATCTAACAGCATTTTCCCTGTATCAATTTTAATAATACATTTTTCACAGTCAATTATGCAACAGTTGAGTTCCTCCCTTACCAAGAAAAAAAAAACCACTAAAAACTAAATAAAAAGACTGAAGAGTTTCTTTAAAAAAATTATGTGACACATATATAAAAACCTAAATTTCAGACAAATACAGAGGTATATGAAAGACACACGAGTAAAAAAAAAAATCCTTCTTATTTTCAAAGAAATGTGAAAATATACATTTAGGATTACATTTAATAGAAATTTATGCATATTTTATACCCTGGTCAAATGAAAAAACTTAAGTCATTTTATTTCATTGAATCTCTAATTTCTGGGCATAGAATAGAAAAAAAGGAGGAAAAACCTAAAGAAAGAAAGGATGGGGAAATGTGTAGGAAGATCTCAAAGTACATAAATATAGTGTTGTTCTTTGTGTTCCCATGTAGAAAGTATGAAAGTAGGTCACCTATTATACATTACAACAGAGTGATATAAACCAGCTTCTTCTGACTACCTTGGTAGGGGGAATGTTTTTGAGTATAACATTACATAATACACTGGTGCAACTACCTCAACCTGCTTTAAGTAAGTAACACTTCAGAATTTGTGAAACTGACGAACCAAAACTTTCACAGCTCAGACTTTCAAACCTGAAACTGGGGCTAGAAACAGAAGCACAAGTCCATAAACTTCAAGATTTCAATGACTTCCTATTCTCTAAGAAAGAATTCTGAGAACTTCTCTAAGAATGGGATCACTGCAGTCGTGCCTTCTCAAGTGGGATCACTTATGAGGGGAAACCAAGCAGCATAACTATTTTCCTTCTACAGGTATGTATACCAGTCCTTCTTTTCATTTATCCTCTTTCTGAACCAACTTCATAACCCTGATTTCTGTGCTACTATAGAACAGTAAACTATTATTTCATAAATCAAGCTTCAGATCAAAAGGAAGAAGGAAGTGTCATTCACTGCAATTCAGAGGCAGGTGAAAGGGCTGCAGTGTAATGTTCCAACACAGAATTGCCTTTTCTTTGTGCTTTTCTTAGGTTCCGTCTAAGCAAGCTGCCAATTTATTTAATCCATCCACGAATGAAGGTAAAAATGACTTGTCCAAGATGACACATAGTCATAAAGTAGAAACTGTAAAACATCTTTGCCTGTTGAACTCCCTTCAAGACTAAAAATAAACTTCAGACTTAAAAATGCTCCAATTGATTCAAAATCCAGCCTGGTTTGTTCAGTCTGAGATCCAGATCACTCTACTAAGAATTCAATGCATAGATATTCTAACTGCAAGTGTGGCGTATCAGTATGACAGAAACTTCACATAAACATACAAAAAACCCTACCATCCATAAATCTGTTTTATTCACATGTTCAGCAATCACCAGTAAGAAAATACTTACTTCTAATATTTAGTATTTTACTAGAAAGCCAACATGGTGCTTTACATTTCACCAGAGATACATGTGTGTGCCTTGGTAATACAGATAAGAGCAGTATTTCACAATGGCAGAATTATAATTTTGTCTCTTATATTATCACGATCAACTACAAATACAGGTTTTTTATAATAAGCATCAGCTTAATGCAGACATCAGTGAAGTCATTCTAGTAGTTATGGGAACTAGTGCATTAATTAATATTTCTTAATGTATCAAAGATCATATCTAGATTACTAACAGAAAGGAGAGCGAAACTTCACCAACATTTCTTCAATTGTGCTTACTTTAATGTAAGTTCAAGCAAGGAAATCCTAAAAAGAGCCTGAGAAGATACAATTTTTCAGATAATTTAAAAGCATGCACAACTGCAATGGTTGTGCAACCAACACACAATGGTTTGCACTAAGAGGTTTCCTTCTTCAAGTATGAGTAAAGTATCACTCTGTAGGCACTGATGAAGGACTACAGTCTATGTTTCAAACAAGTTCATATTTAATGAAAGAAATTTTATGTGTTACATGCACTGTTTATTTTTTCAATCAATTGTAATTGTAAAAGATCCTTTGAGAAGTGGCAGTTTTTTTCTTGCTGCCATTTTCTGCACAAAGGTGATGGGGCACCATGGGGACTTGTGTATTTTATTATTATTAAGGGAGAATTACTTCAAATTAGTTTTAGCGTATTCTGTTTAAAATCTTACCTTGAAATTGCAGTATTTTGAGTCTATACAGATTACGTTTTTCACAGTAATTTTTCCTCTGGTCTTTAAAGGTATCAATATTTACACAGCCAATGATGCTCAGCTTTAAACAGTTAAGAAATGGAAAATACTATATTCAGAGGCAATTGCTACAGCCCTTTCTCATATTTAAAAATGCATTTGATGCATGAAGCTTGGAAGCAAAATCAGTTTCCCTACTGCTTTTCAATCATCATGCAAGGCTGCAGTTTGTAAAATTGCTTATAAACTACAAAGACTGTATTTTTAAATAACTCTTAGAAGGTAGCACTTGTCTACAGTTCCCATCTTAAGATCTCACAGCATTTTTGGCCACCATTTTAAGCATTTTTAAAAAGGGAAGAAGTTGAATACAAAGTAACTTGTCTGAGAAACAAATTTCCACTTAAACCCAGTGACCACAAAAGTCCTGTGAAATATCATTCTTTGCCTCCTACATAATACCACCGTAGGATTTTGTCCAATGTTGCATCCATTCCCAGCTGATTAATTATTTTTGCTCCAGTTTGTTTTTCCTTTTGACTTATTTCTACCCATGAGTAGAAACGGGGAGTTAGGCAATCTACCAAAGTGGGAGAAGTGAAGAAAAGAACTTACACCTTCAACTATAAATCCATAATTTCTTTAAACTTTAGGAACTGGTTTGGTTACATAAAGAAAAACTGCAAATAATGAAGAATTAATTCACTGTAAACATGATCAGGCATTGCAATAGGCTTCCCAAGGAGGTGGTAAAATCACAAACCCTGGAAGTGCTCAAGAAACAACTGGACAAGGCACTTAGTGCTATGGTTTAGTTGACATGGTGGTGTTTGGTCAAAAGTTGAACTCGATGATCTTGTAGGTCTTTCCCAACTTAAATGTTTCTGTGATTCTATTAAAAATATAAAAAGACAGGAATGCTATTACTTCATTTGTACAAACATCTAAATTTTATCAGAGATTGAGATTTTAAGTAGATCTGCGTCCATCTTTTCTCCTTCCCAATGCCCACAAAGATAATAATACTACTTCTGATACTTCTAAGCAGAAAAAACATTGAAAGAAAAACTTTTGTTAAATGGGAAAGAGGGTAAAAATTATCTCCACTGTCAAAATTAATAAAACAAGGATCAAAATGCCCATTCAAACTAAAAACGTCCATTCAAACTACAGCTTGAACTGATTTTTCCATTGCCATCGCAGCATGCCTATCCTTGGAAAAAGGTTATTTTGGAAAGCCTCTGGGCTAAGGAGATTAAATTCAAATTCACCATACTTTCTTGGTACCTTTTCAAAGCAGGATTCCACTTTGAAGAATGCACTACGCATTGGAGAATCCCCATTTGAAGAATTCAAAAATGACATTGTTTCTGTTTCCAGAAAGAGTGTAATTCATAGCACTTGGGTGAATCACGTCATTGTTATAACCATTTTATACCTTTTCATACATGCGCACGCATCCATACAAAATAAAACTACGGTACATCTATCACAGGAGTTACAGAATACTCTGTACACAGTGTTCAGCTGCACATGTCAGGCTCACATGCAGCACTGCTTGTGATGGCAGTGGTGACAGTGGTTTTAATCATGTCGAGCGATCACAGATTTCCTCAAGAGCACCAAGAGCTGTCTTGTGCCAGCTGAGTCAGCGCCCCAAAATCCCAGGTTTGGTAGAGGACCTGGAACAGTGCTGAGAATGCCTTGGGTGGTGGACACAGCAGGCATTTTGAGTAACCCTGTATGTGTCAGCTAAACTGAACAGCAAAGAGTTGGGTTTTAATAGTAATTAAAACTATTTGGATACGATTTTCTTCTCCCAGAAGCAGCATAACAGAATTTTCTCATTTGAAGTTCAAATATAATTCAAATATCAAAACAAATAAATGAATTACTAACTCAGCGGGAATTCAAAAGCCAAAACACAGTCAAAGGAATAAATTTTTCTGTTCAGAGGGTAAAACAATAGCTGCATAGCTGCCTTCTTGAGCCTGTCATAGAACAGGCTGACCTTATCTGTGACCTGCTCACACTGTTCACTGCTTTGATATCTAACAAGCACTTACTAGACAATAGTAATCAATGGAAACTGGAAGCTATACATTAACCCGTGAATGCGTAATATTTGTCAAAAGAGAATCCAGCTTCTTGCATAATTTTGCAGGTGCTAAAATTACTTAAAATAATAAAAGCTCAAGCTATAAAACTCAGCAACATTCACATGTATTTCTAACTGCTACTATTATTCCACTGTGTCAGTAACTAATAATGCTATCCTAGAGTAGAATATTGCTGCCAATTTTACAAGGAAAAAAATAAAAATAGGTTTTCCCAGAATTAAAACTGCCTTTTTTTCCATTTATTTATTCATTCATTCAACAGATGTATTAGCCAAGACTCTGCAAAAAAGCAGAATATTAAATTGTATCAGCTGGATGTATTTCTAAAAAGAATCTAAAAAATTAAAAAGATTAGTGATTTGGTGAATTCATTTCTTCAGTAGCTACTTCTAGCAACTCTCAGCAATCTTCAAACATACTTTGAAAATAGAGATGCTTCCAGGCTAGCACAGAAAGAAAAACTTTGCATTGTAATCACAGATTTAAACAAAGATTTAAAATTACAGATTAGCAATTTTATGTGGACTCTCTACAATCCACAGTTCCCTCTGCAGCTGCTGGCTCATGGAATTTTTGGGATCAATCCCATTTCCATTCTCATTTCCTTGTTTTGTGGATCAAATCTACTCAAGGCAATTTTGTGCCCAGCTGATCACAGGATGCCATTTAGCCAACTGCCATACATGGCAATCGTACCCAACAGAATTATATTGTGGTACCAAAGTGAAGAAATACTGACATTGTTGAAGAATTTTTTCAAAACACCCAAAACTTAAAGCAGGGCTACAAGTCAAGCTCTTAGCAGCTTTGTACAAAAGCAACCATGAAATTCAACACTCAACATTCTCTGTCTATTTATAGCAAAAGATCATTAAGAAAATGAAGAAAGCCTATATAAATAAATCTGCAGAGCAGCTCAGTCACTCTTGCAGCAATTCTCACCATTTCCCTGTCCTTGTGTGTGACTCCTTTAGTTCTCATCAAATATTCATGCAACTAACTCCATGCCTGGCTCATCCTCAACATGCATCTTTTCTTCTTCTTTCTGCCACATCACACACAGCTAAGGGGGCACTGGCAAGAATGAGAGCAGGGGAAATGCACCAATACAAGGCATCTAATATATTAATGACAGTTTCTTTTCAGTATGGCACAACCCAAAGTACCACACATAAAAACATTATGTCTAGTTTGTTCTACTCATAACACTGATGTGGTTAACTGTTGTTAAACTGCATGGTACTGCTTGTTATAGGTTTTATTTATGAAGCATCTTTACACTTAATTTAACCTCCTAGTTGATGTCAGAAGCAACAACTTCTCAATGTCAAATTACAGGTGAAACACAGTTTTGCATTTTTACCCTGTGTTTAATAATCTTCTATGCATGCTGCAAGGCCTGTTTCCTTAGAGATGGGGGGAGGGGGGGTGTTTAATTTTGAAAAGATTGATGATGAAGTAGAGAGTTCTATAGTGTTTCATCAATACATTTCTTAAAATCTCATTAATTATTTGCATCTTCTGAAGGTTTGTTTTGCTCCCCTACCCCTCTTCCAATGCAGTTGAGGGCTTAAAGCAATTTAGATAAAAGTAAAGTTAGCGCAAGAAATAATTTATATTCTGACTTTGCTAATACATTACTGTATTTTAGAAAAAAATAAATTCATGTCTTGAGAGATAGATACATGAACTATTTTTTCCACTCAAACCCCAATTCTCTCCTTATTACTCCAAAGCATTTCCTTGGTTTAACTTTGTCAAGTCTAGTTAGTCATTAAAAATCTGTGCTTAAAGATCTGCAAAGAGAATAAATGTGGAAAATTTCTACAGTCCATGCATTCTTCAAAAAGAAATTGATTTTGTATTACAGAGACTGGACAAATTAATGAAATACAGACAGCCTTTCCAGATCTGCACTAGCCATCTAGGACATAACCAAACTGTTGTTCTACAAAACACAATAATGTGAACAGAAACTATGAAGCAGACACACAATGCTCCACCATTGTGGTCATGGACATTGCACAAGAAGCTAAAATCCTTCGTTTAAATGTTAATCCATACTATCTCTAACTGTCCATATAAATTCACTCTAGACTAAGGGTACTGAATACAAACTAAAACTCTGTCTACTATCAATCTTTATTGCCCCAAAGTATACTGTAATAACTGCTTTGCCTACAGGCTTCGAGATTACTGAGAGTAGCTTTTATACTCTCACAAATGCTATCAACACAGTCTGCAACATTTATCAAGGTTTGCACTCAACCAGCAGTCCAAGAGCCACTGAGTTCTTACATACAGATACACACAAACAGCATAGGAAAATCTCTGTTGACGTATTCTAGCCTAGACCTGTATTGCTTATTGAGATAATGCCAGCTTCAAGATTTCAGAGTGGGAGTATTAAACAGGGTATTAGCAAGAGTCCAATAAACAGGTAGATGCTTAGAATTTTTTGATGGTGGCAAACAAAATAGGTTTCTGAAGAATATATACAAAATTTGCAGGGAAAAAAACCAACTGCCCTGGGGGGAACAGAGCAGGCTGAGTTTTCCTTTTACTTCAACAGCAAGACCACAGAAAAGGTATTACAGCATAAAGCAACTTCAAAGAAAAACATTTCAAGCCTAAAGATCAGCAAGTTTAAAGTAGTAACCATTTTCAAAAGGGCAGGCTCTCCTCTCCTTTCATTCTTTCCTCACATTAAAACCAATTTGCTTGATTAATAATGTTCTCCATATCCAGCCGTCTCTCAGAGGGAATAAATTCTCACTGGGCACCAGATCTACTGTGGAAAGAATGAGAACTAGAAAAGACCTCTACCTGTGTCAGAATGGCAATTTCTCTTTTAGAAAGACAGCATGGTAACAGGCAGTCAGTATGTAATAACTCAGAAGGTTTTCCTGTCGATGGGTTGTTGCTGTTGCTATTCTTCGTCTTCCACATTTCCTCCAGGAGCTCCTAACCCAAGGTATTATTTTGCAGAGCTGCTAGCCTACCTAGAAATAGTGAAGCTTCTCACTTTGAAAAGTACCAGAAATAATGCACATAACATTTTTCCTTTTTCCTATTCCAACTACATTTCATAGCTCCTACCACTGCAACTCATGCTACCTATATGTTTCAACTGATTATGCAGATCATCAGTGAAGGCTGCTGAAGAATTTGACAAGCTTTTTCTCCATAAACCTGTATTTGCTCATCATCCATCGGTGCAATAAAAACGTCTTGAACAACCATTTGAAATTTCACAAGATTTTATTAGTAAAATAAAACATTAGGCTTCAAGCCTAATGACTGCAAAGCCAGCTCCAGGCATCAACCATATACAGTGCAAAACAGTATTCCCTTCCTCAGACATACCACTGACACTACTGCTCTCAGCCTTCTCCCAAAAAACAGCAAATGAAAGCATTTTTCATACAAGCTGTGGTTTGCTTCAGTATTACAGTAAGTGATTTCAAAGACAACAATTATGCAGTGAGGTTAAAAATACTTTAGAAGATGGAAAAAAACTGAAACTATGGTTTAGGCACAAAAATCCTTGATATTTGAGAGCTTCACAGACAAAATTAGTTCTTCATATGCATACGTATGCATGCATTTTAACTCAGTTTAGGTATTTATTTTAGATTCTACAGCTACAAGAGATACGTTTTTAAAAAAAAAAAAAAAACAGAAAATATGAAGGGGTTTATATTTTTCTTTCATTTATCCGCTTAAGAAAGTAAGAGATGTTTTTCAATAATCAATAAAAAATTGAACTATATTCTGGATACAAATTATGAAAATGAATGAACCCAAACAACAGAGGAAGAACGAAAATAAACTGAATATGATACCAACACAAATCTAAATTTAGATCAACATGCACATCAATCAAATGAATATTTTTTTTAGTAGAGGAAATGTGAAGCCAACACACTGTACTAAATTAGTTCAATTTCCATGTTATTATGCATTTATCATTATAGCTTATTAAACTATTTAAACTTCTTTCACATGTCTTTTTATGGCACTACATAAACAGATTTTCTATCAGTTTCCCTGAACAACCTTGTAAAAACAACTGAAGAACCAAGGTGGCAAAGAGGGAACAACCGAGCCATTTATCATTTAAAAAAATCAGACAAGAAAACGTACTGCATATAATTTTTCAGATTTTGAGAATTTGATTTGTGGAATATCACCACTGTCAGACTGATGAGGAGAACTTACTACATTTGAACAGAACACAGAGGCTGACATTATTTTAACTGCTTATATCAGGCATTCACAACAAGGGGGGGAATCTAACTACTGTCCTCAGGTTTTATTTTGTTGTCTGAAGAAGGCAAAGTATGTTCCTGTCACATGCAGAGTTACTGAACTTTGATTTTAAGGGTAGTAAGTCTACTGATTCCTTTTCACACACTTTGTAGTCTTTCCAAACTGAATCAGCCAAGCCCAAGCAGCTACTTGAACGAGACTGACACATATGAAGTCACCCTTGTGGTAACCCTTACACTGTTGTGTTAGCCTTAAAAAAACATTGAAGGGACATGACAGTTGATGCCTATTCATGTCATGTTCACTCTTTAATTACAGGGCAATTAAGATCCTAAGGTTTGTCTCTTAATTTCAGCTAGAACAATGCTCACTACTAGGCACACCATGTGAACACTTTCTCTTAATTAAGAGACAATGGTACCACCTTTCTAGTTTACAAAATTACTATAAACAAAATCTATCCATGATCTCTGCTGAATAAACAACTCTAGAGAAAATCTTCTTGTTTTCTCATTTTGTTTTAAATTAGCAATTCCACTTAAAGGATATTACAGCAGGAAGGTCTGTAACCAAATCCCTGCATCAGGGGATTGTAACAGGGCGGCTAGTGCTGCTCCTGCTGCTGCCCATCCTGCACACCTGGCTACTCATGACTTTCACAACGAGGATATCTGACAGAAAATCCTGAACCAGATCCTAAAGTTTCAACCCTGCATGTTAAGTTCAGCTGCCTCCCAATCCAAAGCAACATAATCAGCCAGGCAGAACACTTCCTGACAGGTCTACACGGAGGCTGCTGTGCAATGCACGAACACAGAGCTGCCAGGAGCTGGGACTTGGAGGTGCTGGGCAACACAGCCAACCAGCAGCAGGCAACAGCACTGAAAACTTCCTCCAACATGCAAAATACCTTCATGAAAGAAAGGTGAGCAATCCAAGGGAACTTCACACCACAAGGCAGTATTTCCTCATTCTACAGCTACACAGCATCAGGACTCGAGCTCCAGAACATTTCAGCTACTATGCTAAACCACTTTGCAACTTTGGGAACAAATGTTCTTTGAGGCATGCTTTCACAAGGCTCACACAATGCGAGCAGGTGCCTTTTTTATTTGTATGCTCAAAGCAATACAAAAGATACGATGTCAGAATTCCAAAAGCCTTTCCATAATAATGAAAATCCTCACTAAAATTCAGTAATAATTACCAACTTAGAACTAAGAATATTTTACAAAAGCAGAAACCTCTCAAATTCTCAAAATAGTCAAAGAACAATTTTAATAAAGGAGAAACTAAATTCATAGCAATATTACAATTTTTAAAGAAAAATGAAAAAGTATCTTTAAATTTATAGTCACTAATTAAACTTTTGCCAAAAACTACTACAACATACAGCACCACTCATTATGAATGTTTTTACTAGAGGACAAACCACTTCCATGGAGAAAAGCCAGAGTGAGACTGATGTTATTTAAATTACTGTTAAATTTACCAGCCATACTTCCCTCCTGAGCATAACTGATACTGCTTTTTTTTTTATTTCTACTAAAATGTTTAAATAATTTTGCAATAATGCACTAGGGCCATGATTTACCTGTACTACTTAACCAAATTTATTGCTATGAAACAAAAAGAATGTCTTCCCTACATATAAGTGATAGCCAGCAATGGTTTTGCAATTTTTCTTTGATATCACCTCACTGTGCAAAACTAAAACAAGATACATGTTTGGTATTAATAGCTAAAGGGCATTCTCTAACTTACACATTTCCTCATGAGTACAGAACCTTCCAGTGCTGAAAAGGTCAATAATTGTTCTAACATGGAATACTACTGAACAAATAACCTATGCCTAATAGTTATACAGACCCAAAGGAATCTTATAAGACGTTCTTATTCCATGGCAAAAGTAGTTAATTTTTCCATACTTTAGCTGCTATGCTATCATTAACTCTGAATCTTGCAAATTAATATGTACACATTATATATGAAAATACATAAACATGTAAAATATATATACTATTATATTTTTATATATAATTTATATATTATCTATTCTATGCCTATATTAAAATAATTTTCTTTGTGCTGCTTCCAAAAGTATTCATCTTTGTGAATACAAGAGGAAGCATAGTGAAACAACATACAATTAATCTGGAAAATCCAGATTTTTCCAGGGATGCAATTCTACAGCAGCAGAACCGAGATCAATAATGTCCCATGTGCAGGACTGTTTTCTGTCAAGGGAAACATGAATATTCAAAAAGTGGAAAAAAAAACCCTCACAAAACCCAACCTAAATAAGTAATTATAAAAATAACAAAACAAAGTACGATGGCAATCAATAGTAAGGGAGAAAAAGAAATAAACTTTAAGGGTAAGACACCGAATGGAAAATTAATTTTTTGGATGTCAGTCCTCGCTGCAGAAAAGGAATAATAGCCTTAGAACATTTCTCTATAGATTAAATGAGAATAAAGTACTTGAGCCAAAAGAAAGAGAAGACCATGTTACCATCCGAGTCAGAATGGTACTATCTATCTACAAATTCTAACAGAATTTTTGTCATCTATTCACCGTATCACTCTTAAGTAATAATAAAAACCTTTATGACTAGATCTTGTGTATGGGTAAAGAGTCAACATTTACATAAAAGCATGCTCCAGCATGATCCAGATCAGCAAGCTGTAATTTCAGTATCAGGTAGAAAGCAGAACACATTTACAAATTCAGCATAACAAGGGCACATCAGTACAACTCCCAGACTCAAACAGCTATTATCCATTGCTTCTTTTCCCTTGATACTATAGAAGTTACCGGATTTTCATCAATATTCTAACAAAATTCTTTGCAACTGACTATTGAGGAAACTGAGATACAACAAGGTAAGAAACAATTTTAGATATAGTTCACAAACTGCTAGAACAGATACAAATCACAAAATATTCAGAAGAGCTAGGTTAGAACTGGGCATGACACTCCTCAGAGTAAGTAAATGAAAGGTACAGAGGAGCTATCTAGCTGGAATTGTGCAGATGCACCATGTAAATAATGCTGAACAATCCCAGGGCAGGATATCCAAAACCACACAATATTAATTTTCTAAAGCAACTTGAGCTCTGAAGACACTATGTAGCACTAAAAACATTCTATGAGTTAGGATCTCAAGTCTCTTGCTAATATGAAAACAGATGACATTTTTAGACCCAGATGCAGTAAAATTCTAAATAGTCACAAAATGAGCAGCAAGATTCAGACTAGGAAACAAGATGTGCGGTACAAAGAAAGAAAGCGTTGCTGAAACAGGATGAAAAAAAGAATAATGAGGAGAACAAGGGAAGTGAGCAGACACAGTCTCACAACTGTGCCAATAAAGATCTTCATGAAGATCTATGACATCTGGATGTTAAAATAGTCTGCAGTAGGTTTATGTAAACTAATAAAATAAGTTATGTTTAACTTATGTAAAGTTAAACTCTAAAACACATTAAAAGAATTCTAAAGCTCCAAAACCAAGGACTCTGATAGAAAAACATTAGAACTGGGTACTTCATTTGGCCCTGCTCGACCTTTTGAGCCTAATGAGTCTTTTTTAACAAACTAAGCTTATTCAAAGCACTGCAGTTCAAGAAACTGATTTAAGATGATCTTATAAACTAAACAGCAGAGCTTTGACCTTCAGATCTAGAGATGACCTACCATGGTTAGGGAATACAGTAACAGTAATGTTGGGACATTACTTGTCTGTGTAGAAAGTAAGACAGTAGATAAAAGACAGAAGAGGACCAAAAAATGCACTACAACTTGCAAATTTCTGCATTTCCTCCTCTCAGCAAACCAGAAAAATATACTCTCACATACAGCTATGACTCCTGAATTGAATTTAGAAGTACTACAGGGGTGTGTGTTATGGCAATTGCCATTATCTCTAGCCCTGTGCACCCAGTGTCCCTTTACATGCCTCTACACCCTTGTGCTCCACTCTGATTCAAGCTCCTGCCTCTCTGCGTTTCTTTTCCCCCCACATCAGACCCAGCAGTCTCAACCCTTCACAGTCTATTCTCTGTTACCATCTGGATATCCTTCTCCCCTTGTGCTGCCATTCTCAATCCTAAGACTCTTCATCATCAGTCTCCTGGTTTAGGACTCCTGCTGTTCCCTGATACTTCTACCTTCTTATTACCTTTTCACCCCACTTTTCACTACCCTAAAAGTCAAAATACCAGTCAAAATCTTTCTCCCATCTGTACTGATATAGAAACAGGTATAAGAACAGCACATTTTCTGTTTATGCTGGGTGCCTGCACATGGCTCCTTTTGCCCACTCTTCCCTATCTACCCTTTGAGGATGAAGTCATCTGTTCACACCATCTTAACTAGGATCTGCACAGCAATGGCTTATAAGCATGTCTATCCATCCACCTACTCCTGATTGCCTCCATATGGTACTGCTTCTTTTCTTGATTTTGTCTCCAGAAAACTTAAGCTTAATATATGTTCACAACTCAGCTCCTTATCACTCCTCTCAAACACTTTTTGCAGATAAAACTTCTGCCAATATCACCTCCTGTCATATAGGTAGTCTTTTGTGACCCCTTTGCCTGCCTTTGAACCATATATTCATGATATACCCAAAATGCTGTTACAATCTTCCTCCGTGTGTACATCTTTTTCTAACAGAACAGCTCATCCAATACCTCCATCTTTGTTCAGGCACACACTGAAGAATTAGAAAGAGAGATGGAGATTCATCTGTTTAAATTTAGACAGGCTTCCTTACTTATCCTTAGTCATACTGAAAGTGAAGAAAGTAAATCTCTTTAATATATTAGTATTTATGCTTTCATTTCAGGAATCCTCTTTATCACATCACCTTTAAGAGTTATCACTGGTTTCAAGCTCTTGGGAGGCAGATGATACAGAGACAGCTCAAAGAGCTCAATCAGCTGCTACTCAGCATAGCCAGCTGGTACCCAGTGATCTCTGTTCAAAGTTTCTGCAATCTTTATTTACATGGTTTCTGAATGCAAAAGAGTATGGAACAGGAAGCATGCTGGATGGATATGAAGCCATTTTAAAAAATAAATAAAGCATGCTGTTACCTAAAGATAAATAATATATTGGATGTCTGGCTGAAAGAAAAAGTAAAGAAAAGAAATAAAGACATCTGAGTTACACAACTGCATTATGTATTTGCATTAACAACCTAAAACCAGAGGACTCCATCAAAATTTGACCCAAACTACCATCTTAACACAGTTACTTATGTACTTTAACATTTAATACTTTATCACACCTTACAAAAAACCTTAAAAATCTTTTAAATCATGGTGAAAAAAAGCCCCACACTCATTTGAGATTATAAACTACCTATAGGACATTTTATACTCAGATATTCTTAAACTATTTGTTTCAGCAAACCAATTTTGAAAAATATTATTTTGGGGTTTATACTGAAATGATATCCAAGGTTTATTTAGCACCAGTACTAATTAAAACAGGTATTGTGCTACACTTCTCATTATGCAGTTGTGAGCATTGCTTATACTAATAGAGCAGATTCAGAAATAGGTGACAAAACAAAAAGTGAAAACAAAGACATCCCTTGCAAAGTGAAGGTCAAGAACATGACGCAAGAAAGACATCCTTACAAAAACCTGTCAAGTCTCTAGCAAAATTCATGTGGAACATGCAAGTTTTTTTAGAAGTTTACATTTCACCAAAATTAATAACCTCCACAACTATACATACATTGTACATAGTGATGGATCCTAAAAATAATTTTTTTCTCATCATGAATCAACCAGATAATCACGTCTGAATAATTATCAGGGTCTGAATAATCTCGGTGCATCCTAGCATAAATTTTCCTAATATACATGTGGGTATCAAGTTATCCTGAATATAAATTATTGATACAAAACCTAGATGACCACTTGCATGTAAACATGCACGGTGAAATTCAGCATGGCCTAAAGAGGCAGTATTATTTCAGAATGTTCTTAAGACAAGAAAAATCAACCAACCAAAACAAATAAACAAACAAAAAATCAAACAAAAAACTCAAACACCTAAAAGGCTCAGAAATGGAAACTAGGCAAATATAGACTGTAGTAAGCTTTTAAAGTAATAACCATTTAATCCCTTTTTTTTTCCTCAGTGCCATGTGGTTTCCAGTGTACACAAAGTAAAGAGTGAAAAGGTAAAAATAAAACAGGCATACCCTTAATATATTCCAGAATTCATAAATCATTTGTAAATTTAGTCCTTTTATAAAAGAATCCTTATATAAATTGGGGGGAGGGAGGGCATCAATCCCATATATGAAGCACAATTAAAGCCCAACATCACTGACCAATCAAAATTAGTGAATGCACTGCATCTCTCTGCAGTGAGGAGAAGCGACAAGGTAGGCTGTCATTCTGCAAAAGCTGCCCATCGCAAGCTTTCCTCTCAGAAGCACTGCTCTTCTTTTTTAGAAAGCCTGAATCTCAGTGGTGTCTCTGGAGACAAGAAGCCTTCAGTATGTTAAATTACTTTCATTATGTATTTTCAGATGCTTATTGATTCTACCGTAGGAAGAGTGGGAGACTGCAGCAGCCTGTAAACCAGAACTAAAGCAATTGTATACATGAGCAGTATGCTGAAACAATGGCACAGTACAGGCACAAATTTTCATTAAGGTCATTTTTTGAAGATATGCTTATTACCCTGTTTCCCTTCTACTCTGCTAACAAGTGAACAGAATGAATCCCTCCAACCTGGAACTGCTTCACCTGCATCGAGAATTTACCAAATCTTTAGTGGAGGTAAGACCTGTTCCTTATTATGATATGCAGAATAAGCAACATTAAACAAAATTAGAAATTGGAGAAAAAAAGGCAAGAGATCAGATTCAACTTATATTAAGCAGTAATATATTGCTATATTTGAGACCAGGAAATATTTAAATGCTATTTCCCCTTCCTCATTAAAAAATATAATGATAGAAAAATGTTATTCTGTATGAAAGTCTTATAGAATATTAAGAACCTGTTTTGTTTGTACAACATGAAGACAGTACAGTTTAAGCTCATACAGTACTGGGGAAAACAACCACATTAAGCAACTGGGAATATGCTTTTCCTCCCTCAGCAGTATTTCCAAATATTGGCAGTTAAATACGTTTCAGATTTATTCAGTTACTCTTCGAAGGATCAGACAGTCTGTAATTAGTGCATACTTATTGCTTTATGAAGGTTGGCTCATATGACTAATCTCTGATTGCTCAAGAAATACCCCTTTTTTGTTGTTTTTTTTTTAACTTATTTCTTTCGTTATCCTATACATACAAGCCATTTATTAAAAGCATGGATTTGCTAAACATCTATTTCAAGAAAGGAAAGTACGACAGTGTGCAAATTAAACAAAAGCATATTTTTTAAAAGGCTCATTAACTCTGTTCAGTTTCTCATTAAAAGACAAGAGAGTTTTATGTATAAACTACCTGCTCACCAGAGCTATAAAACTACATTTTCTAGCTTTAGTCACAGACACTGCATCCAACAGTTATTGCTTCTAGCCAGGATCTTTTGTAACCTGTACTATCTGGAGAACAGGAAACTTGTCCAAAAAACCTAAATTCATGCAAGCTGACAGAAGAATATGATTTTACTAGCAAATAGAGAGCAGGCAAACTGATTTTTTATGTAATCTATAAGGTCCAATTTTAAAGATCCTTTATTCATGAAATAAGTGATATTAGAAAATACATTCTTGCATTACTTTATTTTTTGAAATTATAAGCCCTACTTTTAACCTTTTTTTTCCTCCCCTTCACAAGGGCATGCAGCAAGTAATTCAGTTTTACTACTGACAATATGAAGAATGCAGTTGACCGGGTATCTTTGTAGCTGTATGACCTACGAGCAGCAGGATGCATCCCTAAAATGTATTCTTAAGACATAAAGGAATTAAAAACAAAACATGGAACACACTTGCATTACCATTTACGTGCATGACACTTCAACAATATACATGGAAGACTAACACATCTGCTCAGATTTTCATTAAAAGAAGAGTGCAATGATTGATTCTTAAAATGGTGAGCATTTCTTAAAGAGGAATTTATAATTTAAAACCAGAATTGTGGAAACTACTGATGCATGAAGAGACAATGAAACATGAAATCCCAAAAGGAGAATATGCATACTTCATCAGCAAGCTGAATAAAGGTTTAACCAAGCTTTTTCTATACTACTCATTAAATAACTTACTTGTCATAATGACTAATGGATATTTTTCTCTCAATTTTATGATGTTATGTATTCTCCTTAAATCAAAATAAACCAAATTAGGTAACCCATGGTTACTCTCAAAGCACATGAACCGGATTTTATGATGTATAGCAACTTCTTTCACTAAGCCATCACTCAAAAGTAATGAGCAGGAATATTACAGAAAGAAATACGCAACCATAAACTAAGGATGTCTACACACACTCTGAAAACAGAGATCAGAAAATATTATTCTCTAAACCTGGAAAATAAAAACAGGCTTCTACAAAATGCAACAGGGAAAGGAAATTAACATCACTTAAAAGAAGGTTTATTTGTTACTGCTGGCTTGAAACTCAGAACAGACACACAGAATATGCCCTGGTCTGTAGAAGTATCTGAGGCAATTAAGAAGTCCCCATGTTTAATCAGAACTTTTTGCTGCTGAACTGCAGGAACAAAAAAAAAAGGAAAACAAAAAAACCTGCAAGAAATTAAATAAGAGCTCAGCTACCACTTGATTTCCAGGGCACAGTGCGTGTCAGAAATCTCTCAGTGACAGCATGTGTCAGTTTCTGCCCAGCTGCTGCCACGCTGTGCCAGGCCCCTGAGGCACAGGGAACAGGTAGGTGCCCGTGCTGCCCGCGCGGCGCTGGGGGAACGAGCTCCGGGCCACACAGCTCTGCTTCCCAAAACCCAGGCAAAGCACCCAGGAGGTGATGCTTAATCTATTCATGGCAACCTAACACAGCTGAGGTTTTCTGTTTTCACAAAAACTCGGTTGCTGTAACGTTAGGGTGAGACTGTCATTTGTTTTAGCAGATCTGCTTTTGATTTCTTCCTGGCTTTTGCTAATACAAAAGAACTTCATTTATTCAACAATGCATTTGGAATGGTTTCTTGAAACCAATTCACAGCCAGGACAGCATGCAAGAGGAGATCATATCCCTGAGGGTTAATGTAAGACAGATAGAGGTTGCCTAAATTAGAAATGAAACCAAGCTTTTGAAATATTTCTTGTTTCATTTCACACCTGAGAGTAATACGTTCTAATTTACATCTTTTTTTATTTAAGAGGTACATGTGAAATAGCTGTTGAAGAATACCAAGAATTTTCATCATACAATTTGCAATTAATAGTATTGTTCAACTGAAGTTTTTCAGAACTGCAGATGAAATCTATTTGCATACTGTATCCCAAGTGTGCTTAATTCATACTTTCATTTTAAAAGAGCTCAGTTTTGTTCACCTTAGTGCTACCCATTTTAATGTATTCAGAATAGAACAAAGGTCAACATTCAAATTTATTTTCATGCCAAATATGTCCCCTCTTAAATTTAAAGCTACCTAGAAAAAAAAACCCTCCAGTATCATAACAAGAAATTGAACAACCTCTCTTTTATTTATTCAATCAATTACAAACTCAAGAGCTGGCTGACAATATAAATCATACAAACATCAGGTATTACATGCAGATGCTATATTTAGAACTTACCTGCATGTGTAAAACTAAGCAGATGAAACACAAAATAAAAAATCTGCTAGATAAAATAAATACCTTTCTGATCCTTACTTATTCCTATGAGAAACATGCTATGTATGTAAACCTGCTTGGTTTAATTGCAGTTTGTATTAAATAAAAAAAAAAACCAAACCAAAATCAAAACCTGAAATAGACAATTTTCTTTTTAAATATTATTTGCTGAAATTATTCCCTTAAATATATTCTGGAATAAAATCAAATACTCTTCCATTCCATGTAGGCATAGATTTCTTGAAGTAATTGAAAATTCAAATCAGAAAAAGGAAATCTCGTATTTTGTAATAAACTCAATTTCCCAAACCCATATAAGTTTTGCATTTGAAATTATATATACTTATATAAAGCTGTTGTAGAGGCAAGCATCATACACATAGATGCTCAGAAGATTAAAAAGAACAGAAGGTTGAAACTCTGTAAAAATCTGGTGAATTACAGAACATCACATTTCAGTCCACAGCACTACTGTAAACCTTAAAAGAAAGAGGTGGATAAATTGGCATAAATAATTTAAACATCCTTTTTATGATACATAAGCAACAGTGCTCCATGTTCCTATCCCTTTTTTTCCACAAGAGCTTTTTAAAATTATCTTGATCACTAATTTGTTAATACTTAACAACATTCTTCTAAAATGAACCTCAAAGCAATACAAAGGCTATGCACAAAGTATGGTTTATTCAACAAATGAGCCCTTTGTGAAAAACCACATCACTATAAACAAAGGCTTGCCTCCCTAAGTGGAAGCTTTTCACTATTTTTTCTTTTTTCAAACAAATCCTGCTTTCTTTCAAAAAGCAAAGACCTTATTCTAGATCTTCAGGCTTTTGAGTCCATGCCAATTAAAGCTCTAAATATACTGTAAATGAAGAGTTTGGTAAGAATATTGCTTTTCCCCCCCCTCCTCCTTACCCAGCATTTATGTACAATAAGTGTTAAAAAAAGAAATCAAATAGTTCCGTATTTTATTTCACCTTTCAGGAGAAAAACCAGCTGCAACAAAAGAATGTGTTTGTCCCCCATTCTGGAAGTCAACATGCAGTCCGAATCTAACATTACAGTTCGAGATGCCATTGATGACATCGATACCAACATGTACCAACCACTGTCATATCCATTAAGCTTTCAAGTTTCTCTCACTGGATTTTTGATGTTAGAAATTGTTTTGGGACTTGGCAGCAACCTCACCGTTCTGGTACTTTACTGTATGAAATCCAACTTAATCAATTCTGTCAGTAACATAATTACAATGAACCTTCATGTACTTGATGTAATAATTTGTGTGGGATGTATTCCTCTAACTATAGTTATCCTTCTGCTTTCACTGGAGAGTAACACTGCTCTCATCTGCTGCTTCCATGAGGCTTGTGTCTCTTTTGCAAGCGTTTCAACTGCAATCAACGTCTTTGCTATCACGCTGGACCGATACGACATCTCTGTAAAACCTGCTAATCGAATCCTGACCATGGGAAGGGCTGTGATATTAATGACATCAATATGGATCATTTCACTTTTTTCCTTCCTGATTCCTTTCATTGAAGTCAACTTCTTCAGTCTTCAAAGTGCAAGCACTTGGGAAAATAAGACACTTCTGTGCGTGAGTACAAACGAGTACCACACTGAGCTAGGAATGTACTACCACATTCTCGTTCAGATCCCAATATTTTTCTTCACTGTTGTAGTAATGCTAATTACATACACCAAAATACTCCAGGCCCTAAATATTCGGATTGGTACAAGATTTACAACGGGACAAAAGAAGAAAAACAGAAAGAAAAAAACTATTTCTTTGACCACGCAGCATGAGACTACGGATGTGTCCCACAGCAGCGCAGGAAAAAACGTCGTCTTTGGTGTAAGGACTTCCGTGTCCGTCATAATTGCTCTGCGTCGAGCTGTGAAACGGCACCGGGAGCGGCGAGAACGGCAAAAGAGAGTCTTCAGAATGTCCCTTCTGATCATCTCAACGTTCCTTCTCTGCTGGACACCCATCTCTGTTTTAAACACCACTATATTGTGTTTGGGCCCAAGTGACCTTTTGGTAAAGTTGAGATTATGTTTTCTAGTAATGGCATATGGAACAACTATATTTCACCCTCTACTTTACGCATTCACGAGGCAAAAGTTTCAGAAAGTTCTGAAAAGCAAGATGAAAAAGCGAGTTGTTTCAATAGTGGAAGCAGATCCCATGCCAAATAACGCTGTAATACACAACTCATGGATAGAGCCTAAAAGGAACAAAAAGATTACCTTTGAAGACAGCGAAGTAAGACAGAAATGTTTAGTACCTCAGGTTGTCACTGACTAGATTTCAGTATTCACCAAAACACATCAAACGGAATATTTGAACAAATTGTAAAAAAAAAAATACTGCCAAATAAGAAAAACTTTTTTAACTATTGGCGAGACTGTATATTTTCAATATATATGTTAAATAGAGTAGGTCTTGTATATTCAATTTCTTCATTATGTAAGATATATGTTGCATGGCTGTTTGTTAGCGTAACACCATGTGTATATTTGTCAAAAATATTCAAGTCCTCTTTTTTTAGAAAATAAATAGCCTTAAAGAAGAGCAAACTTTTAAAATATTTGTATGGCTCAGTTTCTCTGTAAATATAAAATAATTTTTAAGTAAAAATTGCACTTGGGAATAATTTTCTATAGCACAAATTCACCATTTTGTACAATATGGTTTTTAAATTTAATTCATAAACAATATTGATCAGAATATTCTGAATATTATGCAGCTACAACCTGGATGCATTTTGACCTCATATTTAGATATCCCACTTACTTCAGTCTTCTCCAGTATTCAACTACCACGCACAGAAAAAGCCATTTACATTATGTCCTTCAGTGAATGGTTCAGAAACTTTTGATATGGGGAAAAAAATTCATGCTGGTCCAAAACTTGACAGTACTTTTAAGAAAAGTAAAAATTTTTGCATATACAATCTCAGATCTACAATTTCTACACGGAAAATACACAACTTTGAATAATTAAAAAGGACAGGGCAGGAGTAAAAGGCTAAATGAAGGAAAAAGGCATGGATGAGAAAATTTGGCTGATGCTAAAAGACAACTGAGTCAATCCTGTGCAAAGGTTTAGATTTTTCAGACCGACCTCTAGTGCGACACAAGGACCTTTCACACAGGAATTTTTCATTCATTCCGTCTATCTACATAGATATGATTGTCAAACACCACAGCTAAAGTAGAAGATCATTTTCCTGCCTTTGATAACTTTATTATTCTCCACTATGTTCAGCACTAGCCATGCAATTGCCTTGTCACAAACCAATCACCAATACTGTCAGCTACCGTATTCCTGCATTTCCTGGGCAGCCATGGCATACCTTTGTTCTACACTGTCTTCTTCAATTTCATCCTAAACCTGCATTGAAGTATCAAGAAGCCTTATGAAGTTATCATCATCCATAGCACTGTAGCAAGAATTAAGATATTTATCCAAACATAAGTTTGTCAAGTTGTTTGCACCATGCCATGCTTAAAAATTTCTTCATTTCAATGAAACAGTGGCAGGGAGGGGGAAACAAAACAAAAACCTGTAAAATCAATGAGCATGATTTCACTCCTCTTGTTACATAAACTGATCAGTGTGTCACCAGCTACCAGTATATTTAAAATGCTAATTCTCAAAAACTATTATCTTATATTAAAAAGCAGATCATACCCATGAATACGAGAGCTAGTTTGACTAAAACATTACATAAAAATTAGGATTTCTAAAGCACTTTTCTGAAGTTGTGTATAAAAAAAGGTGCACTTTTAAGGGAACAAAAAGCTCTTTGCCACCACATAGCTAAATTATTAATCATATGTGTAGTGCCAAAATTGGTTTTGTGCTTAAAAAAAATACCTGCAATGTGCTTAGTTTACTTGAGCTCATGCCTTAGCTTACCAGAACTGAAGACTCAAAATATAATACTATAGCTCCATATTCCACAAACAATAGCCACTTATAATCATGTAAATTCTACCTAGAAATGTTATTATCTGATCGATGTGAAATGCCGTGAAATTACTGTGTAACATAGTCAAACATACTTTCATATTTTCACTGAGGTTTTTTTGTGGAAATTGGCCCAAAAATACCTGCATTCAACTGCATTTAAAGCACTTTTTTTATCCAAGTTATCTCCGATTTCCTAAAAGAACAGAAATTCTACATCTTATTTGAGAGGCTGCAGAGAAGAAGTAAATGCAATATTCTCTTTTTTTTTTAATCCCATATCCTCCACATTTACCACGTTAAAAATTCTTTTGGGAATAATTTCTGAAAATAAATGCACCCGAAATATTTAAGCAGAAACTATTATGTTTTCTTTTTTGTACCCCTTCTTCATTTCCCTTTCCAGCTACCCTCTGTATTTTGAACACTAGAAGCAGGAGAAGCTGGGATGTGTAGAGTTAATATCATAACATGATTTCAGTGATTACTAATCTTCCAATAAAGCATTCTTAAATGAAAGATACTACTCATTCATTTAAAAAGAAGGAAAGGAGAAATGATAATGAACAGATTAATAAGTCTACATCATGTCCTTATCTGAAAAAAGCATTTAGAAAAGCTTTCAGACTTGAAAGGTTTCTTGACAACATAACCTTACTTCTTAAAATTAAATAAAACCTCAAGAATTACAAATTTAGTGTTAAAAGCTCATTCATTAGAAAATCAGATGCAATGAAGCAGCACTTCATAGCAGAGAAAGAGCAGCCTAGGAATTGCCCAAAGAGATTAAGACCAGTTTTAAAGGCTGTGTTGATCACACTCATTGATTGCCTTCACAAATATAAGCAGCTTCATTTTTACTATTCTTCATCTTCAATACATTTTAAAAAAGGACTTATACTACATTGGAGTACACTTTGAGGGCTGCAGAAGAAAATTCTACATACAGCAGGAAGGAATACAAGTAAGAATATGTGCCATCCTATATACACCCTGAAGCCATTAAAACAGAACCATAGATTATCTGTACCACATGACAAATTTAACACAAGACAAAATAAAAAGTAAATTGTGAAGACACACTACATATCCTACAGACACAAGAGGATTTCAGGAGTGATATGATGGTGTGGGTGCTTGACAGATAGACTAAAACAGAATGCAAAGAGGCAGCATCGCTGAAGAAAAAAGGGCAAATTTATGCCATAGTATTGTACAATAAGAAGCCCACTACATTCTTTAAAATGATCTCACCACAGTGAATCATTAGTTCAATTTCATTTCACACCACTCAGCCTAAGGCAAGCAGAATTGTACAGGACTCCAAAAATATTAATTCCAGCAAACACATCTCAGAAACACAAGCAAGCACTGCCAATTTCCACACATTCTCTGTCTCTAAAGTATTAGCTGGTATCTGACTATGTTGTTTTTTAACTGCAAATGCATTTCCATTCAATTTTACATTGTAAAATGAGGTTATCCCACATGAAAAATACCAAAATAAGCAGAGTGCAGTGCCAGTATCTATTAGGATATTCAAGAAGCATACCTTCACACACTAGTACATCACAAACCTGTGAAACTGAAATGTAAATACATCACAAACATCTAGTTTCTAGTACTCAACAATTTTTATGGATTACAAGGCATGTAATCCACACATGGTCGGAAGTTCTGTTTACTTTATTAGTGCCAAGGGAATAGCAGTCACTTCTGTACTTTCTAAATATATTAGATTAAAAATGTATGCACTTGGATACACATCAGAGCAATTCACCTCCCTTCATTGTTACATAAATACACACATGTATGTCATACATAATTATTATTTATTTGTACACACCAAAAGGTGGGTTTAACATCAGGATCTAGTTTTTATTTATATGAAGGAGGTTTGGTAAGAGTATCACTGAACTGGACTGACAGGCACTATGTCCCACCCCACATAAATTTAAACATCCTATCTTCCCCACCCTTGCTGGATTTTTTCATTTTAAGTTAAATAATTCTTTGAAAGGCTACAGAATTTACCCAGACAGAAGAACAAAATTTCTGTTGTGTTAACCATTAAATATATTATACTGCACTATTTCTTTTTAAAGTGATGTATGTGCTAACTATCAAATTTCTTTGACAGTTAAATATTCTAGACTTATGTTTGTTTCCTACAAAAGAAGTTTTAGTTGCCAATTGCCATCAAACTCTTTTGAAAGGACAGAATACAGCATTCTTTAGCAAAGCTCCAATGCAGTATTAAAAAATCTAGAATATGCTAAATTACTCTTCTGTTATCCATTATTCAGACAAAATACCTCCAACATACAGCTAAGAACAATCAGCTTCTGTCTTAAAATTTTCCAGCCTTATAAGAGCTGAATTCCACTCCTACTTCACACATTCTGCCATTATATCACTGAATGTATTTGTCTTACACCAAGAGGAAAGAAGAATCTGACTCTATAATTACCATCTCCTTTTTCTACTTCACAGAACACTCGTGCAATTCAAGAAGCAAAATGAAATCCAGGGCTCGGGTTTTGTTTTGGTGGGGGAAGGTAAAAAAAAAAAAAGGAAAAAACCACATACTAACAGGAAAATGAGAATCACTCAGAGCCAATAAGTGTTAAAGAAGAAGAATGTGAAGAAGAATAATACAGGTCCAGTGGAAAAGGGCAGAAAGAAGCACTCTAAGGCAGCTAGGGCCATCAGGACCACAGAAAGGCAAAGGGCAACATGCACTTGCTGTGGGAAAAATGCTAACCTTGATTTTTAGGTTGCAGCAGCCAAAAAAATAAGAACTTGTCTTTGAATCATTGAGTGTGATATGTGGTTGTGCCAAAATTGCTGGAAGGAGAGGAGGAGCAAGATAAACAGCAACTCCAGAAAAGGCTTTTGATTTAACAAAATATACACAGAATAACTGACAAACCAAAAGCATGCACGATTCTATTACCTCTTTTCCTACAGATAAAGTACAAAGTACACACAGAGTACAAGCATTACAAGAAAAGACCTGAAAGGTTAAGTGATACATTTTAAAATATGCTATTGAATTTTTCTTTAGTCAGTCAGATAACTTCAGTTCATCTGGATGCTTAGAGTGTGTTTCACTACCACAGTATGTTTTTAACTATTGCTTCTTTATCACAGTTTAATTATTTTTGTAGAATAATAAATTGAAGGAGATATATCATTAGGCATCTTTATATTCTTTGCTAAAATTATACTTCAGTGATTATTATAAATTGAAACAGAATGGGAGAAATATCTTCTTGTGTATTTACTTTATAGATTTCTGTATCATCTTGTTTTCCTATTTTACAAAGAAATTCTCACACAATGAAAAGAAATCTACTTGAAATGAAAAAACAGGAGATTTACAGTGAAAGTTGTGTGATAGGTACACAACCTGAAATTATTAAACTAATTCTTTTTATAGTTTGACTGAATTCTATCCTTTGCATCTAAGCATTTCTATATCCACATTCTGATTCCTGACACTGCAGCCAGGAAAGCAGGCAGGCAGGCTGAGAGCACAAAGCTGTTGGCACACAGCACACTCATGTTTCCTTTCCAAGATGGGTTTTTGGAAATATACTTTTGGTTTCTGTTACCCTGATACAATCTCTAACTTCCTACCGTATATTGTAACAGTTTAACCTGATACCATATCTAATAAACAAATCAATGTCACTGCTGAAACAACATTGCTGTAAAATCTGTCACACTGGCTATGTCAGACTGCTAGTAACGTAGCTGTATTAGCACAGTTTTACTTTTAACTGCACCAGGACCTCTCACAATCTGTTGTGAGATTTTACTTCAAATTAAATTCAATTTCAACTCAATTAGTAGGGGGGAAAAAAAAGCACAGTAACTTATTGCTACTCTGCCCCACAGTTTTCTTTCAAATTTTATTTCAAGATATTTTTCACAGATCCCTGTCACAAATAAAGAGAAGAAGGGATAAGGAGGAGAAAAGGACATCTTCCCACATTAGTAAGTTATTACAAGTATAAATTATCAATTAAATTATTACAAATCAGTGATAATTTGTGTCCTAGGCTGCATTTACAATGGGCTGAAAACGCATTTAAGGCAAAAAAAAAAAAAAGAGAAAGGAACACTATTTGCCATGTATGCATCATCACAAAACAAAAGGTGAGTGTGAGCACTGCTGTTGTAAAACACCTTAATAAAACCGAGGAAGATTATTACTCCTGCTAAGAGCTTTAACAGCTAGTAAATGAGACCTATCAATGAACAAGAACAAATAAAACAAAAGACATAAAATCAGTTGAGAAGAAGCTTGATATGACCCAGATATGACCCAGAAATGTGCACCTGAAGCCCAGAAAGTCAAAGGAAGCCCATCAGCATCAAAGGAATCTGGCCAGCAGGAAGAGGCAGGTGATGCTCCCTCTATCTTGTCTCATGAGACCTCACCTGGACTGCTGTGTCCAGCTCTGGGGCCACAATCCATCAAACATGTTGACCTGAGAAAGTTCAGAATGGCCATGGAGACATCAGAATGCTGGAGCAACCCTCCAATGAACACAGCTGAGAGCTGGGGCTGCTCAGCCTGGAGAAGAGGAGGCTCTGAGGAGACCTCAGAGCACCTTCCAGTATCAGTGGGACCTAAAAGAAGGCTTTTTTACAAGAGCATTCATGACAGGACAAAGGGGAATGGCTTCAAACTGAAACAGGGTAAGTCTAGATTAGATGTTGGGAATTAATTATTTACTGTGAGGGTGGTGAGGCACAGGAACAGGCTGCCCAGAGAAG
Organism: Catamblyrhynchus diadema; assembly: GCA_035047745.1. Lineage (NCBI taxonomy): Eukaryota > Metazoa > Chordata > Aves > Passeriformes > Thraupidae > Catamblyrhynchus > Catamblyrhynchus diadema. Next base: position 7,776,937 of record JAWWMN010000001.1, on the reverse strand, counting down.
CTCTGGAACCTCCATCCCTGGAAGTATTCAAGGCCAGGTTGGATGGGCCTTTGAGCAACCTGGTCTAGTGGAAGGTGTCTAAGCTCACAGCAGGGGGGTGGAAGCAGATGGTCTTTAAGATCCCTTCCAAAATAAACCCTTCTGTGATTCTATGAAGAGAATCTGTGGGTAAAGATTACATTATGGACATATAAACATCTTTATTAAAATTATTAAAATGAAAGTATACAGCTCATCTGCACTTGCAGTAAACAGCGATGAAGTACAGAAAAGTGCACATGAAGACAAGTTAAAGACATCTTTTAAAAGAGTAATATATTCAGAAGCTTCTAATAAATCTTGCCTCAGTTTTACAGCATACAGTGAAGATTTCAGAGCAGTTTAAATAAACTAAAATAAAAGTGGGAAACTTTTGATTCAGTCATTGTTTTTTTTTTCTTGTGTCCCAAATTTTTTTCCAGTCAAAAGTTTCTGCAACTCTAGTTTGCTAATCAGGTCTGCTAAAACTGGGCAAGGGTGGAATCTTTGAAGTTGCAGACAACCTGGCAGAGAAACAGTATGTTCTCAAAATAATAAGAAGTTCCTTCTTTTAATGACGTTAGGTTTCCACATTTTTTCCCTGAGATTACATGAAAAAAGGTATGAGACCCTGCTGGCTTTCAGCTGAAGAAGGTCTAACTTTAAGACAACTAAGTCAGTAATTAGACTTAATGCCTGTGAATAACTGAAGGTTGGGCCTGAAAGGTAAACACATAACACAACGGGACTATTTTATGTTTCAAACAATAACTGAGCAGAGATGATAAAATGCTTAAACAATATGTGAAAATTATGTGTATGAGTTGGGCGACAAAGAGAAAAAACTACTCCTATGAAAACAGCCTATTTTAAAGCTGTTTCCTATGAAGAATGAAATCTTACTCTACACTTCTCATTACTTTGTGTTACATCCAGTAACACCTTCAATGATCTTTTAGGCAAGACAATAGTAACGATAGTTACAGGGATAACTAGTAACAATAGGGATACTGGCTCCCATCCAGGGCCTGAACAAAGATTAGTCTTCGGTCTACTTTTCATAGCTATTTGGTTGGACTTTTTAACCACAACTGGCTATACTTTAATGAGAAATGAACAGAATAAAATTGGTTATTATGTTTAAGATTTGAACAACCAATATTTACTTGAAGAAGTACAACAAAATTGTGTATATAATCCATTTTTTCAAATTATTTTATACTTCTGAATTTGCCAGGCCTCATTTTCCAGTCCTTAGCTCTTGCCATTTCCTTTCCTGCTAATCCAAGAGCCCTTCTGCGGGTCCTTTATTTTCTCCCCATGAATGCACCTCTACAGTCTTAATCTTCATGAAAAAGGGCCCACTTAATCACCCACTGTGACATGTATAATTGCATTTATTCACAGGTAGCCACAAAACTGTTTTTATCTGTAGAGCACAATTCCCTACACCATTTGCACAAGTACAGATTTGTCTGACACAGCTGCATGAATGCAAGAACAGAAACAACATTGGTAAAGCAATCCCAGCAAGGACACGGTCCAATTCCAAAGCTTTACAGTTTAGTTACCCCTTTTTCTCTCTTCCAGCTCCCCTAGTAACAAAATCATCTACTAAGAATGTAGAGCAACTCTGAGATGAGGAGAATATGGCTTTTTTAAATACCTGCTCTGGGGAAAAATAACTTAAAGGGAAGTTTAAGTCATCTAAATTTATGTACATAAATCTATAATGCATCTACACAATTTCCTTAATCAATTCAGTAAGCAAAACACACAAATTTGTTTGACAACACATATTTTCCATAAAAAGGTAATTGACTATCATTAATTCAGCTTTACAGCCCTGAATTCTTCTTTCAAATGAATTCAACTTGCCTACTATTTTTTTAGAGTAGCTTTGTATCTACTTGACATTGATATCAATAGAAATACCATCTCCTTTTGAATGTTGAAACAACACAAGCTGGACTTTCTCCTTCCCTATTCAGTAAAGAATTACAAACTAATGTCTCTGGTAACTTAGCACTTTTGTGTAACATCCTTGTTAGCTGATGGCATCCTTACTCTATGGAAGAACAAATTACTTTGTCTTCAAACAGAAAACAAGAGCACTTACTGAAAAGTCCTCGTATTCTCCATCTTTATGAACAATCTGGAAACTAGTACACTAAAAAGGTTATTCCATGAGAAGTGTCTTTCTGGTTCCAGTCAGTCATGGATTTACTGGTTTTTTTGCAATATTTTAGATTTTTCATACCTATAATCTATATCTGCAATGCATTCAGTGGTAACCATACATTGTTTTCCAGGTGTAGTTGTTGTCTTTGCTTTGTCACTACATTAGAACAGGCCTTCAGCCAGGAGTACGCTCTGCCTTGATTGCTAAAAAGCCAGTATTTCACAAACTAATATTGTCTTCTCAGCAAGCTTCCAGCTTTCAAGTTTGGCTAAATACATGTGCCCCACCTACCGAACAGATATCCTCTGCAATGGAAAATCAACTCTTTCCAAAATGAAACACTGAACACTGGGTCTATTCTCAGTTTGCCCTATGCATCACAACTTGCCACTCTGGCAACAAATGTCTTCCAAATCCAGTAAGTTTGTTTATTATAAAAGAACACAAAATAACATTTCCTGTGTTAGAAATGGGTGACTGTAAAGCAGTGGCTGCAGAGGACAAATAGTCTAGGCTCCCAGCACTGTTCCTTCCACACATTTTGGAAACATGCAACGATTCGGTTTTTCTGGTTCAATTCAATGGGCTGTGAAAGTAACATCTTTTGGGTTTTTTAGTTGACTTTTTTGGGAGCCTAGATCTATATGCATTTACAGTTACTTCTACTGAAACTTCTCTTTCTATGATCCTCAATGAAACTTTCTGGAAATTATTTTCTACCACCATTATTTGATCATCTAGTAATTATTCTAATCCAATGCTCACTTCTTTCCTTGGTCACCACAAGTCACCAGTCCATTTTATACATTTCTATTCTCTCTCACTCTACTGCTGAATCTGTTTGTTTAAAAAGAAATAAAAACCACTGTTTTGTCAGGCATACAATATTGAAGTGTTATTTCTGAATGAACCACACTCTTCTTCTGTTCAACCACTGGGTTACACACTAATAAATGCTTCAGTCCCAGCAGAAAGAAAAAGATCAATATTAGAAACTGCTTTTCAGTGTTACTTCCTTGACCACTAAACAACTGATTTCACCATCAGCCACGGAAAAACAAAACTCAGCTACCCTCAGTCAGCATCACTAGAAAAAACGTGTGACATTTCCCTACACCTTTCCATGGATAAGTGATCATCTATTGAACTCAAACCATCTTAGAGACCACTACTCTAGTTCTGGGAGAACTAACCTACAGTTTACTATTGAATGTCCAAGTATATAAACACGCAGAAAGAGGGAACAGAGAAAGTTATAAATGCCAGTTCCTACCAGAGCTTCAGGCAGTGCCTATGCATACTTAGCCAGAAATATAAAACTGCAATTTCCTTGCAGAACTTCCACCCAGAGCAGAACAGACAACTGGATCCATACTGTTTCAGATGTATCATTCCAGCTGTAAATGAAACTAGAGAAGTAAATTTTTCCACTCTAGTCCTTTGAGTCACCAATTTAAGAGCCCTAGCTCTTCATTGTTTACTTGAAATTTAATGCCTGTTGAAATAGAGTAAGAATATACCACAAATTTAGAGATGACATCACTCTGTTGCTGATATCCCTCCATTCATTTACTGTTTGGAATTATGTCATTCAACTTGCCTTTCTCTTCATGACCATATACACACAGCTTTTGCTTTGTTTATGTAATGTATAAGAGATAATGCAATTTATTTTCAAAGTCTTGCCATCTAACTCATATTCTCTACAATGTATTTACAATTTACAAGTTGCAAAAGGATAATCTCTCAGAGATTCACCACTAACCTCTGTGTCCCTTCCATTCTCTCAGTCAAAAGTACTTATTTTACTCTTTTTTTCCATCTTTGGTCTGGTCTTTTTTTTTTTTTAACTAACATGGAGTTTTTAAAGTCAGTGCACAAAAATTATTAGATTCAAAAGCAGACAGAGCTTGCAGACATCTTTTGGTCTTGCTGGTTTTTGTATGTCACCTGGAAACAGAAACCCAGAGCTTTTTTTTCTACTTTTATTTGTGTAGTTCTATTGAATAAGTATGACTATCCAGCAACAATATTTTGCTCAAAATTCAAAGATGTCATAGGATCTGTACTAATTACACAATCATAACTGCTTCAAACCAATTAAAAATAAAAACAATCCTCTGAATTAGTATTTACCCTGTATTTGGCTGAACACAAGTATTCATAAATACAAGCCTATTTGTGTTGCTGGTTCTCTCATATCCTTTCCTATCTCCACTCTTATGACACACCTTAGCTAACAAATACAAAAATACTTACCATTCAAACACTTGAAAAGATCAATGGGGAAAGCAAAAACAAGGTCCAAACCTTGTTGCAATGCCATCCTTCTGGCAGGGAACAAATATGCCTTAACAGCAAAACAGAAACAGGTTTGGTATAACTCCTTACTGCTCTATAAGGATACTTTTAAAGGAGAAGGAGAATTTTGTAATAGAATACTATAGTTTTGTAATAGAATAGAATAGAGAAACAGAATACAAGTACAGTTTTCAGATTTTTGAGTTACACATTTAAATTCACTAATTTCAAAATAAACAAACAAAAATTGGGAAAAAAAGAACTATGGGACCTGGCCCTTACATTTAAACCTATTAATGAAAAAAGGATGGTGTAACTGCCAAGATCATCTTCTACAATTTCCCTTTTCTTCACTCCTTCTATTCTTCCTTTCCAATCAGTTCTTCTTTCAAAATTCCCAAGTCCCTTTATTTCAGCATTAGGTGACACTACAAACCCCAGACACAGCCTCTAGATCACAAAACCCCAGACCATCTGATGTATTACCAAAGCAAATGCAAAACACTGCAGTCACAGTAATTTTAAGAAATAAGAAGTACTGGCCTAATCTCAAACACTGAACTGAATGTGCTACCAATGCAAACACCATTTGTGCCTTATGTGCCTGTCCATAGACAGTTTAAATGCATAATAATTTATCAACTGCATGATGGGTGCAGTTATTCTGCTGTCCTGACAATAATTCATCTCCAAGAAGAAAACACTTTGTGGCAGTCCATCACATTTCCCCCTCTCATTCCTTACTTATTGTCCACTATAATTTCTTTCCCACTGGAGCTCTCTGACCTGCTAGAAGTGAATAAACCAAGAGCTGTCAGGCCCAGATTTCACTCTGTACCTGCTGAAGCCTAGCTTAATGTAATACAGGCCTACAACCAAAACTTCTATACATTAGATCATACAATAAAAGTCATAACTGATCTTAATAATGAAATAGCAGAAATCAGATTTAGGGAACAGATGACAGGGAGCTGGAAAGAGTAAAGCTATTTAGAAATCTAAGGAACAAAAGGTGTAGACATCTGTAACTGAAAAAGAAAAAAGCAAAAGACAGAAATAGTCTTTGATAGACCTGGAATATGGATAAAAACTTTTAGAAATACTCCCCATGCTACAGCAAAAGCAACTTGAACACACCATAATTAACTTCTGACACAGCCTTACTACTGGGCTGTCAGTAACATATCCCTTAGGAACAGGTTAACACCACGATAGAAAGTGGAATACTAAACCCATTTTAAAACATCTGACACACAGCCCTCCAACAAGGCCTATGCACTTGAGACTAAACTTACCAAACACTTAATAGTATGGCAAAATCAAATTTTTTGAGTAGTTACAGCTAAAAGATTAATCTCATCAATACCAGAAATAAACTTAATGCTTACATGAAAAAATAGTTTCACTTAATACAGCAAACTTGAAATTTGTTTATGGTTGTTTAATGGAAACTAGGCATGAAGAAATCCCAGAATTAAAAACATACTTTGATTCTTTTTCTTGAACTGTATGCATAAAGAAAATGAAATTCGAAACCCTGGTAATTTAAAGGACATGTTGAAAAACAAAACTGCAATAGGATTTTTTTCTTGCATTAATGCAAACTTAAGTTTTTTCTCTCATGTGCCTGTAGTTGTTTAGTGAGCTCTACTGAAATGCTTAGAAGAAGAATGCATGCCAGACGTTAGGTAAAACACGTGAAATATTTATGTAAAATGCTTTGTCTAACATCAGGTTTCCAAGCTAGGAATCCTAGTCGCAGCAAAACATAATTTGATGATAAAATCTGTATGCTCTGTCTGCCTTACTCAAAGAGGTCTTACACTACTGGCCTCTTAATAATGAAAAAATGTATTAAGCTTTGGAAATCATTCTATTACATACACATTAATTTGGTATCTTACAGTCAGTGTTTCAAATTAATGAACTTGTTACATACTACCAAGAACGTACTTTATTTCAAAAGCCAACAAGAAAAAAAATTAACTTTCCCAGCAGAAAGGTTTTTTTTTTTTTTTTTTTTGGCCTGGAATACTACAAATAAAAATTTGCACATCAAATTTGTGCATTATCTTCCATCTTATGGTAACAGAATCTCAAAATAAACATAAAGCAAAATAAAAACACACTCAACTGAAAGGAACATTAAATTGAAGAACATGGAGATTACATTCAGCTACAGAAAGGCACAGTATTTTTTAGCCCAGACCACTTCAGTCAAGGTCTGGCAGTGTTACTGTTAACACCACCGGGGACAGAAGAAAAATGTTTTAGCAGGATATTTGCACTTCCTATGGATGCAGATGAACCACCTGAAGCAGTGGCACTAATGCAGATGGCTCTGAGCCAGTAATACAATTCAGTCATTCTCAGCAAGACTAATTACCCCAGGCAAAGAGTCATGCAATCCAAGCCACATAATTTCTATTAATCAAATCAGTTCACTTACCCCTACAGAACAATGCCTTATGCTACAGACATGCTATATTATTTTGGGGGACATTAGATACTGCACAAACTGTAAGGCAGCAAACTGTAAGGCATCTAAGTCCCTAAGCAAAAGTACCATGAAAGCAACACTTCCCTCTAGTTTAATGAGTGTTGATTCTTATGAGAAACTGTGTACAGCAGTATTATTACCACCAAATCTGTCTGCTCTGTGTACTAGCAGTGAAAGACTTCACTGACATGACAGTAGCCAAGTCCATCCTCACTTTAACAGCAGTCAACACAAGATCTGGCTTGGCAATCATACACTGTAAATTATTGCTGGGAACGGAAGAAAAAAAAACTGAAGTTCATGACTGAGCAGGATACAGGAAGAAGGCGGCAGTGAAAGAGAGCTGCCACGGTATCCATGGCAGGTGCTCAGACAGTTTACCATTGCAAGTTTAGTAATACTTGTGTACAGACACATAACACATATTGGATGTTACTGCAAAAATTGTAGCAGCTAAAATGAAACAGCTTTTAGACAACAATATTTAACCTGAGGAACAAATATTGCAGTCAACCAATCTGCAATCACTTCAGAATAAGTCACTGTGTATTATCTAGGCTACTTAGGCTATTTTAATACTCAAATAATAAGGTACACTGTGGAAACCACAATTTAAGGTAATTCCACCTGGTAATAGATAGGGCTAACTAGTATAAAATAAACTAGCTTAATACTTACCACTAAAACAACAAATTAAAACTGTTGTTTCCTGAATACTAACTAGTAGTGCTTAGTATTTAGATAAACACATAACAATATTCATCACTCATCCCAAATACTAAAAAACTGAAAGAGAAATACAGTAACATCTTTCTTAAAAACAGGCAGCTTGCCTTCTTTCCCAGAAAAGGGGAAAAAAATAGATACAGGACACTTACATTCACACAGTCAGTATCACCTTCCTTTTCCTGCTCACTGCATTCTCCTAGACCAGACTGACATAATAGCTTTTGAGGGTCAGTTTTTGCAGCACTCAAGTAACACAATAAACTATGTGAAGTTTATGTGAATGTCAGTCAAAACCAGAAGAGAAGTAATTGTGTCAGAGGGTTGAGATGAAGGTCTTTGAGGAAATTTTTCTATCTCATCTAAAGGAATGATAAGAAGAGGCTGAAGTGATGGCATGAAATTTCCTGTCACACTGTTCTAATAATATTCCAGGTGGTATCTGGGAACAATGCCCAACAAACCAACTTGTGAAGAACATTTTATATGAAGCATGCCAATTTAAAAAAAGAACTAAAAAGCAAAACCAACCAAACAAACAAAAAAATGGGGAAGGAGGGGAATATCTCCAAGAGACACAAAGGACTGGGAGCAGATCACCTCACTGAGTCCTCCTACTTCAAGGCAAAATCATCCCTATCTAATTATCCCTGCTTATTGCAGAGGAGTTGAACTAGATCAGCTTTACAGATTCCTTCCAACCCAAGCTATTCCATGACTATATTATTTCATTCCTGGTACATACTTTGTCTAAAACACTTTTAAAAAGGCTTCAGATACTGCTTCACAGCTCCCCTGAAATTATAACTTCTGGCAGAACTCTTTCCTAATATTTCAGAAAAAAAATTCCTTTGCTTCATTTCAGGCCCATTACTTACTGTTTAAATCACAGTGCATATGGAGAGCCATTTAATCCCTTCCCATCTAAAAAACCTTTGTTCATCTGAAGAACATTACTCTCCCTCTCACTCCCCTCTTCTCCAAAACACAGCCACACACTTCCAGCTCCTTCACCCACTGACAATCCTCAAGACCTTCAGCCACCATTGCTGCTGTGCTTAGGAGTTTCTCTAATTAACATACATCTTCCTTCAATGAGGTGCTTCAAAAGAGACTTGATACTCTGTTTGAAGCATGAACAAAAGATTATTTTCAAGTGCCTTGCACACAATACCCTTCCTTACAAATATCAGCACAAACTTTATTGCCAACAATGTCACACTGCTACAAAATAAATGATCAAGTGGCTTGCACTCAATTTGTGAGGAACTATCAACCCTCTCAGCAGAACAGTAATCCATTCAGTCATTTCTCCTGTTCTCCCTCTTAACTAGAACTATTTACTGTGAGGACTTTGCACTTGTCTGAAAGAGAAATAAAATCAGTTCAGGTAAGACGCATCTCCAATTCGCTAAGAATATTTTTCATTCTAATCCTGTTTCCCAACATACCTCCCATTCTTCTCTGCTTGATTATTGGTAGTAAATTTAATAAGGATATATGCCATATTACATCACACAAATCATTAATGAAAATACAAGCCAGCTACAGTACACATTTTAGCAACACCCTGCTTGATATATTGCTGGGTAAGTGAACAACAGATGAAGGCTTTTGGGGTACAGTTTTCTCTGAACTTCTGCATTCACTGCATGACACTTTCATCTGGATTCTATTGCCAATCCTGTAGTGTGACACGGTGTCAAGAGCCCTATTTAAATCAATGGTGTCAAGAACCCTATTTAAATCAAACTACAAGACAGTCATTGATCTCTCTAGTCCCAAGGCCTGTTATGCTGCCAACAAAGAAAATACGGTTGGTTAAACAGGATTCATTCTTGATAAATCTGTGTGTCCTACTATTTAACAGCACTCTTATACAGACTCTAACAAATAGCTTATTTGTTCTAGAGCTCCTTTGCTTAAGGAAGTCAGGTCAGAAAAAAAACTGCTTCTCAGTAAAAGCTACTCTTTCTTGTAGTTTCTCTAATTGACACATATTTCTACCTAATTCACATATTCTATATATTTACTATAGCCTTTTCCATCACTGCAAAATAAATGTCAATACACAACTAAGTAAAAGTTGTGATGGAACTAACATAGATTAGCTACAGGAACATATGTTAAATACATACCTAAACATGCACATTTGTGTCCCCCAAACATACACATGTTATATACATAAACATATATAAACATACACATAGCATATATAATATGCACATAGCAGTACATTAAAAAAAATTTGACAGTTATCTCAAGATTCTGCACAGAATACCTTAGAAGCAATGGAAGGTATCTTTTACTGCAGCAAGTGCAAAGCTTTCACAGTAATATCACAGGGCTGAGTTTGACAAAGCAGAAATTACTCTGCACCACATGTACAACAGAAAGGTAATAAACAATGGAATTATTTTTTCCCTGAACAAGAGATGAAAGGGATATTCAGGAATATCTGGTTAAAACCACAGATCAGTATTCATCTTGGACAGGAAAGCAAGCCTCTGTGACACAGAGGTCCCTATCCAATACCAGGCTTTCACACCACTCATGTCTGCCACCTATTTACTACCATCAGATGTTGCAGCACTGCCCCAAAGCTTTCATATCTCACCAACTGACTGCCAGCTCTCAGTGTTATTCCCATGCTTCCCACTCTCAGAGCACATCACATTTCCCATCTTCCTGAAGCAGAGCACTTGCACAGCCTCACCCCAAGCCACCACATCCTCAGTGCTCTCCTCCACACACCACCACCTCTCTGCTAGAGATCTCCCACCCATCCCAATGCTTTCCAAGTCCAGAAACACAGCACAGCACTTCCCCAGCCACAACCAACACTCCCTGCTGACTCCCACAGCAGAACCCTGACCCATGCTGAGTGCAGCCCCCTGAGCTCTCCTCCCCTTGGAACAGAGCTACCCCACAGCCAGCAGTCACTGCCTCTCCACACAGGACAGGCACCTCCAATTCCCTGCACCAGCATCTCCTCAGGGGGGTGCTCCCATCCATGCCCTGCTGGGAGGCATGGCCAGCTGGGAAGCAGGAAGAATGCAAACCAGCCAAGGGTGACAAAGATGCAGATAGAGAGGTAAGAGAGAAGAAAGGAAGAAATACCAGGAAATAAGATGGAGAGAGAAATGACAGTAGACAAGGTATTTTACCTGGCCATAAATATCCAGAACTAAGGATGAAGGATTAAATTAAGGACCACAAGCTTTGGCTACCCCCACGGACTGTAGGATCCAATTCAAAAGGGTCGCCTAAGGGGACACATTTCCCCTCATGTTCAACAATAATTACTCAGACTTTGCTAAGCTTCAGGAAAATACCAAGTATTTGAAAACAAGAAACTCAAAAGGCTGTGGCACTTCAACAAAAGAAAGCGCAAGGTCTTTTTTTTTTTTATTTAAATGGTTTTTGTCATCTTATTGCAAAGCTCCCACACCTTCTCAGTGATTTCTCATGGGCATCTCCTCACAGCACTAACTCCTTCTTCACAGCACAACCAACAAGCTCCAACTATCTCCTCCCCCTGCTAACCCACTCTTTTGTAGCACTCATCCTCTTATTGGACACAGTTGTGGCCCATTAAGGGCAGGCCTGTTCCTAATCTTTGGAGATTTAGTACAGCTGCAACTCCTCAGAGGTGAGACTACCTTCTGCACTATCTTTATTTTCTTACATTCTATCCCTCCACAAATGGTGAAACAAAAAAAGAGGAAGATGAATAGTAAAAAGTATTTTCTATCAAAGAAAGAAACCCTAAAAACTACACTAAACATCTCAGATTTTACCACAAAATTGTACTAATTTGTTTAATAGGATCAAGGTAATCCAGGTAGTTAACAGACTATTATTTTATGTATTCTGAAGATGTAATGGTAGAGCAAAATGGAAAGAAAGGTAAAAATAATCAGAAAAAATATTCTACCTTACAGTGATACAACTGGTGCTTAAGTGCTCCAATCAGACTGATAAATACATAAACTTTCTGCTTGCAACACAGCATCTGCCAGTTATAGGACTAAGTCATTGTCTAATAATTTTTCGATCACACAGTACAAAAAGAGCAGTACTGACAAATATGCAAAATAAACTTCAGGATGATTCTGAATGTTTGATAGTTTAGCCCTCCCACAACCTATTTTTGGAAGTTGGAATTTGAATACCATTAAATCAGAGAAACAGCTGGCAAGATACCATACACAACACCACTAACTGATCTCCAAGACTAATGGGATGCTCCTCACTGCATCCTGCAGCACAGTGTGGAATTTCCCAAGCTAGCTCAAGTATAGAAAACATTCTAGCAATGTAACACGAGCCTTCATGAGAACTACCTCACTCTTCTTCACACAAGCCAATAAAATAAAGGGTAAATTAGTCACTACTGCAGCAGAACACTTCCAGTATCTGAACTAGGTTAGGTACCTGTATATCATATCACCTATGGGTTTCATAAAAGTCACATGGCCAATATCTTTCTTTTAAATTAAACTGTAATTTAAACTATGCCTTATTATAGTGCAATGTCTCCCAAAAGCTAAATATATATCTGCTACCTCTGAGGGTGTTTTATAGAAATATAAACCAGTACGAAATTCCTTCACAAAGAAATTGTTGCCCAAAAGAACACAGGGTATTATCACAGAATTTTTACGTTATTAAATACCTGTATCTAGAGAAGTCATACAAAAATATGTAAAGGGCTAATAAGTTCTGTCCATCCTATTTCTCAATTTAAATTAGGAAGTAGAAAGCAAGAACAGAGTAAAAAGTTTTGGGTGTTTCTTACCTCAAACACTAGTGTGAGTCATGTGAGCACAAGCTAAAAATGTATCTAAAAGTAATTAAGAAGGACTCACCAAGTTCATTGAGACTCTGGGCAGCTTTTGTTATCTCTCTGCTTCCTCCTTGCAGTTGTCCTTGAAGTCTCTTACTGAGATACAAGATGCGTATTATCCTCCGCAGCAAGTCACAGGCAGCCTGCAGGGAAATCGTGGCATTAGGGAATATTATCAGTACATTACCATCACATAATACCACTACTCAAATATGGAAACATCTTAACCAAAAAAGGAAATGTGAATGTGAATAAAAACAAGGAACTTTAGAACACTGAAATCCCTTTTTTTCCAAAATTTTTTAATATGATTCTATGTTATATAGACGAAGACTTCCAGAAGCTGGTAATTATATTCATGGGGCTACTGAGATTATTCTGTCACTACCCACGCAGAAAACAAAGGAAACTCAGAATCCCATGACAGAGGCATGTTCTATTTCTAATTAGAAGTGAGTTTTATTTTACCTCGTGCATCTTTCCTCAATACTCCTCCCCTCCTAAAGCTTTAGCAAAGTTAAGAAGTTGGCTTTGCCAAGCAAATACTCATCCAAAAGAAGCAAAATGGCAGCACTTACTTCAGAAGACAATAAAACATAGACTAAATTGTTATTACAGATATTGACTCTTATGGTAGGCATATATGTAAAAACTAACTCTCAGCAAAACTTTCAGAAGGCCAGTCACCTTCATTCAGCCAACTCTTAGCTCACATTCTTTCATATGGTTCTTAAAATACATGGCATTCTTGCTTAAAAAATAGGAATATGGACATTTACATAAATTTTGAAGAACCATATTCATGTGTGCTTTTATTATAGCACCAAATTAAAATAACAGGTATTGCTGACATCTGAATCAAATATAATAGTTTCATAACTTTTCACTCAACTAATACCTTGAAATACATGCTAGGGGAACAGCAACATTCTGGAGTGGGTAACAACTAAAATAGAATTCAGAAATGCAACTCAGATTTCAGTACAGCCATAGATACAGTCCAAAATCTGCAATCAGATTAACAAGGGTGGCAAGTGAGAAATTTGGAACAAGTATGACATAGTTGTTTGGAAGTATTTTCCCTGGTACTGAAGGCAAAGTCTTCTGAAGTATTAACCTTATGGATATAAAAATTAATCTTAATTTACTTTAAAAAATATTTAGTATCCAGCAAGACTTAGAACCTCTTTTTCAGACTCAAGTTCATTTATTGAAAAGTGAAGTTGAAGTGCACATATAAAAAATTATACCAGTGAATAATTTCAACCAATATCCACAGCAGACTTGTACAACCTGGCAGTCTCTTCCCTATGCCAGCACAAACTAACAAATCCACAAATTTTTATAGTTTAATTTTATTAAACCTCTAACATATTCGACAAAATAAAAAAGAAAAATTAGAAAAAAACCCACAGAGGTACATCAGAGAAAACCTAAATACTCTCACTGCTTTGGGCTCTCTATCACAGTCTGAAGTGCAAGTTTTCTATGCCTTCTGTGATAACTTAACCATGTGATTTCTATTATACTTTGTGAGGGTTAAGTGGGGCTTATCCTGCTTTGAGAGATTAATGTATTAATTTTTATTAATTCATTTCTTTAATTAGAAAAATCTTGATCCGCATATCACTTTCCTATCTGTGAACTAAATTTCTGCAAGACTAATCAAAAATAGCTTCTAGTATAGTGCACTATGCTTCACCAAAAGAGAGGGCATAGTATTACTATTTTGCTTTCAAAATTATTTACCCTCTAAGCCAGTTGTATACCTCTGGCTAAGGTTTTTCCCTGGGAATTCACCTTCTGTTATTTTCAAACCACCTTTTACTTTACACGCCAAAAGAGTATTTATTTTTTGTTGAATTGTTGCTTATTATTTCCTGTCCCAAGAAACAATCTTTTAAAAGAGAGTAAGAGATGGGAGAAGTTACATTTAGATACAAGAGCAAAAAAAGTTTTCATTTCTAGCCCTGGGAATTAGTCGGAGAAAAAATCCAAAGACCTGAAGATGCAGTCTAAATTTTGTAGTGATTTCTACTGCATTCTACCCTTGACAAAGATTCTGTTTCACTCAAGTATTTTCATTTATGTGAGCTGTCCAACTTAACAAAACTCCCAATCACAGCAAAAGAATGCTATATGTAAGAACATGTAACAGAAATAAAGAACTGTATCCAATGGTGGAGCTGTTCACAGATGCCAGATCCTCTAACCTGACTACCCACATAACAGAAGTCTGAATTAATTCAGGAAACATTCCCTCCCTGAGTTGATCAAGTATGCTTTTCTAAAGGAGATGCTTTCATCCAAGAAGAAACAAATTCTACTGATCAAGCAAGAATTAATTTGGAAAAGGCCAGTGGCCTCAGTCAGTCCAAGTCATTTTAAGTAAAATTAAAAATAAACCCCAATTTTTTTTGAGATTACATATTAGTTATCTCCTGAATTTTAAACAAGATGCCAACAATAACAGAAATTATTGCTACAATTTGAGCCATCAAAAAGCTTCTTACTTTTAATCTCAATTTTAAGAAAGAATTTAAGGAATTTTAAGAAATTACTGAAAGAAGATTTAATTATAAAGAGAGAGTCACTTGAAAATGTGCCAGTGTGTAGCTCATATATGCAGGTAACTGAATGCATATATTTTGTTGTTTATAAAGCTTGAAAAAAGTGGAGACAGCCCACTATCTTCAGACTATATTTACTATTTATTTACAGTAGCATCACAAACACATCTGCTACTGGTAAATATTTTAAAGTAAGAATAACTTTAAAATACAGAATTATTGGGGTTTTTTAAAATGTGTTGTTATTATAAAGTTTTTCATACACCAAGACACTGAAATAAGAGACCATGCAAAACCACTCTGTTAAACAGAGCTTCCCAGAAAAGAATCCTCTGAAGGACAAACTCCCTGTCTACCCATATCAGCTGCTAACCACTCCCACTTAGCTTGTGATCAACTATGGAAAGAGTCAGAAGAGGACAGTATCATTTAGAGCAGGAAGTGAGCTTTCAGCGTCTGCTGCTGCCTGGGGATGCCATGAAGCTCTAAGAGCAGCGAAAGACAAAATATGTACAAGAACATAGCAGAGATTTAGAATTCAGGACTAGATTTGAAGTTTAACAACAAACTTGCAGTGAGAATGTTTATGAAAAAGCCAGACTATATTAAAAACAATTAAGGATGGCAAAATCTAGTTTTATGCAAGTCAAATATTCCTTCAGTTAGTGAGCAGTCCCACAGCAATCAATGCAGAGGTATTAAAACAACACCATCACAACTACAAGAGGCACTGAAACATCACACATTCCAGCAAAACATACCTGCCAACCCTACAGATTTTGACAGAAGGCAACCTCTTTTACCAGCCATCTACATCTAACAATTGTAGATCAGCTGATAAAATTAGTAAGTTTGACAATGTCCCAAACCACGAGTCTTGCATTTGGGAGCAATTTCATGTCATAAGCCCTGCCATCACCAGGAAGTTGTTTGCTGTGCTGTGCCCTTCCTCAACAAACAAGTCCCCCAGGTAAAGGACACCCCAGCAGTGCATTTTTAGGAGGCTGGAGGGTTGAGATTTGACTCAGTTCTCCATAAATTCAGCTTCATTAATTAATTCAGGTGTCCTGAACCTCAACTCCTCCCAGCAATGTAGTGTAACATAAAGCACTCACAAAGTATCTGCCAACACAAGAAGGGACAGCAGCTCTTGTGATGAGACTGATTCTCACTGGCAGAGAATCTGGAATCATCATTCCTCTTTCTACACTAATGCTAAAA
The DNA here is from genome assembly GCA_035047745.1 of Catamblyrhynchus diadema. Lineage (NCBI taxonomy): Eukaryota > Metazoa > Chordata > Aves > Passeriformes > Thraupidae > Catamblyrhynchus > Catamblyrhynchus diadema. Next base: position 7,760,570 of record JAWWMN010000001.1, on the reverse strand, counting down.
GAGCAGCCTACCAGACTCCCACTCTCCACCTCTTTTTCCTGACTTACAGCAAAAAAAGTCAGATCTTACAAATCCCCTGGCACAGCCTGAATAATGCTGACTCTGGATGGATGCTGCTTTTTACACCACAGGAAAACCCACGTAACAGCCAAGAGGAAGCATCCAAGAAACATTTCCTAAGTTCAGGGACTCCTTCTCCTCAGACATCCTCCTTCAGTCTGACTTTGTGTAAGGGCAGGGTACAAAAGATCTTCATCTTTAGCCGCACATTCCCACAACTTTTTCTGCATGCACAACACACATCAGAGAACAACAAAAAAATCTGCACCTAACCTGCCACATGGAAGTCACGGGACTTTTGGCCAGTGGCAAAAAGAGTAACAGCTGGAGCTGAAAACAACAGTAGCATCTGGCCAAACTGGCTGCACAGAGTGTTAAGAGCTCCCTGCTGAACTTCATTGCTACTGAAAGTAACACAGAAAACAGAAGTTCAGCCAAGAGACAGTGCAGCTGCTCCACCAGTCCCCAGACTAGAAACTGCACGAGTCTGCAGCTTCATCTACTCTACAACAGCAGTCACTTGCAGATTAGGCAGTCTATTAGAGTGTACCTCCACAGCTCAAAATTCAGGTAAACTTGCAAAGACAAACAGTTCAAACAATAACTCATTAAACACTTGTGGGGCCTGAGCTGTGTTGCATTTCAAACCATAAACTTACTAGAATGCAGATACATGACTCCTGAAAATCTGTGGAAAAGTTTTCAACTACTATGAAATTATCAATGGAAGTGTTTGACACTTATCTCACCATCATTGTGATAAGCTCTCTCCCACTGCTATCCTCTAACAGACGTCTACATCCTTCTGTAGACTCCACTTATATTTAAAAGGCAGGCACGACTATGCACCTGGGCTTACAAAACTCCACAACCACAAATAGCTCCTTAAGTTGCATCTTGACTGTTGAAGAAATTTCAAAGAATTTTGAAAGAATTAATTCTCAAACTCTTTACTAAACTGCAGCAAAGCCTGCACTAACTTAGGGGTGAAAAGCATCTTCTACACAACAGTACCATAACATTAAATACCAAAATAACACAAACAGTTACAAGAATTTAATTAATCTATACAATTTAATTAATCTATACTCAGATAACCCTTCTCTCTTCCCTCCATCTCTACAACAACTCAATTAGCTAGTGCAAAGGTCAATTTCCTACTTTCCTACTAAACACTTCTCAGTAGTTCTTGAAGAGAAACATACTGATTTTCAGAAAAATACTGACAATGAACTACAGACTACTGGAATAGAAAAACTGTACTCATATCTGACAATTGTGAAATAACACATGTTCAAAAAGATTTTTTTTCTTAATATGTTTGTAATGCAACTTACTTGAAGTTTTGCTAGCTGAGCTGTGCGAGACACTATTTTGTTGTAGGGGTCAACAATTTTGACTCTAATTCTAAAAACAAGAAGAGAAAATTGTTTATAGCAGTGTTAATAAATAGCATTATAGAACATAAGGATTTATACTTTCTAATTGCATAATGAATGTCATACCTATCAACAGTGCTTTGCAGAGCACCAATTCTAGTTTGCATCATTTGGAGGACACCTGCAAAATAAAGCAGATTTTTTATATCATTCATCAATTATAGAAACATCAGAAAATTATAGAGTTTTTCTTCAAATCATAGTAACTACTTTAGAATAAACCAAAACAGTTTCCCCTTGCATAAAAGAGCATCAGAGAAACCAAAATTAGTACGCATATTGGGAAATAAAATGAGCAGGTCACTTACTGAATGTTATGGAAAATGCATTGGTAGAGAACATAAACCTCCAGAATAAATATCACTCCAAAATCTGTGAAATTTCAAATACTATTTAGAGGATGCTACTTTCTAAGAGAATGTTGATTTGGACTGCAGTTCAAATTATATTATCTGGTATAAACACCTGAACATGATACATAAAAGTGGCACAAAATATTTAACACTATTTATTTAACATAGGGACTAGGACAAAGAGGACTGAGAAGATAAACTACTCTATTTCAAGGTTTTCATCCTGTGCATAAGGATCTTTAGGAAAAAAGTAAGGTATCAGTGTCATCGTAAGGTCATCTAATTTAGATTACAAGCAGAGCAAACTACCCTAATCATGTTTGTTCCACATTAGTTTGGCAAAGCAGCACAAGGAAAGCCAGCAAGCATGCCTGTTCTTTTCTTGGTAAATTACAAACAAAGTAGTAGGGGACAGGAGTCATTTTTGCAATACAGAATCAGCCTGCTGAGTATTTAATTAAGTTAGACAAACCCAGGCCTATGAAATTATTTTTGTTTCAGTTACTCTTAGCATTCTAAAACATACTACATTTTTGTAGAGCCCTGTTTGCAAGCATGCCATCCTTAAATTAGCTAGAACTGCAGCATGATACAGTAAGATGGAAGACAAAAAAAACTACTACAAATAGTTACACTCAGGTTGTCCTGTACTGTGACTGTATCTCACTCATTTTATATAGATATGTAAATTCTCATGTTTTCCATATTTTAGAACTATTAGCTTAGCGACAGGCTCGTGTGTTCACTGTTATTTATACAAGTGCATGCAGCAGATCATGAGGATAAAGATATGAGATACAGTGAAAAGCTGGCAAAGCAGGCTGCACTGTCTACCCTACATTGCAATAATGGGGGAGGGCCAGTGGCACAACATTGCTGCATCAATGGCTGTAATAGTGCTATTCAGCATCCAAAAGCCCTCTTCCCAGAGGACAGAATAAGGATGGGTGAAAAGGCACTCCCCCCTCTCCACCTGCTGTGGAAGATACATGATGATACAATTCAGCCTAATCCTAAAATAAGAAGTAGCTCAAGGTACCCACTGAACTACCTATAGACAGAAATGAATACATAGAGCAGAGATGTGTACCATTAAAAAAAGTGCACAGGCCTAAAAAAGAAAAGACTCCACAAGCTGGGTGTACCAATTTGAAATGTTTAATGAGATTCACTTTCACACATCCAAATGACTGTGCATGCTGTGAATTAGCTCCATAATCTTCTCTTGCTAACATACTTGATAAATATACCAAGAGCTATGCATTTCTAACTTCACAATTAAAAAAATCTGTTGGCATTTATCCTCTCTTTTTCTTATGAATCTTGACTCAGTGTTTCCTTTAAAAGCATAACCCTAAGTAAATGGAAAAATTTCAACAAATTCGAGGTGAATTGAATTTTATTTTTACTTTGCCAAATTAGTTGTAAAACATGCATTATTTACCACACCTGCCTTATAGAAATGTTTCCTAACTGAGTAGTTGTTTTGAAGTACATCATTCTTTCCTTGGAGCAATTTTAGGAAGAAATGTCTTCAGAAACAACCATCATTTCAGAAAACAGAATTCCACTTAGCACAAATTGCTGAAGATTGTTACAGGGAGGTATTTATCACTCACAAGATTCACTACACATTCCTGTCTACTTCTTATTTGGAGAATGACATATATTTCAGTTTTCTATACTTGATTCTCTAGCTGTTTAAAAAGTTATTCAGGAGCTACCATTACTAGATTAAACAGCCATTTCTTTCATTTTACAGCTATATCCAATTACTGACACAAAACAGTGAACCCAAGCAGCTCCAAACACTAAGGATACTGTCTGCACCAAAAAACCCCACCACAATACCAAACCATATGACACTCTCAGCAAAGTGACAAAGAGCAGAATGGCAGGTTTAATGAGCTCCTGGCACGAGAACAATATATTGCAACCATCTTCTATACAGTCAATGGTTCCTAAGCAAGCCTTTGAAAATCAGCAGTTTATGTTAAAATCCACATCTCAAAGAGTGGAATAAAACAAGGGATGTATTTAACTTAGGAGCCCTTCCCTAGTAAAAAGTATCTCAACATGGTTTAGATTATGTGTTATAGCCTCTTTGGTAAAGATGTGCAAACTATGCAACACATGCATGTGCAACAGAAAATTGGTGCTTATGGCAACAGACACCTACCAATGTTGCAACAAAACTAGGCTTATTTAGAAAAATATATTAAAAGGTAAAAGAAGGCTTTATTGCTAAAGTTGCTCAGAACATTATCAAAATACATTTTCTGATGAAGAAGCTACTCCAGAGAAGTATCAGCCAAATCTTCTCCTTGGAGCTCCATCTACTGACGTAAGGAAAAAAAACTAAAACAAAAAAGCTGCCACATATTACTCCTCAGAAGTCAGATCTGGAGCTTCAATATTAGGGCCAAAGTTGGCAGTGAATGAGTTCCCTGCACAGATCCTAAAAGTGCTTCCTCCACTGTAAGGATAGCCAGCATAATATAGGAATATTTACCTTCCAGGGATTCAATTCCAGTTGCTTGGGCCAACAGATCTTCATGTCTGGCAACAACCTTAAAAAAAACAATAAAGAAATCAAAAGAGAAAAATGGGGTCATGAGCCTAAAAGAAGTATTAAATATATCACAATCATTCCTACATTAGGCATTTAAGTATCAGCATCCCTACATTAGCCAGACACAGAAAAAAGCAAGTACATCTCACAGGAGAAAAGGTTTTAAGAACACAAGGTGTTTTAACTCACAAAAGCAGCAAACTGAGAATGAGAAGAGGGTCAGAAATGAATTAAGATGTGCAGCAGAGCTGACATCTTAATTAAAGACAGCAGAGCAATCACATTTCAATACATCTTGATATTTAATAATTGTAAATGTGAACTTACTAATCAGACCATAATAATGTATATTCTTTTTCTTTTCTATTTATGACATATATAAACTAGTTCCCAAAGAACTTACTAACTGGGGAAGGGGGAGGGAAGAAGCAAGTTTTGAAACTACAGACAAACTTAGCAAGTGTTCTCATTACAATGTCTACTGTGGATTTATGATTTCTGCAGAGAAAAAGTATTCTATCTTAACTCAAAAGCCTTTCTGAAGGTGTAGAGATGTGTTAACATAGGTTATATCTGCCTAGCTAAAGGTAAGTCCCAGGGCTTATGCTACTCTTCAGCACACGATGTAAGGGTGCAAGTTCTCCCTATCTTCTCACAATGCCATGCTGAAACATGGCCTCAAGTGTTTATGATAGTTGACACAATCATTTGGAAAGAGTCTCCCTTCTTACCAGGAAGAGTAAAACAGCATACAGCGATAAGACTACAAAAACTGAAACAATACATGGCTACCTGGTAGGAGTACTGACTGTGGGCTTAACTGAGTTGTCAAACTCACTACTAGTTTAGCTGCAAGCTGCACCTTTAGTAACTGCTTGCAGAGGACACTGGGCAACTTCACAAATTACAAGCTCGTAAGAATACTAAGTTTTTGATGAGTTTATATCAATCACCCCAGAATAACAGGTACGCTTTAAACTTACTTGTAAATGCAGCTCTTTATCCAGCTGACTAATACCTTGAGCAAGTTTAGCCAGCTGCTCAGCTATCACAGCCTGATGGATGGATTGGGAAGTGTAAGCTTTCACATCAAAGTCTTCTCTGAAGAAGTCAGCATAACATTCTGAAAAAGGATTCAGGATTTTAGGGATTTATTTTCATGGTTTGGAAGAATGAAATAATACTTATAGCCCTGCAGTGTACAGGTGTCTGTCAATTTCTTCAACATAACAGTAAATGTTCTCTACCTGACATAGTACAAATGTCGGAAGAGGGCACAATCATGAGAAACAAGTCTGGAACAGGCAACTGGGGTTCGTGTTTGTTTTGGGGATTATTTTTTTTTTTTTTTGCAAATGGTGATAAATCACATGTTTCTTTATTCCCCACACCCTTCTCTTGAGCAGAATACACTAAGAAGTATCAATACCTTATTTTCTCAAACTTTACAGTGAAACCGGGGTGAAGCTGTTGAGCCTGTACCCATAACCAAACACACCAGTCAGCTGCAGATCACTGACAAGTAGCATGAGACAAAACTTCATGAAATCATACCGGATTTCGACAACGGTGCGAGTTTATAAAACAATTATGAAATGATACTGCAATTGTTACTCTGGATCAAGCAAAACCAGAGTTCCCAGACAGCTACTCTTAACCGAGCACCTTCGCCTCTCCTTCCAGTGCAATTTTTTTCTTTGGGAGCAAGCGAGCCCCAGCGCACACTCCGCGCACCCGTCGCGGTCCCTCCCCGCGCCCGGGCACTCGCTCCTCCGCCCGAACTCTCGTGACTCGCAGGTGCGGCGCTCCCCCGCCCTCCCGGCCCAACACCGCCTTCCCGGGGGAGCCTCCGGGCCGCTGCGGACGGTCCCCCGGCGCGGTCGTGCCGGCGGGGACTGTGCCCGGCGCTCCCCCCCGAGCCCGCGGCCGCGCCTCACCGTCCGACCGCAGCTCGGCGAGC